>CM022299.1:526299569-526899569 GCA_011799875.1 Thinopyrum elongatum
CACGTTTCATATAGAACTTCAGTGCTTTTGCGTGAAATATGACACCTAAATATTTATTCATCACTGCAAAATTACATAACGAGTATCTAGCCCATGCTGTTTATACATTACACCTGGTAAGTTACATAACAGATACGCCTCGGAGAGACCACAGGTGAGCCACTAAAGATACAACTTTCTTCTACGCAATGTGACGCGTAGAATCTGTAACTTGTTAGTAAGCTCCAGGAGGGCAAATTCTGCTTTATATGCTAAGAAACTCAATGTCCTCCTCAGCAAGGAACGTCTTCCCTCTGTTAGCATTGTTGGCTCTCCGCTGGGAGGGTGGAGGGCCTCGCTGCGTAAACGGAACATTTTAGCAAACATAGGTGCGTGACTGCATGTGGTTTCAGTTGTTAACAGGATGAGAAATGGTGAAATTGTGTTTGCTAATACCTTACGCAGAACAAATGCAAGGTAGAGATAGGACACTTCCCACTCATCTTGCGATAGTGTGCCTGCGTAACTCAACTATGTTAAGGCAATGAAGTGACATTTACTGAGAACAGTGAATTTAGTAGGTAATCTACTTACTTTGGACCGATCGTCCATCACCAAGAGCACCCAGCCTTCGCATGAGATCAGCAAACTCAGGCTTTTGCAAGTACTCATGTACAAATTCGTGGAAGTTCTTCATTAGAACCAGCTCTAAATCATACTGCAAAAAAGGCACAATTTTTTGGTCATAATCTCAGCATCTGTCAGAGCAAATTTGTAAAAGAAAAACTAATGAGACAGAAAAACATTTTACCATTAATTTCGTAAAATAATGAAATGAACTAGGTCGAAATGAGGAAATAAAAACACAGGTCACCATAGCAGACTAAGCAATAGATTAGTTGCATACCTCCTCTGCCAGTAGTTTGAAGAGATGGAATGGAACAACCCACTCCGGGCAATCAACTGCGTCCTGCATGTTGCCAAAGAATTTGTTACCGAATCGTAATTTTATGAATGAAAAAAATGAAGGCAGCGAGTAAAAACAGGAAGCTAGGCACAGCATAGGGCAATAAACACCCAAGTTGTAACAAGACATGTATGTCAGATAAGGGCAATGCCAAGAACATCAGTTTCACACTATTCAAAAGTTGATCCTGTTCTCACCTCTAAATGAAACTTGTACTTGATACCAAAAGGCCTGGATGCGGGGAATTTCTACATCATCGTGAAAAAAAAAGGATCAGTCAGTAATGAAAACTAACATACAAGTAATTATAAATAAACAACTACCTTTTCGCTGTACTCTTCACCAAAGGTAATCCAGTAAACACTGTTTCCAAACTCCATCCCTTCAGCTGAGGATATAAATTTCTATCAAACATCTTGTGACAAGTACGGTCCAATTTGATGAGATCAATCAAATTATAGATCAAGATAGTAACATACTTTCTCTTAGCCTTTTAATAATGACATTAGCATCAGGCATCGTTCCAATGAAAGTGCCTCCAGGACGAAGCAATGCAGATATATTAGCAAGGGCTTGTCTTGCACGTGCTTCAGTTGACCATGAGTAGTGCATTGCAAACTGAGATACATAAAAACAACAATCAGAATTGGTCAACAGTCAAGCAGTTAGCTCGTTATAATCATACCCATTTGTACTTATATTTTATTTGCTGGACATAACAATGATACTTAAATTTGTTTGAACAATAATTGTCAACTAATGATTGTAATATTTAACAGTGGTTATATTTACAAAAGGTTTCTGAAATACAAAGTTGTTTTGCAATTGGAAGTAATAGATGGTTGAACTAACCAAATAATAACAACAAACTTCCTTGAACATATAAAGATAGGTCACTCACCTGGCAGCTGCATATGTCAAATGGAGCATCCTCACATAGATACTCATCCAGGCGAGTCTACAACAACATGAAAACAGAAGCATTGTGATGCACTTCATAATTATTGATGAGCATCTGAAGAGTACCACAAATAATAGATTTATATACATATGGGGTAAAGCATATTTTCCTGGTGATGTGAAAGTATAAGCAGAATCATCCATAATGACAAAATGCATGGATATGTTGGCACGAGTTTTAGTCAACACTTGGAACAAGCTATGGCACTATGTCTGTCTGCACGTACAGAGCACACCATCACGGTAGGTTTGATTAATTTGGTAAACTGTACTACCATTTATGATCACTTTTACCTCGTAACAATCAGCACAAATAAGCCGGGCAGGAAAGCTGAACTTCTTCCTTCGCTGTTGATCAGTATCGCCGTTATAACGGGTCATACAATCTTTTATCTGCAAGTTTAAAGCCCCAACATCATGAAAACACACTTATTTGAAGTCTACAAGAGGTAGGGAGGAAACCAAAAGCAAACACACAAGTTTCTGTGGTCCAGGACCGCTGATAAATCTGGATGTTCTTTTATGAAGGACACTGAGTAAAAACAAGTTGAATATATACGTTGAGATAAGTTTAAATGTTCAAATGATTACAGTACAGGTTACAAATAACAATATAACAATACCTTCTATATCTATATATGCATATAATATAGATTTATCATGTTACGAGAAACTAACCGAGCCTTCTGCAATATCAACGCCTACATAATAGCCAACCCTGGCCTTATCCCACTTTATCAAATCCCCTCCCTGCATTACATAGCAAATCAATATATGTCAGCACTAGCTTGGAACTACAAGAATCCCAGCTTATCTTAATTAACACTCACAGAAACAGTGCTTACCTTGCCACAAGCAAGATCTAGAACGCAGTCTCCTGGACGCGCATACAGCTGGACCAGGACGCTCTTTATCTGCGAAAGGTGAGATTTGAGGATTAGCGCGGCTTCTTACTGGTTCCACCCAACATTGTAGAGGTGACAATTTCTCAAGAGTTTCTTGAGGTGGGCAGCACTGCTAGTAGTGTACCCAGTTGTTGAGCTTCTTGAGGTGGATGATGGGGCTGTTCTCGCGCTCCTCGAGCGTCTGATTCGATCGGGCGCTGTAGTGGTCCGCCACCCGCCGCGCGCTGTTCCGCTCCTCCGAGTACCCTTGTTGTACCCCATAGCCGCCACCGCCTACGAAAAGCCCAAACCCTAGTTAGCTATCCGCAGCACAGAATTTGGGCTTAGCGGGCAACTGGATTGGGTCTGGTGAGGAAGGCGGGGAATAGATACCTGCGCCGAACTGGCGCTTTTGGGCGGAGGCGAGGGAGGAGGAGGGCTCGTCGCGGGGTCGCTTGTTCATCACCCCGGCGATCGCGGACGGCGGCGCGGCGAGGAGAAGGCGGGGCCGGGACGGGGCCGCGCGGAAGATAGGGCGGGACGGGACAGGCTCGCACGGTGGAGGGCCTACAGGGGGCGGAGGACGACCGGCGGGCGGAGCTCCGGTGGAGGAGGAGCAGTCGAGCGAGCGAAGAAACCGGGGCGGCCTGCGGGCGTCGTTCTGGACGAAACAAGAATTGAGGAGCGTTCTTTTGGATTTCAGTCACGGTCCCTTCTATACCTGGCCATTTGTCCGGCCAGGCCGGGCCTACCAAAGCCCGACACAGAAAAGCTAGGCCCAAGGCCGGCCCGGCCTGGGCATCAGGCCTAAAAATCAGGCCCCAGTCCGGTCCATCATGCAAAAACTAGTCGGAACTCGGGCCTCGGGCCGGGCCTCTTTCTTAAACTATAAATATGACAGGCCTGAGCCCTACCCGGCCCGGCCATCAGGCTCAAAATCTAGGCCCAGACCCGGCCTGTGGGCAAGATCGGGTTGCGCTTTTTCGGGCTGGGTCGGGTCGAACCGTCCGGGCTGGGCTACCCATGACCAAGGTATAGTCCCTTCCCATCTCACATGGCGTCATTGGTTTGACAGAAATCTCCAAACTGCCTCTAAAACGAACGTGCGGATAGTGATACGAGAGACGAACATCCATTCCTCGATCGTCCGCAATTACAAACAGCATGCAAGCACGACGAATACATGCAAACGGACATACGTTTGATATATATTTGCGTAAAACGGACGGATTTCATCCGTTTAACTATATAAAACCTAAAAAATACTTAAACTACCTTGTAGCGTACGGTGATCTCGTACGTCAAGCCGGGCTGATCAGCGTCGGACTCGCCCTTCCAGTGGTGGAAGGGCGTGGCCGCCCTGCTCGGCCGTCGCCCGACGCTCGCGGAGGAGTCGCTCCACTTCCTCTTGGGATATGCGGAGGACCGTCACGGCCAACGCCAACCCTGGCCGCCCCTACCGGCGGCAGCGGTTTATCTGAGAGACCGCTCCTCGCTGATCTTGGCGAGCTCCCCGTTGAGGCCACCGCACGAACGTCTCCATGGTGGTCACCAACTAGCCTCGGGCCCAAGCCTCCACGTGGACGAGGTTCACGAGGACCCAAGTCGGTGCACGTCAGACTTCGCGAGTGATGAGTGGTGCGCCGGTTGGCTGGCCCGTCCTCTCCTTGTCGTGAAGATGGTCGCGACGACGAGGAGCCATAATCGCCATGGCCACCGAGGTAGTGGAGTAGGCGGTCGCGTGCCTCTGCGATCACCGGGGGCACCTCCTCCTTCACGGCCTTTGTCCTGCAAGACCTAGAGCGACGGCGACACAAACTCCTCCTTCACGCGACATCCAATTTTGGACGTCACGGTTGCACCGCGGGACACCGGATCCGTCTTTGACAGGCCGGCGAGGCGAAGACGTCGGCTCCTCCTTCACGTGGACTGGTGGTGGCGAGGGTGGTGCTGAACCGCGGTATCGCAACGCCTGCTCAATCATGAGCTCCATTTGCCGTTGATACTCCTTGTCCGTCCTCGTCGCCTCTCCCAGGAGGCGCAACTGATGCGTCGGATCATCCTCCTCATCGCTGGAGGAGATCATGATCTCCTCCTTCTCCAAGGAGTTGGTCGTGGTAGAGATCGAGGGCTCCGGAGAGCGACGCTGGTGGCGCCAAGATCCGGATCTCGAAGGGGATCTAGAGCCGCTGCTGATGTCTACTACGCAGTCTTTCTTCTTGTAGACTCGTGTTGGGCCTTCAAGCGCAGAGTTTTGTAGGACAGTAGCAATTTTCCCTCAAGTGAATGACCTAAGATTTATCAATCCGTGGGAGGCGTAGGATGAAGATGGTCTCTCTCAAACAACCCTGCAACCAAATAACAAACAGTCTCTTGTGTCCCCAACACACCCAATGGCCAATACAATGGTAAATTGTATATGTGCACTAGTTCGGCGAAGAGATGGTGATACAAGTGTAATATGGATGGTAGATATAGGTTTTTGTAATATGAAAATATAAAAACAGCAAGGTAACTAGCAATAAAAGTGAGCAAAAACGGTATTGCAATGCTTGAAAACAAGGCCCAGGGTTCATACTTTCACTAGTGCAAGTTCTCTCAACAATGATAACATAATTGGATCATATAACAATCCCTCAACGTGCAACAAAGAATCACTCCAAAGTATCTATCGGAGAACGTAGGACGAAAACATGCATCAACCCCTATGCATAGATTACCCCAATGTCACCTCGGGAATCCGCGAGTTTGGTGCCAAAACATACATCAAGTGAATCAATAGAACATCCCATTGTCACCACAGATATCCCATCGCAAGACATACATCAAGTGTTCTCAAATCCAATACTCAATCCAACATAACGAAACCTCAAAGAGCAAGACTTAATTCATCACAAGAAGATAGAGGGGGAGAAACACCATATGATCCGAATATATTAACAAAGCTCGTGGTACATCAAGATCGTGCAAAATCAAGAACACAAGAGAGAGATCAAACACATAGCTATTGGTACATACCCTCAGCCCCGAGGGTGAACTACTCCCTCCTCGTGATGGAGACCGCCAGGATGATGAAGATGGCCTCCGGTGATGGTTTCCCCCTCCGGTAGGGTGTCGGAACGGGCTCCCGATTGGTTTTTCGTGGCTACAGAGGCTTTCGGCAGCGGAACTTCTAATCTAGGGTTCTTTTCGGAGGTTTCAATATTTATAAGAATTTTTGGCGTCGAAAACAAGTCAAGGAGGTGCCCGAGGGGCCCACAAGCCCTCAAGGCGCGCCCTGGGGGGTAGGGCGCGCCCCCTGGCTTGTGGAGTCCTCGTGACTCTTCTGGTCCAGCTCCGGTGCTTCGGGGTCTCTTTTGGTCCATAAAAAATCACCGTAAATTTTCAGCCCATTCCGAGAACTTTTATTTCTACACAAAAAACGACACCACGGTAGTTCTGCTGAAAACAGCGTCAGTCCGGGTTAGTTCTAATAAAAATCATACCAAAACTATATAAAATTGTTGTAAACATGGCATGAATACTTCATAAATTATAGATACGTTGGAGACGTATCAGCATCCCCAAGCTTAATTCATGCTCGTCCTCGAGTAGGTAAATGATAAAAGAAAGAATTTATGAAGTGTAAATGCTACCTAGCATATTTATCAATGTAATTTTCTTTATTGTGGCATGAATCTTCAGATCCATAAGATTCAAAACAAAAGTTTAATATTGACATAAAAACAATAATACTTCAAGCATACTAATAAAGCAATCATGTTTTCTCAAAATATCATGGTCAAAGAAAGTTATCCCTACAAAATCATATAGTCTGGCTATGCTCTATCTTCATCACACAAAATATTTCATCATGTACAACCCCGATGACAAGCCAAGCAATTGTTTCATACTTTTAATGTTCTCAAGCCTTTTCAACTTTCACGCAATACATGAGCGTGAGTCATGGATATAGCACTATAAGTGGAATAGAGTATGGTGAAGGTTGTGAGGAGAAGACAAAAAGAAGAAAGTCGCACATCAACTAGGCAAATTAATGGGCTATGGAGATGCCCATCAATTGATATCGATGCAAGTGAGTAGGGATTGCCATGCAACGGATGCACTAGAGCTATAAGTGTATGAAAGCTCAAAATTAAAACTAAGTGGGTGTGCATCCAACTTGCTTGCTCACGAAGGCCTAGGGCAATTTGAGGAAGCCCATCATTGGAATATACAAGCCAAGTTCTATAATGAAAAAATTCCATTAGTATATGAAAGTGACAAAATAGGAGACTCTCTATCATGAAGAACATGGTGCTACTTTGAAGCACAAGTGTGGGAAAAGGATAGTAACATTGTCCCTTCTCTCTTTTTCTCTTATTTTTTCATTTTTTTGTCCCTTCTCTCTTTTTCTCTTATTTTTTCATTTTTTTTGTTTGGGCTCTTTGGCGTCTTTTTTTTATTTGGGCTTTTTTGGCCTCTTTTATTTTTTTATAAAGTCCGGAGACTCATCCCAATTTGTGAGGGAATCATAGCTTCCATCATCCTTTCCTCACATGGGACAATGCTCTAATAATGATGATCATCACACTTTTATTTACTTACTACTCAAGAAATTACAACTCGATACTAGAACAAAGTATGACTCTATATGAATGCCTCCGGCGGTGTACCGGCATGTGCAATGATCAAGAGTGACATGTATAAAAAATATGAACAGTGGCTTTGCCACAAATACTATGCCAACTACATGATTATGCAAAGCAATATGACAATGATGGTATGTGTCATACTAAACGGAACGGTGGAAGTTGCATGGCAATATATATGTCGGAATGGCTATGGAAATGCCATAATAGGTAGGTATGGTGGCTGTTTTGAGGAAAGGTATATGGTGGGTTTAATGCACCGGAGAAAGTTGCGCGGTACTAGAGAGGCTAGCAATGGTGGAAGGGTGAGAGTGCGTATAATCCATGAACTCAACATTAGTCATAAAGAACTCACATACTTATTGCAAAAATTTATTAGCCATCAAAGCAAAGTACTAATACGCATGCTCCTAGGGGGATAGATTGGTAGGAAAAGACCATCGCTCGTCCCCGACCGCCACTCATAAGGAAGACAATCAAAAAATAAATCATGCTCTGAGTTCATCACATAACGGTTCACCATACGTGCATGCTACGGGAATCACAAACTTTAACGCAAGTATTTCTACCAATCCACAATTACTCACTAGCATAACTTTAATATCACCATCTTTATATCTCAAAACAAATGCAAGGAATCAAACTTCTCATCTTATTCAATGCTCTTTATATGAAAGTTTTTATTATATCCCTCTTGGATGCCCATCATATTAGGACTAAATTCATAACCTAAGAAAATTGCCATACTATTTATAAGACTCTCAAAATAATATAAGTGAAGCATGAGAGTTCATCAATTTCTTCAAAATAAAACCACCTCCATGCTCTAAAAAGATATAAGTGAAGCACTAGAGCAACTGACAAACTACTCCAAAATGATATAAGTGAAGATCAATGAGTAGTCAAATAATTAAGCAGCTATGTGAAGATTCTTTATCATTTAAAAATTTCAGATCTTAGTATTTTATTAAAACAGCAAGCAAAACAAAATAAAATGGCATTCTAAAAATAGCACACATCATGTGAAGAAGCAAAAACTTAGGCTCAACCGATACTAACCGATAATTCTTGATGAAGAAAGGTGGGATGCCTACCGGGGCATCCCCAAGCTTAGATGCTTGAGACTTCTTGAAATATTGTATTGGGATGCCTTGGGCATCCCTAAGTTTGAGCTTTTGTGTCTCCTTAATTCCTTTTATATCACGGTTTCCCTAAATCTTAAAAACTTCATCCACACAAAACTCAACAAGCTCGTGAGAAAAGTTAGTATAAATCAAATGCAAAACCTTATCATTCTCTACTGTAGCAAATCACTAAAATTATTATTTAACATTGCATACTAAATGCCTCTGCATATTTAATACTCCTATCCTCAAATAGAATCATTAAACAAGTAAACATGTGCAAACAATGCAAACATAACAGCAATCTGTTTAAACAGGACAGTCTGTAAAGAGTGCAATTGTACTCATATTTACCTAACTCCAAAATTTTTGAAAATTTACCAAAATGTATAAAATTTGTTTTTACTCATTGTGTAAAAATTTCAAGATTTTATCATGTTCTTACTTTCCATAAGAATTCAGACAACGATAGAAAACTTTCTGTTTTCAAAACAGCAACATATAGACTTGCAAAATAAGCATGGTAAAGGCTAAACTTGACACTTTTATTGAAATAAAATATGAAAAATATTACTCTAAATAACAGCAAGCAAATACTAATAAAATAAAATGACGCTCCAAGCAAAACTCATATCATGTGGCGAATAAAAATATAGCTCCAAGTAAGGTTACCGATAATGTTGAAGACGAAAGAGTGGATGCCTTCCGGGGCATCCCCAAGCTTAGTTTCTTGGATCTTACTTGAATATTACCTTGGGGTGCCTTGGGCATCCCCAAGCTTAGGTTCTTCCCACTCTTCATTCTCCTCATATCGATCTCTCACCCAAAACTTGAAAACTTCAATTCGTGAGATGGGTTAGTATGATAAAACAAATCATTCACTTTGGTACTGTCAAGACAAGATTCAAACTTTTGCTCACATGATGCCTACTGTACTATATAATTTCCACAATTTATATTGAGCAATATAAGCCATAGAAACTAGAAAACAAACAAACTATGCATCGAAAACAGATTCTGTCAAAAACAAAACTGTCTGTAAAGATCTGAATTATTCTCATACTTCTGTTACTGAAAAAATTCTGAAAATGTAGGAAAACGTAGAAAATTTGTATATCAATCTTTTGTAAAAAATTCAGAGTTTTTACACTCATCAGTGAATTTTAACAATTCTGTTACTGGACGCAAAAGTTTCTGTTTTTCACAGAATCAAATCAACTATCAACCACATTATCCCAAAGGCTTTACTTGGCACTTTATTCAAACAAAAGCTATAAAACATGATTACTACAGTATCTTAATCATGTGAACACACAAAAATAGTAGGGGTAAATATTGGGTTGTCTCCCAACAAGCGCTTTTCTTTAATGCCTTTTTAGCTAGGCATGATGATTTGAATGATGCTCACATAAAAGAAAAGAATTGAAACATAATGGGAGGATTTTGAAGAAAATATGACTAGCACATTTAAGACTAACCCACTTCCTATGCATAGGGATTTTGTGAGCAAACAACTTATAAGAACAAGAATCAACTAGCATAGGAAGGCAAAACAAGCAATACTTCAAGATTTTCAACACATAGAGAGGAAACTTGATATTATTGAGATATGCAAAAGCATATGTTCCTCTCTCATAATAATTTTCAGTAGCATCATGAATGAATTCAACAATATAGCTATCACATAAAGCATTCTTTTCATGATCCACAAGCATAGAAATTTTATTACTCTCCACATAAGCAAATTTATTCTCATGAATAGTAGTGGGAGCAAACTCAACAAAATAACTATCATGTGAGGCATAATCCAATTGAAAATTAAAATCATGATGAAAAGTTTCATGGTTATCATTATTCTTTATAGCATACATGTCATCACAATAATCATCATAGATAGCAACTTTGTTCTCATAATCAATTGAAACCTCTTCCAAAATAGTGGATTCATCACTAAATAAAGTCATGACCTCTCCAAATCCACTTTTATAAATATTGTGAAAAGATTCAACACCCTCCAAAATAGTGGGATCATTAACTAGAGTTGACACTCTTCCAAACCCACTTTCATCAACATAATCATCATAAATAGGAGGCATGCTATCATCATAATAAATTTTCTCATCAAAACTTGGGGGACTAAAAATATCATCTTCATCAAACATAGCATCCCCAAGCTCGTAGCTTTGCATATCATTAGCATCATGGATATTCAAAGAATTCATACTAACAACATTGCAATCATGCTCATCATTCAAAGATTTAGTGCCAAGCATTTTATTGAATTCTTCTTCTAACACTTGATCACAATTTTCCTTTCCATCATTTTCACGAAAGACATTAAAAAGATGAAGCATATGAGGCAACCTCAATTCTATTTTTTTGTAGTTTTTTTATAGACTAAACTAGTGATAAAACAAGAAACTAAAAGATTCAATTGCAATATCTAAAGATATACCTTCAAGCACTCACCTCCTCGGCAACGGTGCCAGAAAAGAGCTTGATGTCTACTACACAACCTTTCTTCTTGTAGACTCGTGTTGGGCCTCCAAGCGCAGAGTTTTGTAGGACAATACCAATTTTCCCTCAAGTGGATGACCTAAGGTTTATCAATCCGTGGGAGGCGTAGGATGAAGATGGTCTCTCTCAAACAACCCTGCAACCAAATAACAAATAGTCTCTTGTGTCCCCAACACCCACAATACAATGGTAAATTGTATAGGTGCACTAGTTCGGCGAAGAGATGGTGATACAAGTGTAATATGGATGGTAGATATAGGTTTTTGTAATCTGAAAATATAAAAACAGCAAGGTAACTAGTAACAAAAGTGAGCAAAAACGGTATTGCAATGCTTGAAAACAAGGCCTAGGGTTCATACTTTCACTAGTGCAAGTTCTCTCAACAATGATAACATAATTGGATCATATAACAATCCCTCAACGTGCAACAAAGAATCACTCCAAAGTTTCTATCGGAGAACGTAGGAAGAAAACGTGCATCAACCCCTATGCATAGATTACCCCAATGTCACCTCGGGAATCCCCGAGTTGAGTGCCAAAACATACATCAAGTGAATCAATAGAACATCCCATTGTCACCACAGATATCCCATCGCAAGACATACATTAAGTGTTCTCAAATCCAATACTCAATCCAACATAACGAAACCTCAAAGAGCAAGACTCAATTCATCACAAGAAGGTAGAGGGGGAGAAACACCATATGATCCGAATATATTAACAAAGCTCGTGGTATATCAAGATCGTGCCAAATCAAGAGCATGAGAGAGAGAGATCAAACACATAGCTACTGGTACATACCCTCAGCCTGAGGGTGAACTACTCCCTCCTCGTCATGGAGACCGCCGGGATGATGAAGATGGCCTCCGGTGATGGTTTTCCCCTCCGGCAGGGTGCCAGAACAGGCTCCCGATTGGTTTTTCGTGGCTACAGAGGCTTGCGGCGGCGGAACTTCTGATCTAGGGTTCTTTTCAGAGGTTTCAATATTTATAAGGATTTTTGGCGTCGGAAACAGGTCAAGGAGATGCCCGAGGGGCCCGCAAGCCCTCAAGGCGCGCCCTGGGGGTAGGGCGCCCCCTGGCTTGTGGAATCCTCGAGACTCTTCTGGTCCAGCTCCGGTGCTTCGGGGGTCTTTTTTGGTCCATAAAAAATCACCGTAAATTTTCAGCCCATTCCGAGAACTTTTATTTCTGCACAAAAAACGACACCATGGTAGTTATGCTGAAAACAGCGTCAGTCCGGGTTAGTTCTAATAAAATCATACCAAAACCATATAAAATTATTGTAAACATGGTATGAATACTTCATAAATTATAGATACGTTGGAGACGTATCAGCTGCCTACCGGCATGGAGTCCATGACTTCAGCATGGTGCAGTGTGTTGTGGACGACGCCGGAGCAGAGAGGATCGGAGATGCCCTATGACATAGTGAAGGAATAAAGTATCACAGTCCTCTTATATCCTATAGGGCTACAAAAAAATGTAGAATTTTGGATAGGAAAATGTTTGATATATCCAATAGGACTAAAAAAATGTCGAATTTTGGACATGAAAACAGAATATCTACCAAGAGGTTTAAGCTTATGAAAATTTCCTCCAAAAATAGAGTATAAATGTATACTATTATAAAATCCCTTTGGATTGCATTCATGTGAATCAAACTATCGCTGTAGGAAAAAAATCCTAAGGATTCAAATGCTCCAGAAATTCTATGAATTTCATATGAATCAAACGAGCCCGAATTAATTAATATTTTTTGACCAAAACACTCCCAAAAAGGAATTTTATTATATCTGAGAAGATTAAGAAACACATAGCAGAATGACCCCAATCTTTAGGTTAGGGAAACTAAAGGATATATAGCTTCTAATCAATGGATACGATGCCACACGGTTGGATCATCCCTCCTTTTCATGCTCTTTACCAGATTGTAGCTCCCAAACCTCATCATCGCTTCACCCCCAGCAGGCCTCTGCAACAACACTGTAGGATCGAGAAGATAGGTCTAGAGGGGGGGGGGGGTGAATAGACTCTTAACCAACCAAAGGTGCAGTTTTTTGTTTTCTTGAAACTTAGGCAGATTTTGGCACTAGTTAAGATACACCCAAAACTTCCTACACATGCATATCTAGAGATAGAGCAGCGGAAAGAATACAACATGTAATAGTGCGGATAGTAAAGGTGTAGAGATGGAAGATCAAACACAATGAAGACACGGCGGTTTTTGGCGTGGTTCCGATATGTGGTGTTATCGTACGTGCATGTTGATGGAGACCTCAACCCAAAGAGGGTAACGACCGCGCGAGTCCACGGAGGGCTCCACCCACGAAGGATCCATGAAGAAGCAACCTTGTCTATTCCACCATGGCTTACGTCCACGAAAGACTAGCCTCACTCGGGGTAGATCTTCACGAAGTAGGCGATCTCCTTGCCCTTACAAACTCCTTGGTTCAACTCCACAATATCTTGGAGTCTCCCAAGTGATGCCTAACCAATCTAGGAGACACCACTCTCCAAAATGTAATAGATGGTGTTGTTGATGATGAACTCCTTACTCTTGTGCTTCAAATGATAGTCTCCTCAACACTCAATCATCCTCTCACAGATTTGGCTTGGGTAGGAGAAGGATTAGAGTGTAAAAAAACTTGAGGAGGCTAGAAATCAAGGTTCAAATGGTTGGATTGGAATCTCTTGATCTCAACACATGAGTAGGTGGTTCTCTCTCAGAAAATGAATGGTGGAAGTGTAGATTCGTTCTGATGGATCTCTTAGAGAGTAGGTGGGGGTGGAGGGGTATTTATAGCCTTCACCCAAAATCCAACCGTTACACACTTTTGTCTCAACTTGGAGACACCGACGCAAAAACTCGATGGGACCGACCTGTGTAAAAGATATGAACGTTGGGCTTTTCGGTGGGATCGAAGTGGAAATCTCGGACAGACCAAAATGCGATAACATAGGCAAAAACTTCGTTTCAGTAGTTTCGATCAGTTCAACTCGGTGATTCTGAAGTGAACGAATTGGCTTACAGAAATTTGGTCACTGCAACTGGTGAGACCGATCGCAATCTCGGTGAGACCAAAATTCTAGGGTTTGGCTCCGGCAGTGTATAGGATCAACTCGGTGGGTCTGGATTGAATGCTTTCGGTGGGACCGAGTTGGCTATTTAGGTTTTGGACATATATGATTTGGAGAAAGTGGTTGAGGGTTTTTGGAGCAATATCATCAAGCACTTGAGCAATTTGAGTCATGATCAAAACCTCATCTCCTTTTAATAGTATTGGCTTTCCTATGGGCTCAATGTGATCTTGGATCACTTAACCAAAAAAATCGAGTGTTGAAGCTTTGCCAATTCATGTCCTTAGCATTTTGAAGGGGTCCACATCCTCATGTCCTTACCATGACAATGTTGAACTTTCCTGGAATATACCATGTAAAAGCATTAGTCCAACAATATGTATGTTGACATGAATTACCAAAACCACCAAGGGAGCAAGTGTGCTTTCAATCTCCCCCCTTTTGACAATTGATGACAACATACATCAAAGCTTCAGATAGAGATATAGCAGAAAATGTATGACAACTTTGAGAAAACATGTAACATGCATATGCTCCCCCCTACAAGTGTGCAATCATATAAGTGATAATATCTCATGGGATGTGAATGCACAATAGGAAGGAATTTGTAATGAGTTAGATGTGTCTTGGCTATATGCATCAGAGCAAAAGAATGAGAAAGTAGTATCTTCATGTTCATGATTTTTTATTGCAAACACTATTGGCAATAAGCAAGAGATCATCATGCACATGAGTGAGATGCATATACTTACCTTGAGGTCCTTGATCAATTTCCTGAAGAGACTGGCTTGAGAAAATAAGGTTAGATAACACAAGATAATCTCTTCAAAGAAGAATAGACACAAGACCAACAAGAATACCAAGATTGGGATGACATGTATGGAAGTAAGTATCACTAGGTGAATGCTTCTTTAGGTGCAATCATGTCCCCAAAAGATCAAACAAGATTTTCAATAGAGTTTCAAAGATGATTTTCTCCCCTATCTTGAACTTCCTCTCCCTGAATCTAGCATTGGATATTGGGAGTAGGTAGGGTGAGACAAAATCAGAGCAGAAACCATAGCAAATGCAGGTAACTTCCTAGCAAATGGATCAACTTGGATCAAGAACATGTTTCTCCCCCTTAGAAACATGTAGAATTATCTCCTCTTATGAAATGCATCTCTCTCCCTTTAGGGTATCTCTTTTGTTATAGGAAGAGATTTGTAAGTAAGCTTTGATGTGCATCTCTCTCCCCCTTTGACATTGATGTCTACTACGCAACTTTATTCTTGTAGACACGTGTTGGGCCTCCAAGCGCAGAGTTTTGTAGGACAATAGCAATTTTCCCTCAAGTGGATGACCTAAGGTTTATCAATCCGTGGGAGGCGTAGGATGAAGATAATCTCTCTCAAACAACCCTGCAACCAAATAATAAAAAGTCTCTTGTGTCCCCAACACACCAAATACAATGGTAGTTTGTATAGGTGCACTAGTTCGGTGAAGAGATGGTGATACAAGTGTAATATGGATAGTAGATATTGGTTTTTGTAGTAGGAACAATAAAAAACAGCAAGATATCAATTGATAAAATGGAGCACAAACAGTATTGCAATGCTTGAAAATGAGGCCTAGGGTTCGTACTTTCACTAGTGCAACCTCTCAACAATGCTAATATAATTGGATCATATAACCATCGCTCAAAGTGCGATGAAGAATCACTCCAAAGTTCCTATCTAGCGGAGAACATAAGAAGAAATTGTTTGTAGGGTACGAAACCACCTCGAAG
Source organism: Thinopyrum elongatum (assembly GCA_011799875.1). Classification (NCBI taxonomy): domain Eukaryota; kingdom Viridiplantae; phylum Streptophyta; class Magnoliopsida; order Poales; family Poaceae; genus Thinopyrum; species Thinopyrum elongatum. The sequence continues at coordinate 526,315,480 of CM022299.1, forward strand.
CTATTCTTTCCGATCGATCTATCCAAGAGTTCGTACTAAAATAACACCAAATAATTTCAGATTCATAATACTCAATCCAACACAAAGAACCTCAAAGAGTGCCCCAAGATTTCTACCGAAGAAACAAAGACAAGAACGTGCATCAACCCCTATGCATAGATTACCCCAATGTCACCTCGGGAATCCGCGAGTTGAGTGCCAAAAGATATATCAAGTGAATCAATACGATACCCCATTGTCACCACGGGTATTCATAGCAAGACATACATAAAGTGTTCTCAAATCCATAAAAGTATTCAATCCGATAAAACGAAATCTCAAAGGGAAAACTCAATTCATCACAACAAGATAGAGAGGGGGAAACACCATATGATCCGACTATATTAACAAAGCCCGCGATACATCAAGATCGTGACATCTCAAGAACACGAGAGAGAGAGAGATTAAACACATAGCTACTGGTACAAACCCTCAGCCCCGAGGGTGGACTACTCCCTCCTTATCATGGTGGCCGCCGGGATGATGAAGATGGCCACCGGTGATGATTTCCCCCTCCGGCAGGGTGCCGGAACGGGGTCTAGATTGGTTTCTCATGGCTACAGAGGCTTGCGGCGGCGGAACTTCTAATCTAGGGTCTCCGCCAGGGTTTTTGGAATATTTGACGATTTATAGGGCGAAGAGGCGGTGCGGGAGGCCACCGAGGTGGGCACAACCCACCGGGGCGCGCCTGGGGGCTCAGGCGCACCCTGGTGGCTCAGGCGCACCCTGGTGGGTTGTGCCCCCCTCGGGGCACCCCCCAGGTGCTGCTCTGGCCCATTGGATGTCTTCTGGTCCATAAAAAATCCACAAAAAGTTTCGCTGCATTTGGACTCCGTTTGATATTGATTTTCTGCGATGTAAAAAACAAGCAAAAACAACAGCTGGCACTGGGCACTATGTCAATAGGTTAGTCCCAAAAAATGATATAAAGTTGCTATAAATGATTGTAAAACATCCAAGAATGATAATATAGCAGCATGGATACTTCATAAATTATAAATACGTTGGAGACGTATCAGACATCCATTTCGAAGAAGGGTCTAGCTCCAAGGTTATTGGTCAAATAGGTGTGGTCCTCGAGAGACACAACTAGCCATGATTTAGCTTCAGATGTAGGCAGATGGAAAGAATCATTGAGTGGAGCTGGAAAAGAAATAAATGGGTTTTGATAGAAAGTTCTTTCTGTACTGAAATCGGTGTCTCCGATTTATATCTATCGGTGAATACGAGATGGAGTTATCACAGAAAGATCATATCGATGTCCCCGAGTATGTCCTCTTCGGTTGTACCGATGAACAAATGTGCAATGTTTATTGCATCTCGGTGGAACCGATGTGGTTTAGATCGGAGAGACCGAGTTCAAGGCAGAGAGAAGGCTTTGTCAACTCAGCTCACTTGGCAATAAGCTCTCACAAAGATTTGCAATGAATTGACTAGAAGCAAAGAATCTAATTAGAAAAAAAGAAAGACATCTAGATGAAGTTTTTTTTTGAAAGGGGAACACTCTAGCAAGAAAAAAACGTGCGTATTCTCCATGCAGCAACTTCTTCGTCCATCCACCCCTAAACGAGCTTGCAAAATTCCTCTGTGAAAACAGTGCAGAAAGATTCGCAGAAAAGCACGGGGAGGCACACAACGAATAGGTGATGGGAAGTCAATTCATGCATTGTACGAGCGCTTTCGAATACAAGTATGATTGGGTTCCAACGAGAATGGCATGACGATGAGTAAATGTGACACAATCGTGATGACAACTAGCACGAAAGAGTGGAGCAAGACCCAAACAACGTGAATGCAAATTTGCCCCTAGGAGGAAGCGTGAACGGAAAAAAAACCTTCGAAAAGGTGTGAATCTTGAATATATGAAAACTGTTTACCAACCAACTGTCTTTCCATCCCTTGAGATATACATGCATCATTTAAAAAAGGGATAATTGTTTCTGTGCCCTTAGTTGGGTCACCCTCGACTGATTTGCCCCTAATTTCTCAAAACACGCGGTCTTGCCCAGCTCACATCGCTTTGCTTGCGTTTTTTCCCTTCCGGCACGTCTCCGTCCAGTCAGCGCCATTTGACCGCAAACGACGCGTTACTTTGGACATTTTTGCCCCCGCGCTCACTCACACTCTCTCATTCCCCACTCTTTCTCTCTTTCTTTCCCTCTCACGAACCCTAAATTGCGGCGCCGAGCGGCGGCGGCCAGATCCATTGCAAGGTGATGGGGGAGAGTGGAGAAAGCGTCGGCGGTGGCGGCTGCGGTGGTAGGGACGACACACCTCCACTGCAGCGCGGAGAAGGCGGCTGCGGCGGCACCAACGGCGAGAAGGGAAGCTCCTGTGGCGGATCTGCACCAACGGCGAGAAGCGGTGGCGGATCTGCACCAACGGCGACAAGCGGGGGCGGATCTGCAGGGCAAATTCCCCCAGGGTTAGTATCAGTTTTTTCACAGGAGATTTGCTTGGATTTAGGGTTTAGGCTAGAGTTTGTGCGTTTTGTCACTGGATATTTGTGTGTTATATGATAGGATGGATCTAGCTACAACGTTCTTTCTTTCAGTTAGAATGGAGACCACTGTTCTAGTATTTGCTGGTACAAAAGGAAAAGATTGTGGATTCACATTTCCTTTAGTTGTGGACAGCACTAGTTCATATACTAATTTAAGGGCTGCCATTTGTGCCAAGTATCCATGGGGATTGTTTGATTCTGTGGAGATCAGATATTGGGATAGTTCCAAACTTTGTTGGGTCCCTGTGCAGTGTGATGCAGAGTTAGGTCTGATGTTTGCAAGTAATGCAGCAACTATGTCATGCAATTTGGAAATCACAGTTATACAAAGAACTAGAGGTCAGAGATCTATGAACACATCTAGTTCCAGGCCATCTGCATCCAGAACTAGGGCTAGCAGTAGAACACCAAGTGCTCCTAGAACACCAAGTGCTTATGCAACTGCAAGTGTCAATGAAAGCCAAGAACACCAAAAGAAGCCACTTGATCCTGTTGTGGAGGAGGCATTGCCTGATGCACCTGCTATGGAGGATGAGGTTCTATATCCTGGATATGTCCAGCACAATAATGATGAAGGAGATGCAGCAGATAAAGAGTACATTCCTGCAGAATTTTCAGATGCAGATGATGATGAGAAGCAAGAGGATGTTGAGATGGGAGTTTTTGAAGATGCAGAAGAGGACAGACCTGTAAAGATGTATGACAGGGAAAATCCATGTATTGATGAAGGTGTGGTCTTCCCTAGTGCAGTTGACTGCAGAAATGCAGTTTCAAGCTTCTCAATCAAGTCTGAAACTGAGTTCCTTACTCTGAAAAGTGATCCAACAAGGTTTACTGTCAAATGTGCTTATGAGAGATGCAAGTGGAGACTGCATGCCTCTTTAATGAGGAAGAGCACACTATTTCAGGTATTGTATTTGTATTTTTGTTTTAGTTTATTTTCAGGTATTGCATTTTCTGTACTAATCTCATTGTTTTTTTTGGTTTGTTTCAGATTAAAGTCAACCCATATCAGCATACATGTCCTAGTGTGAATAGATCTCAGAGATTGAGAGCTGCAAAAAGAAGATGGATAGCAGATGCTTCTATGACATGGATCAGAGCAAATCCAGGAATTGGTACTAAGGAAATTCAGAGCAGGTTGTTAGAGAAATATGGTGTGGAGGTGCCATATGACAGATGCTACCATGGTAAAGAGATTGCACTTGACAAATTGTATGGAAAATATAGTGATAGCTTTCAGCTGCTATATACTTTCAAAGCTGAAGTAGAGAGGGCATCACCAGGCAGTATTGTGGAAATCGACAAGCACACAGTTGAGTACAAGATGAATAACAAGAAGTTCTACAAGGAGTGCTTTAGAAGGGTGTTTGTGTGCTTCAAAGCATGTCAAAAGGGTTTTCTGGAGGGGTGCAGGCCATACCTAGCTGTAGATGCTACTGCACTGACTGGTAGGTTCAGAGGGCAACTTGTGGCAGCATGTGCCCTAGATGGACACAACTGGTTGTTTCCTGTTGCATATGGTGTTCTGGAAGTGGAGTCAATTGAGAGTTGGACTTGGTTTTTTAGAAACCTAAAGAAAGTAATAGGTCATCCAGAAGGTTTAGTGATACATACTGATGCTTGCAAGGGATTGGAAAGTGCCGTTGAGGATGTTTACCCAGGAGTGGAGCACAGAGAGTGCATGAGGCACTTGGCCCAAAATTTTAGCAAGAAATTCAAGGGGAAGTTTTATGATGATAATTTGTGGCCATGCTCACTAACTTGTAGCATCAAGAAACACAACTATCACTTGAACCAGTTGAAAAGCAAGCCCAAAGTAAAGGAATATCTAGAGGAACACCACACAAAAATATGGGCAAGAGCTGATTTCAATGAGATGAGCAAAGTTGACTATGTCAATAACAACCTAGCTGAGTCATTCAACTCCAGAATAAAAAAATACAAGAGCCTGCACATAGTTGATCTGCTAGACAAGATAAGGCAGTATATCATGGAGAAATTTGACTTAAGAAACAGAATTGCCTCTGACCATTTCATTGGGCACTACATCATACCAGCAGTAATGAAGGTGTTAATGGAGAAAACAAAAGGTTTGCAAATGAGTATAGTGAGGAGAAGCCCAACAGAGGCAGAGGTGACTGCTACTGACAGTGAGAAAAGAGAATGGAGGTATCCTGTTGACTTAGAGCACTGGTCTTGCAGTTGCAGACAATGGCAGATCACTGGTAAACCATGCATCCATGCACTTTTCTTTGTCACTGCTCTAAGAGGTGAAGCAAGTGGAATAGATCAGTATGTCCACAAATATTACTCAGTTGACATGTTCAGAGCTACTTATGCTGAGAACCTCCCAGCTCTAGAAGGCAAGCAACAGTGGGACATTATAGATCCTGGATTCAAACTGTGTGCTCCTGTTCAACACAGAGCTCCAGGCAGACCAAGAAAGCAAAGGATTAGAAGTAGCAGTGAAGGAAAAGGCCTTGGTCCTAGGAAGCACAAGTGCAAAAGGTATGGGAGATGTGGACACAAAGCCAAGGGCTGCAAACAATCTGTTGATCCAGCCTTTGGAGAAGATGAACACTGGGGAGCAGACAATGCAGATGATCATCCTACAACCAATGAACCAGCAGAAGCAGAAATACTAGAGGAGGAGGAGGAGGATGAGACAACACCTGATGTTCTTCAGCAGCAGATGCCACCACCAAAGGAGCCCTCACATGATGCATCTACAGAAGCTAGTTGTGCAGTCAGGTATAAAATCTTGGCTTTGTGCATATGTTACAAATTCTTACATGTTTTGATCTTACTGCTTTATAAAATCTTTCAAACTGTGATATGCTTCCACTTGTTTTAGCCCTAGGAAAAATTATAAAAGGGCAGCAGCAAGAGGAGCTTCTCCCAGGTGTGTCAAGCAGAATACAGTTGTGGAACAGGAGCAAGAAAGTAGTGTTCAAAGCAAAGGTTTCTCTCCAAAAACAACAGTTGAAGCTCCAAACCCATCAAAGAACACTAGAAGCAAGGCAATGCTAGCTCCAAACCCAGCCAAGAACACCAGGAGCAAGAAACTTAAGTTCTAGTACTATGTTATATTTGCCAGTGCTGTTATCTTGTTGTTATGCACTTAAGTTCTAGTACCAAGTGTGCTTAATGCACTATGAAGTTGCTATATTTGGTACAATGTCAGTTTGTTGAATTTGGTACAATGTCAGTTTGTTGAATTTGGTACAATATGTGCTCTATCAGGTTGTTCTATTTAGTACAATATGTGCTCTATTTGCTACAATTAGTTGCTCTATTTGCTAGTGTGTGTTGCTCTATTTGCTACATTATGTGCTCTATCAGGTTGATATATTTGGTTCAATGTCAGTTTGCTGAATTTGGCACTATCATATGGAATAAATATGTATTTGGTACAATGTCACAAGCATCAGCAGTGAATAATGATCTTCAAATTTAGCATACAATAGTGCATCATAAACAACATTCAATACATCTCTCGCTCACACACTTTCTTCAACAACTGCTATAAACTACAACACAAAAAACACAGCAACACACATTCCTACAAACAACAATGCCAGAACTAGCAGCATCTCATCTCTCTCTCTCACTGTCTTCTTCAAAGCAAGATTTTTCTTTGACAGCTCCATGTTTTGCTTCTGCATTTTGTGGCTTCTGATCCAGCTTTGTTCTAGCTCTGCGTGCAGGTCTTCAAAAGCAAGGGCAGCACGCAATGGAGGAGGAGGATCAACCCAAACCACCCAGTGACACTCATGTGGTAACTGCTTGAACATCACATTAACAAAACATTAGAGATTGCATAAACACCATCTAAAACATGGTATAATTCACAAGATCTTACATCTAGAGGACACCCTAAAAAACGGCGGCCAGTGTTAGCTCCTCCCCAGCAACACGCCGGGCAGGAACAAGGCCATGACCAGGGCAACGATGCTTTGATAAATGCTCCAATCCGCAATAACTTTCATCTGGAAGATAGAACTCAGAGACATGCTCCACAATCCCGACCCCATCAACCTAAATCAGAAATTTCCCCAATTATCACAAACCCTAGAACGCATTGGGGGGGAGGAAGAAGCGTTGCCGGAGTTTTACTTACCTCTCCGACCACCGGCGAGAAGATGGAAGAGCCCGAGCTTGCCATGCGCCGCCGCTCCTTGCTCTACCGCGCCATGCCTTGCCTCCCACTCCTTTTTCCTCGCCGGCTTTCTCGTTCTGCTCTGTTTCCTTGCGCTAGCACATTGAGGACGAAGGGGGATTAGGTATAGCACCGACAAGGGCAAAAATGTCCAAAGTAACGCGTCGTTTGCGGTCAAACGGCGCTGACTGGACGGAGACGTGCCGGAAGGGCAAAAACGCAAGCAAAGCGACGTGAGCTGGACAAGACCGCGTGTTTTGCGAAATTAGGGGCAAATCAGTCGAGGGTGACCCAACTAAGGGTATAAATTCAATTTGCCCTTTAAAAAAAAAATCAGTGGCTATGATTATGTCACATCCAAAGTATATTTATCGACTGTATCACTCATGGATCATGCCATGGTATCTGTTCGCCACAGAGTATGTTACGGGTATTAGTTTTTTATAATACTGCAGTGTAAATTCATGGATTTTTGAACTTTTTCATGGGTTAAAGGTGAAACCAAATACGTATATCTCAAAAGGGAATTTATTATCTCAAAAGGGAATTTCTTAAAAGGAAAACTCACAAGAAATGTGTTACTAGTCCATGGGTTATCCACAGCCAACCTCTCCGATAACGGTGGGTGACCTATTTTTTTCTTTCATTTATTATTTTAGCGCCGGCGAAGTAGTAAATATGTAGTGACCGACGGACGGCGACGCGAGTGGCGGACGGCGACGGATCCCTGTGCGTGCTGCGTGCGTGTGGGTGTGCTGCCCGCAAGACGGGATCTTTCATTTCCTGATTCCAACACATTGTTGTTCCATCCAATGATGATGCGCTAGTCGCTAATCCGCACAAATTATCCGCAAGAATATCAGGGCTGGGGTTTCTCGGCGTTGGCGACGGGCGGAGCCACAGAAATGGGGGCCGAGAACAGCGGCTAATTTTAGCCAGCAGCGCGGAGGAAAAAGCCTGAGGCAGCCGCTCGCCCGCCTGCCTCCAAGAAACCGCGGCGATCTGTCGCCTATCCAATCGCCGCTGAACTCTAATTCGATTTGGGGTTTCCTGGGCGGTGGGAGAGGATGCAGTGGGTGGGCCTGAGCTCGCCGCCGGCGGCGCCGACGGCGGTCTGGATGCGGCGGCGTCCAAGAACAACGAGATGGCCGCAGAGGAGCTCGTCCGCCGCACGGAGGGCGGTCGTGGCGGCCGCGTCCTCGTCCCCACCGTCATCCGATGCCAACTCGAGCTCCAACTCGCCGGGTAGTGACGAGGAGGCGGAGGAGGCCGCGGGGAAGGCGGAGGGTGACAAGACGGCGGCGGCCTTCTTGTTGAGGAGCCAGAAGTACGCTATGCTCAAGCAGCAGCTCGCCGTAGCCGCCCAACTCGAGGTACAGCCAGCAGAATGCGCAAATTGCCACCAACCAATGCAAATCTGTGCTGCTCGGTGACTGTAAGTTGCAATTTGTTGCAGGATTACAAGGAGGCGGCGAGGCTGAGGGACTCGTTGAGGTTGTTCGAGGAAGAGGAGCCCGTCCTCCGCCTCCGCCGCTCGCTGAAGAAGGCGGTCGAAGAGGAGAGGTTTGCGGTAGTGCACTCATCCATTGCCATTGTTACTGCCAATTATGCTACTTCTAGTGTCTAGTTGCTACATTTCCATACAAGAACATGTAGAATTCCCCTTTAGGCATTGGCAAAGTTGGATCTTACCACCCAACTACGGTAAGAATAGCTGATTAAACCGAAATGACGCAGCGGCTTAGTATAGAAGTACGATGCTGCACGGCTTCTATCTCCCATTCCTGTGCTGACCACTGATTCAACAATTTAACTGGATGCCTTAGTGTTTTTCTCCCTCATGTTTGAAGAGTCTATTGCAATGAAAGGAAGTCTTAAGGCAGACATTTTAACAAGCATGCGGCCATACTCTATCTCCTCTGTTCCACTCATGGTTGGAAATTGTGCCTTTTCTGTTATCATTGTTTGAACTGTCAATGTGATCAATACTTAGCACTCAATTTGTACCACTTCACTGTTATAGGCTTAGAGCTATTTCGTTGTCTTGCTGGTCTCAAGCAAACATGTTTTGTTCACCTCTTAGCATTCTATGATGTTCATAATATTTTTCTGCACTTGTACTTTTCAGGATGCTGCCAAGTACAGAGATGAACTGATGATTTTGGCTCCGCACTCCCTCCTCAAATGTTCTAGTGATGCTACAACTCTGGTATTTCTTCTGGTTGAATAATTCTCTGATGCTGCAACTTTGTTATCTTTTCTAAAACTGAATTCTGACATATCCCTTTCACAACACATAATCTGCTGAGTTTTCTAGGTAATCATTCGGCTGTTTGAACTTCAGCATTAAGGTTTACTATAATTTTCTATGACATCATTGGAGCGCTGAAAAGACACCAGCTAGTTATGTGAGCAAGAATTCACTAGGAAACTTAGTAACTACTCCCTCCGTCCGAAAAAGCTTGTCCCAAGCTTGTCCCTCAAATGGATGTATCTAGCACTAACTTGATGCTAGATACATCCATTTGAGGGACAATTTTTTTCGGACGGAGGGAGTACTATGAAAAGCGAAAGAAACATAAGAGGCTAACAGGGTCAGGGTCTAGGAATTTCTTTGTACCTCACTTGGTCAAAACTGCACGCTTTGTGCACGACTAGGTCAATCCACATGTTATGGCACTCTTTTCTTTTTAACATAATCTCAACCTTTACTGGTGTTAGGGTCTACCGCCCAACTTTTTGTACATGTTCTAGCATGCATGTTGAATTTACATGTGCCGTGGTTGATGTGCAATGCACCACTTCCCAACTCTGTTAATTCTTTGATTTAATTACATTTTATTGGAGGGAACTATTTTACATGAAAGATGTGGTTGTGCGATGCTATTTCACATGTATAACTTGGGATGACTGTAAGGATATGTTTTTTGGAAGTTCCGCTGTTAAGGAAAAGCTGAACCAACCTAGGAATTGATCAGAACTACTTATTTTCTCATAATCTTCGTCATAGTACTACATTTTAATGATATAGATAAAAATTTTCTTTACACCGTTGACCAATTTCAACTTGATTTCCTAATATTGTTGAGAAATTTGGATGTTACAGGGGATAAGGGTTCAAGTCAGGAGTGTCTATATTGAAAGCCGGAGCCAACCCTTAAAGGGGAAGTTCTTTTTTGCCTACAGAATCAGAATTACAAATAATTCTCAGCGTGCTGTACAACTTCTCAGACGACACTGGATTGTCACTGATGCGAATGGAAGGACAGAGAATGTTTGGTTAGTCTTTGTGATACAATCACCATATTGTAATTATCTTAAGCAAAACACTAATCAGACTTGTTCAATTCTTGTCAGGGGTGTTGGTGTAGTGGGAGAGCAACCTGTGATATTCCCAAAGACGGGTTTTGAGTACTCATCCGCATGCCCACTAAACACTCCAAATGGGAGAATGGTAAGATGATACAGGTTTCTTTTCTTGCACAATTTCTTCACAGCCCATGCCTCCATGTTTTTAAAGAAGACAGTACTGGTCAACTTTTACCCACACAAGAGATTCTTATGATTCTTTGATCTCTGGAACTCATACCCAAGACTTGGCACCTTATCCTCGACTCAGTTGTTTTGGGCTGTTTGTTGCATTTGGATGTTTACGCCTCGCGGCATATCTGAAAAGTTAAGCTTGACCTGAATAAATGTTCTGAATTGCAGGAAGGTGATTTTGAGATGAAGCACATTGACAAGGTTGGATCCTCAACATTCAATATCGCTATCGCACCATTCTCTCTGTCAATCCTCGGGGACGACAACGACGCTCCCCTTTGAAGGTGATTGAGTAGCAGGGCGAGTTTGAAGAAAACGGCAATGCCAGTAAGAGTTTGCACAAATACACAAACACTTGTTAGCCAAGTATTTAGAGCACGGAACTTAGTCCAGACTGATGTTATATCTACTATGAAAAAAAGAGTCAAATGTGAATGGTGAAGGTATTGGAATGTATGGAAATTAACACGGATCTTGTAAATTTGTGGGCTATGAGCGCTTACTGTATCAATTCCACTTTTGAATGTACAACATATAGAAAGCTTTGTTGATTTGCGTGTTTAGTGGAGTGTGGCGTTGCAGAGGCCGGGCTCCATGGAGCCCGTTTTGCAAAATAATGACAATATATTTATTTATTTAAAATTTTAAAAATGTTCAATTTTTTTATACAAATACATATGCATGTTCTTCAAGTAGGTACAGGTTTCATCAGGTAATTCGATTATTTGCATGCTACAGAAAAAAGACAAATATCTAGCACAAAAACAACAAACAAAAAGCCCATTTTAATCTGTCTGTATTTGTCTTTTTTGTATACATTACATATAAACATATATGTTCATCAAATTTTATATGTGTATATTACAAATTTTACACACACACACACACACACACACATCTATGTATATGCTTTTTCTTTTCAATATGTGGAAATAGTATTTTCGCTGAAAAAAATAAAGAGCTCTATGGAGCTCAGCCTCTGTATGCACTTTTCGGTGTTTAGTGCCTCTTTGATCGGAGGATCGTTATTGTTAGGAATTATTGGTACATAGTTGTTTGATTTGTACGATGTTATGTTAATCTGGTCACACTAAAATATACAGGATAACTTTGAATGTAGAAGTATATATCTGGTGATCTACCTGCATCGTGAAATATCACTGCGCATGATGGAGCAGTAAAAAAACAAGAAAAAAGTAATATTGTATATGCACTCACTGAAAGTGGAATAAGCGGATGGATATAATAATTCCTAATGGTAATGCTAACTGGAGAACGTTTGCTGGAAAGAAACTCCCCACGAACGCCTTCACAGCCATTTGATCGAGATATACGATGGTAGTTTTTCAAAAAACATTGCCTTCTCTACAAGGAATTGTCATGCTAGTCTAAAATTGATTACCACCCCTATAACTAAAATTGTCATGAAAAACGTTGGCAAATACCATCCTCCCCAACGAGCGTTCGCCAGCTAAGAGGGTCCATTCCTAAAGTATTTAATATGGCATATACATCACTGCAGATTCTAAGCTCCCGAGAATTACTGGCCTGTGGTGCATCGCGGCTGGAGCGGCGCTTGGCCCACACTATCTTGCGTCGGTGCGTATCATACGTCGGTTCGTGTCGCTGGTGAGAACGCTAAATCTTTGCTTCGTCCTTCCCCACGCAGAGACCCAGTCGTCGCCCACACGCAGACGCAAGGAGGTGCCCTGCGGCGGCCGTTTCAACGCAGGAAGGCTGAGGGGAAAGCAGATCCGTACTATGGGCGAGCTTCTCAGCGTCATCATCGTGGCGGTGAAGATGGCGGCAAGCGAAATAAGGCATAGTCCGACTTCCTCCCGTCCGTTTGGCGTCAGCTGCGGCGTTAGCGACAAGCTAGGGACGTTTTTGCGTCGCGGATCTGGGAGACCGGGGCAGTGGCGTTGGATCTCGCAGTTGGAAGGTGCGTCGGATGCAGTGCTGGTGTGGGAAGATTGATCGGCCCAGGCGCTCAACCAGTCCACCCACGACAGGAGCACCATCTGCGGCCGGTCGGAGTACGTGCGCGCCAGCTGCAAGGCCAGCATGCGCCCCTCCGCGTCGACCACATCACCATCCCCATCGAGGACAGAGTCTCTTCTCAGCTCCCACCCCTTTTCCTTCATCCTGTTAATTTCATACATGAGAATACCTGTGTTTAATTGGTGTGATACCTTGCTATAATTACTGAGCTATATTTGTTGTAGATTGGTGAGATGAATAAGTTGGTAGAGGAGGGGAAGCTCAGGTACATTTGGGTTATCGGTGACGAGCTCCGACACCATCAGGTGTGCTCACGCCATGCACCCGGTCTCTGCCATGCAGATGGACTGGTCTCTGTGGGATCTCTACAGGTGAATTTGATATTGCAAACTCTACTTGTGTGCTTCCATAATCGATGATGGTCTTGATTGATTGATTGACCATGTGAAGAAACTGATCCATTTGTTGTACGGACCTCATACAAATAGGGATTGGAATTGTTCCCTACAGCCCAATTGCGCATGGATTGTTTGGTGGAAGGGGAGTGCCAGAACAAGTGTGCTTGCTGATTCTAATCTGGTACTGAGACTATTAGATGGTTTCTGCAAATATAATTTCCTTTTAGTTACTTAGGCCTGATCTCCTCCGTGTAATTGTTCTTTTTAGAAAGGCCATCCACCTTTTTATAGTGTATTTTTTTAATGATTTTTGCAGATTCCTTCATAATGGAAATTTCAATTGTAGGCATTGGATCACTCATGGCTCCTTGCAACAATTAAATTACGATGGTAGCAGCTCACTTATGAGATGGAGAGCTGAGTAGGTCTTAGGGATCGTTGACCCGCTGTGCAGACACTGAGACAACATTGTCGGTATGAACTGTTGCAGATGACGGCGTCTGCAGCCGTGGCAACCGCGTCGAGAGTCAAGACCCTCATCTTGCAACGCAATGAGGTGCATGTCTACCTTCTTATCTATCTCAGCCCCCGCTGTGTGGTGTTAGGTTGCAGTTAGATTTGACTGTACTGATTTAGCTCAATATTTGACTTCAAATTTGTCAACAGTTACAATGGAATAGCAAGCCGTTTCAGCTGAGATCATACGCGAATCCTAGGCTGCCACAGGGGAGGGGTTTCTGAATCTTATGAGGGAGCAGTGGCTTATCAAACCGCAGATCACCTTGCTGGTTGGTACGTGGTGCTTGTTTGGTACCATAAGGAGTTCTCTACATAGCAAATGTTGATGATTTTCATGTTGTTTTCGAGTGATTTGAAGCACGTTTAAACGTCTAATACACCGTGCAAGATTCGCACACATACAGGACGAAAGAGCCAAGCGTCAAAGGTACGAAAAAAGGCTGGTAAAGTGAAAAATGGCGCGGCAAGGCGCGCGAGTGCTTCTAGTACATGTCATATGTGGTTTGGTCATCATATGAGTAAGAAGTTTGTTACCCCTTCGCCCCTAAAGAGGCAGCATATCAATTGAGTCAATTAGATTACTCGTTGCGCCAAATGGCCCAAGGTCCTAGTTCAAACCCAGAGTTGTTTGCTAAAAAGTGCTTATCACCGTGGTAATATTTTGTATCCTTTGTAATGCTTAAAAATGAGGAGAACGATATTTGAAAATATGTAGCATCATTTTCAATAATTTGTACCATTTTCTTCTATTTTTATAATATTTCTATGCTAACATTGGAAAAAAGGCATACACTGGTTTATTATATATTCATCATGGTGCCATGCAATGTGGGCCTAATTTGTGCCTCTTTGCCTAGATCTAATCTAACCTATTGCACCAAATAACATGGATTCAAGCCTCTTCCGGCAGTAAGTCTACTGTGTCTTAGGGGTAGTGGTAAATACATCACAGTAGCATGGATTTAACAAAAGTGTACGTCCGTGTGACAAAATCCTTTTTTTTGCAGGTGGGTGAGAACAAAAGACGGCGTCAAGTTTCTTCAGCGACTTTATAAGGCCCTTTTCCTAGTAGCGTATGTTGGCCTGCAGCTTCACTGGTCATTGGTGTGGCTATTATTGCCGTTGCACCAAACAATCCTCCTCCTTTCCGTAGATAAGAAAATCACAACTGACAACCTTGGAGCACATGAGTAGAAGCCTATAGTTTTTTTGCGAATAAATTCTTGCATTACTCAGAGTTTAAATGTTACAATCTCGTTCTACAAGTTCCATGACCTCATCTGTTCCAGAGCCTAACCAAACCATAGTCAGGCGGTACACCCTACCAAAATTAGCCAAGGCATGACTAACTTTATTACAACTTCGATGAGCATGAGCAACACAAGAACTCCTTTCTCCCATACTACTAATTATCCCTCTAACGATGAAAGCATACTTAGACTTGTTCCTATGTCCTCCTTTGATCATCCTGACAGCCTCCATACAGTCTGTTTCCACATCAATGGGTAGACTACTCCATTGTAGTGCCAAAGAAGTTCCTTCCTTTAATGCAAGAAGTTCAGCTTCTAACACGTCATCACATGAAGTTATGCATCGGCAGGAGCTAAAGATAACAGAACCATCATAATCTCTAAGTACCATGCCTGTTCCAGCTTCATCTCCTAATATCGAAGCATCTGTATTCAATTTCACCCTACCAGCACTTGGTCTAGTCCAACAGGGTCAGCTTGAGCATGCACCTGCTTGCTCGTGATCCGCCTCTGAGCATGGTTAATTCCCACTACCGTCTTCCCTTTAATAGGATCAATAATTGAAGCATCCTGTAGGGCCTGCAAAGAAGACAAGTAGCTATCCAAAAAACGTACAGACACGTCCACCGAAGGCGGTTGTTTTGCATGTACTATTTCATTCCGTACAAACCATATTCTCCAAAAAAGCATCATAATGTGAACCCTTCCATCCTCATGCAGTTCGGACAGAAGGTGCAGGAACCAGTCCCGTCCTACTAATTTGACATGAGCTCTATAGTTATAGTACCACAGATGAGAAATCATCAATTTGCAATATCCACTTACATATCGGCAGCATGTGCCAAGCAACAATTAAGGTGAAGGTAACAAATAAGTAAAATACACATGCATGCTTATGAAGTTATGAGAGCATATGGATTTAGGAGGCACACAAATTCTAGTCTATGAACCTACATGCAAATAAACATCATATCAATATGCAACATTTTAGGTAGGAGAGCATGCAACATAGGCAATTCTAAAACATATGACAACAACTGGTCATGCAACTTGCTCTCACTGTGAAAAAACATTAAAATGTAGGAGTATATCTTTTGAGTACCAAGAAATCAAGGCAAAAGGCTCACAACAGGTAACAATTGACATGCAACAATGGCAAACACACTACTTCTTTTGCTTTTTTATACCAAACGCATGGTATTCTAGACGAAACTAGTGTAGCGATGCGCCTCATCTAAAACCATGATGTTATACATAGAATTCATTTGTCGGTGATGGCTACCCGCTGCAAGATCCTCAAATTATCATAGCAAAATCCTCAATGACAACACATGCACTTGCGAATTCATGGTTTTATTCACATGATAATGACACTATTAGTAAGATCCTCAAATTCCAAGCCTTATATGCCATGGAAACATAATATGACACTTCAATTCTCAAACTTTATGATTCCTGGTGATAGGGCAACATTTGACAGATGCAAAAATGTGTGTGAAGGGAGCCATACCGTTTTTCCTTTAAGAAGAGAGTTGTCTTGGTTTAGTTGAAACATACAAAGGAAATATTCTGGACAAACGGTGGAAGGATCCGAGATCCGACCACCACCAGAACTGCCAATGGTTTCACCTAGCAAAGAACAAGATCCATAGGTCAAATCCAATGGTGTCATATTATGTTTCCATGGGATATAAGGCTTGGTGGGCTTGGTGTGCGCGATCTTCATCACACCAGACTGGATCACCAAGCCCGCTGTATCCCCTTCTTAAGCAGTTCCAGATCATGAATAATTCCTTGCCAAGTCACTCAAGCAACATGTGGAAACACCACATCCAGAATATGTCTTTGAGGATAATACTTTTCCTTCAACAACTTGTCACACAGCGAGTCTGGATAAACCAACAAATGCCACACCTGTTTAGCCAAAAGAGCTTGATTAAAAAGTCTGAGATCACAAAGGCTCATGCCATTAATTTGTCCCACACAACCAATGTGTTTTGCTTCTATCTTCTTCATATCCCCACCAAAAATTCCTTATAATCCAGGATAACTCCTCACAAAGAGAAACCGAAAATTTGAAAATTCTCATAGCATACACAGGTAGAGCCTGGATTACTATTTTGATTAAGTCTTTTGTCACCCCACAAGAAGCATATTTTTCAATCCAGTTAGAAAGCCTTTTCAAAAACTTATCTTTAGTATACTAAAACTTATACTAGCCTTCATTCTTTCCTCTGGGAATGGTAATCCCAGATATCTATCCTCGAACCCCTCCATGGTAATTTCTACGATAACCATAGTCGCCACTTGGTTCTCCAAATTTCATTTTTCTCAAACATCATGGAATACTTATGAGGACTTAATAATTGGCAGTTCCCTTCTCATGCACCGTCAGAATGTTTTTAATGGCTAAAGCCTGGTCGGTCGAGGCCTTGAAAAATTACAGACTATCATATGCAAATAACAAGTGAGAAATACCAGAAGCTTGTCTATTCAACCTGAATTTCTGAAGAGCTCCTCTGGCACACGCTTCATTAAGCAACATAGAAAGCACCTCGGCAACCAATAGGAACAAATACAGAGATAAAGAATCTCCCTGCCTAAGCCCTCCAAGTAGGTGAAAACGACTAAAACAATTGACCACTAAATCGCACCACAAATTTCATCGAAGTAACACACGTCATAATCCAGTTAATCCACTGCACTGCAAACCCAAAGCCCCCATCATACATTGCAAAAATTGCCAATCCACACGGTCATACACTTTGTCAAGGTCCAACTTGTAAGCACAATAGTCCCCTCTTAAATCCTTAAGCCTTCTTAACGAATGCATACATTCAAAAGCTATGAAAGCATTATCAGAGATTAACCTGTCACGCCCAATATGCGATCCTATCCGAGAGGAACTCGAAGGTCCCACCAAGGATAGAGCCGCATATTGAAGACGCTTTGCAAGGCAGATATCATTACATCGTACCATATACAACACACTTGGGGATACATACAAAGGCATACAATTGCCACATGAATACATCAAGCATCATGCAGGAGAGCGGCATCCGACTACGGATGAAAACAAACAGAAAACAAGAACGACATTCACCCTACTAGCCCAGGCTGCCGACCAGGAACCTATCCCCTGATCGAAGAAGAAGAAGCAGAAGAAGAACTCCAAAACAAGCAAACGTCGCTCTCACGTCGGATCATCGCATTACCTGTACCTGCAATTGTTGTTGTAGTAATCTGTGAGCCACAAGGACTCAGCAATCCCATTACCATGGGTATCAAGACTAGCAAAGCTTAATGGGTATGGAATGGATAAGTGGTGAGGTTGCTGCAAGCACTAAGCATTGTATGGTGGCTAACTTACGAGTACAAGAATAAGAAGAGAGACTACTCACATCGGTCGCAACTAGTAATGATCAATAAGTGATCCTGAACTACTTACGAGTCAAACATAACCCCACCGTGTTCTCTTCTCAAACTCACTCGAAAAGAGACAATCACGGTTACGCACGCGGTTGGTGTATTTTATTTCGGATCTGGTGTCAAGTTCACGACAACCGGATATTAAAAATTCTCATCTGCCACATAACCGCGGGCACGGCTTTCAAAAGTTTAAACCCTGTAGAGGTGTCCCAACTTAGTCCATCACAAACTCTCATGATCAACGAAGGAAAATCCTCCTCCCGGAACAACCCGATCAAGCTCGGAATCCCGGTTCACAAAACATTTCGACAATGGTAAAACAAGTCCAGCAAGACCTCCCGACGTGCCGACACCCTGATAGTAGCCGCGCGTATCTCGTCTCAGGCCACGACGGATGAGCTACGCGTACAGGTGCCAAAAATAACCCAGGTTGCCCCGGGGCGGCCCCGCACAGTGCTCTAGTTTGGACCAACACTCATGAGGAGCACTGGCCCGGGTTGTTGATTAATTATCCTCGGGGTCTGGAAAGTCCCTATGCAAGTTTTAGTTGTTATTAGTAAAATGATAAAACCAAAGTTGGGCCTTGCTGGAAGAGTTTTATTCAAAGCGAACTGTCAAGGGGGGCCCATAAACCCCGACCGCGTTAGGAACGCAAAATTCAAGGAACATAACACCGGTATGACGGAAACTAAGGCGGCAAGAGTGGAACAAAACACCAAGCAAAAGGCCAAGCCTTCCACCCTTTACCAAGTATATAGATGCATTAATTAAATAAGAGATATTGTGATATCGCATGATATCCATGTCCCAACATGGAACAACCTGCACTGCACCCGCAACTAGCAATGCTATAAGAGGAGCTGAGCAAGCGGTAACATAGCCAAACAACGGTTTGCTAGGAAGGTGGGTTAGAGGCTTAACATGGCAATTTAGGAGGCTTGATAAACAAGTGGTAGGTAGCGCGACATAGCGATAGCATCGAGACAACTAGCAAAGCAAAGATAGTAGTGGTATCCAGGGTAATGATCATCTTGCCTGAAATCCCGCTAGGAAGAATACCGAGTCCATGAAGTAGACGATCCAACGTAGTCGAACGGATCCTCACAATCGCAACGTAACCGGAACTATCGAGAAGAAGCAACACCGGAAAGAAGCAAACAACATGGTAAACCAACAAGCATAAACATGACATGATGCGCAACCAAGTATGATGCATGTCCATTTTAATGAGTCATGGCATGGCAAAGTGCAACAAACAATACTACAAATTAAGTGAAGCTCAATATGCAACGGGTTGCATATTGACGAAACACCACATTCAATTATTTAATTCACTCTTGTTTATGCTACACATCAAGATTAAAATATTGGTTAACATGGCAAGAGGTGAAGCATAATTAATCTACCTATCTAGGCAATTTAAATGAGTCCGGAAACAACAAACAACAATTCCGGAAAATCCTCATGTGCATATTTCGAATTTGGTACTGTTCTGCCCTATACACAATTTTAGAGTTGTTAAATAACAAAGTAAAGTCCACCATGTTAATCTATGCATTTTTCCACCCCATTTATATATAAAGTTTATTTAATTCGGAGCTACGGTTATTTAGATATGAATTAAACCATTTTAACATGTCATTTATGCAAATTAATGCAAACAACAATTTTAAACATTTTAAACATGGATGAAAGTTAGATATTGTGAAACTAGATGAAATTTTAAGCATTTTACATATATAAGGTTTTTACATGTGATGCACGGTTTGTGAGATATTAAATGCATGAACATGGAGGGTTTTTCTGTAAAACTGCAATTTTCTGGACAAATAGGAAAATCGCAGCGCACAGGAAAAAAAACATATCGGGCCGCATCTGGGCGATCTGGGCTGGGGGAGCTGCTCACATTGGGCCTGCAGGGGCGTGCGGAGCTGGGCCTCGCGGGCGAAGGGAGCTGGGCCTGCGCGTGGAGCGGTCGCGGTCAACGGGCTGGGTCATGGCTCGACACGGACGAACGTTCTGGCTCGATGCAGAGGAAGACGGCCAGGTTCAGGGGACGACGGCTTGCTGGGACTTGGCGCGGGCAGGCGAGGCGGAGGCCGCCCGGAACGGAGCAGATCGACGCTAGGCTAGATGGATCTGGCGAAGAGTGGCCGGATCCGGCGGAGAACGGCGATGGACGATGAGCTTGGGGCTGCGGGCGCCATGGCCGACGGGAGAATCTCCTGTGAAACAAGAGATTAGAGAGAGAGAGAGAGGGAGAGAAGAAAGAAGGGGAAGGAAGGAGAAGGCGCGAGGGGTCCTGGCTTGATGCAGCGCCGCTGCTCCGGCGAGGCCGTCGGTGGGTGGTGGCGCTCGGGGCCGAGGTGAGGAGGCGGTTGCCTCTGCGGGAGGATGCGGGAGGCAAGGCTGGGGCGTTGGGAGCCTCCTGGGCCTTCGGATCAGAGATCTGGCGGTCCAGATCGAGTGGGAGGTGGCTGCGGTGGTTGAAATTGAGGAGAGGTGGGTGGATCGGGAGGGAGGGATCCCGAGGGAGAAGGTGGCGGCGCTTAGGGTAGGATCCCTAGAAATTAGATGGTTTGTCTAGATTAGGCCAGGGGTGGTCTATATATATATAGTGAAATGAGGTGAATTTTGGGACTTTCGATTTAAATCGGATGGACGGGAAGAATAGACTAGGGGAGTTCAATAAATAAACCGAAGATATTTTAGGGGTGTTCGGAGATGATCCGGACCCATCGGTCATGACCGAGCGATTCGGGTTCGGGGAAGTTTCGGACTAGGTTGCGAGGGGGCGTCTGAGAGAGGTCGACAAAGGCAAGGGGCCTGACAAAAGGCCACAGAGAAGACAAGAGATAAGAGAGCAGTCCGGTTGATCTGAGAGGAGGTCAACAGAGACAAGAAAGAAGCGACAACTACGAGCGGATGCAGTTTTATGAAAACATGCGGATGCAATGCTCATGATGACATGATGAATGCAACAAGCAAATAAAACACACGACAACAACGAAATAACTGGAAGGCGTCTGGAGCGTCGGTCTCGGGCTGTCACAACTGTCACATAACCTTCCTAGAATAAACACACTTTGAGTAGGGGAAATCATACCATCAAGGAGTGGTAGCATCCAGTTAACAAGAGACTTGGAAATAATCTTGTAGATAACATTGCACAAATTGATCGGCTTGAAATCTTTGATTGATTGAGGATTCTTAATCTTCGGGATGAGAACAATAGTTGTATATTAATATCTTCCAACATAATTCCAGAAATAAATAAATTGCAGAATAGCTTTGACAATATCATCTTTGATTAAACCCCAATAACGCTGGAAAAACCTCGCAGGAAAGCCATCCGGCCCTAGAGCTTTTAACGACCCCATTTGAAAAAGAGCATCACTAATTTCTTGTTCCGTAAAAGGTTGAGGTCCCATGTTTCCTCAAATTGATATAGCATGGAATGATTTCAAGAAGAAATGCACATCAGAAACCAAGTGGACAATGAATCCTGCAGACGGTGACTCTCCAAGAGGATTATAAATACTAGGCTGGTTTTCGCCCAGTTTTCTATTAATTAACTGGGCAATTATTCTCTACTTAATTAATCTATGAGGCAAATCTTTTGCCTCCATTTCAGAAAAATACATAAATACGGTTGTGGCGCTACATGTATTGCCGATATGGTGGTGTGTTGTGCATTGTAGACTATTACAAGGACATAAAACTACCTATTTGCACTCGCTCCTAAATTTGTGTCTTAGTAGAATAAGCTACACTATTATTTACCTTTTGGTTTTTGTGCCTCTTCCATATGAATGGTGTTGCTGGTGATATCCATTTTAGATGACATGTTTGCCAAAAAAATCCGTGTTACTTTATACTGTCCATATAGTTTATTTAATGAAACAAGATATTATTTCTTAATTAAGAATCCTCATCCATATGAATGGTATCCATTTTAGATGTCATGTTTGCCAAATTTTTTATAATTTCTATGTTGCTCTATATTGCCCATATAGTTTCTTTAATGAAACAATATATTCGTTCTTAAATTAAGGATCCTGATCCATATGAATGGTATCTATTTTAGATGACATGTCTGCCAAAAAAATTATAATTTTGTGTTACTCTATATTGTTCGTATACTTTCTTTAATGAAACAAGACATTCATTTTCTCATACTTAAACTAAGGATCCTTTTACCTACTGAAACGGTTAGCATGTATCTTATGACGGAGAGCCCCCCTCTCCCATGACGCTCCCTGTGCGCGCGTCATGGGATCTCCAAATACGCCGCCGACGAGAGGCTTGATACATATCCAACGTATCTATAATTTTTTATTGTTCCATGCTATTACTGTATCAATCTTGGATGTTTTATATGCAATTATATATCATTTTTGGGATTAACCTAGTGCCAAGTGCCAGTTGTTTTTTTCTTCTATTTTTGGTTCTCCAGGAAATCAGTACCAAACGAAGTCCAAACGCTACGAAACTTTTTGGCGGTTTTTTTGGACGAGAGACCCTAGAAGCATTGGGAGGAGACCAGAAGGCAAACGAGTAGACGTCAAGGCAACAGGGCATGCCCAGGGGGGGTAGGCACTTCCTGATGCCTTGTGGGCCCCTCGTGGCTCCGTCTGACCTAATTCCACCTCTATAAATTCTCTAAAGTCGAGAAACAAATAGAGAGCCACCCAAAATACCGCCGCAAGTTTGTGTTCTTCCACGATCCCATATGGAAGCCTTTTTCGGTACTCTGCCGGAAAGGGAATCGATCATGGAGGGCTTCTACATCAAGCTTGCCGCCCTTCCGATGATGTGTGAGTAGTTTACCACAGACTTACGGGTCCATAGCTAGTAGCTAGATGACTTCTTCTCACTCTTTGATCTTGTATACAATGTTCTCCTCAATGTTCGTGGAGATATATTCGATGTAATCTTCTTTTGTGGTGTGTTTGTTGGGATCCGATGAATTGTGGGTTTATGACCAGGTTATTCATGAATATTAATTGAGTCTTCTCTGAATTATTTTATGCATGATTATTATAGCTTTGTATTTCTCTCTGATCTATTCGTTTGGTTTGGCCAGCTAAATTGATATATCTTGCAATGGGAGAGGTGGTTTGTAATGGGTTCAATCTTGCGGTGCTCTATATCCTAGTGACAAAGTAGGGGACAAGACACGCATTTGTATTGTTGCCATTAAGGGGAAAACGACGGGGTTTATTCATATTGGTTGGATTTACTTTGTCTACATCATGTCATCTTGCTTAAGGCATTACTCCATTTTTTATGAACTTAATACTCTAGATGCATGCTGGATAAAGGTTGATGGGTGCAGTAATAGTAGTAGATGTAGGCAGGAGTTGGTCTACTTGTCTCGGACGTGATGCATATATACATGATCATTGCCTTGAATATCGTCATAAGTATGCGCTTTTCTATTAATTGCCCAACAGTAATTTGTTTACCCACCGTATGCTTTTTGTTCAGAGAAGAGTTTCTAGTGAAAACTATAGCCCCGGGGTCTACCTTTATCATATATAAAATCCAAAAATACCTTGCTGCAATTTATTTACCATTATTTTATTTTGTGTTTTATTTTATCTATCTATCACTACGAGATTTGATCCTTGCAAATAACCGCTGAGGGGATTGACAACCCCCTTGATCGCGTTGGGTGCAAGTATTTGCTCTTTGTGTGTAGGTGCTATTAACGAGGTTTCGCGTGGTTCTCCTACTGGATTGATAACCTTGGTTCTTAACTGAGGAAAATACTTATCTCTACTGTACTGCATCATCCTCTCCTCTTCGAGAAATACCAACGCAACTCACAAGTAGCAGGAAGAATTTCTGGCGCCATTGCCAGGGAGACATCACCAAAACCTATCAAGTACCTTCACATAAACTAACATCTACTTGTTCTTACTTTCATTTGCCATTTGCCTCTAATTTTCATGCCCCCCACTTCTAAAACAATTTTACAAAAAACACAAAAATATTTTTGTTTTCTTGTTTGCTTGCTTTGTTGCTATGTCTCAAGAAAATACCAAGTTGTGTGACTTTTCCAATACTAATAATAATGATTTTATTAGTACTCCAATTTCTCCTCCCGCCACTAGTGCGGAGTCGTGTGACATTAATGCTGATTCCCTAAATCTTGTTATAAAAGAACAATTTTCTGGTAGTCCTAATGAAGATGAGGCGTCCCATCTTAATATTTTCGTTGGATTATGTGATATTGATACGTCTCCGTCGTATCTATAATTTTTGATTGTTCCATGCCAATATTATACAACTTTCACATATTTTTGGCAACATTTTATATGATTTATTGGACTAACGTACCCAGTGCCAGTTCCTGTTTGTTGCATGTTTTTTGTTTCGCAGAATATCCATATCAAACGAAGTCCAAATGCGACAAAAAATTAGGAGAATTATTTTGGAATATATGTGATTTTTGGGAGATGGAATCAATGCAAACGGAGGCCCACGACCTCCACAAGACACCAGGGCGCGGCCTCCCCCCTGGCGCGCAGTGGTGCCTTGTGGGCACCCCGTAAGTCGGTTGGAGCTCTACTTCGGGCGCAAGGAAGATTATACCCAGAAAAAATCGTGTTAAAATTTCAGCACAATTGGAGTTATGGATCTCCGGGAATTTAAGAAACACTGAAGGGCCAAAAAACAGGAACGTGCTACTTCTTGAGCTTGCGTTGATTTTTCCCTTGAAGAGGAAAGGGTGATGCAGCAAAGTAGAGATAAGTATTTCCCTCAGTTAAAAACCAAGGTATCAATCCAGTAGGAGGCACAAGCAAGTCCCCAATATATGCACCTGCACAAACTAACAAACACTTGCACACAACGCGAAAAAAGGGTTGTCAGTCCCTTCACGGTCACTTGCAAGAGTGAGATCTAATAGAGGTAGATATAAAAGATAAATAAAAGGCAAAATAAAGTCAATATAAATAAATTGCAGCAAGGTATTTTGGGGTTTTTGGTTTTATAGATCTGAAAATATATGATGGAAAATAGAACCGGGGGCCATAGGTTTCACTAGAGGCTTCTCTCTCAAAGAAAGCATACGGTGGGTAAACAAATTACTGTTGAGCAATTGATAGAAAAGCATAGAGTTATGAAGATATCTAAGGCAATGATCATGAATATAGGCATCACGTCCGTGATAAGTAGACCGAAACAATTCTGCATCTACTACTATTACTCCACACATCGACCGCCTCCTGCCTGCATCTAGAGTATTAAGTTCATAAGAACAGAGTAACGCCTTAAGCAAGATGAGATGATGTAGAGGGATAGATCCAATCAATATGGTAAAACCCCCATATTTTTATCCTTAATGGCAAGAATACAAATACGTGCCTCGCTACCCCTACTGTCACTGGGTGAGGACACCGCAAGATTGAACCCATCACAAAGCACCTCTCCCATTGCAAGAAAAACCAATCTAGTTGGCCAAACCAAATTGATAGATTGTGGAGAAATACAAAACTATCTTAATCATGCATTAAAGAGTTCAGAGAAGACTCAAATAATATTCATAGATAATCTGATCGTAAATCCACAATTCATCGGATCTCAATAAACGGACAGCAAAAGAAGATTACATCGAATAGAACTCCAAGAACATCGAGGAGAACATTGTATTGAAGATCAAAGAGAGAGAAGAAGCCATCTAGCTACTAGCTATGGACACATAGGTCTGTAAACTACTCACACATCATCGGAAGGGCAGCAAGGTTGGTGTAGAGGCCCTCCGTGATCGAATCCCCCTCCAGCAGAGTACAAGAAAAGGCCCCAAGATGGGATCTCATGAGAACAGAAGCTTGCGGCGGCGAAAAAGTATTTTTGGTGTGCCCTCTGGTATAGGGGGAATATTAGAGAATTTATAGCGCTGTGATTAGGGTTAGGAGAGCCACGGGGGGCCCACAAGCCCCTGGCCACGCCCCCCTGGGGCGCGCTGTAGGATCGAAAGTAGGTCTAGAGGGGGGTGATTAGACTACTTGACCAAATAAAAATCTAGCCTTTTCTCAATTTTAAGTGTTGGCTGATTTTAGCAACTAGTACAAGTCAAGCAATCAACCTACACATGCAATTCTAAGAGTGTAGCAGCGGAAAGTAAAACATTGCAGGTAAAGGGAAGGGTTTGGAGAAGGAAAACGCAACGTAGACACGGAGATTTTTTGGCGTGGTTCCGATAGGTGGTGCTATCGTACATCCACGTTGATGGAGACTTCAACCCACGAAGGGTAACGGTTGCGCGAGTCCATGGAGGGCTCCACCCACGAAGGATCCACGAAGAAGCAACCTTGTCTATCCCGCCATGGCCATCGCCCACGAAGGACTTGCCTCACTCGGGTAGATCTTCACGAAGTAGGCGATCTCCTTGCCCTTACAAACTTCTTGGTTCAACTCCACAATCTTGTCGGAGGCTCCCAAGCGACACCTAACAAATCTAGGAGACACCACTCTCCAAAAGGTAATAGACGGTGTGTTGATGATGAACTCCTTGCTCTTGTGCTTCAAATGATAGTCTCCTGATTGCGGCTAGAACTACGTCGGTATTTCCCCAAAGAGGAAGGGATGATGCAGCACAGCTACGGTAGGAATTTCCCTCAGTGATGAGACCAAGGTTATCGAACCAGTAGGAGAACCACGCAACACTACGTGAACGATACATGCACACAAAGAACAAATACTTGCAACCCGACGTGAAAAAGGGGTTGTCAATCCCTTTCGGGTAGCGGCGCCAGAAATTGGCAAAGTGACGTTAGAAAGTTGTAATAGATTGATAGATGCAAATAAAAGCAAATAAAATTCAGCGAGGTATTTTTGGGTTTTTGATAATATAGATCTAAAAATAAAAGATGCAAATAAATAAAAAAGGTAAATAGCAATATAGATCTGAGAGTATATGATGGGAAATAGACCCGAGGGGCGTAGATTTCACTAGAGGCTTCTCTCGAGAAAAATAGCATACGGTGGGTAAACAAATTACTGTTGGGCAATTGATAGAACTTCAAATAATCATGACGATATCCAGGCAATGATCATTATATAGGCATCACATCCAAGATTAGTAGACCGACTCCTGCCTGCATCTACTACTATTACTCCACACATCGACCGCTATCCAGCATGCATCTAGTGTATTAAGTTCATGGAGAAACAGAGTAATGCAATAAGAATGATGACATGATGTAGAAAATATCTATTCATGTAGGAATTAGACCCCATCTTGTTATCCTTAATGGCAACGATACATACGTGTCATTTCCCCTTCTGTCACTGGGATTGAGCACCGTAAGATCGAACCCATCACAAAGCACCTCTTCCCATGGCAAGAAAAATTGATCTAGTTGGCCTAACTAAACCAAAGATTCGAAGAAGAAATACGAGGCTATAAGTAATCATGCATATAAGAGATCAAAAGACTCAAATAACTTTCATGGATAAAAAGATAGATCTGATCATAAACTCAAAGTTCATCGAATCCCAACAAACACACCGCAAAAAGAGTTACATCAAATAGATCTCCAAGAGACCATTGTATTGAGAATCAAAAGAGAGAGAGAGGAAGCCATCTAGCTACTAACTACGGACTCGAAGGTCTACAATGAACTACTCACGCATCATCGGAAAGGCACCAATGAGGATGATGAACCCCTCCGTGATGGTGTCTAGATTGGATCTGTGGTTTCTGGAACTTGCGGTGGCTGGAATTGTTTTTCGTTGACTCCCCTAGGGTTTTTGGACATCTAGGATATTTATAGAGCAAAGAGGAGGTGCGGGAGGCGGCCGAGGTGGGCACAACCCACCTGGGCGCGCCTGGGCCCCCAGGCGCGCCCTGGTGGGTTGTGCTCCCCTCGGAGCCCCGCTCAGGTACTTTCTTGGCACATCATGTCTCTTCTGGTCCAGAAAAAATCACCAAAAAGTTTTGCTGCGTTTGGACTCCGTTTGGTATTGATTTTCTGCGAAGTAAAAACAAGCAAAAAACAGCAACTGGCACTGGGCACTATGTCAATAGGTTAGTCCCAAAAAAATGATATAAAGTTGCTATAAAATGATTGTAAAACATCCAAGAATGGTAATACAACAACATGGAGCAATAAAAAATTATAGATACGTTGGAGACGTATCAGCATCCCCAAGCTTAATTCCTGCTCGTCCTCGAGTACGTAAATGATAAAAAACATAATTTTTGATGTGGAATGCTGCCTAACATGTTCATCGCATATTCTTTTCTTTTTAGCTTGGACATTTGGACTTTTATATGATTCAAAAGAATAGTCTAGTTTTGACATGAAGATTTCAATACTCAAGCATATCAACAAACAACCACGTCCTTCAAAATACCAATACTAAAGCAAGTTATCCCTAGCCCATTATGCTCAATCATTGATCCATTCATGAAACACACTCGCATATTTGCTACACCCAATGCTCAAGTACGATCATAGTGCCCCTTAGTTGGTGCTTTATAAGAAAACATGGAGACTCAAAATAAAAATTGCATAAAGTAAATAGAAAGGCCCTTCACAGAGGGAAGTAGGGATTTGTAGAGGTGCCAGAGCTCAAAGTGAAAAAGATAGAGATAAAAACATTTTGGGTGGCATGCTTTTCCTGTCAACGAAAACGACCGAGTAATTCCCAACACTTTCCATGCTAGATATATCATAGGCGGTTCCCAAACAGAAAATAAAGTTTATTCCTTTTTCCACCATACTTTCATATTCCACGGCTAACTGAATCCACGGGTGCCGTCCATACCAACACTTTCCAAGGAATTTTTTATTTGACAACATAAAGTAAATTCATTTTTCATTTCAGGACTGGGCATCCCTAATACCTTTATCGTACTCTCGTGCAATGACAAGTGAATAAACACTCATCTTGAGAATAACACATCTAGCATGGAAAATATTGGCCTCCCCCTGCCGCTTTATGAGCGGTACGAGCACACAAAAGAGAAATTTATTTTAAAAATTAGAGATGGCACATACAAATTTGCTTAGAACGGCAAAAGAATACCGCATATAGGTAGGTATAGTGGACTCATATGGCAAAACTGGGTTTAAGGATTTTGGATGCACAAGTAGTGATCATACTTAGTACAAATGAAGGCTAGCAAAAGATTGAGAAGCATCCAACAAAGAAACAAAAAATCTCATAAGCGAGCATTAAGCATAACTAACACCGAATAATGCACCACAAGTAGGATATAATTTCATTGCATAACTATTGACTTTTGTGCTTGCATAGGGAATCACAAACCTTAACATCAATATTCTTACTAAGCCATAATTACTCATTAACATGACTCACATATTATATCATCATATCGCAAAACTATTACAAGGAATCAAGTTTATTTTGTCCAATGATCTTCATGAAAGTTTTTATTATATCCCTCTTGGATATCTATCACTTTGGGACTAATTTTATATGTTGCTTTTGATAGCTCAAACAAATCTAAGTGAAGAACATGAGCATAAAAATTTTCTTCTCTCAAAATAATTTAAGTGAAGCATGAGAGAGTTTCTTAAAAAATTTACTAACTCTCAAATAAATCTAAGTGAAGCATGATAGCATTTCTTCAAAAATACTAAAGCACACCGTGCTAAAAAAAGATATAAGTGAAGCACTAGAGCAATTCCAAAGCTCATAAAGATTTAAGTGAAGCATACATAGCAATTCTAACAAATCATGGCATAATTTTGGCTCTCTCAAATAGGTGTGTCCAGCAAGGATGCTTGACTTAAAAAGAAAAGAAAAACAAGCAAAGACTCATATAATACAAGATGCTCCAAGCAAAACTCATGATATGTGATGAATAAAAATATAGCTCCAAGTAAAATACCGAAGGTCGTTAGAAGAAAGAGGGGATGCCACTCGGGGCATCCCCAAGCTTAGTTGCTTGTTTCTCTTTTGGATAATAACTTGGGGTGCCATGGGGCATCCCCAAGCTTAAGCTCTTCTTACTCCTTATTCCTTCATCCATCGTGATCTCAGCCAAAACTTGAAAACTTCAATCACACAAAACTCAACAAAACCTTCGTGAGATCCGTTAGTATAAGAAAACTAATCTTTACTTTAAGTACTTTAGAAAACCCATTCAAATTTTGTTATTGAATTATATATACTGTATTCTAACTTTACCATGGCTTATAACCTCCAATACAAACCATAGATTCATCAAAATAAGCACACAATGCAAAGAAAACAGAATCTGTCAAAAATAGAATAGTCTACAAAGATACGAATTGTTCTCATACTTATGTAACTCCAAAAATTCTGAAAAATTAGGACAACGTAGGAAAATTGTATATCAATCTTGTGTAAACAATTCATAATTTTTAGTCACTTCTGTGAATTTCTAAAATTATTTTACTGGACGCAAAAGTTTATATTTTCCAACAAGATCAAATCAACTATCACCAAAGCTATCCCAAAGGCTTTACTTGGCACAAACTCTAATTGAAACATAAAAAAACACAATCATAATAGTAGCATAATTGTGCAAACACACAAGAACAGAAAGAAAAGGACAAAAAAAAATTATTCATTGGGTTGCCTCCCAACAAGCGCTATCGTTTTATGCCCCTAGCTAGGCATGATGATTTTAATGATGCTCACATGGAAGACAAGAATTGAAGCACAAAGAGAGCATCATCTAGCATATGACAAACACATTTAAGTCTAACATACTTCCTATGCATAGGAATTTTATGAGCAAACAAATTATCATGACAAGAAATATCTAACATATGCAAAGGAAAGGAATAAAACATTGGCAATCTCAACATAACGAGAGGAAATTTAGTAACATGAAAATTTCTACAACCATATTTCCCTCTCTCATAATAATTACATGTGGGATCATATTCAAATTCAACAATATAACTATCACATAAAATATTCTCTTCATGATCCACATGCATGCAAAGTTGACACTCTTCCAAAATAGTGGGATTATCATCAAATAAAATCATGACCTCTCCAAGCCCACTTTTATCAAAAATTTCATAAGATTGAACATACTCCAAAGTAGTGGGATCATTATTACCTAGAGTTGACACTCTTCCAAGCCCACTTTCAGTGCTATCGGAAACATATTCATCATGAGGCTTAAATAAATTTTCAAGATCATAATAAGAATCACCCCAATCATGATCATTGCAATAAGTAGAGGACATATCAAAATTAGCATCCCCAAGCTTGGGGTTTTGCATATTATTAGCATAATTGAAATTAATAGAATTTATAGTAAAATCATTGCAATCATGTTTTTTTTCAAGGATCTATCATGAATCACTTCATAAATTTCTTCATCACAATTTTCAGATTCACAAATCTCAAGCAAAACTTCATAAAGATAATCAAGTGCACTCAATTCACTAGCAATTGGTTCAACATAATCAGATCTTTTGAAAAGATTAGCCAGTGGATGAGGATCCATATCAATAGATTTTTAGCAAGAAAAGATGCACGCAAATAGAAGGCACATGGTAACACAAGCAAACATGAGATCTGGCGAGAAAAAGGCAAATGAAAAAGAAGGCGAATAAAACGGCAAATTTTTGTGAAGTGGGGGAGATGAAAATGAGAGGCAAATGGCAAATAATGTAAATTGCAAGGAGATGAGATTTGTGATTAGGAACCTTGTAGATGTTGATGATGTCTCCCTGGCAACGGCGCAAGAAATTCCTTTTGATTGTGGCTAGAACTACATCGGCATTTCCCCAAAGAGGAAGGGATGATGCATCACAGCTACGGGAGGTATTTCCCTCAGTGATGAGACCAAGGTTATCGAACCAGTAGGAGAACCAAGCAACACTACGTAAACGATACCTACACACAAAGAACAAATAGTTGCAACCCGACGTGTAAAAGGGCTTGTCAATCCCTTTCGGGTAGCGGCGCGAGAAATTGGCAAACGGACGTGAGAAAGTTGTAATAGATTGATAGATGCAAATAAAAGCAAATAAAATTCAGGGAAGTATTTTTGTGTTTTTGATAATATAGATCTGAAAATAAAAGATGCAAATAAATAAAAAGGCAAATAGCAATATAGATCTGAAAGTATATGATGGGAAAATAGACCCGGGGGTCGTAGATTTCACTAGTGGCTTCTCTCGAGAAAAATAGCATACGGTGGGTAAACAAATTACTGTTGGGCAATTGATAGAACTTCAAATAATCATGACTATATCCAGGCAATGATCATTATATAGGCATCACGTCCAAGATTAGTAGACCGACTCCTGCCTGCATCTACTACTATTACTCCACACATCGACCGCTACCCAGCATGCATCTAGTGTATTAAGTTCATGGAGAAACGGAGTAATACAATAAGAATGATGACATGATGTAGACAAGATCTATTCATGTAAGAATTAGACCCCATCTTGTTATCCTTAATGGCAACGATACATACCTGTCATTTCCCCTTCTGTCACTGGGATTGAGCACCGTAAGATCGAACCCATCACAAAGCACCTCTTCCCATGGCAAGAAAAATCGATCTAGTCGGCCTAACTAAACCAAAGATTCGAACAAGAAATACGAGGCTATAAGTAATCATGCATATAAGAGATCAAAAGACTCAAATAACTTTTATGGATAAAGAGATAGATCTGATCATAAACTCAAAGTTCATCGGATCCCAACAAACACACCGCAAAAAGAGTTACATCAAATAGATCTCCAAGAGACCATTGTATTGAGAATCAAAAGAGAGAGAGGAAGCCATCTAGCTACTAACTACGGACCCGAAGGTCTACAATAAACTACTCACGCATCATCGGAGAGGCACCAATGAGGATGATGAACCCCTCCGTGATGATGTCTAGATTGGATCTGTGGTTTCTGGAACTTACGGCGGCTGGAATTATTTTTCGTCGACTCCCCTAGGGTTTTTGGACGTCCAGGGTATTTATAGAGCAAAGAGGCGGTGTGGGAGGTGGCCGAGGTGGGCACAACCCACCTGGGCGCGCCTGGGCCCCCAGGCGTGCCCTGGTGGGTTGTGCTCCCCTCGGAGCCCCCCTCAGGTACTTTCTTGGCCCATCGTGTGTCTTCTGGTCCAGAAAAAATCACCAAAAAGTTTCGCTGTGTTTGGACTCCGTTTGGTATTGATTTTCTGTGAAGTAAAAAACAAGCAAAAAACAGCAACTGGCACTGGGCACTATGTCAATAGGTTAGTCCCAAAAAATGATATAAAGTTGATATAAAATGATTGTAAAACATCCAAGAATGATAATATAACAGCATGGAACAATCAAAAATTATAGATACGTTGGAGACGTATCATACCCAAGGAATGCGCACTGTTTGGAACGAAATTGAAGTTTATGTGTATTGTATGGTCGTAGGTTAGGGCAATAGGCACATCCAAAAATACGAAGAGATGAGTAGTTTGGAGTTTCTCCAAATAATCTGGTGAGAGTGGTCTCAAAATTTATGACCTTGCTTGGCATCCTATTGATTAGATAGGCGGCAGCTATGAAAGCTTCATCCCAAAATTTTAAGGGCATGGAAGCTTGAGCAAGTAAAGATAGACCAACTTCAACTTTGTGACGGTGTTTTCATTCGGCCGAATCATTTTGTTGATGTGCATGAGGGCATGAGACATGGTGAGAGATGCAAATTTTTGTGAAGATGGAATTCAACTTCACGTACTCCCCTCCCCAATCTGTTTGAAGGGCAAGGATTTTTCGATCAAATTGTCTTTCGACGAGATTTTGGAAGTCATGAAATTTTTGAAAAACTTCTGACTTGTGTTTTATGAGGTAGATCCATGTGAATTTGCTGAAGTCATCAATGAAACTCACATAGTATTTTTTTTTCTACCTACAGTTTCAATGGCAGGACCCCAAACGCCAGAGAAAATAAGTTCCAAAGGAAATTTTGATTCGCTCACAGATTGAGGATAAGATAATTGGTGACTTTTGCCTTTCTGACAGGCATCACATACAAGTTTATTATCATCACTACTAGCACATGGGAGTTTATTTTCATTAATGATCTTCCTAACAACAATGGAAGATGGATGACCTAAACATCGATGCCACCAATCCGAAGATGGCTTGGTGACACTGAGCACTTGCTTCTTGACATCTGTCCCAATGTGCTTGACATGGTAGAGACCTCTACTACCCCTGCCGCGAAGAAGAACCCTCCTCATTTCCAGATCCTTTACAAGAAAAAAGTGAGGGTGAATTTCAGCAAAGGTGTCATTATCAAGGGCAAGTTTACTTGCCGAGATTAGATTTTTTGTAACCTCCAGAACATGCAGAACATTGTTTAGATATAGATCACGATTTGGGGTAAAAATAGTTGCATGACCAATATGATCAATAGCCATACCTAATCCGTTGGCCGTATGAATCTGCTCGTTGCCGGTATACCTTTCCCGCATGGTCAGCTTCTCTAGATCACCGGTGATATGGTCAGTGGCACCACTGTCCATATACCAGTTGGTGTCCACCCCATACTGTGGGGCACCCATGTTCGTCGAGCGCTCTTCTCCCCCTGGTAGGAAGAGTCGTAGCACTTCCAGCACTTCCACGCTGGATGGCCGACTTTGCCGCAGATCTGGCACGTCGGCTTGGCGGTGGAGTTGTTATTGTAGTAGTTTCCACCGCCACCGCTGCTGCCTCCATGGTTGGGTGGCCTGGAGGAGTTGCCACAACCGTGATCACCACCGCCGCCTTGTTTGTTCTTGAAGTTCCGGCCGCGGTCACCACTGCCACCGCCGTTCTTGTTGTTGAAGCGCCCGTGTGTCGCTACGTTTGCAGATGACTGGGAGGACCCGCCACGGAGATTCATGTGGGTCTCGAAGCTCAGGAGCTGCGAGTGCAACTCCGGGACCTTTACTGGCTCGACCCGAGAGCACATGGCAAAAACCACGGGGTCGAACTCCTCATCAAGTCCAGCAAGGATGTGGGACACAACATCTTACTCGTCCACCTTCTTCCCTGAAGCAACCAATTCATCGCAAAGGGTTCTGACCTTACCAACATATTCAATGATGGTGGAGTTGCCCTTCTAAGGTTTGCGAGGGCGATCCTGACGTTGACGGTCTGCGCGCGGGTCTGTGATGCCAGCATCCCCTGCACGGTGTTCCACAGCTCTGTTGCGGTGTGGCAGGTCGCCACTTGGACGGCCATCCCGCGCGGTGACAGATCGCTGGTGAGAAAAAAGGGAAGGACGATTGTCCCTGTCCAGCCATGCCGAGACTACACGCGGAGTGAGATGATACGAGCAGGAGCAGCTTGCTGCTTGCCTGTTGTTTCCTAAAACAGCTGCTGCTGATCTTGACCTGAAAAAGGCTCATTTCTCAGCTACTACAACTTGGGTCTGAGTGGGTCTGGGATGTGGCCAAGTCCAGTCCATTCGTACATGAGCCACATGCCTTCACGTGGGCTTAAAGTGGGTGGTGCGCGCTGTGACTACGAGAGGTACGAAATAGATAGTTCACACTGTGTTCACGTACCGTGCAGCCGTCTCACTTTATAGTTGTCTTCCATGCTTATTATGTCGTGCACCTTTTTTTTATAGAAAAGAGGCTTCTCAACAGATACTTGATTTTTCCCACACACACACAAGAAAGAAATCCTTGATTTAGGCACTATGTGATGTCATGATCTGTTTATTTGCGCTTCATAACAAACTTAAATATTTTTACCAACTAGTTAGCGTGCACGTGCAATGCACGTATTCCTTACAAAGAAAAAACATGTTCATCCTAGTTAATACGCAAACATTCAACAAAAATAAATAATAAGAGTTTAGCAATGTACTAATTAATATTAAAAAATCAATAGATCATAATAATGAAATAATGATTTGTTTTTGGCACATGAATAATGATTTACTTTGTTGTATTGAGCGGAGGAGATTTCCTATACGGAGAAGAGTCACTAACATATGCAAACTTCTGATGCAAAAGGTATATATTGAAACTTTTGAGGGATGTTGTTGCATTCTATCGCTCTAGTATTCTCCCACAAAAGGTTGAGTCGGGGTGGCATGCGATGGGAGAGAGTCGGGCATGCGCAGGTTCGGCCCTGGCGGCGCGAGCATGAGGATACAGTGTGAAAGTTTTTCTAGCTGAGCGTGGGCAGTTTTGGAGGAGGAGGTACGTGGTGGAAGGAGTGGAAGGTGTGCGGCAGCGTTATATTTGGCTAATGTGTTTTCCCAATTACATGATATATGGTGTCATGATTTATTTCCTAATGAAGGTGTACTTAAGATGAAATGATTCCTATTTTAGTGTTCTGACGATTATATGTGATGTGATGATTTGTTTCCTAATGAAAGTATAATTAAGGTGCAATAATTCCTAATTAAGATATTATGGAGATGGTTAAAATTAATTAGTAAATATGTGAATTTGATGTGATACAACATTGAGACAATCTGGTCCATTGATGAATGATGGATATGTGGTTGAGATCTAATGTTTCTGCCTCAACTCGTTTGTTTAATAATAGTGGAGATATATTGAAACTTTTGAGGGATGTTGTTGCATTCTATCGCTCTAGTATTCTCCCACAAAAGGTTGAGTCGGGGTGACATGCGATGGGAGAGAGTTGGGCATGCGCAGGTTCGGCTCTGACGGCGCGAGCACGAGGATACAGTGTGAAAGTTTTTCTAGCTGAGCGTGGACAGTTTTGGAGGAGGAGGTACGTGGTGGAAGGAGTGGAAGGTGTGCGGTAGCGTTATATTTGGCTAATGTGTTTTCCCAATTACATGATATATGGTGTCATGATTTATTTCCTAATGAAGGTGTACTTAAGATGAAATGATTCCTATTTTAGTGTTCTGACGATTATATGTGATGTGATGATTTGTTTCCTAATGAAAGTATAATTAAGGTGCAATAATTCCTAATTAAGATATTATGAAGATGGTTAAAATTAATAAATAAATATGTGAATTAAGATACAACATTAAGATACAACATTGAGACAATCTGATCCATTGATGAATGATGGATATGTGGTTGAGATCTAATGTTTCTGCCTTAACTCGTTTGTTTAATAGTAGTGGAGACTTGCTTATCATGTTATCGTCCTTAATTGATGAATTTACTCATTATCAAGGCCTACCGGTATCCACGGCAGGAAATGGGAGGAACTCCTCCTCGTTTGTGTAGTCGGGACAACAAGTAGGGGAAAGTATTCACTACACCCAGCCATTTGGTGCTGGTGCACCCGGTTTTAAACAAGCATATTAAGGAATATTGGAAAATGATTTTTTTTGAAACAAAATATGTTTTTTTAACACAACACAGACTCATACGCTTATACATACGTATATACACTCATCCCTATAAACGCATGCACGTACACCTTACCCCTATGAACGCCTTCAAGAGAATAAGCAGGCAAATCATCTAGAGATTGACAAATTCGCCATAGACGCCTTCATAGTTGATGGGAACGCCTCCTCCCACTAAACGCACATCGCCGGAAAGTCTGAAATAAATCCAGAAAAATGCGAGCACCAGTGTCAATTCTAGGACTTGAACCCTGGTGGGCTGGGTATACCAATGTCCTCCTAACCATCCCAACAGAGGTCGGTCGCTGAAACAAATTATATTGTAGTAGTAACAAGAATCTATCATACCATAATTTTCAAATGCGAACTCGAAACACAGTATGAGAAATTCATTGATGGTAAAGAAAATGGCTTAAACGGAAGGCCCAGTTTGCATTAGTTATTATTCACATCGTGATTTATCTTTATTGAAGTATTTGAATTTGGGTCTACAATTTTATACAACAATACATATGTATTGTACCTATATCCCTGGGAAATCTTGTATTTTTTTTAATACTTCTAAAACATGTTATGATGGTTAGGTGCACTACTTGAGCATGAATGCTATGTCTTGCTTATAGCGAGGCTACCATCTCTCTTGTTGAATCTTTCCTCCAGAACGCGCGTGTATGGGCCGGCCCAATAGTTTGTTACCCGTTTTGTTTGTTCGTCGGCACTTCGCTGATGTGTTCGTTGGGATTTTTTTTTGTTCTTTGTTCTTTTTTTTCTTTTTTTGTTTGGTTTTCTTATTTCTTCTTGGGTTTTCTTTTTTTCATCATTATACCTTGTCTTTTATGTTTTTCATTCATTTTTCTTTGGTTTCTCTTTTGAATCTTTCATAGTTTTCATACATTTTTCTTTTCTTTCTCAATTTTCTTTTTTTTTTCTATGGTTTTTTGTTTCTTTCTTGATTTTCCATGGTTTTTTTGTCTTTCTTTGTTTCTTTATAGCTTTTCAATGTTCCATTCTTTTTGCACTTGTTTCTTCGGTTTCCTTTTTCATATCCCTTTTTCTTTGTTTCTTTTGTTTCTTTACCGGTTTTAATTATTATTTTTTTTACTTTGTTTCTTTTCATTTTAATTCTACACTATTCGTATAAGTCAAGAACATTTTCCATTTTAATAAATGGTCAACATTTTTTAAACACATCTTGAATATTATTAAAATGATTTGTTACCATTTTGCAAATACAAGATTAACATTTTTAATACATGTTCAACGTTTTTATTACACATTTTAAATATTTTTTAAATTCTTGATAAACATTTTTCAAATACAAGATTAACATTTTTTAATACTTGTTCAACATTTTTATACACATTTTAAACATTTTCCAAGATTAATTTTTTAATACATGGTCAACATTTTTATACACATTTTATCATTTTCAAATGCTTGATTTACATTTTTCAAATACAAAATATTCATTTTAATACATGGTCAACTTTTTCTATACACATTTAACATTTTTAAAAATGCTTGATTAAGATTTTTCAAATAGTTTTCAAATAGTATTTTTCCAAATGCTGGATTAATATTTTGTAAAATACATGATCAACTTGTTTCACACACATTGTATATTTTTGGCATACATGAGAACCATTATCCTTATACACATTTGACATTTTTCAACTGCTTGGTTAACGTTTTTAGAATACATGGTCAATATTTTTTCTATACACATTTTAACATTTTCAAATGCTTGAATAACATTTTCCAAATAAAAGTTAAGATTTTTTTATACAGGTTCAACATTTTTTTTGTAGACATTTAACATTTTTTAAATGCTTCATTAATATTTTTAATATACTTGTTTAACAATTTTCAAATGCTTTATTAACATTTTTAAATACAAGATCAGCTTTCTTATACATATTGTATATTTTTTAATATACATTTTTCATATATTTGAGAAGCATTTTCTTTACACACATTTAACAATTTTCAAATTCTTGGTTCTCATCTTAAAAATGTTTGATGTACTTACTTTTTAAAATATTTAAATAGAGTATTTGCAAAAATAAACGAAAGTAAAAAAACAAGGAAGTGGCTTCCCGCGCGCATGGCCGGCCCGTTTAGGGAGGCACCTAACGTGAGAGCAGACTAGGTCTCACTATAAGCAAGACATAACGCTGACCTTGGAGTTTAACCAGGAGAGGTCTTCATCAACACGAGAGCTATATCTCGCTTCACATGAGATGGAGGCTGCTCTCGCTTCCAGTACAGCACATTAGGTTTGCTGCCCATTAGTCGCTCGCGTTAGGTTTGCTCACTGTAAGTTTTCTTTGGGTTTTTCATTTTCTTTCTGTTTTTCTTCAGTTTTTTAGTTTTCACTTGTTTTTATTTGTTTACTTTGCTATAACTTTAGTTATCCTTTTTCACCCGATTTCTCGTTTCTTTCTCTTTTTTCATAGATTTATTGGCTTTTCCTTTTCTTCCTATGGTTTCTTTGATCTTTCTCTTTTTTTGTTTCTTTTTGCTCTGTTTTTCTCTGATTTTCTGGTTTCTTTTTTCTCTTTGGTTTCCTTTTTTTATTAGGACTTTTAGTCTTTTGCAACACATGTCTACATTTTTGTCACGCATTTTACATTTTTGTAGATGGAAAGAACATTCTTAGTACTGTTTAACATTTTTCAAATACATAATTTTTTTCACATAAACGTTTTGATTTCTATTGTTTTCATACACATTGCACATTTTTGGTATACATTTAACAATTTTTAATACAGGTTTAAGATACATATATATATATATATATATATTAGTAACATATTTCTTCAAATATATGTTTTAATGTATATTTTTTTCATACCCATTGTACATTTCTGTTATACATCTGAAGTATTTCTGTATATATATAGAGAGAGAGAGAGAGTAGCACTATTCTGATCATGGTCGGCTCTATATAGGCGCGACGCCATGCTCCCGAACCGGTGCGCCCCGATAAAAAAACAGCCCACCCACCACCCCAGACCACGATCCTCTCCCGCACCACCGGGGCATCCATCCACGCTCGATCCCCACCTGTCGCCGCAGCCTTGATTCCACCGCGCCGCCGCCGGCCCTGGCTCTCGTGCACCGCAGCCGTGTCGTAGATCTCCGCGCGCAGCCGCAGACCACCAAATCCAGCGCCAGATCAAGATGCAGCTCTCCCTCCTCCCAGATCCAGGCGTCGAACCCAACCCCTTGGGCCACCGGATCCTGGGGTCACCAGTCGACCACGGCGCCGTCACTGCCCATCCAAGCCTGCGTCGGGAGCCAAGCTCCTCCCCTCAGCGTCGGCGCGGCTCACGGCCCGCATCCTCCACCGCCCTTGAACACGCCGCTCCGGCCTTCTTCCACAGAGCCAGTGGCAGCTCCGCCTTCCACCAGCTGACCCACTGCACCAATTACAGCCGGCTCCCCCCTGTCATTTCCCTCCTGACCTTCCTCTCCGTCTATAGTGATGAGCTCCTGTGAGCAGTGAGCTGTTGTCCGTGTCATCCTCAGCCACCCTCGAGCTTGCAAGATAGGTCATTGCCAACGCACGGGTCCGATGAATACATGCCAATGTGTAGCTGAAGAAGATCAAACAGGGCGCGCGCGAAACAGAGTGCGAGCAATCTGTGCGGGCATCTACCTCTCCTTGTTGTTCTTTTTTTAATCGTGGTGCCATCAATCCATCTGCATCGAGGCCATCCTGACGCAGCAGTTGCGTTCGAGACTGGCTACATCCTCAGCATCGAGGTCTCCATAGCAGGTCGGACTATGAAGAAGTAGCAGGCCAGACTGAAGAAAAATAGCAGGTTGAGAGATTCGCCCTCATCCAGAGGGGATGCAGGCCACCGCCTCATGTAGCAAAGGCCTCCTCGGCCTGCACAGCCATCTCCGCGCTGCATCATTGTTCCAGTCTACGCTCACCTCGCCTGCCAAGTGGAAGTTCAATTTCTCTTGCAAGGTCAGGTCACCTTCATGTTCATGTCACTTCGAGATGCCGGGCCGCGGCGTCCAGCTGCACAACGAGTACAGGGTGTACATGTCGAGAGGACCACACCACTGGTGCCCAGCGTCACCAAGCTCCTCCCAAGTGCAGCCTCCCCGAGCTGGTCTGGCCATGGTCCGCCGGGCGCCTGAACCCGAAGAGAGCCTGAACTTTTGTAGCTCGGGTTGCTGCATCCAGTTGCTATCTTCCGTATGAATGGGTAGAGAAAATCGAAAACTCTCATGTGATCCCAAGCTCCAGTGATCCCGGATGAATAGTAAACTCCGAAAAAATAGTAAAAAAATTCAAAAAAATCTGAAATTTTTTGTCAAGAAACTTTGATGTTTTTTCTACATACGTGCCAATTTTCGTGATGAAATGACATTTGTGGAGGTCTCGGCAAAAAAACAAAATCATGCTCCAAAAAAACTGTTTTTGGAAGCATTTTGGAGCATCAATTTTGTTTTTTTTTTGCCGAGACCTGCATGAATGTCATTTCATCATGAATTTTTGCACGCATGTAGGAAAAACATCAAAGTTTCTTTCCAAAAAAATTCAGATTTTTTTGATTTTTTTTACTATTTTTTGGGATTTTACTGTTCATCCAGAATCACTGGAGCTCGGGATCACATACTACGCGTCCAAAATCCACAGAGAGGAGAGAGAACGAGGAATAAAATGTGTGGTGCTAGTTACTTCTAGGAGATAAGATGGAGAGATGAGGACCAAAAGGCGTGGTGTAAAAACATGCATGACTTGGTGTATAAAAATGACTATTTGTTTGCAAAAAAGCATATGTTGGTACTGCTGGTGCTACTTTCATTCTATGGACAGTGTACTATTTTTTTTTCCAATTGATGGGTCTTGATCTTACGGGAGTTACTACCAAAACACAACTAGCCAAACAAAAAAGACGTTCTAGAAAATAGAATCCCAAGTTCAAAGGATGTTGTCGAGCAATTCATGCAATTAGGAAAACATAGTTCAAAAGACGTTTAATAAAAAAAGATAGTTTGGAGACGTGAAATAGGGATGTTTGGAAAATCAAAACACCACAAAAAATAAATAAGTCGAAGTTCATATCTAAAAAGATGGGGAGGTCAAAAGCACTACAAACTTAAAAAAAAAACTTCGTCGGCAAGTAACATCGAAAGTAAATTTTTTTACCAGTGAAGTTCGAATGAGAAACAAAAGCTTCGCCGGAAAGATAGAATTTAACCAATTATTTAAAGAAATGAAGTTCAAAACCAAGAAAACGTGAAGTTCGGACTATTCAACTTTTACGAAAAAATAAGATATTTTCCGTTACTATAAGAATAATACGAAGAAGTTCAAATTAAAATAACAGAGCGATTCGATGTTTATGTACCAAGAAGAAAACTTGCCTCATCGAGAAAAATGTTAAACTTTGAGAATGAATAAATTAGAGAGTTCAATAATACGAAAAAATAAGATATTTCCCGTTACTATAAGATTATTTAGTTTAAAAATGTGTTGTCTAGTTCTAGTTCTATACTATTTTTCTAAAGTTCAATAATATCAGTGGGGGTAGAAAAACCGGGGTTTTGATATGTTGGTTTCAGTTTCAGAAATGCTCCAGAAAAAAAAAATGCAAAAGAAAAATGGAGCAGGGGTTGCACGAAGAATAAAAATGACGAAGTTTAAATTAAAATGGAGAAGTAGTTCGATGTATATGGGAAACTCAAATTATTACCGTTTCTAAGAAAAATAAAACTATGAATTTCAATTTAAAAAAATGTTTGATGCTTATTTAAAAACATATTTCATTTCTAAGAATATGACTAAGAAGTTGAAATTAAAATAACTGAGAAGTTCGAAGTATATAAAAAACTCAGATTTGTTGCAAGAAGTTCACGTGCACCTCCGTGCACGGTTCAGAATTTATATTGCGGGACGTCCGACCTCCAATTACATGTCTTAATATGGCAAAAAATGACGTCCGACCTTCAATTGCGTGTAATTCGACGTATACACAAAAATGTGACAGAAGTTCATAGTGAAAACAACGAGAAGTTCAAGTACTGCAAGGAATGCATTTCACGTGAGAATAAAAGTGTAGAAAACTAAAAGCTTATAAGGTTTGTTGAAAGAAGTTCAAGTGCTCTGTCCGGGGAAGTTAAAAAATTCTTGCGAGAGTGGTTCACCTTGTATTTCCATGTTCAAAAACACAAAAAAGAAATTGTTTTTTGCATTTTAAAATAATTCTCTCAATCCACAAAGAAGTTCAGTTATTATTTGTGGAGCAATTTGATTTCAAAAAGAAAATAAAAAATTCAAATTATAAAAATGGAAGAAGTTCCTGTACTACATGGTGTGTCACTGCTGCAGGATGCTGCTAACACGACACTACGATCAGAGACCCTTCGACAAAACTGTGCGCGATGCAATAATCACAAACGGTGGTGTAAAAAACCATCAAAAAAGGTGCAAAACATTTGCGATGACGGATGCATCAAACACAGTTCAGATTTTAGTTGCGTGTGCAATGCAGGGCATGCGGTTCAGTTCAATTAACTGTTTGCGATGAGGCAGAACAAAAGAAACGGGCACGCAGATGAAGGCGTGTGCGATATACAGCATACGGTTCACTCGGATGAACTGTTTGTGATTAGGCAACACAAAAGAAACGGTCAGCCAGATCAAAGTGTGTGCAATATACGGCATGCGCTTCACTCGGATGAACTGTTTGCGTTGAGCCAAGAGAACATAAACGGTTCAATATAACAAGATGTGTGTGATACGCGGCAAACATGTTTGTAATCGGAAACGTGTGGGAAGACCGATAACAACACAGACGATTCCGGTTAACAAGCCATGTGTGTTGTGAGCAAACGATTGTTGGTATACAATTGTGAGTGATTGATGAAATCATCACCGACGGGTTCCATTGTTTAGTCCGTGTGCGATGTGATTTGCTCTGTCTACAGAGCATCAACATATATACTTAAAAAGACACCATTGCAAAACCAAATTAAGCATACAATTACACAAGTGACTACACACATAACATTTCCACACACCAAAGTAAGCAATTACATGCATACTAAACTAGGAGAAACGAGGATCTAATCATCTACTTATTGTTGCGACGACGCTTGCCATTGCTCTGCTTCCGGCTGGATCCCTGGCCGTTTTGGGGAAGGAGGCACTTCCTCATGTCAACGATCCGCTTGTACATGTCGTAGCTCGTGTATGCCTCCTTGGCCGCGTACACGATGTGAGCTTTGTCTAGTTTCTCCATCCAGGCCGAGTGCCAGGCACGCTTGTCCTTGTTGCAGGAATCCTTCATGTCTTCGTAGTAGGGGTCGATGGTGGCCTCGGTGAGGTGAACCAGTGAGTCCTTCTCATGCTCCTTGCTGCCCCAGATCTTGTATTGGCCCTGGATGTCGACAAGATTCTGGCAGGCGATGCCCGAATTCTCGAGCGCCTTTACATCGTTGGTGATGTCCACCGTAGCGAACATGTAGTGGGGGCTGTTGACAAACCTGGCGAAACGCTCGCAAGGCCTTATGGCCAGGCAGTAGTGGTAGACAAGGACGTGGTGGCACACGCACATCTGGGCGACGGCGACCTTGGGACGAGACCCGGCACGAGCGCGGGTGTACTTGAGGTCGAACCCGACCACCTTGTACTTCTCCTCGGCAAGCAACAGCTCCATGATGTGGATGGAGTGCTCCACCCAGACCGGGTCGTTGGTGTACACCACCGAGAGGTCCGTGAACCTTTTGTGGGTGTCCACCACGGC
Source organism: Thinopyrum elongatum (assembly GCA_011799875.1). Lineage (NCBI taxonomy): Eukaryota > Viridiplantae > Streptophyta > Magnoliopsida > Poales > Poaceae > Thinopyrum > Thinopyrum elongatum. The sequence goes on from CM022299.1 coordinate 526,360,392, forward strand.
ATGCATGGTGAACTGCTACTCGTCATCGGCAGCCGCTCGGAGCGCCATGGAGCCGCGCAGGATACCCTCTAAGAATTTATCGTGGTGGGTGTGCTTCTTGCAATGGTGGGGCGTGATCGAAAGGTTGAAGAGACACAAGGGTTAAATGGCCGCTGTAATAAATGGGGGCCGGCCGGCCTGTAATCGTCACGTCTTGCCACGGCATTCATAGCGGAGGATTCCAGTGCACGCTTGACAACACTGCACCGCACGCGTTTCATTTGACCACGCGTGGGCTCGAAGAGGCGCCAAATGTATCGTCGGTGAGCCTGTTCTCGCGCTACAGCGCAATTTACCGTGCAAGCTTCCCGCCCGGCTAGTTTGGCCATGCGTCGGCTAGAAGAGGGACAAATCATGGGCGTTTATTGGCAAAAAGCTTTGGAAAAACAAAGTGTGTGGAATGACTTCGGTCATAAGTTTACCCGTGGGTGATGAGGTGAAAGTTACACAGAAGGGTGATGATGGACACTCGAGTGCGATAATTAATTATGCGCTCTAGAGGGCACACGGTTGAAGGAACCAACTATGTGCTATAATGTCGAAGATCGCAGTCGAGTTAGCTATACAGATCGTGTGCTGTGAGACCGACAAGGTAAACAGATTCGAGAATGGTTAATAAAATCTAAGACCATTGCATATTAAGGTCAAAATAGTGCTACCAATATACGAGTCTCATACGATGCCATTTCAACGATTGTACCACAAAAGCTCGAAATATTACAAGGTTCAAATTCCAGAGTTATATGGCTCAAATTCGAAGATTACAAGGTTCAAACTGATATTAGAAATGAAATTCAGCTCATCAGCTGCAAACGCTCGCGCTGATCCGCTGAACATGGATATCAGAGAGGTTCAAACTAATATTACCACTTCTAAGTCTGGTTTCGAAACCTCATAATGTTTGCAAAGGGGTCAGCCACTGAGAAGTCATGTATGGGGTTGACACGATGAATTTCGATTACTCTGTCATCTGAAGTTCCAAAATGAAATTCAGCATTTTCGGAGCCTATTCCATTCTGCCGCAGGCGCCGGCGCTGATCAACAAACCATTCATTTTTGCAAAATAAATGTAGGGCAAACCTCATTACCTTCAGCACTCTTGCTCTGACAACAAAGAACCTGGCGAATATAATCTCCGGTAAGGTCCCTCGGTAGGAGTTCAAAGTAATTTCCGAGAGATGCAGATCTAGGCATTCGACGTGATTGTTATATTGTATCACATTATCCACCACTGGGCCTAATCTTATCTGCAAAAGAAGAAAACATGTTAGTGCCTACATGCAGTTTTGAACACTACTACAGGCCTATTTGGTTTGCAGGATTTGTAAAATGCACTAACATGCCATCTTCGATCTGACATGATTAACATGGGCATTTGACTACATTCTAGAAAAATGTAGCCTTCTTCACAAGAGGTTGGAGTGGATGAAAAGTCCCTAAGAAAACTAGTACAGATGAATCCAAAGGAGAAATGCTTATGGATTGTAACCATATGGATCAAGCAACCAATATGGGGGGGACATGTATGTACTGAAATCCTACAAAAGAATCCTTCAGAAATCGTAGTACATTGTCATTGTAAACTTGGAAAAAGGTGTCACAAATTGAACTCCCTTATGGTTAACATTTAACAGGAAAGGAACATCACCTCGATATATAGCTTCTCCAGGCACGGAAAGCATCTCAGGAAACTAACAACTTGCTCCAGGTTGGGGCCGATAGATTCTAGTGCCAAGACCTTCATTGTGCGCAGTTTCGGGGTCAAGCTTGTCGGAATCACTTTCTGGATGACAGACGAACAAACATCTTCAAAATTAGAAATAATGTTAATTTGTAGAAGGAGAGGTAGAAGGCAGCTGTTGTACCTGAATGGGTGTGGATCCAATTACAAGTTCGGAGTATTTGTCAGACGAGTAGCCCACCACTGTCAATTTCGGCGCAGAAATGACATTGATTCTTGTTGGACCTTCTTGATCAACTACAAGTAATCTCTCAAGTGCAGGTGTGTCCTCAATGACCATACCGTGGTACACATCTTGTGATGTCTTCCTGCCGCACCAGGAACACACATAAATTGTCCGGAGAGTCATGGAGGTGATGTGGAAGATACTCAACCCATTGATCGCCTGAAGACAAAGGTACTCGAGTGCAGTACAGCCACGGAGCAGGCGCTCCATGTCACCATTTGGGAGGCAGACGGTGACGAGCTCGAGGTGCTTCAGTCGTGATAGAATAAGAGCGGGCGCATCATTAGGGGGGGGATGGCAGTTCCTGAACTTGGCGACGCGCAGCATGGGCGCGAGGCGGAGCGCGGACGTTGGCCGCGAGCTCATATGCCCATCATCAAAAGTGAGCTCCTCGAGCTGATCTTGGGTGGGGGATCAGAATCAGTCGTCAAGCTTGGCTCGGTCCTTGCCGTTGGAACGGAACTTGCCCATTCTAAGGCCTCTGGTTGGGCCAAGGTGACTGCCGAGGATCTTGGAGAACGCATCCAAGCTTTTGCGATAGCCATGGCAGAGCTCGTGGGTGTCGATGAGGTCGAGAGGGGTGGAGTTCCATAGGGGGCGCCACCGCCGGGAAAGGACGGTTGTCCGCGCCCCATATTTGATTGGGAGGAGGGAGATGATGACTGTCAACATATCATCGGGGAGGTTGCTGATGAAGTCTAGGCCTGCTGGAGTCGCTTGCGGTTCTTGCTCGCCCCGCCTCCGCTTGTTGGCAGCCCCGTTCTCCACCTTTGGAGTATCCTTGTCAGCGGCGCTTTCTGATAGAAGTGGGAGTACATGGAATATTTAGTTAAAACAGGGCAATAGAAAAGTGTATTGGTAACTAGAAGTTATTAGGTAGGAATATAGTAAGAAAATGGAATAACAATTGGTTGCTTAAATACTACACAATTCATTTGATATTGCTGGGTAAGTCAACATGCAGATACTTGAAAAGAAAACTTACTTCGAACAAAGTCTAGACGGATGATATCGTCTGGGAAGTTAGCATATATCTCATGACCAGGCCCTTTTATGTGCAGTGTAATTATAGTGCCAGCTTTCAATACATAAAACTTAGAAATTTCTTTCCAAAGGCCAGTGCCAAAATAGGAGTCACCACGTTCATCAAGTCTTATAGTAGCAACGATTGTAAATCCATGGTTTGTGTTCAGTATGACATCCCTGCAGTCTTGATTTATGTAAAGGGAAAGATTGTGCACTACAGATTCTGTTGCATAGCAAGGGACGCGCTGCAGAAAATGATAGGATTGTTAAAGAAAATATGGTAACATGCAAATATGGGCCCAAATTGAAAGAACTGTACAGCAGTTGAAATCGAAGGACAAAAATCTATAATTAAACAGATAGGGTAAACATGATGTCATGGAAATGTGAGAGTAATCGAAAGAACAATACATCATTAATTTGCCTAATATAGAAAGAAGAGGGAAAAAAATCCCCTTTGACGTATATGGTGCATGTGGCACCTTTTATCCAAATGTAGCAATATTTAGAATATGTTCAGGAAAGTAGGCCATGCCAACCGATTTAGGGTGAGATTGAACATACCGCGCGCATCCTCAAGTCATCTGGTATGGTGAGATGGAATGTCTGGCGGAGGCCACAAAGTCCTGATGTGTCCGCGCACTGTACACTCTATGAACGGAAGAAAAACCTCAAATCAGCTCGAATAAAAATGAATTCACGGCGATTTCGGCCGGGTGATTAAAGAAGGCAGATGAACTGGGATAAGAGATGAGATAATATCTCATTAAATTAGTTACCTTGTTGTCCATGAGAAAGAACCCTCAGTACGACAGATTCCCCAACCGAGCGGAGCTGGGTCAACCGCGAGCAGCGTCGAGAAAGTCGATGGCGATAGGCGGCGGCAAGCGGAAGTGGCGAAATACGGTGGGCTTTGCCGGCAGCCTGGCGGCGGCGGCAGGCGTCGAGCTAAGTGGTTACCGCCGCGATAGGCGGTGCCCTGCATAGACGCGGAGGAGCTTGTGCAGGTGTGAATGGGGACCGGAGGGGATGGTGGGCGGGGTGAGGGTTTTTATGATGTGGGGATGGTGAGGGTTTTCTTTTTTCTTTTTTGAATTGGGTGGTGAGGGTTTTCTGTCCCACAAAGAATTTTGGAGGCAACAGTTTGCTAGAGCCAACCGTGTGTGATTGACGCAACAGGCAAAATGAAAGTCATTGCACACGGTTCCAATTTTGGGAACCATGTGTGATTGACGTACTACCTCCGTCCTGGATTATTGGTCCCCTTTGTAATTTGTACCAAATTTTGACCAAATATTTAACTAAGAAATGTTTATGCATGTCACCAAAAATTATATCATTGAACACTATGCTCAAATACCCATCCAATGATATAATTTTTGCCGACCTACACTAAAATTTTGTTAGTTAAATCTTTGGTCAAAATTTAACACAAATTACAAAGGGGACCAATAAACCAGGACGGAGGTAGATTCCATCAACCGAACTGATTGCATCCATATCCCACGGTTAGACATAAGCAAACATAGATTAAACATACTCAGACATAGATAATAAGCGTACACGTACACAAGCATAGTTCAACCATAAGTACATAGTTCAACCGTCATTAATCATACTCAAGCGTACATAGTTCGATCCCACGTCTCATCTCACATGCCGGCACGATCCTGAAGCTTCTCCAGGTACTCGGCGTACGCGCCGTGCGCCACCCTGCGAGAATACTTTTGCTTGAAGGAGCCAATGGCCCGTCCTCTTGCATGCGCCAGAACACTTAGATACGCGTCATGAAGCTTGTGGTTGCAAAATGGGCATCGATAGCCGCCGTTCCAGGTCCTAATACGCCTGTTATGTATTCCCGCATAGAGCTCACTCAGGATTTGCCTCTTGTACCTCCTCTGGCCATCTTCATCCTCGCTGTCCACATCGTCAGACAGCACCTATACAAATAGTAAAACAAATTTGGCATCAAATCAATGTTTACATGCCGTGAAGTAGGATTAGGAATTTATGGCTATTTATTTATACATATCCAGAGATTATGGTTTGATTTTTAAGCACAGTCGTCTATGTACAGACCAACCTTGAAGAAAATAATGGCACAAACATATATGTAGGTCATTCAAAATCAATTGTCAAGTTCTGGCTAGGAATTATTAGCACGAACACTAACCCTAGTCGGATTACTAGCAGAAATCATTTGCACAGATGAAACAACTAATCACTTATCACTTGTACCATTCAAACAATCAATACACTACACGGATCTAACGAAACTTACTTAGATTTCATGGATTGGGAGAACATAACCATAAGATTTCTATTCCAAAAAGGGGGAGGCAGGAGTAACCAAAGAAACCCTAGGATCTATTTAACACATAAATGGGTATAGATGACTAACCAGTTGTCCGTCGTCGCCGGAGTGGTCGTCGGAGTCGTCGCCGGGGTCGTCGCCCGAGTCGTCACCAGAGTCGGTGTGGAACTCCGCCTCCGGCTGTGGAAGCTCGATGCCGTCGACGACGTCAGGGTGCAGCGATAACTCGCCGGCGGTGACGACAACCTCTGTCTCCATCTCCACGCCGTGCTCCGGTGCTTCAGCAGCCCCGACGTCGCCACTCCCTCCGATGGGGTGCTTCGGCGGCATCCTCATACACGGACGGCTTTGAGGACTGAGAGCGGCGTCAAGGATGCAAGCGGAGAGAGATAATTGGGTGTGTGGCGAGGATGGGGGGTGCGGTCGCTCGGGCGCACCATTAATATGGAGTAGTGGGAGAGAGGCGGGCGGCGGTCAAACCGCTGGCTCGCCTCCCGGTGAGCCTGCGCACCGGACTGCTAGCATGCCTACCGTCGTTTCACACAGCTACTCGCATGCCTCCCGATGACACTGCGCAACGAGCACGCCTCCGTCAATTCACACACCTGCACGCATGCCTCCCGGTCTGCCTGCGCGGCGGACTGCTCGCATGCGTCCCGTCAACTCACGCCTGCTCGCACGGCACACGGGTCGCGTGGCGGCACATATATTGTTTTTCTATTTTGGATGATTAATGTTGCTGCTTTATTGCTTAACCGAAGCATGGCATGTATCCATTGTTGGTCTAACGCTCACGGTTCGAATAAATAATCCATTTGGGATATTGGTTCCCAATTATTAATAATCTCCCGTTTGTAATTAGATAAAGATTACATCAAAACTGGTCTCAAATTTGACCCCAAAAAAAGTACAATGCCACTTTGTATTGGTGTCCATATGACAACACGATAAGTTTCATGAACTTCAAATAAGTTTTGGATGTACTAGAATTTAAAAATCAAGATTCTCAATGTTTGAAATTTCTTGCACGGGGAGTAAACATGCACCCAGTGAGACACATGTATTGTTGCAATCCATTTAGGTGCACTATCACGTGTGCATGTAGCTCAAATTTGATTTTTGCACATTGTACCCGTAGAAAATCAATCAATTAATGTACTAAAACGTCTTAATGATCTCTATTTTTTTAAAATTAAAATGTCCCTCCTTTGGTAACATATGTTCACCGCGGGATAATTTAACATGCATCGTAGTTGCGGTGGATTCGCGGTGTGTGTGGGTGTGTGCGTCTGGGGGGTGGCGGGTGGCTCGCAGTATACTACGAGTTGTGAGCCACCGTGTGGGTTGGCCGTTTTATTAGGCAGGTGCCACATCAGAGTCGTGAATTCGTTATTTAAAACATTACACAACCCTTTCATACATACATGTTTTGGCCACATGTAGTCGATGCATGGTTGTCCTACACGACACTCGATACTGGCGTGTGACGCTTTCTGTGGGCCCGTGAGGTCGTTGTTCATCACTTTGACGAACAGCCGGCAGTGAAGTTAATTTGACCAGCAAGGTAGAATCTTTTTTGTTTGTGTTATGGTGGTATATAGTACGCGTCGAAGAGGTGGGAGGGGACTAGCATATATATATATATACTATACGTACACGTCCGTGAACAAGCACACCTCACTCAGTGTCGGGACTTTTCGGTTTCCGAGGCACGTGCCACATCAAAGTTGTGAAATTGGCTATTCAAACATCACACAACACCTGGGCCACATGCATGCAGGCGGTGGTTATCCTAGCTAGGACACTCACGTGTGACGCTTCCATCTGTGGGCCCACGAGGCCATCGTCGATGCATGCATCACTTTGACCTACATCGGGAGAGGTTAATTAATTTCACCATCGAGGAGTATTCTTTTTGGGTTGTATTACGGTAGGAGCATATAATATGCGTCGAAGAGGGGGAAGGGGACCATCATATGTAGTACGCTTCATGAACCTCGCTCTGTGTGGGGGGTTTACGGTTTTTGAGGCATGTGGCACATCAAAGTTGTGCATTTTGGGTATTCAACATATGTTTGGCCCACATGCAAAGTGGTGGTGGTTGTCCTCTCGCACCCACTTAAGCGGTTATCAGCGATATCGATGCTTTCCATCTGTGGGCCCGCTTGGTCCATCACTACTTTTTGCCTGACAACGAGAGAGGTTAATTTGACTTAGGAGGGGATTATTTTTTTCTTGTAATACGGTATATATATAGGTCATGCTCTTGGATGACATGATACAGTTTGAGCACACACACACATGCATGTGTACGCATGAATCCCTCCCATCGAGTCGAAGTGGCTAGTACAACGACACGTCATGAACCGATCTCGCTCTGTGTGGGGACTGTACTATTTTCGACGCACGCGCCACAGCAATGTTGTGAAATGGTATTCAAACATGCATGCATGCATCACCTCCATACATATGCATGTAGTGGTTGTCTTCGAATGGTACACTCCCTCGCGTGGTTATCGGCGACAAGCCTATATATTCGTGGGCCCACGTGGACATCCATGATCACCTTGACCGACAACAAGATTTCTTACAATGGCAGATTCTTCCTTTGGTTCGTGTTATCGTAGTATAGGTCATGGTGAGATTCAGGCCTAATTAAGTTTGAGCGCATATACTATGCACGCATGCATGCATGAATCCCCGTCGTCAGCTTGAAGTGTGGTGTAACATACATATGCATCGTCAACCTAACCCTCACCCAGTGTGGGGATTTCTAGTTCGAAATCATGGTGCCACATCAAAGTTGTTCCATTGTGTATTCAAAAACACACCTCTCCATACATATGTTTGGGCCACACGCATGCAGTGGTTGTCTTCGGGGACTAGCTACTTGCGTGATTATTGGCGAGCTAGCCCATCTCCGGGGTCGCATGGACGGCCATCACTTTGACCAACAACAAGAGAGAGGTTGTACGACCAAGATGGATTATTCTTGCACTGGTACGCGTCAGTGCTATACAAACGGTTTTTAACCCCTTTCCGCGATGGCATTTGGAACCGTCGCCACGTGAGTGTGGGCGATAGGGGGGTCCTTCCCACACGACCCAGAAACCGTCGGGGATAGGCAGCCTTGATGCATACAGTTGTCCCTATATAACCGTTTTTGATATCTCGAATATCCCAAATGCTTCATCCTTGGTACTCGTTTGTGCTCGCATTGCCATCACAGTCAGAGTTTTGTGGTTTTACCTAAAACCAGGCAGATTCTAGGCACGGGAGTTTTCCAGGCACGTACCAAACTGGCTCTACGTTTACGATGCCTGGCACATCACAAACAGTTCATGATTATAAACCGTGTACGATAGGTTAGACAATCACACACATTTAGTTTTCCCGCACCGTATTTGATAGTGTCTGACATCACACACGCTTTGCAAACGGCAACTGTGTGCATTGTTACACACGTTTCCTCTCCGTGAACCGTGTCGGATTATGATGTATATCACACACGCTATGCTTTATTAACCGTGTGCGTCGTAATGACCTGCACACCGTAATTTCGCCCTAATTTAATTGTTGTTATTTAAGATTGTGCCTAATTTAAACTTGAAAGTAGGCTATAGCTTTATTCATATCCATCAGGTTCAAACAACCAATGCATTATTCGATTGACAGGTACATATGTTTAAGAATTACATAAGCACCAAATAAAGAATGATGAACCAGTGTTCTATACTTGTACTATTACAGATGGTAAAGAAAGATGCGACAAACATTCTGGTTGCTGAACAAGGTGAAGCGGAATGGCCCTATTGTGCTCTCCTGGATGCAGAAGGCACGCACGACTCTAGTCCAACCCCTTGTGATGGCTGGCCGCCAATCATGTAGTTTGAGAGGTAATCTTGAGTAAACTGCTTCAGGATCCACTGCAAAGGAAAAAAGATTCTGACATTGTCATCAAACACAACTCATTACGGGCAGTAAAAAGAAGGCTACAGGGTTCTTACTTACCATCCTGCAGTTCACTGTTGTCTTGCATAAAGTGTAAACAAATAGTTTGATTGACATCTTTTGACCCATTTTAATAACAATCTTTATCAGTTTCCTCACTTGATGCTGGTTCATGAATATCTCATTGCCCCATACGCAGAAAGGGTCAAAGTGTGGATCTTTGGCAATGACATATGTACCTAAAAGCACCAAGTTAATATTAGAAGCTAAACAACAATTGCAAAATGATGTTGTACAACACTCCCTCCATCCCATTATATAAGATTTTATTACATGTATATCTAGACATCATCAGAACATTAAGGTAACACTCTTCCTTGTTGCTATGTAGCCTAGGATTGCATATTTAGTCATTCAGTACAATGCATGTTGCTATGTAGCCTCAGATATATTAAATATGGCCCTAGTTAACCTACTGATAAATGGGTTACAGATATATTCAATGAAATGTCCGATTCGACGATTAATCCCTTATCAGCCCCCAGGCTATATGGTACCAGCTACCGATATCCTAAACAGTGAGTACATATAAGCAATGCGATGAAACTAACCTCGATGGAAAACAACACTGTTCTCAATATTGTCCTGTATGAGTACATATAAAGGCATGTTAAGCACAACAGGCTAAACATCAACCAAATATATCCATGGTAGACAACATAATCTACAAATCACATCTTCAGTGTGCAGGCTTAAGCACGCTAGTTAAGGAAAACAAGAAGTGGAAAGGTGTGTTAACTGCATCAGGCATAACATTTAAAAACAAGCAAATAGTCATTCAAACTGGTATTGTGCAGGTCTAAAGTACACTAGTTATTGTTAAAAAATGAAAAGGCATGTTAACTGCAATATCCTTAACAGCAACCAAATATCGTAATTCATAGTGGTATTGTTGAAACTGTTATTAATAAAATTGAACTGCACAGCAAATAGTTGCACATATAGAGCATCACATTGTGAAGAACTGAAATAAACCAGGCATAAGGCCATCTCTAGCCGATCCTTTAAAAGTTAAAGGACTAAAACCCTTAGTGGATATATATATACTCTAGCAATTTTTGGCCGTTTCTAGTCGATCCCCTAAAATTAACGTTGTAAACTTCAATTTGATCAAGTTCAAAGCAGGTTCAACCGAAAGTAGCATGCATTCAAACATAAACATAGATAGTTTTGCATAACCGAACATAAAACATAAATTTAAACTAAGCTAAACTACTTTCGGTCGAAGTGGAGGTCGAGCCAATCCTTCCTCGTCAGGTACGGTGTGCCGCGAGCCGGGTCCGGGCCGGTGCCGTCGTCAGGGTCGTTGGGGAAGACACTCCTCCACTCGTCGACGTCAATCTCCTCATCCTCGCCGCCCACCTCGACGCCCTCCTCGCCGCCTTCGACCTCGTCATTGGAGGAGAGCACGATAACCTTGCCGCCCTCCGCGCCGGCAAAGATTGGCCGCTCCACCTCCACGAGCTCCGGGTGCTGCCGGCGGAGCTCTTGCATGTAGGCCTCGTCGGCGGCCTCGGCCTCGAGGTGCTCCCACGCCTCGCGGTCCTCCCGCGCCATAGCCGAGCTCACCACCCCTGGCTCCGGCGGAACGAGGTCGACCGGACATGTGCCGAAGGGGAAATTGAGCCTAGCCGCCGCGCCGTGGTAGCAGACCTGCCAGCGGTCGTACTCCATGGCCGCGAGCTCGGCCGTGTGGAAGCTACCGAGCCACCGGCGGGTGTGGGTCTCCCGATCTGTAATCTCGGCGACCCACGTCCCCCACCACCGCTGCCGGACCCCGAGGTAGGACTTCGTCGGCTGCCGGGTCCGAGGGAGAACGGGGAAGTCCTTGAACCGGCGTAGGGGCGAGGCGGCGGGCGGATCGGGGGACCGGCGACGGTGGATCGATAAAGAGCCCGCGGAGGACGACGGGGACACCTCGGCGGCCACCTCGCCGGCGTCGGGCGAAGAGGCCGCGATAAACCTCTTTTTGGCCATTGGCTCCTCGAGCTCCCAAGCACACAGGCAGAGGTTGAGGATGGAGGCGGCGGCGATGGCGGCAACCTACCAATGGTTTCAGGGGTGGTGTGTGTCTGTGTGTGTGGAGGGGGGGCAAGGTGGTGTTTGAGGAAATACCGCGGCAACTGAAAATTTTACTAGGCGGGAGTAACAAGGCGGGGCTACTGAAAATTTGGATCAAGGGCGAGCAGATATTTTTTAGATTGCGAGGGATGCAGAGGCGGGAGTATTTGGGGAGCAAGCTAGTGTGCTTGACACGCCGGCTGTGGACTGTAGCCGACGCACCTTCTCGCGTAAGCCATAGGCCTACTATACACCGACGGTGCTCCAGGATATTTTGTACTGCATCTCAAGCGGTTGGTGATAATAAACTGTGTGTGATCTACTTGATTTTTCGTCTTGATTTGAATTACATAATGGGGTCACAGCTGCAATGGACGGTGTTTGAATTGCTAGAACTTTTATCTGCAGTGAACATGCAACTATAGGTGTGTCGTCAAAAAAATTAGAATTATTCAGGGTTCCTTTGGACATTTTTATACATTAACTTGGTTTTCTAGGCATTTCAGGTGCACAATTCAGAAATGGGGATGAATTTCGAACACCACGGCACCGTGGTTCTCCGGCAAACGTTGAGGTGCTTTCTTTTGTAATTCTAGTAAATACAAAACCCGTCTGAAATTCATGAACCTTGGCATGCTATCATGCAACGGCATCAACATGCTGGGGTAAAAAAATATTGTCCCATTTGGGGCAGGTTATGGTATAAGCTTCTCGCAAACCAGAGCTTCTCTCGCAACAAGCCTGATGGTTTCGGTAGGGAACGTGCCACCATGGGGGACAAAACGATATATGTTGCCTCTTCTTACTTTCAAAATTTTTCTCGTGACAACATAGAACAACAGGAGTGTTGTTCAATTTTTGGATTTTTTCGGGGATCATTTGGACATTTTTATACGCTAACTGAGTTTTCTAGGCATTTATGTGCATAATTCAAAATTGAACTACATGCACATGCTCTAGTACATAAAAACGGGTTGAAAAATCAGATGTTTGTCCTTGGTTGCAAGCTTAGGTCACATGCAAGAAATGAGAATGAATGTCAAACACCTTGACACTATCGCTCGGCCGCTAACATTGAGATACATGGTTTTAAAATTCTAGTAAATCGAAAAGTCGTCTGAAATTCATGAAACTTGACATGATATCATGAAACGGCATCGACATGCCGTGGTAAAAATATTGTCCCATTTGGGGCAGGTTTAGGTATAAGCTTCTCGCAAAGCACAGCTTCTCTCACAACAAGCCTGATGGTTTTGGTAGGGAACGTGCCACCTTGGGGGACGAAACAATATTTGTTGCCTCTTCTTACTTTCAAAAAAATTCTCGTGTCAACATAGAACAACACGAGTGTTGTGTCAATTTTTGGGATTTTCCGGGGTTCGCTTGGACATTTTTATACATTAACTGAGTTTTCTATGCATTCATGTGCATAATTCAAATTTGAACTACATGAACATGCTCCAGTGCATATAAATTGGTTCAAAATTAGAATGTGTGTCCTTGGTTACATGCTTAAGTCCCATGCAAGAAATGAGAATTAATGTCAAACACCTTGCCATCGTCGCTCGGCCGTTAACATTGAGATACATGGTCTTTAAATTCTAGTAAATCGAAAACGCGTCTGAAATTTATGAAACTTGACATGCCAGCATGGAACGGCATAAACATGTAGTGGTAAAAATATTGTCCCATTTGGGGCAGGTTGGGGTATATAAGCTTCTCATAAACCAGAGCTTCTCACAACAATAGGGCCTACACAACAAGCCTCATGGTTACGGTAGGGAACGTTTCACCTTTCTGGACGAAACGATATCCGTTGCCTCTTCTTGATTTCAATTTTTTTTCTAATGTCAACATGGAACAACATGAGTGTTGTGTTAATTTTAGGAATTTTTCGGGGCTCGTTTGGACATTTTTATACATTAACTGAGTTTCCAATGCATTTATGTGCATAATTCAAATTTGAACTACAGGCACATGCTCTAATGCATATAAATTGGTTGAAAATTCAAATCTGTGTCCTTGGTTGCGTGCTTAGGTCCCATGCAAGAAATGAGAATGAATGTCAAACACCCTGCCACCGTCACTCGGCCGCAAACATTGAGATACCTGGTTTTTAAATTCTAGTAAATTCAAAACTCGTCTGAAATTCATGAAACTTGGCATGCTATCATGGAGCGGCATCAACATGCCGTGGTAAAAAATTTGTCCCATTTGGGGCAGGTTTGGGTATAAGCTTCTCACAAACCAGAGCTTCTCACAACAAGCCTGATGGTTTCGGTAGGGAACGTTTCACCTTTCTAGACGAAACGATATCCGTTACCTCTTCTTGATTTCAATTTTTCTCTAGTGTACAACATAGAACAACAGGAGTGTTGTGTTAAATTTTGGAATTTTTCGGGGTTCATTTGGACATTTTTATACATTAATTGAGTTTTCAATGCATTTATGTGCATAATTCAAATTTGAACTACAGGCACATGCTCTAATGCATATAAATTGGTTGAAAATTCAAATCTGTGTCCTTGGTTGCATGCTTAGGTCCCATGCAAGAAATGGGAATGAATGTCAAACACCCTGCCACCGTCACTCGGCCGCAAACATTGAGATACCTGGTTTTTAAATTCTAGTAAATCCAAAACTCGTCTGAAATTCATGAAACTTGGCATGCTATCATGGAGCGGCATCAACATGTCATGGTAAAAATTTTGTCCCATTTGGGGCAGGTTTGGGTATAAGCTTCTCACAAACCAGAGCTTCTCACAACAAGCCTTATGGTTTCGGTAGGGAACGTTTCACCTTTGGGGAGGAAACGATATCCGTTGCCTCTTATTGCTTTCAAAAAATTTCTAGTGTCAACATAGAATAACAGGAGTGTTGTGTTAAATTTTGGAATTTTTCGGGGTTCGTTTGGACATTTTTATACATTAACTGGGTTTTCTAGGCATTTTATGTGCATAATTCAAATTTGAACTACATGCACATGCTCCAGTGCATATAAATTAGTTGAAAAATCAAATATGTGTCCTTGGGTGCATGCTTAGGTCCCATGCAAGAAATGGGAATGAATTTCAAACACCAGGGCACTGTTGATTGCCAGCAAAATGTTGAGATACTTTGTTTTTAAATTCTAGTAAATCCAAAACTTGTCTGAAATTCAATGCGCAGGCTCACCGGGAAGCATGTGAGCTGTTCAACGCAGGATTTGTGCATCTCTTCAACGCAAACGGTTCAGATTGAATACGGTATGCAAAGCCAGACTTCGGCGCTAAGCCAAGAGAAAATGTGTCGAGCAGGATTTGTACATCCCTTCAACGCAAACGGTTGTTTTGGATGACCCGTGTGCAACCACGTACATTGGTAAGATTTGCATATGTCATATTGGGTATGTTGCCATTTGTCAAACTGGAAAGATTGACATTTGTTAATCTAGTAACATTGCCATTTGTCAACCTTGTAACACTGTGTTTTGTCAAAATATGCAGCTAAAAATCACTAGCACTATCTAATTTTTGCAACTAAAATTCAGTAATTAAGCATAGATTTCATTCATAGGTTAAGCAGTCATTCTCACCGGGAAGCGAGACAGCCTTTAACCGCCGCCCGCCTCGCTCCCACTGGTCTGTATTAATGGCGCGCCCGAGCGGCCGCACCCCCCCCATCCTCGCCACACACACAATCCTCTCTCTCTGCCCGCATCCTCGACGCCGCTCTCAATCCTCAAAGCCGTCAGTGTATGAGGATGCCACCGAAGTGCCCCATCGGAGGGAGTAGCGACGCCGGGGCTGCTGAAGCACCGGAGCACGGCGTGAATATGGAGACAGAGGTTTCTATCGCCACCGACAAGGTGGAGAACAAGGCTGCCAACAAGCGGAGGCGGGTCGAGAAAGAACCGCAAGCGACTCCAGCAAGCCTAGACTTCATCAGCAACCTCCCCGATGATATGTTGACAGTCATCATATCCCTCCTCCCAATCAAATATGGGGCGAGGACAACCGCCCTTTCCCGGCGGTGGCGCCCCCTATGGCTCCTCACCCTTGTCGACCTCCTCCACGCCCACGAGCTCTGCCATGGCTATCGCAAAAGCTTGGATGCGTTCTCCTAGATCCTCGGCAGTCACCATGGCCCAATCAGAGGCCTTATCAAGGGCAAGTTCCGTTCCAATGGCAAGGACCGAGCCAAGCTTGACGAGTGGTTCCGATCCCCCGCCATAGATCAGCTCGAGGAGCTCAATTTTAATGATGGGCATATGCGCTCGCTGCCAACGTCCGCGCTCCACTTCGCGCCCATGCTGCGCCTTGCCAAGTTCATGAACTGCCATCCCCCCTTAATGACACGCCCTCTCTTTTTCTACCACGACTGAAGCACCTCGAGCTCGTCGCCGTCTGCATCCCAAAGGATGACATGGAGCGCCTGCTCCGCGGCTGTACAGCACTCGAGTTCCTTTGTCTTTAGGCAATGAATTGGTCGAGTACCTTCCACATCACCTCCAGGACTCTCCGGACTATTTATGTGTGTTGCTCGTGCTGCAACGAGAGATCACAAAAGGTGGACCACAATATGTTCATTGAGGACACACCTTCACTTGAGAGATTACTTGTAGTTGATCAACAAGGTCCAACAAGAATCATTGTCATTTCTACACCGAAATTGACAGCGGTGGGCTACTCGCCTGTCAAATACTACTACTTTTAGGTACAACAGTCGCCTTATACCTCTCCTTCTTGATATCAACATTATTTCTAGTTTTGAAGATGTATGTTCATCTATCATCCAGCAAAGCTTCACCCAAATTCTGGGCACAGTGAAGGTCTTGACACTAGAATCTGTCGGCCCCAACCTGGACCAAGTTGTCAGTTGGCTGAGATGCTTTCCGTGCCTGAAGAAGCTGTATATCGAGGTGATGTTCCTTTCCTGTTAAATGTTAACCATAAGGGAGTTCAATTTTTTGCACCTTTTCCCAAGTTTACAATGACAATGTACTACGATTTTCTGAAGGAATTTTGGAGGATTTCAGGACATACACCCCCACCCCATATTGGTTGCTTGATTCATATGGTTACAATCCATAAGCATTTCTCCTTTGGATTCATCTGTACTAGTTTTCTTAGGGAATTTTTCATCCAATCCAACCTCTTGTGAAGAAGGCTACATTTTTCTAGATTGTAATCAAATGCCCATGTTAATCATGTCAGATCGAAGATGGCACGTTGGTGCATTTTACAAATCCTGCAAACCAAATAGGCGTGTAGTAGTGTTCAAAATTGCATGTAGGCACTAACACGTTCTCTTCTTTTGCAGATAATAATAGGCCCGGAGGTGGATAATGTTTATAACGACAATCACATCGAATGCCTGGATCTGCATCTCTCAAATATTACTTTGAACTCCTACCGAGGGACCTTACCGGAGATTACACTTGCTAGGTTCTTTCTTGCCAGAGCAAGGGTGTTGAGGGTACTGAGGTTGAACACGCATTTAATTAGAAAAGATGAATGGTATGTTGATCAGAGCCGGCAGGTACTGCAGAATGGAAGAGGCTCCAAAAAAGCTAAACTTCGTATTGGAAGAGCATATGACAGAGTAATTGGAAATCATTGTGTCAAACCCATACATGACTTGTCAGCGGCTGATCCCTTTGCAGAAATGACGAGGTTTGCAATGTTTGAATTTGGGCATTGTAATCTTTGAATTTGAACCTTGCAATATTTATGGTATTTGTTATATAACGTAATTGGATGTTTAATTTGGTATTGCAATCATGTCATGTTACAAGTATATATATGTTTGCTCGCCGTTCAACTGCTATATGCATATATATGGTTGCTCGCCGTTGAGGCGACCGCGGAGCGCTCTGCTCCCGTCCCTCCGCGTGCGCTCTGCCAGCGGTTGGGCCTGCGCATGATCACGTCGGGGGCCCCATATGCATGCGGTTGCGCCGAGCGCGTTGCCACGCGATGCAGTTACGTGCGGCATGATGGAGTTACGTGCTGCTAATTAGAACTGCCATCAGGGCATGCCGATATTCCAGGCCGTCCGGCTTCTCCTTTAATTCCCGCGGCCATTATAACCTTAGTCTCTTCAACCTTTCGATCGCGCCCCACAACACAACAAGCACACCCACGATGACACATAGAGAGGGGATGTCTAGCGGCGCTCCAATGGAGTTCGGCGAGCATAAAGTGGAGACCCACGCGAGGGAGACGGATCTCTCGGTGGTGTACACCATCGACCCGGCCGTGGTGGACGACTAAATCAACACCGTTGAGCAGTTGCTTGCTCGAGACAAGTACAAGGTGGTCGGCATCGACCTCCAGTACACCGCCGGTCGTCCCAACATAGATCAGAAGGTTGCCATCGCCCAGTTGTGCGTGAGCCATCATGTCCTCATCTACCACTACTGCATGGCCACAGAGCCTTGCGACCATTTCACCAGGTTTGTCAATAGCACCGACTACAAGTTCGCCACGGTGGAAACCACCGATGATGTAAAAGCGCTCAGGGTTACGGGCTTGGCCTGCCAGAACCTTGTCGAAATCCGTGAGCACTACAGGGTCTGGGGCAGCACGAAGAAGGACTCCCTGGTTGAACTCGCCTCGGCCATCATCGACCCATACTACGAAAAGATGAAGCAGGATGCCAACAGAACACGTCCCGTATCCTGGCATGGGGCCTGGATGCGGCAACTAGATGAAGCTCACCTCAGGTTCGCGGCCAAGAGCGTGTACACATGCTACGAGATGCACAGGCGGATCGTTGACATGAGGAAGTGCCTTTCTACGGAGATCGACGAGGCCGGATCGAGCCACAACCAAAGCAAGCGTCACAAGAAGTAGATGATGATCAGATGATCGTCTATCCTAGTTAATCATGCATGTAATATATAGTTTACTTTGGTATGTGGTGTAGTAGCCACCTATGTAATTATGCATGTAATAGTTTACTTTGGTGTGTGCAAATGCCATGGTTGTAGTAGCCACCTATGTAAGTGGATGTTTAATTTGGTTATGCAACCATGTCCTTATAAGTGTGTGTATATATATATGTTGTTGTTCTGTATGCAATCCCATCGCATAACACACACGTCTTATTAGCAGCAATCGTCTATGTTATTATCGGTCTTCGCACACATTTCTGATTACAAACCTGTTTGTCGCGTATCACACACATCTTGTTATATTGAACCGTTTCTGTTCTCTTGTCTCAATGCAAACAGTTCATCTGAGTGAACCGCATGTCATATATCGCACACACCTTGATCTGGCTGACCGTTTCTTTTGTGTTGCCTAATCACAAACAGTTCATCCGAGTGAACCGTATGCTGTATATCGCACACACCTTCATCTGGCTGCCCGTTTCTTTTGTTCCTCCTCATCGCAAACAGTTAATTGAACTGAACCATATGCCCTGCATCGCACATGCAAATAAAATCTGAACCGTGTTTGATGCATCCGTCATCGCAAACATTTTGCACTTTTTTTGATGGGTTTTTTACACCACCATTTGCGATTATTGCATCGCACACAGTTTCGTCGAAGGGTCTCTGATCGTAGTGTCGCGTTAGCAGCATCCTGCAGTAGTGTTGGTCCATTTTACGATCCATCTTGGTGAGATGCCTCTCTGGCCCGCCGACTGAAAGTGTGGGGGGGCTGCTACTTCGCACTTTGCTAGGCGAACCTCGGTTGGGGGGGCATGCATTCATAGCTTAGGATTCCCTTCGTGCTGACACGAGGGGGGCTGCTAGCTACTTCGCACTTTGCTAGGTGAACCTCGGTTGGGGGGGCTTGCATTCATAGCTTAGGATTCCCTTCGTGTCGACACGAGGGGGGGCAAGCAATACCATGCGCTTTGCGAGATAGGTGCCACATCGAAATTGCATTTGGTATTTGAACATCAAACCACCCTTTTCATACATAAATTTGGTACACATGCAAGCGTGTTCATGTTCTGACCCTCTCCAGCGTCATTTTTCGCCAAATTTCTGAACATTAGACAAGTCGGATGACGCAACAGACACGGTTCACTCAAACTAACCGTGTGCCACGCCGGTGCCCCTGTCACGCACACATCCGCACAGTACATTGGGCTCCACGAGGCTTCCCCTCTCAAAAATATCTACCCGCCTGCAGATTTTTTCTATTTGATAACACACAGTTATTGTGTTTTGACCGTGTGTGATGTTTCTTGTTCCCAATCCCGCCTGCATCCCTTGAAAATATCTACCCGCCTCGAGGGTTTTTCTGTTTCATAACACACGGTTGTTATCTCTAGACCGTGTGCGATACACCATCATCAAAATTTTCAATAGCCCTGGCATTTCACTCCTACGTCTGACTCCCGCATAGTAAAATTTTCAGTACCCGCGTCATTTCCTCAAACACACCCCCCCCTCCACACACACACACACACACACACCAAAACCTCCTCGGGCGCGCACACACACCCCCTCCCTCGCTCGAAACCCTAGCAAGGTCCCCCCCGCCGCCGCCGCAAGGCCTCCATTGTCAACATCTGCCGGTTTGCCCGTGCAGCTTACCCACCGATCTCCATACCGAGGCCGCCCTGGGTTTCTTAGATGACGCCTGCCAAACGCCCCCTTTCCCACAGATCCCCATCCCCATCCCCCACTCCAGAGCGTCGCAGTCTAAGCCCGGCTACGCTTCCTGTGGAGCTCGAGGAGCAACTGGCCCAAAAGAGGTGTATCGTGGTCTCTTCGCCCGACGTCGCCGAGGAAGCTGACGACCATTACTGGCCGCAGGCACTCAATCAGCAGGCTAGAGTATGCGGGTATGTCGCGGATGCCGGCTACGACATCGAGGTCATCGACAGCGACGGCCTGAGGCGGGCTATGTCACAGGTTAAGTGGCCCACCCCCAACCCCTCGGGTTCAACCGCCGTCGATCTCATCCATGGCCCCGCCGCTGATCTCCTCTGGCTCGCTGTCAACAATTTGCCATCCTACATCGCCATCGAGCCCCTTTTGTCATTTCTGAAGGACATGTTCTGCGACGCTGGCTTGGGATCCACAGCTTCCAAGTCAGACCTCATCGACGGTGACCACGAGGAGGGCACCCTCTCCGGCTCTTCCAAGGGGAAAGAGCCCGTCTGCGACATCAGGGAGGGCACCCTACAGCCGTGCCCTTCCAAGGGGAAGGAGCCCATCTGCGACAACATGGAGCGCATCCAGGGTCCGTGCTCTTCCCACGGGAACGAGCCCATCTGTGACAAGTAAGGAAACCCATGATTTGTTTTGCCGTGCCTTTTCACAGGGGGAAACCCATGATTTGTTTTGTCGAGTCCCTTTTGTAGTGTAGTGAGAATATGTCCAGTTTTAATTGCTATATTTGGTTGTTTGCAGTATGCCTTGTTTATTTCAGTTGTTCACAATGTGATGCTCTATATGTGCAATTATTTACTGTGCAGTACATTTCATCAATCCAGTTTTAAACATACCGATAGGAATGCATATATTTGCTTGCTGTTAAGCTTGTTATAGCTACCATATGCCTCTTTTAAAGTTTTTTGATTGTTCGGTTGTTTGTAGTTAGCATATGTCCAGTTTCAAATGCTATCTTTGGTTGTTTGTAGTATGCCTTGTTTATTCCAGTTATTCACGACGTGATGTTCTATATGTGCAAGTATGAACTGTGCAGTTCAATTTCATCAGTACCAGTTTCAACAATACCACTATGAATGACTACATTTGGTTGCTGCATCTTGTAGTTAACACGCCTTTCCATTTTTATTTAACAATAACCAGTGTACTTAGACCGGCACAATACCAGTTTGAATGACTATGTTTGCTTGTTGTTAAATGTTAGGCCTGTTGCAGTTAACACACCTTTCCACTTGTTTTGCTTTACTAGCGTGCTTAAACCTGCACACTGAAGCTATCTTTTGGAGATTATTTTGTCTGCATGGATAATTTTGGTTGATGTTTAGCCTGTTGTGCTTAACATGCCTCTCGATGTACCTACACAGGACAATTTTGGGAACGACTACTGTTTTCCATCGAGGTTAGTTTCATCCCATGGCTTATATATACTCACTGTTCAGGATATCGGTAGCTGGTACCATATAGGCCGGGGGCTGATAAGGGACTAATCGGTGAATCAGACTTTTAACTGAATATATTTGTAACCCATTTATCGTTAGGTTAACTAGGGCCATATGTAATATATCTGAGGCTACATAGCAACATGCACTGTACTTAATGTCTAAATATGCAATCCTAGGCTACATAGCAACAAGGAAGAGTGTTACCTTAATGTTCTGATGATGTCTAGATATACGTAGAAGAGCAGCAGCAGCAACAACAACAACACAACCCTGTTTGGATACTCAACTTAGCTAGAGGTTAGAGTTAGTTTCTAGCTCATGACTGACCCTGAACTAACTCCATCCAAAGAGGTGTTTGGATGACAGGGTTAGATTGACAATAAATGCACTAGGAGAACTAGCTCCAATTAGCACCTCTTGGGTTGGATAGTTTTTTTGGGTGGGTTAGATGCAACTAGCTCAAACTAGCCCTCATCTTTGGATATACTTTAGGGCTATTTGAGCCCGAACTAGCTCAAACTAACTCTAACCCATGGATACAACAGTAGTTAATCAGCCGATAATTTGTAAGAATGCAATAAACTCCTTCCGGCCCATAATATAAGATGTTAATTCATCTAATATGTGAGTATATTCGATGTTATAAGATATTATAAAAGAGTGTTGTACTACATCATTGTGCAATTGCTGTTTAGCTTCTAATATTAACTTGGTGCTTTTAGGTACATATGTCATTGGTAAAGAACCGCGCTTCGACCCTTTCTGCGTACGGGTGTGGCGCCCCGCCTGATTACCACTGTAGCCAGACGGTTGCCACGCATACCAGCCCAGAAAATCACTCTAGCATGCGCGTTTACAACAAGTATCATGAACGCAGGCACTTCTATTAATGGATATATAAGTCTTACATGATATCTTACAAGAGTGATGGCAGCGGAAAAGCTCTATCTAAGGCAGCATGGTCCTGGTGCGGCTCCAATCCATAGGGATCTGACTGGGTTACTCTCCTAGCCCGCAAACGCTCTGGCTCCTCGTCGACGGACGATGGATCCTTATGTGAACCTGGCCACATTGAAGGCCGCTGAGTACTTTTGAATGTACTCGCAAGCAAACCAAACTAACATATACACCAAGCAAAGCAATCCATGGCATTCAAGCATGCATTTGTTATTAGAGCAATATTAACTATCATGGCATAGCATACCTATCTAGCAGTATTAATCATCAAGTCATAACAGGTTTATCCAGCAAGATAAGTACTAAAGTAAAATACAGTAAAGTAAAACATATCTAGTAAGTGATCCATACTCCGAACATTCTCATGATCCAATCCAACTCTTTCAGTCATTCGACCCTCTTTCATAGCCATCCCATGGCTAACATATCATATCCCTGACATTATCCGATGGCTATGCATCTCCACTGTAAATCTGATAAACTTACTCTCTTCCGGGTTGTCTTACAATCCTCAGAATACTCATGATCCACTGAGTACTACAGGGCATAAGATGAGTTCTTCCATCATTATTATCACTGTTCCGGTTGACCACTTAGAGAGGTCTGGATGGACTGTCCAATACCGTGGACGCGGCTATTCGAATAGATTTTACACTCTGCAGAGGTTGCGCACTTTACCGACACCATGGAGCACCTGACCTCGTGATCCCATTCGGGTGGACCAGTGTTGCTCCAACGAAACCTGCCTGACCCGTGACTCCTCCACCGTACCACCGACAATCATACCCTCCCAGGGTCATGTACTGGGTGGCCCCTGTGTCACCTCATGACACCTGCCATCGTCGTGGCCAACTAAACTGTCCCAAACGGGGACGCCGGCAAATATCTCAACTGGGCTCACAAGGTTATTGTCGCCAACCGGGCCAGGGCAGCGCGCACGCATAACCTTCCCTAATTGGTGGTACCGATAAAAGAGCACGCGATCAGACCAAGTCAAGGCCGTCCCATATCGGCAAATGTGGCTGCACGGATAAGTCCGGACAGGTGACTCTGGATCAACCGACTAAGTTTTAGTTTTAGCAATCATTTAGCAAGCATGGTTGTCTATCACAACAAGTTGAGGTGGCAACAACTACGCATTTAAGTAACTTACGTTGAATTACCACATAGCAACCTCATGCAAGTAATGTAAACAGTAAGTGCAGCCTAACAGAAGTTTACTTATTTCTATCACAGACATAATCATTAATTAAACACAGAAGAATAACATAGAGCAATGCTTTAGGGCATATATCAGATGGTCGGCTTGCCTGGGGGTGAAGGATTACTCCGGGAAGGAGTGTGATCACCTCGCGGAAGGATTCGCCGGAAAAGCTTCTCTCTCGGAGGGCTGATAGGAGGGCCAGGGCAAAATGGTCATTTTCACTGTGAGACCACCTTGTGAAAATGATACCAAAAGAACGGGCTCGACGAGACGAAGACGTGAGCGTTGGTTTCACCTGAATCGGAATAGGGAGTGAAGAGATATGATAGCTTTTCTGCCAGGAACCCATCTGTAAATAAAACTCTCACAAACTGGCCCCTGATTGAAAAACAGATCGCGCCTTTTCCGAGAATACACTTCCCTGCGGGGAAAACATATTTTAGCCCGAAGAAGCAGCGGAGTACACTTTTGCTATCAGAAAACGTATTTTCTGAAAAGCCGTCTTCACTTATCCATGTCAGCGACCAGGTCAACGCCTACTAAGGCTGACATGTGGGGCCTGCAGTGAGGTGGGGCCCGCCTGGCCAGCTCGCCTTCTTCCACCTTGCTCGTGTCCGCGGGGCCAAAGGAGGGGCTCGGCGCCGGCGGCCGTCCTGGCACCACCGACCACCTCCGGTGACGCTCCGACCCCCGAAGTGACCAGGGCGACGAGCCGCTCCCGCCTGACAACCTCATGCATGCTGAGGTGCACCGGAGCGAGCGCAGCACTGGCCGCGGCGGACGACGGTGATGACGAAGATGGGGAGCTCGGCTCATGGCTCCAGAGGAAAGAATGGGTGGCGGGGTAGGCTCTGGGGTGGAGGGGGAGGTCACTGGTGGTGGTAGGGCGGAGAGGGAGAGCTCGGGCGCCGCGAATTTAAGAGGACAGTGGCTATGACCGTGGCGGCCGTGAGGAGCATGGAGAGCTCCTTGAGCTCGGTTGCGAGGTCGGGGACGCTACTAAGAGAGAGGGAGAGAGGTTGGTGAGCTCAAAGGGCTCCAGGGCGGCCTATTTATAGGTGCCCGACGGCGAGCGGATGAGCTCGGCCGCTGTGGCGAGCTTATCGCCGTCTTGGCGCTCGGGGGGGACATGGCTGGCAGTTTGCGGGGTCGAGCAGCTTCGCAGAGGAGTGGAGGGGTCTCGGGGGTGCTCCAGAAGGCTCGAGGAAGAAGACGACGACGGTCACGGGCGGCACAGTACGGTGGCAGGGCTCGCTGTGGCGCGAGGAGGAAAAAATAGGAGGGGGAGGGTCCAGAGCATCGACGTGGATGCCGCGGAGCCGTTGGACACGCCGGGACAAGCCACGACCGGCCGGAAGTGACCGCACGGAGCAGGCCGAGTGCAGAGCACCGTTTTGGCATGCTCCCCTGCGTGGTCACCAGGGGCACCGCATGTCTAGGGCACTGGATGACTCTAGGACCTTGTCCAACACTCTCCTCGCTGCTCAAATAGATAGGAGATGTGTCTGGAACCAGCTAGGTGGCTCTGAGGTAAGTGAAACTTGCAGAAGAAGGTTCTGACAACAAGGTGTTTGTAGAGATTTCTGGAGAGATCACTGAGTGAAATGAGCTGGTTCTTGGCATGGAGCAATGATCTACCAAGGTGACTACCCTGGTAAATTTTGGGGCCATTTGGATAAGAATTGAGGACACTTGCTGTAGAATGGACCCCATTGGTCAAAAATGAAGATGTTGATGCTGTGCTCAAATGGCTTGATGAAATGAGATGAAATTTGGTGGAGAGTCATTATTTGGATATATGAAGTCACTGTAAAAGTTTCATACCATTTGGGTACACCAAAAGGGTACTTGCTTCACAGAGGTTCCAAATGGACAGAAACTTAGGAAAAAAATGTTGTGGAAGCATGGATGGATGGATTGAGCTGATTTTTGGTTTCCATGAGTTATTTATCAATGTTAACCACCATGAAAAATTTCAGCTCAAATAGACCAAGGGTTCAAGCACTTCCTTTGCAAACTGAAAATCTGGACAGAATTTGCAAATGGATGTTGTGCTCAAACTTTGAACTATGGAACTTGGTTTTAGATGGAAATGGTGAAGATATGGATAGGAGAAGCTCCACAATTTATTTGGGATTTTTCCTAGCTACCAAAATGGTAGTTCCTTTAGAAAGGGCCCAAAATGCAATATTGGCATTAAATAGGAAAATGCAATTTCCCTTATTTAATTATGGCCAATATTTTTATGGGAGCTCAATATGATCACAAAGAATATCTCCACAAGTTTTCATGAACTTTGGAGATGGATAGATATTTTTCCTAGATTTAATTCCTTTAACTGGCAGAAAAAGGAATTAATTATAAATGAAAAATATTGCAAATGACTTGGCAATATTTTTGCATATCCAGGGTTTATAAGGATAGGATGATCACTGGGAGAAGTTTGGGAGTCAGCAGAGCAAAGAAAATTGGGGTTCCTTTGTAACGGAAGAGATTAGGGTTTCCCTTCCGGCAACTCGGAAGGTAGGGTTTCGGTGGCAAAACCCTGAGAATATATCTTGGGTGGCAAGGTTGGACTAGAGAGAATCTCTGGTTGGATAAGGAAGGCAAGGTTAAATGACCATCTTCATATACCCAAGAGCTGAAGAAAATCCTATAACATCAGGGGGAAAACACGGGAGTCAAATCCCGCGAAGAAAAAAAAACAGGAGTGAAAACCAGGGTGTCACAATGGGGCAATGAGATATCGATGAACCAGCATCAAGTGAGAAAGCTGATAAAGATTGTTAGTAAAATTGGTCAAAAGATGGCAATTAAACTATTTGTTTACACTTTATCCAAGACAACAGCGAACTGCAGGATGGTAAGTAAGAACTCTGCAGCCTTCTTTTTACTGCCCATAATGAGTTGTGTTAGATGACAATGTCTGAATCTTTTTCCTTTGCAGTGGTTGCCAAAGCAGTTTACTCAAGATTACCTCTCAAACTACATGATTGGTGGGCATGCAAAGGTTAAAGTATTTCTACCAGCACACAATGATTATCTAGATGTTTTAATGAAGACCGTGAAGTATGGGCGGTCGGCCATCACAAGGGGTTGGACTAGAGTCGTGCATGCCTTCTGCATGGAGAAGGGCACAATATGGGCATTCCGCTTCACCTTGTTCAGCAACCAGAATGTATTTCGCCTCTTTCTTTACCGTCTTTAATAGTACAAGTATACAACTGTGGTTCATCATTCTTTATTTGGTTCTTATGTAATTCTTGAACATATATACCTATGAATCGAATAATGCATTGGTTGTTTGAACCTGATGGATATGAATAAAGCTATAGCATACATTCAAATTCAAATTCAAATCCAGTACAATTTGAAATAGCAGCAATTAAATTACGGTGAAATTACGCTCTCCAGGTCGTTACTGTTGGGGAACGTGCAATTTCAAAAAAAATCCTACGTTCACGCAAGATCTATCTAGGAGATGCATAGTAACAAGAGGGGAGAGTATGTCCACGTACCCTCGTAGACCGAAAGCGGAAGCGTTAGCTTAACGCGGTTGATGTAGTCGAACGTCTTTGCGATCCAACCGATCAAGCACCGAACGTACGGCACCTCCGAGTTCAGCACATGTTCAGCTCGATGACGTCCCTCGAGCTCTTGATCCAGTTGAGGAAGAGGGAGAGTTCCGTCAGCACGACGGCGTGGCGACGGTGATGATGAAGTTACCGGCGCAGGGCTTCGCCCAAGCACTACGACGATATGACCGAGGTGTGTAACTGTGGAGGGGGGCACCGCACACGGCTAAGACAAATCTTGGTGTGTTTTGGGGTGCCCCCTTCCCCCGTATATAAAGGAGGGAGGGAGAGAGGCCGGCCCTCCTAGGGGCGCGCCAAGTGTATGGAGTCCTACTAGGACTTCCAAGTCCTAGTAGGAATCCCTTTCCCTTTTCGGAGTAGGAGAGAAGGAAAGAGGGAAAGAGAGAGGGAGTAGGAAAGGGCAAGGGGGGCGCCGCCCCCTTCCCCTAGTCCAATTCGAACCCATGGGGGGCACGCGCCACCTCCCCTTTGGCCTGCCTCCTCTTTTCCCGTATGGCCCAATAAGGCCCATTACTTCTCCCGGTGAATTCCCGTAACTCCCCGGTACTCCGAAAAATACCCGAATCACTCGGAACCTTTCCGATGTCCGAATATAGCCTTCCAATATATGAATCTTTACCTCTCGACCATTTCGAGACTCCTCGTCATGTCCGTGATCTCATCCGGGACTCCGAACAAACTTCGGTCATCAAATCACATAACTCATAATACAAATCATCATCGAACGTTAAGCGTGCTGACCCTACGGGTTCGAGAACTATGTAGACATGACCGAGACACATCTCCGGTAAATAACCAATAGCGGAACCTGGATGCTCATATTGGCTCCTACATATTCTACGAAGATCTTTATCGGTCAAACCGCATAACAACATACGTTATTCCCTTTGTCATCGGTATGTTACTTGCCCGAGATTCGATCGTCGGTATCATCATACCTAGTTCAATATCGTTACCGGCAAGTTTCTTTACTCGTTCCGTAATGCCTCATCCCGCAACTAACTCATTAGTCACATTGCTTGCAAGGCTTCATATGATGTGCATTACCGAGAGGGCCCAAAGATACCTCTCCGATACTCGGAGTGACAAATCCTAATCTCGATCTATGCCAACCCAACAAACACCTTCGGAGACACCTGTAGAGCATCTTTATAATCACCCAGTTACGTTGTGATGTTTGATAGCACACAAAGTGTTCCTCCGGTATTCGGGAGTTGCATAATCTCATAGTCAGAGGAATATGTATAAGTCATGAAGAAAGCAATAGCAATAAAACTTAACGATCATTATGCTAAGCTAACGGATGGGTCTTGTCCATCACATCATTCTCTAATGATATGATCATGTTCATCAAATGACAACACATGTCTATGGTCAGGAAACATAACCATCTTTGATAAACAAGCTAGTCAAGTAGAGGCATACTAGGCACACTCCGTTTGTCTATGTATTCACACATGTATTAAGTTTCCGGTTAATACAATTCTAGCATGAATAATAAACATTTATCATGATATAAGGAAATATAAATAACAACTTTATTATTGCCTCTAGGGCATATTTCCTTCAGTCTCCCACTTGCACTAGAGTCAATAATCTAGTTCACATCGCCATGTGATTTAACACCAATAGTTCACATCTTTATGTGATTAACACACATAGTTCACATCGCCATGTGACCAACACCCAAAGGGTTTACTAGAGTCAATAATCTAGTTCACATCGCTATGTGATTAGCACCCAAAGAGTACTAAGGTGTGATCATGTTTTGCTTGTGAGAGAGTTTTAGTCAACGGGTCTGCCATATTCAGATCCGTATGTATTTTGCAAATTTCTATGTCTACAATGCTCTGCACGGAGCTACTTTAGCTAATTGCTCCCACTTTCAATATGTATCCAGATTGAGACTCAGAGTCATCCGGATCAGTGTCAAAGCTTTCATCGACGTAACCCTTTACGACGAACTCTTTGTCACCTCCATAACCGAGAAACATTTCCTTCGTCCTCTTAGGTAACTAAGGATAATTTTGACCGCTGTCCAGTGATCCAGTCCTGGATCACTATTGTACCCCCTTGCCAAACTCATGGCAAGGTACACAATAGGTCTGGTATACAGCATGGCATACTTTATAGAACCTATGGCTGAGGCATAGGGAATGACTTTCATTCTCTCTCTATCTTCTGCCGTGGTCATGCTTTGAGTCTTACTCAACTTTATACCTTGAATACAGGCAAGAATTCTTTCTTTGACTGATCCCTTTTTGAACTCTTTCAAAATTTTGTCAAGGTAGGTGCTTTGTGAAAGTCCTATTAAGCGTCTTGATCTATCCCTATAGATCTTGATGCTAATACTTAAGTAGCTTCACCGAGGTCTTTTTATTGAAAAATTCTTATTCAAGTATCCTTTTATGCTATCCAGAAATTCTATATCATTTCCAATCAACAATATGTCATCCACATATAATATCAGAAATGCTACAGAGCTCCCACTCACTTTCTTGTAAATACAGGCTTCACCGCAAGTCTGTATAAAACTATATGCTTTGATCAACTCATCAAAGTGTATATTCCAACTCCAAGATGCTTGCACCAGTCCATAGATGGATCGCTGGAGCTTGCACACTTTGTTAGCACCTTTAGAATCGACAAAACCTTCTGGTTGCATCATATACAACTCTTCTTTAATAAATCCATTAAGGAATGCAGTTTTGACATCCATTTGCCAGATTTCATAAAATGCGGCAACTGCTAACATGATTCGGACAGACTTAAGCATCGATACGAGTGAGAAAATCTCATCGCAGTTAACACCTTGAACTTGTCGAAAACCTTTTGCGACAATTCGAGCTTTGTAGATAGTAACACTACCATCAGCGTCCGTCTTCCTCTTGAAGATCCATTTATTTTAATGGCTTGCTGATCATCGAGCAAGTCCACCAAAGTCCATACTTTGTTCTTATATATGGATCCCATCTCAGATTTCATGGCCTCAAGCCATTTCGCGGAATCTGGGCTCATCATTGCTTCCTCATAGTTCGTAGGTTCGTCATGGTCTAGTAACATGACTTCCAGAACAGGATTACCGTACCACTCTGTCGCGGAACGTACTCTGGTTGACCTACGAGGTTCGGTAGTAACTTGATCTGAAGTTTCATGATCATCATCATTAGCTTCCTCACTAATTGGCGTGGGCATCACTAGAACTGATTTCTGTGATGAACTACTTTCCAATTCAAGAGAAGGTACAATTACCTCATCAAGTTCAACTTTCCTCCCACTCACTTCTTTCGAGAGAAACTCCTTCTCTAGAAAGGATCCATTCTTAGCAACGAATATCTTGCCTTCGGATCTGTGATAGAAGGTGTACCCAACAGTCTCCTTTGGGTATCCTATGAAGACGCATTTCTCCGATTTGGGTTCGAGCTTATCAGGTTGAAGCTTTTTCACATAAGCATCGCAGTCCCAAACTTTAAGTAACGACAGTTTAGGTTTCTTGCCAAACCACAGTTCATATGGTGTCGTCTCAACAGATTTAGATGGTGCCCTATTTAACGTGAATGCAGCTGTCTCTAATGCATAACCCCAAAACGATAGTGGTAAATCGGTAAGAGACATCATAGATCGCACCATATCTAATAAAGTACGGTTACGACGTTCGGACACACCATTACGCTGTGGTGTTCCAGGTGGCGTGAGTTGCGAAACTATTCCACATTGTTTCAAATTAAGACCAAACTCATAACTCAAATATTCACCTCCACGATCAGATCGCAGAAACTTTATTTTCTTGTTACGATGATTTTCCATTTCACTCTGAAAATCTTTGAACTTTTCAAATGTTTCAGACTTATGTTTCATTAAGTAGATACACCCATATCTGCTCAAATCATCTGTGAAGGTCAGAAAATAATGATACCCGCCGCGAGCCTTAACACTCATCGGACCGCATACATCAGTATGTATTACTTCCAATAAGTCAGTAGCTCGCTCCATTGTTCCGGAGAACGGAGTCTTAGTCATCTTGCCCATGAGGCATGGTTCGCAAGCATCAAATGATTCATAATCAAGTGATTCCAAAAGTCCATCTGCATGGAGTTTCTTCATGCGCTTTACACCAATATGACCTAAACGGCAGTGCCACAAATATGTTGCATTATCATTATCAACTTTGCATCTTTTGGCATCAATATTATGAATATGTGTATCACTACGATCGAGATTCAATAAACCATTTATATTGAGTGTATGACCATAGAAGGTTATATCCATTTAAACAGAACAACAAATATTCTCTGACTTAAATGAATAACCGTATTGCAATAAACATGATCAAATCATATTCATGCTCAATGCAAACACCAAATAACATTTATTTAGGTCCAACACTAATCCCGAAGGTAGAGGGAGTGTGCGATGGTGATCTTATCAACCTTGGAATCACTTCCAACACTCATCGTCACCTCGTCATTAACTAGTCTCTGTTCATTTTGCAACTCCTGTTTTGAGTTACTAATGTTAGCAACTGAACCGGTATCAAATACCCAGGGGCTACTATGAACACTAGTAAAATACACATCAATAACATGTATATCAAATATACCTTTGTTCACTTTGCCATCCTTCTTATCCGCCATGTATTTGGGGCAATTCCGCTTCCAGTGACCATTTCCTTTGCAGTAGAAGCACTCAGTTTCAGTCTTAGGTCCATCTTTGGGCTTCTTCACGGGAGCGACAACCTGTTTGCCATTCTTCTTGAAGTTCCCTTTCTTTCCCTCGCCCTTTTTCTTGAAACTAGTGGTCTTGTCAACCATCAACACTTGATGCTATTTCTTGATTTCTACCTTCACCGATTTCAGCATCGCGAAGAGCTTGGGAATCGTTTTCGTCATCCCTTGCATATTATAGTTCATCACGAAGTTCTAGTAACTTGGTGATAGTGACTAGAGAACTCTGTCAATCACTATTTTATCTAGAAGATTAACTCCCACTTGATTCAAGCGATTGTAGTACCCAGACATTCTGAGCATATGCTCACTGGTTGAGCTATTCTCCTCCATCTTGTAGGCAAAGTATTTGTCAGAGGTCTCATACCTCTCGACACGGGCATGAGTCTGAAATACCAATTTCAGCTCTTGGAACATCTCATATGCTTCGTGGCGTTCAAAATGTTTTTGAAGTCCCGGTTCTAAGCCGTAAATCATGGCGCACTAAACTATCAAGTAGTCATCATATCGAGCTTGCTAAACGCTCATAACATTTGCATCTGCTCCTGCAATAGGTCTGTCACCAAGCGGTGCATCAAGGACATTATTCTTCTGTGCAGCAATGAGGATAATCCTCAGATCACGGAACCAATCCGCATCATTGCTACTATCATCTTTCAACTTAGTTTTCTCTAGGAACATATCAAAAATAAAATAGGGGAGCTATATGCGAGCTATTGAACTACAACATAATTTGCAAATACTACCAGGACTAAGTTCATGATAAATTAAAGTTCAATTAATCATATTACTTAAGAACTCCCACTTAGATAGACATCCCTCTAGTCATCTAAATGATCACGTGATCCATATCAACTAAACCATGTCCGATCATCACGTGAGATGGAGTAGTTTTCAATGGTGAACATCTCTATGTTGATCATATCTACTATATGATTCACGTTCGACCTTTCGGTCTCAGTGTTCTGAGGCCATATTTGCATATGTTAGGCTCGTCAAGTTTAACCCGAGTATTCCGCATATGCAAAACTGTCTTGCACCCATTGTATTTGAACGTAGAGCCTATCACACCCGATCATCACGTGGTGTCTCAGCACGAAGAACTTTCGCAACGGTGCATACTCAGGGAGAACACTTATACCTTAAAATTTAGTGAGGGATCATCTTATAATGCTACCCCCGTACTAAGCAAAATAAGATGCATAAAAGATAAACATCACATGCAATCAAAATATGTGACATGATATGGCCATCAACATCTTGTGCCTTTGATCTCCATCTCCAAAGCACCGTCATGATCTCCATCGTCACCGGCTTGACACCTTGATCTCCATCGTAGCATCGTTGTCGTCTCGCCAACTATTGCTTCTACGACTATCGCTATCGCATAGTGATAAAGTAAAGCAATTACATGGCGATTGCATTTCATACAATAAAGCGACAACCATAAGGCTCCTGCCAGTTGCCGATAACTTTTACAAAACATGATCATCTCATACAATAACGTATATCACATCATGTCTTGACCATATCACATCACAGCATGCCCTGCAAAAACAAGTTAGACGTCCTCTACTTTGTTGTTGCAAGTTTTACGTGGCTGCTACGAGCTTCTAGCAAGAACCGTTCTTACCTACGCATCAAAACCACAACGATTTTTCGTCAAGTGTGTTGTTTTAACCTTCAACAAGAACCGGCCGTAGTCAAACTCGATTCAACTAAAGTTGGAGAAACAGACACCCGCCAGCCACCTTTGTGCAAAGCACGTCGGTAGAACCAGTCTCATGAACGCGGTCATGTAATGTTGGTCCGGGCCGCTTCATCCAACAATACCGCCGAATCAAAGTAAGACGTTGGTGGTAAGCAGTATGACTATTATCGCCCACAACTCTTTGTGTTCTACTCGTGCATATCATCTACGCATAAACCTGGCTCGGATGCCACTGTTGGGGAACGTGCAATTTCAAAAAAAATCCTACGTTCACGCAAGATCTATCTAGGAGATGCATAGCAACAAGAGGGGAGAGTATGTCAATGTACCCTCGTAGACCAAAAGCGGAAGCGTTAGCTTAACGCGGTTGATGTAGTCGAACGTCTTCGTGATCCAACCGATCAAGCACCGAACGTACGGCACCTCCGAGTTCAGCACACGTTCAGCTCGATGACGTCCCTCGAGCTCTTGATCTAGTTGAGGACGAGGGAGAGTTTCGTCAGCACGATGGCGTGGCGACGGTGATGATGAAGTTACCGGCGCAGGGCTTCGCCCAAGCACTACGACGATATGACCGAGGTGTGTAACTGTGGAGGGGGGCACCGCACACGGCTAAGACAAATCTTGGTGTGTTTTGGGGTGCCCCCTTCCCCCGTATATAAAGGAGGGAGGGAGAGAGGCCAGCCCTCCTAGGGGCGCGCCAAGTATGGAGTCCTACTAGGACTTCCAAGTCCTAGTAGGAATCCCTTTCCCTTTTCGGAGTAGGAGAGAAGGAAAGAGGGAAAGAGAGAGGGAGTAGGAAAGGGCAAGGGGGGCGCCGCCCTCTTCCCCTAGTCCAATTCGGACCCATGGGGGGGGCACGCGCCACCTCCCCTTTGGCCTGCCTCCTCTTTTCCCGTATGGCCCAATAAGGCCCATTACTTCTCCCGGTGAATTCCCGTAACTCCCCGGTACTCCGAAAAATACCCGAATCACTCGGAACCTTTCCGATGTCCGAATATAGCCTTCCAATATATGAATCTTTACCTCTCGACCATTTCGAGACTCCTCGTAATGTCCGTGATCTCATCCGGGACTCCGAACAAACTTCGGTCATCAAATCACATAACTCATAATACAAATCGTCATCGAACGTTAAGCGTGCGGACCCTACGGGTTCGAGAACTATGTAGACATGACCGAGACACATCTCCGGTCAATAACCAATAGCGGAACCTAGATGCTCATATTGGCTCCTACATATTCTACAAAGATCTTTATCGGTCAAACCGCATAACAACATACGTTATTCCCTTTGTCATCGGTATGTTACTTGCCCGAGATTCGATCGTCGGTATCATCATACCTAGTTCAATCTCGTTACCGGCAAGTTTCTTTACTCGTTCCGTAATGCCTCATCCCGCAACTAACTCATTAGTCACATTGCTTGCAAGGCTTCATATGATGTGCATTACCGAGAGGGCCCAAAGATACCTCTCCGATACTCGGAGTGACAAATCCTAATCTCGATCTATGCCAACCCAACAAACACCTTTGGAGACACCTGTAGAGCATCTTTATAATCACCCAGTTACGTTGTGACGTTTGATAGCACACAAAGTGTTCCTCCGGTATTCGGGAGTTGCATAATCTCATAGTCAGAGGAATATGTATAAGTCATGAAGAAAGCAATAGCAATAAAACTTAACGATCATTATGCTAAGCTAACGGATGGGTCTTGTCCATCACATCATTCTCTAATGATGTGATCATGTTCATCAAATGACAACACATGTCTATGGTCAGGAAACATAACCATCTTTGATAAACAAGCTAGTCAAGTAGAGGCATACTAGGGACACTCTGTTTGTCTATGTATTCACACATGTACTAAGTTTCCGGTTAATACAATTCTAGCATGAATAATAAACATTTATCATGATATAAGGAAATATAAATAACAACTTTATTATTGCCTCTAGGGCATATTTCCTTTAGTTACGGCACACACGGTTGGTAAAACACAAACGTTTGCAATATACACCATAATCCGACACGGTTCACAGAGAGGAAACATGTGCAAGCATGCACACAGTTGTCGTTTGCAAAGCGTGTGCGATGTCAGGCAATATCACAAACGATGCGGGTAAACCAAAGGTTTGTGATAGTTGCCTTATCGTACACGATTCGCAACCATGAACTGTTTCTGATGAAGTATGCATCGTAAACGTTGCACCACAGAATGCATGTGCGATAGTTGTCGTGTACGACGATGTTACGACGGTCTGACATTTCGTAATCCTGTCCGACACTCGTACGACGATTAGTTAATCTTCTTAATTAGTTATCGCATACGGTTTGGGAAAAGCGAATGTGTGTGATTGTATGCTTATCATACACGTTCTATAATAGTGAACCGTTTGTGATGGGCCACGCATCATAAACGTAGCACCACAGAATACCGACTGCGATGGCAATGCGAGCACAAACGAGTAGGAGTACTGTATATGCATCTTGGCTCCCTATCCCCGACGGTTTCTGGGTCGTGTGGGAAGGACCCCCTATTGCCCACACTCACTTGGCGACGGTTCCAAATGCCGTCGCGGAAAGGGGTTAAAAACTGTTTGTATAGCACCGACGCGTACCAGTGTGTGTTTAATATGAGAAAAATGAATTAAAAGGCAAGGTCTAAATTTTTTGTTGTTATAAGTTCAAGTCCTCGGTCGGAGAAAGTTAAAAAAATTATTGTGAGAGAGGTTTGTACAAAAGGAATATCATTTGTGTAACACTGACGAATGGATGAGAAAATTACAAACGAAAATACGTCATAGAAGTTCAACATGAAAACAACAGGAAGTTCAACTACTACACTGAATGAATTTCAGATGAAAAACTTTTAAAACCGTCACGAGTATGAAAAAATGATCAACACGGGAAAGTTGCGTGTTTATAGCAGTTTTCCATCGGTATATCACTTGCTCAATTCCGGTGAGTGGATGGAGAGCTACGAGCAAAAAAACACGTGAAAAACAGAGTGAAGTTCAAGTAGACATGCCGAGAAGTTCAAGTTCTTCACGCGGTGCATTTTCGAAGAATCTGTTTCGCGATAAAGGCAGAACGTATGATCTCGCTGTTTTTAAAATTACTTGAAAACGGCTAGGAATCATAGAAAACAATCTACATGAAAAAGTTTCGCATTTTCCCTAGATTTTCAACGGTATATTATTTGCCCCACTCCGATAAAGTTTGTAGAAATTACGGCCAAAAACCTTTCTAGCCATTTTCAAAATTGACTTAAAACCATAAGGAATTGGGAGAAACAATATGTACCAAAAAATTTCGCATTTCCTCAAGCTTTCCAGCGCCATATCATTTGTTGCATTCGGACGTACGGTTAAAAAATTAACTCGAAAATACGAACTCGGTGGAACTTAGACGGTTTTCTAAATTACTCTTAAACCGTTCAAAATTAGAAAATACTTTGAACATGAAAAAGTAGCGCATTTTCATAAGCTTTCCAACGCCATATAATTTTCCTCAATTAGATTAGCCGTTTAGAAACGGCAACGAAAATACGAACCCGGCTGTTCGTTTTGCGAAATTCTACGATTTTTAAATTACTCTTTAATCATAGGGAATTAGAGAAAACTTTATACATGTGGAAGGAGCGGATTTGCAGCAGCTTTCCAACGCCATATTATTTGCCTCATTCCGATAAGTCCTTTAGAAATACGATCGAAAATACGATTCACGTTTTTTGTATGAAGAAAAAACGGTTTTCAAAACTGCTCTTAAACCACTTACATTTTGCTAAAAATTTAACTTCTCTCATGATACTCGTGTCCATAGCTTTCCAACAGTATATCGCAAGTCCCATTTGGGCAATGTTTGCGGAAGTTCAACCAAGCACACGGGGAAGTTCAACTACTACCGCGGGGACAGGTCAGGTAGTTATCAGAATATTATTCTGATCCCGTGATCAGAATAGTGTTTATATATATATATATATATGTTTGGATGTTTAATTTTTTTCTTACACATTATACTTTTTTAAATAAATTAGAAACATTTTATATAAACATTTATAAATGAAAATATATGAATAATATTTTTTTAAAAACTTTTTTAACATAATACAGACGCAAGCGCTCATACATATGCGCACACACTCACCCCTATGAACGCACACTACCCCTATGAACACATTCGAGAGATTGAGTTGGCATATCATTTTGAGATTTACGAAGTCACCGTAGGCGCCTCGTCATCGACGGGAACGACTCCTCCCACTGAAAGCGCATCGCCGAAAATCCTGAAATAAATTCAGAAATAATGCGAGCACCAGAATTTGAATCCTGATGAGCTGGGGATACCATTGTCCCTCTAACCATCCAACCATAAATTTTTTAAAGTTTATTTATGTCTATTTTTTCCATAAACGGCGTACAGTTTTTTGTAGTATACATTTTTTGGTATACATCGGAAACATTTTTCTATACACATTTAATGTTTTTTAAATGCATGATTAACATTTTTAAAAAGTGTATGTAAATTATGTTTTGTAATATATATGATTAAAATATTTGAAAGTGCGAACAAAATGTAAAAAAAAACAGAAATAAAACAAGGCAGTGGCCTTCCCCATGCCTAGGCCGGCCCAGTCTGGCGCCCGCCTACAGGCGAGGCTGCGCTCTGTCTCGCCTGAAGCAAGACATAGACGTGACGCTACTTGAGGCCTCAAGCAACGCTTTGGTTAGGGTGTTAGGATGCGAAATCACTAATTGAGGATTACTCCTTTCAAAGATCACTTTCACCCCAGGTTACGACAAGCGGCGAGTTTTTCCTTTTTTTCGTAGATCTGTTTATTCAAAACGTTTTTATCTCTTAAACCGTGCGGCCAAATCTCGAACTGTTTTCACCGTTGCATTCCTTGTGTCGACATCTTCAAAACTAAATCTCATGTTGATAGGTTTTTACAAACTTTTTTTCACGAAAAAACGTGCCTCTCAACGAAGGAAAAAAAAGAAAGAAAACGCGTTTTTTTCGTTTTCGAGAGGCACAGCCGTGCCTCTCGTGGAAGGAAAATAATGCTTTTTTTCGTTTCTGAGAGGCACGGCCATTTTTTTCCTCGTGCCTCTCGCGGAAGCAAAACCGTGCCTCTCGGGGAAAGAAAAAAAATGCATTTTTTTCCGTTTCCGAAAGGCACGGCCGTGCCTCTCGCGGAAGCAAAATCGTGCCTCTCACAGAAGCAAAAAAGAAAAACACATTTTTTTTGCGCAATTTTTTTTTTCCAAAAGCTAAGGATGGCCGGCGGAAAACCAAAAGCAAAAAAAAACCCCAGAAAACCCATCTAAAAAGCCAAAAATGCATGTGAAAAAAAATCCGGATGGAACGCCCAGAACACGACACGTCACGGCGGCTGGGAGAGCGACAAGTGACACGCTCTCAGCCCACTCCAAATGATCCTTGGGGAGGCTCCCGAACGAGCGCTCCTTAATTAGTTGCTCTCGTTAGGATGTAACTAGTAGAAAGTGGCATTGGTACCCCTAAAAAATAGTGGCATTGGTCTTGATCCATGATCAAGCAAGTTTTGCTTTGGGTTGTAATTATGTGACCTGAGAAATGCGTGAAATTTCTAGGGGCCTAGAATATTGCAGTGTGAATGGCATCTATGGACAACTTAAGAGCAAATCGTGGTTTCAATTATTGAGACCACTTGGCCTCTAAAACTGTTAAAGATGGCCATGTTGAGCGCAATTCATATTTTTCTGCGCGTTGCAGTAAATAGTCGCTGGTTCGCACGGGGAACCTAGCTCATGCCTTTAAGTGGGTTGGTTGTTCCTGATTTGAGGAGCCTTCCGGAACTTTCCGGTCTAGTTCAGGTCCATTTTTTCATTTTTATTTTTCCTTCTTTTTATCCTAAATTTATTCGGGGTTTCATTTTTCTCTTTTTTATTTTCAAGTTTATATAAACGTTTATCAATTTAAAAATACATTATTAACATTAAAAAGTTTGTATTTTTTAAAAAAAATCAAAAATTGATTGTAATTTTAAAAATGTTCACTTCAAAAAAAATTGCGATTTCAAAAGAGTGTGCTCATTTACATTGTATAGAGGCTGCGTCAATTAATTTGGATCGGAGAGAGTACATGTTTTCCAAAAAATGTTTGGAATGTTCAGCAATTATTAACTTTAAAAAAATTGATTGGTATTTGATAAATTGTTTGGTGTTTTTCATAAATGTTTGTAATTTCAAAAAAAATCACAATTTTTAAAA
Organism: Thinopyrum elongatum; assembly: GCA_011799875.1. NCBI lineage: Eukaryota > Viridiplantae > Streptophyta > Magnoliopsida > Poales > Poaceae > Thinopyrum > Thinopyrum elongatum. Next base: position 526,400,318 of record CM022299.1, read on the forward strand.
TTGTTCACATTTAAAAAAAGGAATTTTGAAATATGATTGTGTTGTCAAAAAATATTCAGAATTTCAAAAATCGATCACTTGTTCAAAATTTTCAAAAAAAATCGAAAGTTTGTAAAAAAATATTTCCGATCTGCCACTGCACTGAGTTCTTAAATATTTGCGCTGCCCATCAGTCACCAACAATAATCAGCTCTAGTGGCTAGCTACATGTGTTCAACAGTGAGACGTCGTGAGTCCGAATCCTTGCAAGTGTGTCGCTTCACCACGTTCTGGTTTTTCTACGTCACATTGTTGCGCTACAAACTACTCGCTTCGGTGACAACGGGGCGGCCTAGTCGCAGTCCCTTGTGTGTCGCACGCGCGTTGTGTACACACTTGATATGATATGATGATCGAACTAGTGGTGGAGCTACGACCCATTTCTCAAACGGTACAAGCTAAGGAAAACACACGAATTTTGGTCAGGAGCCAGCTTTATGCCTCGTCTTAAGTGATTTGTTGCTGGGATGGGGCTGGCCACAACCGAGTTTTTGTCTCACTAAGCTCCGCCCCTGGACCCAACACTGGGGCTGAAGTTGGAGGTCAACAGTGGTGGTGTGCTAGTTGATGCATATTTCTTTTCTTATATTTCTTCTCATTAGTATGTTTATTTTGTTGCTAAAGAATATTTCAAAAAGATTTGAGCATTTTTAGTTGGTCCTCTCTTGTGTATTCAATAGGAACTATGTTCCTTTTGTGTTCTCCATATTTTGTTTGTTGTTAATCTTCGCCGAGCTTGCTAAAACAAGTCAGAGTTAGGAGTGAAGGAAATATGCCCTAAAGGCAATAATAAAGTTGTTATTTTATATTTCCTTATTCATGATAAAGGTTTATTATTCATGCTAGAATTGTATTGATCGGAAACTTAAATACATGTGTGAATACATAAACAAACACCGTGTCCCTAGTAAGCCTCTACTAGACTAGCTCGTTGATCAAAGATGGTTAAGGTTTCCTAACCATGGACATGTGTTGTCATTTGATAACGGGATCACATCATTAGGAGAATGATGTGATGGACAAGACCCATCCGTTAGCTTAGCATAATGATCGTTCAGTTTATTGCTATTGCTTTCTTCATGTCAAATACATATTCCTTCGACTATGAGATTATGCAACTCCCGGATACCGGAGGAATACCTTGTGTGCTATCAAACATCACAATGTAACTGGGTGATCATAAAGATGCTCTACAGGTATCTCCGAAGGTGTTTGTTGAGTTGGCATAGATCGAGATTAGGATTTGTCACTCCGAGTATCGGAGAGGTATCTCTGGGCCCTCTCGGTAATACACATCATAAGCTTGCAAGCAAATGACTAAGGAGTTAGTCACGAGGTGATGTATTACGGAACGAGTAAAGATACTTTCCGGTAAAGAGATTGAACTAGGTATATAGATACCGACGATCGAATCTCGGGCAAGTAACATACCGATGGACAAAGGGAATTATGTATGTTGTCATAAGGTTCGACCGATAAAGATCTTCGTAGAATATGTAGGAGCCAATATGGGCATCCAGGTTCCGCTATTGGTTATTGACCGGAGAGGTGTCTCGGTCATGTCTACATAGTTCTCGAACCCGTAGGGTCCGCATGCTTAACGTTCGTTGACGATATAGTGTTATATGAGTTATATGATTTGGTGACCGAATGTTGTTCGGAGTCCAGGATGAGATCACGGACATGACGAGAAGTCTCGAAATGGTCGAGAGGTAAAGATTGATATATAGGACGATGGTATTCGGACACCGGAAGAGTTTCGGAGTGCACCGGGTAGTCATCGGGTCACCGGAAGGGGTTCCGGACACCCCCGGTAAGTGTATGGGCCTAATGGGCCAAAGGGGGACATACCAGCCCCTGGTGTGCCCCTTCTTTGGACAGCAGGCCCTAAGGGAAGGAAAGGAGGGAGGGCTAGCCCCTCCTGCCTTTCCCTCTCATGGGAGAAAGGAAAGAGGGGGGGCGCCACCCTCCCCTGCCTTTCCCCCGCACCTATAAAAGGCATGGGGCGCGGCTTGGGAGGGACTCCAAGTAGGATTTCTCCTACTTGGGCGCCTCCTTTGGCTGCTCCTCCCTCCCTCCCACCTATATATATATGTGGGAAGGGGGCGCCTAGCAATAACAGACAACATTGTCTTAGCCGTGTGCGGCGCCCCCGTCCACCGTTTACTCCCTCGGTCATATTTTCGTAGTGCTTAGGCAAAGCCCTGCAGAGATCACATCACCATCATCGTCACCACACCGTCGTGCTGCCGGAACTCATCCACTACATCGCAGTCTTGCTGGATAAAAAAGGCGGAGGATGTCACCGAGCTGAACGTGTGCAGAACACGGAGGTGTCGTGCGTTCGGTACTAGATCGGTTGGAGCACGAAGAAAGTTCGACTACATCAACCACGTTGTGAAATGCTTCCGCTTACGGTCTACGAGGGTACGTAGACACACTCTCCACTATTTGCTATGCATCTCCATGGATAGATCATTGCGTGTGCGTAGAATTTTTTTGTTTTCGTGCAACGTTTCCCAACAGTGGCATCCGAGCCAGGTCTATGCGTAGATGATATGCACGAGTAGAACACAAAGAAGTTGTGGGCGGTGATGTTCATACTGCTTACCACCAACGTCTTATTTTGATTCGGCGGCATTGTGGGATGAAGCGGCCCGGACCAACCTTACATGTCCACGTACATGAGACCTGTTCCACCGACTGACATGCAACTAGTTTTGCATAAAGGTGGCTGGCGGGTGTCTGTTTCTCCTACTTTAGTTGAATCAAATTTGACTGTGGTCAGTCCTTGAAGAAGGTTAAAACAACAAACTTGATGAATCACCGTTGTAGTTTTTGCGTAGGTAAGAATGGTTCTTGCTAGAAGCCCGTAGCAGCCACATAAAACTTGCAACAACAAAGTAGAGGACGTCTAACTTGTTTTTGCAGGGCATGTTGTGATGTGATATGGTCAAGACATGATGTGATATATGTTGATGTATGAGATGATCATGTTTTGTAATATCGACAACCGGCAAGAGCCTTAGGGTTGTCTCTTTATTGTATGAAGTGCAAGCGCCATGTAATTGCTCTACTTTATCACTATGCGTTAGCGATAGTTGTAGAAGCAATAGTTGGCGTGACGACCTCGACGCAACAACGCTACGATGGAGATCAAGGTGTTGAGCCGGTGATGATGGAGATCATGACGATGCTTTGGAGATGGAGATCAAAAGCACAAGATGATGATGGCCATATCATGTCACATATTTTGATTGCATGTGATGTTTATCCTTTATGCATCTTGTTTTGCTTAGAACGGTGGTAGCATTATAAGATGATCCCTTCACTTAATTTCAAGATAAAAGTGTTCTCCCTGAGTATGCACCATTGCTACAGTTCGTCGTTTCAAGACACCACGTGATGATCGGGTGTGATAGACTCTACGCTCACATACAACGGGTGTAAGACAGTTTTACACATGCAGAATACTTCGGTTAAACTTGATGAGCCTAGCATGTACAGACATGGTCTCGGAACACTGGAGACCAAAAGGTCGAACATGAGTCATATAGTAGATATGATCAACATAGAGATGTTCACCATTGATGACTACCCCATCTCACGTGATGATCGGACATGGGTTAGTTGATTTGGATCATGTATCACTTAAATAACTTGAGGGGTGTTAATTTAAGTGGGAGTTCATTAGTAATTTGATTAATTGAACTTAAATTTATCATGAACTTAGTCTTAATAGTTTTTGCATATCTATGTTGTAGATCAATAGCTCGCAATATAGCTCCCCTATTTTTGATATGTTCCTAGAGAAAAATAAGTTGAAAGATGATAGTAGCAATGATGCGGACTGGGTCCGTGATCTGAGGATTATCCTCATTGCTGCACAGAAGAATTATGTCCTTGATGCACCGCTAGGTGATAGACCTATTGCAGGAGCAGATACAGACATTATGAACGTTTGACAAGCTCGGTATGATGACTACTTGATAGTTTAGTGCACCATGCTTTACGGCTTAGAACCGGGACTTCAAAAATGTTTTGAACGCCATGGAGCATATGAGATGTTCCAAGAGCTGAAATTGGTATTTCAGACTCATGCCCATGTCGAGAGGTATGAGACCTCTGAAAAGTACTTTGCCTACAAGATGGAGGAGAATAGCTCAGCCAGTGAGCATGTGCTCAGAATGTCTGGGTAATACAATCGCTTGAATCAAGTGGGAGTTAATCTTCCAGATAAGATAGTGATTGACAAGAGTTCTCTAGTCACTATCACCAAGTTACTAGAACTTCGTGATGAACTATAATAAGCAAGGGATGAACAAAACAATTCCCGAGCTTTTCACGATGCTAAAATCGACGAAGGTAGAAATCAAGAAAGAGCATAAAGTGTTGATGGTTAACAAAACCACTAGTTTCAAGAAAAAGGCAAGGGACAGAAAGGGAATTTCGAGAAGAACATCAAACAAGTTGCCGCTCTCATGAAGAAGCCCAAAGCTAGACCCAAGCCTGAAACTGAGTGCTTCTACTCCAAGGGAAATGGTCACTGGAAACAGAACTGCCCCAAATACTTGGCGGATAAGAAGGATGGCAAAGTGAACAAAGGTATATTTGATATACATGTTATTGATGTGTACTTTACTAGTGTTTGTAGTAGCCCCTAGGTATTTGATACCGGTTCAGTTGCTAAGATTAGTAACTCGAAACAGGAGTTGCAGAATAAATAGAGACTAGTTAAGGGCGAGGTGACGATGTGTGTTGGAAGTGATTCCAAGGTTGATACGATCACCATCGCACACACCCTCTACCTTCGGAATTAGTGTTGAACCTAAATAAATGTTATTTGGTGTTTGCATTGAGCAAGAATATGATTAGATCGTATTTATTGCAATATGGTTATTCATTTAAGTCAGAGAATAATTGTTGTTCTGTTTACATGAATAAAACCTTCTATGGTCATACACCCAATGTGAATGGTTTATTGAATCTCGATCGTAGTGATACACATATTCATAATATTGATGCCAAAAGATGCAAAGTTGATAATGATAGTGCAACATACTTGTGGCACTGCCGTTTAGGTCATATTGGTGTAAAGCGCATGAAGAAACTCCATGCGGATGGACTTTTGGAATCACTTGATTATGAATCATTTGATACTTGCGAACTATGCCTCATGTGCAAGATGACTAAAACTCCATTCTCCGGAAGAATAGAGCGAGCTAATGACTTATTGAAAATAATACATACCGATGTATGTGGTCCGATGAGAGTTGAAGCATGCGGCGGGTATCGTTATTTTCTGACCTTCACAGATGATTTGAGTAGGTATGGGTATATCTACTTAATGAAACACAAATCTGAAACATTTGAAAAGTTCAAAGAATTTCAGAGTGAAGTGGACAATCATCATAACAAGAAAATAAAGTTTCTACGATCTGATCGCGGAGACGAATATTTGAGTTACGAGTTTAGCCTTCATTTAAAATAATGTGGAATAGTTTCACAACTCACGCCACCTAGAACACCACAGCGTAATGATGTGTCTGAACATCGTAACCGTACTTCATTAGATATGGTGCGTTCTATGATGTCTCTTACCGATTTACCACTATCATTTTTGAGGTTATGCATTAGTGACAGCCGCATTCACGTTAAATAGGGCACCGTCTAAATCCGTTGAGATGACACCGTATGAACTGTGGTTTGCCAAGAAACCTAAGCTGTCATTTCTTAAAAGTTTGGGGATGCGACGCTTATGTCAAAAGGCTTCAGCCTGATAAGCTCAAACCCAAAGCAGTGAAGTGCGTCTTCATAAGATACCCGAAAGAAACTATTGGGTATACCTTCTACCACAGATCCGAAGGCAAAATCTTTGTTGCTAAGAATGGGTCCTTTCTAGAGAAGGTGTTTCTCTCTAGAGAAGTGAGTGGGAGGAAAGTATAACTTGATGAGGTTGTTGTACCTTCTCTCGAATTGGAAAGTAGCTAATCAGAGAAAACCATTCCCGTGATGCCTACACCAACTGGAGAGGAAGCTAATGATAATGACCATGAAACTTTAGATCAAGTTACTACTGAACCTCGTAGGTCAACCAGAACATGTTCCGCACCAGAGTGGTACGGTAATCTTGTATTGGAAGTCATGTTATTAGACCAAAACGAACCTATGAACTATGAAGAAGCTATGATGAGCCCAGATTCCGACAGATGGCTTGAGGCCATGAAATCTGAGATAGGATCCATGTATGAGAACTAAGTATGGACTTTGGTGGACTTGCCCGATGATCGGCAAGCCATAGAGAATAAATGGATCTTCAAGAAGAAGACTGACGCTGATAGTAATGTTACTGTCTACAAAGCTCGACTTGCCACAAAAGGTTTTCGACAAGTTCAAGGGGTTGACTACGACGAGACTTTCTCACCCGTAGCGATGCTTAAGTCCGTCCAAATCATGTAGCAATTGCCGCATTTTATGATTATGAAATCTGGCAAATGGACGTCAAAACTGCATTCCTTAATGGATATCTTAAAGAAGAATTGTATATGATGCAACCAGAAGGTTTTGTCGATCCTAAAGGTGCTAACAAAGTGTGCAAGCTCCAGCGATCCATCTATGGACTGGTGCAAGCATCTCGGAGTTGGAATATACGCTTTGATGAGGTGATCAAAGCATATGGTTTTATACAGACTTACGGTGAAGCCTGTATTTACAAGAAAGTGAGTGGGAGATCTGTAGCATTTCTGATATTATATGTGGATGACATATTGTTGATTGGAGATGATATAGAATTTTTGGATAGCATAAAAGGATACTTGAATAAGAATTTTTCAATGAAAGAGCTCGGTGAAGCTACTTATATATTGGGCATCAAGATCTATAGGGATACATCGAGACGCTTAATAGGACTTTCACAAAGCACATACCTTGACAAGATTTTGAAGAAGTTCAAAATGGATCAGTCAAAGAAAGGGTTCTTGCCTGTGTTACAAGGTGTGAAGTTGAGTAAGACTCAAAACCCGACCACGGCAGAAGATAGAGAGAGAATGAAAGTCATTCCCTATGCCTCAGCCATAGGTTCTATAAAGTATGCCATGCTGTGTACCAAACCTGTTGTGTACCTTGCCATGAGTTTGGCAAGGGGGTACAATAGTGATCCAGGAGTAGATCACTGGACAGCGGTCAAAAATTATCCTTAGTTACCTAGGAGGACTAAGGAGATATTTCTCGATTATGGAAGTAATAAAGAGTTCGTCGTAAAGGGTTACGTCGATGCAAGCTTTGACACCGATTCAGATGACTCTGAGTCTCAATCTAGATACGTGTTGAAAGTGGGAGCAAATAGCTAGAGTAGCTCCATACAGAGCATTGTAGACATAGAAATTTGCAAAATACATACGGGTCTGAATATGGCAGACCCGTTGACTAAACCTCTCTCACAAGCAAAACATGATCACACCTTAGTACTCTTTGGGTGTTTATCACATGGCGATGTGAACTAGATTATTGACTCTAGTAAACTCTTTGGGTGTTAGTCACATGGAGATGTGAACTATGGGTATTAATCACATGGCGATGTGAACTAGATTATTGACTCTAGTGCAAGTGGGAGACTGAAGGAAATATGCCCTAGAGGCAATAATAAAGTTGTTATTTTATATTTCCTTATTCATGATAAAGGTTTATTATTCATGCTAGAATTGTATTGATCGAAAAATTAAATACATGTGTGAATACATAAACAAACACCGTGTCCCTAGTAAGCCTCTACTAGACTAGCTCGTTGATCAAAGATGGTTAAGGTTTCCTAACCATGGACATGTGTTGTAATTTGATAACGGGATCACATCATTAGGAATATGATGTGATGGACAAGACCCATCTGTTAGCTTAGCATAATGATCGTTCAGTTTATTGCTATTGCTTTCTTCATGTCAAATACATATTCCTTCGACTATGAGATTATGCAACTCCCGGATACCGGAGGAATACCTTGTGTGCTATCAAACGTCACAACGTAACTGGGTGATCATAAAGATGCTCTACAGGTATCTCCGAAGGTGTTTGTTGAGTTGGCATAGATCGAGATTAGGATTTGTCACTCCGAGTATCGGAGAGGTATCTCTGGGCCCTCTCGGTAATACACATCATAAGCTTGCAAGCAAATGACTAAGGAGTTAGTCACGAGGTGATGTATTACGGAACGAGTAAAGAGACTTGCTGGTAACGAGATTGAACTAGGTATATAGATACCGACGATCGAATCTCGGGCAAGTAACATACCGATGGACAAAGGGAATTACGTATGTTGTCATAAGGTTCGACCGATAAAGATCTTCGTAGAATATGTATGAGCCAATATGGGCATCCAGGTTCTGCTATTGGTTATTGACCGAAGAGGTGTCTCGGTCATGTCTACATAGTTCTCGAACCCGTAGGGTCCGCACGCTTAACGTTCGTTGACGATATAATGTTATATGAGTTATATGATTTGGTGACCGAATGTTGTTCGGAGTCTCGGATGAAATCACAGACATGACGAGGAGTCTCGAAATGGTTGAGAGGTAAAGATTGATATATAGGACGATGGTATTCGGACACCGGAAGAGTTTCGGAGTGCACCGGGTAGTCATTGGGTCACCGGAAGGGGTTCCGGACACCCCCGGTAAGTGTATGGGCCTAATGGGCCAAAGGGGGGACAGACCAGCCCCTGGTGCGCCCCTTCTTTGGACAGCAGTCCCTAAGGGAAGGGAAGGAGGTAGGGCTAGCCCCTCCTGCCTTTCCCTCTCACGGGAGAAAGGAAAGAGGAGGGGGCACCCTCCCTTGCCTTTCCCCCGCACCTATATAAGGCAGGGGGCGCGGCTTGGGAGGGACTCCAAGTAGGATTCCTCCTACTTGGGCACCTCCTTTGGCTGCTCCTCCCTCCCTCCCACCTATATATATATGGGAAGGGGGCGCCTAGCAATAATAGACAACATTGTCTTAGCCGTGTGCGGCGCCCCCGTCCACCGTTTACTCCCTCGGTCATATTTTCGTAGTGCTTAGGCGAAGCCCTGCGGAGATCACATCACCATCACCGTCACCACGCCGTCGTGCTGCCGGAACTCATCCACTACCTCGCTGTCTTGCTGGATCAAAAAGGCGGAGGACGTCACCGAGCTGAACGTGTGCAGAACACGGAGGTGTCGTGTGTTCGGTACTAGATCGGTTGGAGCACGAAGAAAGTTCGACTACATCAACCGCATTGTGAAACACTTCCGCTTACGGTCTATGAGGGTACGTAGACACACTCTCCCCCTCGTTGCTATGCATCTCCATGGATAGATCATTGCGTGTGCGTTGAATTTTTTTGTTTTCATGCAACGTTTCCCAACAAGGAGAAGATACAAGGACGTGACTCGACTAGGGAACGTTGCCGAGAAAGTATAACATCTTCATGTTTATCATTCTTACTACGTAAAATAATGATTTAAAGTAAGGAAAAAAATGAATATGTTTGGCAGAAAATATATCAAAACAATTACAAAGTAAATAACTTATTGAGAGCGAGAGAAAGTAACTTATTTTGATAAAACGGAGAAAGTGACTTAAAAACATGAGATGTGGATGCAGTATTGAGTTCTTGGGCTCAGAGGAGCATCGCACCAAACTTCCGAAGGGGCCTCCAGGCCACGTGCAGGTCCGAAGACTCTCCTAAAGCCAGGATCATGAAAGTAGGCCACGGGGACGTGCGAAGCCCGCCTGGGTTCTCGCTCAAAAGTACATGATACTCGAACTCCAGACACTCTCTGGGGCTACCGACGATGTAATACACCGGGGGTGGCCACTCGGGGGAGCCCGGCAGCAGACCTGTCTTGGGCCCATGAAGATAGGCAAAGACCTGATCACATGAGGGAACCTCGGAGCCCGGATAGTCGGCAAGGGATCATCTTGGCGAGCAAGCCAAGGTGGCGGCGGCTTAGATCAGATCGATCTCTTATAAAACCGTAGCCCCCATCATCTATATAAGGAGGGGGCAGGGGTAGCCATTCCCATCTACAACTGTAGAACCATACTCTCGGTAGTCTCATACTCCATCTCCATTGTAACCTCGCACGAGGTACTCCACCATGAATACAAACACAAAGCAAGACGTAGGGTGTTACTCCTCCCCGGAGGCTCGAACCTAGGTAACTTCCTTGTGTGATCTTTGGTACTTTCGTCCATGTTCGCCACCCTACCAAGGGTACTGACGGGTTTATGCACCGTTAGTCCTGATAACTAGGAAGTCGGGCACTGGCCCGGCCTCAGGGCCCAGCAGGACAAGGCGTGGCCATGGCCCCTTGTCCTGTAGGAGGCCCTCCTTCCGGAAGGTTCTCATCTTAGCTTGCAAATCAAGAAGCACCCCCCGTCTGATTTGGATAAACCTAGGCCTCATCCCCCTTTATAAGGCGAGGCCAGGGGTAGTTCGAGCCACCCAACATCATAATCATAGTATCTATAGCATTATCACCACATACATTGTAACCCCCTCATACGAGGCATTTTCATCCATCAATCAAATCCAAAGTAGGAGTAGTGTATTACCTCCATGATGAGGGCCTGAACCTGGGTAAACTCCCTGTATGTGATCCCCTCTGGAACTCCCGGCCCTGAGCAGCACACTATCGGGACTACTAACGGTTTTCAGAACCGTTAAACTTAAAAAAATTTGAATTAAGACAAGACTAAGTGACTTGTGTAGATAAAGGTGAGAGTAATACTTGTAAGATTTTAATTTGAGATGGCTTTCTGCATGAGATATCTCTTACCGTCAATTTGCATCTCATATCCTTCTTCATGACTCTATAAGGGATATCAAGTATTCAAGACTTTAGTGTAGCTTCTTGAAAAATCTTCTGGTATTTTCTTAGAAGTCTATCCTTTCCTTTGAAAATAATATTTCTAGAAATTTATATTATTAAAGGGGCTATCTAGCAAAAAATGCACACACTTTCCTAAAATATCCAATGGGTCTAGTATTTAAGCCAACCTAACCCTAAATCCCCACCCATGCATCCCACTCCCCTCCTCCACCTCCGCCTCCGCCGCCGCCCCTCTCACACAATTCTCCATTATCTCTAGCAATTCTAGTCCTCCGTATGGTCTCTACTTCTTTGTTGACACCATACCTTCCCACCATTAGGCACCATACATATGGCCGGGAGCTCGCCTCGCCATCTGACCTCCTCCCACTGCTCATTCTCAATTTGTTGCAAACTGAAAGCCTTGATCCATTCCTCCTAGTTTTAGCTTTGAGATCGCAAGAAGCTACGGCAGAAGCCACCAGATCTTGATAGATCGAAATACCCTCAACACACGCCGCTTCTCTCCATCGCTACTCTTCAGATCTATGGTGGGCCTCGACGGATGCCCATGGTGTAGATCTCACGGCAAAGATGGATCACGACGCTCGACCGGATTTCCCCCAATCCGGGAGAGAAGGCACAACATATAAGGTACCTTCTTAGCAAATCCTATAATCGTTAGCAAAATCATCCATTGAGAAGATGTCTCATCACGATTTTAACAGGAGGTGATTTCAGGTTACCAGATCTATAGATGACAACACCCTCAGCTCTCATTGCTACGCACATCTCTATTATTGTACAATCATTGCTCACTAGAGCTATGGCGGGCCTTAAGTAAATCTCCACAGCATAAACCTAATGACAAAGATGGGTCGTGACGCCCAACTAGATCGACTCAATACCGCAAGGTCAAGCATGACACATGAGGTACGTAATTAACCGGTCCTACAGCATTCTCAAAATCATGCATTGAAAATAATTCCCGTCGTGGCCTTAATGATGAGGCGATCATGCCACCACATATATATGGCAACATCCTCGCTTTTCATCTTTGTGTAAATCTAACGAAGAAGATGGGTCATGATGCCTGACTAGATGGCCTAAAACACGAGATCAATCATGATAGATCATGTACCTAGCTACTTAGTAGATCCCAAAAGCATCTGTAAAAACATGCTTTGAAAAATGAAAGAAATGATACAATTCAGTAGTTACATTTACATGCCATATCTACAGGAGCAATCGGGGCTAGAGCACCTTCATCCATTTTATGGAATCGTGATTCCAAGATGAGGCAAGTCTTGTGTTAGCTTTGTGAGATGAACACCCTTCTAAATATTTATCTTAACGTGTCTGATTGCTTGATATCGAATAAGTCACTCTCTTAGAGATTAGCCATTCTGATTTAGTTAACAAAAGGGCATTAGATTTTTCAAATGATTTCATATGGAGATTATGTGACTTGTGGGGAGATGCTTAACGTAGACCATGCCTCATTTATATCCTACTAGTGTCTTGTGATGTGTGAAGTTACTCTGGGCACCCTCCTCATGGAAAACTTTTTAATACCTGGTGGAATGTTTAAATTAATAGTGAGAAATTGATGTGAATAACATATATACTCCTTTGTTAGTGTACCATTTGATCCTAGCTAGTTCAGTCAAATGAACTAAATAATTGCATGCCTATTCGTAGATACATGTCGTTTTGGACATTGACTTTGTCTGTACATACACATTTGATTGTTACGTTATACATGAATATACTAGTAAAATAATATTTGAATTATGTTAGGGGGGTATTTTTCATGTCAATAAATTGCTAGCTAAGGTGGTTATCTTTTTTCTTTTGCCAGACCAATCGGTTGTGTGTTCCCAAACATCAACTCACTTCATGGTGTTGTTATTTATGAGAACAAATACAAGAACATCAAAGAAACTAAAAGAAAAGAAACACAATAAAAATAATATAAGTTGGGTTCGGGAACACAACCAATTTCTTTCACAAACAACAGCTAACCACCTGAGGTGGCAATGTTTTCAATGAATCCTAGAATGGTTTTGTTCGTCGACACGCATACTTCGACAGGCTCCAGTCGCGGACTAGGACATACCATGGGAACCACTGCAAAGTATTGATGTGTTAGTGGTTGGCCTCCTCTCTCCCACCTACCTGGTTTTATTTTCCTTGGTTGTTCAGCCTTGTATTGCTTTACTTTTATTTGACACTTCATTTGGCTGGCCGGCCAACACTTTGTTTGATATCGAACCGAAGGACTTCACTTATTTAAAGTCGGGCAAGTACCTTTCATCTAAATATATCCTAAACCATGGCGCCAACTGTCAGTTAGTGAACCAGATGATGACATCTCATCTCAGCACCATAAGATGGCGTGACTCCAAAAAAGCCAATACAAACACACACACACACACATACATACGGTACTATACCTCGAGGCCTCAATGGTAGTAGCTCCTAACCCCTAGGGGTCGGAGGTGCAATATTGTTTTGGACGGGGCCACACATTCGATTTGATTGTGGGAAAGACCATGTAGAACAAAAAAAGTCAGTACTGGTAGTATTTTGATTCATAGTGTGTGGACACACATAAAAAATCGCCCGTTGTATTCTTATGGACCTCCACATAACTTGCATCTTCAAAATTTGAGGCCCTCCTCGGGTTTCATACCTGAAACCACTATTGCTTTTGAGCTCTCTGTGGGTGCCTCTTCACTGACAAATTTTAGGTGGTTGGCAACTTGAAAAGCCTGAAGCTTCTTGCAGGCCACCTATTTCTCAAGAGAGCAACTCGTTTAATCCTGGGCCAAGACCATGAAACCTCATGCTGATTCCCTTTGGGTGGAGTTGCAGCCCTTTTGTACATTACATATTAGCCCATGTGAGGTTGAGGGTATGAAGTCAGTGTACAGATAGAACATACATCTACCGTGTCACAAAATTTTAATAATTTACAACTGAGAAGCAAAAAGAGAGATCATGCTATGAACAATTGTTTATTCAAAATCGGTTGTAAATTAGGGCCATCAACACCACCACTACTTTATTTCTTATTTTTGTTTCTCGAATTGTGAATTGAACTTGTAGTGAATTTATTTTTTTTGCGAGTGAACTTGTAGTGAAATTGTATGCCATGTTAAATGTATCCAGCGTGTATGTACTCGATTTTTTCAGTTTTTTTTGTGAACTTTTGATATGTGTTTTTGGCTTTTGATGCACTGGTTGTACAAAAATTCTAGGTGGATAGGATACTCTCCAAGAGCTAGTCATGGCAGAGAATGTATTCTGTGCACCAAGAGCTCTTGTACAGCTGATGCACCAGAACATAAAAATCAATACTAAAAGTTCTAAGAAACAATTCAGTTAGAAGTTCAACTCAAGGCTTGAGAAACATAAATGACAAATTTGGTTGTGGTAGTGTTAATTGCACAGTTCATAGCCCAATTTGATTAAACTACCATCTGTAGCATGATTGAGCTTTTTTTTTGTTTCTCACGTTGTGAGTTGAATTTATAATTGAAATCTTTTCACATTATAGATGAACATTATGTCTATATGATCATTTTCCGAAACTTTTGTTATATAGATCTATACTGTAGGGTGCACCAGTTGCACAAGAACTAACTGTGCACAGGATAGTCCCTCGGTCATGGCAAGTTGGCAACTGAGAACGTATCCTACTGTGCACCCATGGTTTGTATGCAACCTGTGCACCCAATTAGAAAAACACATTACAGGTTTCCAAAAAAAATGAAAATAGTTTAGCATAAAGAGACGACATAGGTATGATTAGATAGGTAATAATAACTAGCTGACGGTTTCCATTATTTGTTAAACAAAACAATCTTCTGGTGATTGCTAGCTTTTAACAGCTAAAACACTTCCAGTAGGACTAAATTGTTTTGGGTAAACCTCCTTCATTTTCTGAAAGAACTATAGAGATTTCGAGATTTATGCTAAAATTTACCTTCCAACTCTATATCGTAAAATTAGTCTTACCATGATTCACTAGTTACAGGGTAACTATACTAGTTGCCTGAAATCATACAGATCAAATAGCCAAAAGCTTTATGTTGAACTTTCCACTCACTCTGCCTCCAACTATGGCATGGCAGACTTCTAGATATGGGGCTAGATAAGTTATTAACTTTCTGTAGCATATATATAGTCCATGGCCCATAACATGCTTATGAATCGGCTAAGTAAATAACCACAAAAACGATATGTAAAAACGCTTGTACTGTTTACAAGTCAATGTCACCGAAGTACGCACTTACAGATCTATAATCTATTCTTATAGTGGCGTCTACATTCACATTATCAGTTATGCGCCGGTAGATTGAGGCAGGCAGAGGAGAGATCATGAGAGAAATGATGCGGAGACGTGCAACTTTTAGCATTCAACGAGAACGTCTCGGCATCATATCATCGTATAGAGTTGAAACATGAGGCGTTCTAAATGGTAATGCAACTTTTCTTAAGACTGACAGCATTCTCCCAAGAGGAAAATACTGTATGAAGCATCCTAATATAAAGTTACATTAACAAGTAACTTAAAATAAAATTTGAACTCGCAGAGGTTAAGGTAACAAAAAATTTTGTACACCTCGACCAATCTTCCTGCTTTGTCATGGCTTGTTTTCAGAGTCCTTCCCCTGCTCCTCCTCCGCCCTCAGCATCTCTGCGGCAGCAAGCATCATGTCCACAAGACGTGTCATGAATGATGCTGGGGAGGGGAATGCACTGTTTTCATCAGAACCTTCTGTCGAATCGCTGGGTACAGAGTTCTTGGGCTCAGTGGTTGTGGCCACAGCCGGCTGCACAACAGTCCCTTTTCGTGCAGTCCACTTTCGCAGTTTCCGCCTCGTGCTGTCCAACCAACGTTTCATCTCCTTGGAGACATGTTTAGGAGCAGATCGGCAGGCCCTTACCCTGCTGCTGCCACCAGCAACATGATGCTTGAGGCTGGTGACGCCGCCGCTGCGCCCAACCATGGGGCAGTACTTGCACTTCCAGTTTCTGTTTCCGTCAATGATGATACCATGCTGCCATCCCTTATGATCCCTGATTTTCAGGGAACCATGTGCGCTCTGCAAAATTTAGGAGTGTTATAGATAGTTGTACAGATCAGATCAGATCAGATTCTCTTTGTTGCAACCTTAAAAAGACTACCATGCAAAAGTTGGAGCCAAAGACTAACACGAGATTTTTGTCTGTTGGTTTTGTGAGTTGTTTTCCCCCATAATGTTAACTAGTTCAGGGATTGGATGAAATTCACGGCAAGCCTTTTTTTCAGTCCACAGAGTTGAATGATAAAATCTATCAGAAATCCATAAGATCTGGAGTTCTTCGAGACAAAAAAAATTAAGGCAGAAATTACCCAGAAAAACAAATCATCTCAAGAAACATCACAGAAAAAAAATAGCCCTAGAATCTATTTAGCACAGAATTGCGACGCAGAGATAAAGTGCATACAGCTTTTCTACCAACAGAATTAATCCTACAAGCGAGAATTCAATAGACGATTATACCTGCTGCTCCGGGGTGGTCTCTGGAGCCGGCCGCCGGGGCCTCTTGCAGGGCCGTACTGAATCTGAATCGTCGGACAGCGAGTCCGAGCAGCGCATCTTCTCCTTCCCCTTGTTGTTCTGTTTGTCAGCCATCTACAAAAGTTTCGACCCAGAAACGAAGATCCTGCATCAACCCCAACCGAACTTGTTACTATTAGCACCACTATCCACTACCCAACGAAAGATACAGAGGAGACAAACTGGCAACCTGAACAGAAAGCGTCGGAGAGGAGGGCTGACGAACGATAATCGGGCAATGCCTGGTGACAAACTTGGCGCCTAGCATCTCCTTTTAAAGTCCCAGGAGTATTGTCTTTCTATTCTTGACTATGAATTCATCACCGCGCGCCAGATGTGTTTTCTTCTAAATTTGTTTGCGCGCCTGTGTTTCTTTCTTTCTACGTACAGATTAGCAGTCCTGTAACTTGTGGTAAGCTTTAATTTCCTGCCTGGAATTATCAACGGCTACTTCTACAGAGCACCCGGATTCATGACGTGGACAAGTTATCTTTTCAAGGTATACATGTATGTAATGTATCCATTCTTTGGTGTTTCTACGCTCTCCCTCCGTATCAAGTGCTTATTACACTGGTATTTTTTGTAAAAAAAATTGAGGGGCTTTAGAAGGAAGGCAGTAAAGTTTTTCCTTCCATCGTTTCGGACCAACAAATTAGAGTTGGAGGCCTCCCCTTGTCAAGGTGTCTCTTTGGTTAAAAAGTTCGAGTTTTAACTGATATATGGACAAAACTGAAGGTGCAAATTTGCTTGGCTGGACGTGACAGACTGGTTGTTAACAGATTGGCCTGAAGCAACGAGCGAACACCTGCAGCAACGTCGAGCTCCTAGATGCATGGACATGGTGCAGAATGTGCTGAACATGCCACGGAATGGTTCCTTCCATAATCTAGCATTTGATTTTTGTGGCAAAAAATTATTCAAGAATTTGGACGCCTACTAGATGTTTGTGTAATGCATGTTAACAGCGCTTACAAGCTTAACAAACTTCAAATGAGGCGAGCTGAGAAGGGGCTTTTGCTTGTTAAGCTAAATGAGCCGGGTAGCTTGTTAATCCACCCCTAGATGCCACCTATGGGTCGAGTAGTGAGCGACCTGGAGGGCCATCCCTCGCACCGCCGAGCCTCGCCCCTCACACGCCATCTCCTCCACAATTTGGTATTTCCATAGATAATGATAGAATTTTTATTTAAGTATATTTCGCCTATTGTATTGTTCACCAATGAACTTCTTCACATTTCCAGGATTAATTTCAACACCCAATTATCAGATAACTTGAACACAACATAGTTCAGTTGTAAATCCAGCCTATGGTTACATGGATATGAACATATATAGTCCAAGATGGATGCGGACTAAAATAATACATAATGCATTTTCCCCTTGTTATATATTTCAAAATCTAACAACTTTTCCTGTACATATAATGATTGAATTTCAAATTAGGTTAGGATTTTACAATACACTAAAATTTTGACCCCAAAATCAGTATTTAGTTTGGCAGGAGTAATAAGCATTAACGAACATAACAAGAGAATTCGGTTCGTTTAATTCAGGCTCCTCGTTTCTTGGTTGAAAGCAAGTGGACGAACCCATTTGATTGCTATATCATGGAACCTGGAGCAAACCAGTGCCTCTTTGCTCCCCAGTTTGCCCATGTTTATGCGGCTGGAAATCGAATCTGTGCGCTGTTCCCTGGGGGTTATCTCGGACTGGCTTCGAAATACACAAGGGCAATTCTACCACATTCCCAATCTGAATTTACATCCTAACGGTAACAGATAAACTCCTGCTTTACAAGTTACGACCGATATAAAGGGGGTCGAACCAAACTCTGTTAACCGGGAGAGATTACAAAATGGCATGCTCTCTCTACAGGGATATTTTCTCACACCACCCCCCAAAAGTTTACGAGCAGAAATAAAGTTATCTGATGTCACAGCGAAATGATCAGCTTGGTTGTTGGTCATAGAAAGGGAGGCCAAGCACGGTGGGCATGGTAACAATGTTGGCTTGTGTATCGGCAACATCAGGATCCGACTTCCTTTTCTTCTTCTTCATGTCACCAGCATTTTTGCTGCTCTCATCAGCTATTGCACTTGAGCTCGTTTCGCGAACCCTTTCAAGACTTTTCGGGACCTGGTTCTGTCCATAGTCAGTCACAGGGTATGTAGTAACGGGGTTCAACATGGATGGATGTGCGACTTGCACGGCCGCTGTGCTTTGTGTTACAACAGGGTAGCTATCTGGTAGTTTCGCTGCCGCAGCCAGCCTTTTCCGCTTCAGTCTCTCCTCATTCAGAACCTGGTTTAATTGAAAATAACAGCAAAACTAGTAAGCTTCATCTTGTGCAGTTTACTCTACTTTGAAGAGTAGATACAAGGCTACATTACACAAATGAGTTCTCCAGCAAAATAGCAACTGATAATTGCAATACGACAATTCACAAGATAACAGGTTTCATACTATCATGGGATGCTTTCAAGTTTCAACCCATAAGTGCTCATCATTATGCTGCATCTGATTTAGCTTTTAACTCTAACCATGGATATTTAGAGTAAATACGGAAAAAGGACATGTATAATGATGACCTTCTGCTGGTTGTGTAACATTCCCTTTCGCTCCTTTGATCTAGATATGGCATCTTTGATTCCAAATTTATCCATGTAACCTTGTGGCCATAATTCTGCAAGCTGGTCCCAAGAAAATAGTATCATATAAGCATATACTAAAGATAAATGCAGACGCTCATGAGATAAATTGGGCACCTATAACAAAGCTCCTTCAAAAGCAGAGCCTCACTAAACCTATATTGAAAACCCCTTGGCAAATCACAGGCCACAATCCACATAAATATTGACAGAGTATACAGCTGAAAACTGCCTATTGTAAAAGCAGTTACAGGCATTCTTTGACAATTTTGGATTATATAAGACCAATGATACCACACCATGATGCAAACTGAAATAACAAGCAGAATGGACACTACACATTTACCTAAGTTATAATATTTCTTTTGGCTGACAAATTTATTTACTACACTAAATATAACAGCAATTTGGCCTTGCTCTTCCCAAACGAAAGCACTACAAGAAAACTCACAAATGCTGATGAGCAGTGACAATATTCTCAACTGAAACTGAGGGAAGGCCCCAACAGCAATTTCTATTTAGAGGAAATAATATTTACAAGAGAGGGGTGACAAAATTTTCTGAACAACAAGTTTTGAGTGATGGTGAAAAACTGAGGGCCGAGTCTAAAATCTCTACATAGTACATACAAAATGAAGGAAAAATTAAAGGTTCAGGAGCTCAGGGCTAATACCTCAACATATAGTTTCCTGCTTTGAGGACCCTTGTCTTCATCCATACCCTGACAAGCACGCAGGGAGACATTTGTCAACTAAACCAAACTAAGAGGAATGAAGCTAGAATCTCACTGAATCCACTTTTACGTGTTTCGCTATTAAATGGTAGTATAAATAAAAACCAAAAGAAGTTGTCACAAAAAAATCAATTTCTCAATTATTCGCTAATGGACAACTGGACAGTATTATGTATCATGTATGTCCGAAAGTCCTTATTTATTTCCATATTGAATTAGTAAGAATAATATCTGTGTCTGCTTCGAACTTACGGTGGAGCAGAGCAAGGGTTACGATAAGAGAGGGAGAGGGGGGAAGAGATTTCATTACTGCAGAGTTAAAAGCAGAGCGAGGACGTAAATGAGAAAATGGGAGAGCAGAGACATTATGCCTTACGGAAAAATGGGAGAGAAGAGACATTATGCCTTTTCATGTGTGGTAAATCATAGCTGAGCTCAAGAGCACATATGTTCAGTGGGAGGCACGTGACAGCGACACCATAGGATCGGGGGGGGGGGGGAGGTAAACCTAATAGAGCCATGACTACACTTCCTTTTATTTTTCATCTACTGTTCCTTTGCCTTTTTTTTTGGAAGATACAGAAAGATCCGAAATAGCTCGAAATAAATAATAATTGTTCCGAGGGAACCTTCTACTGAGAGTTGACTATATAGGCTCTAAACAGGTAACCTCGGTACTAACCCCCCTCTTGCATCCTTGTAAATAAACAAAAATGATCATCAACAGTGCAATTTGTCCAAACACCAAAATTTGATAAGATTGCAGATTTATACCTCAACATACAGATCATACAGATCACATATTCTGTCCTCCAGTGCACTATCCATTGCAGACTTTCCTTTCAAATCTCTTCTTTCGTCGGTGACAGTCTGAAAATCATCAGCTGAGCCATCCTGTTGTTCATTGACCTGGCAGCACATATAAGAAAAAAGAGCATCTAACATCAAAAGTAACAAACACGAAAGCTAACATCAGGAAGATAATGGAAGTTCCGTACTTATTACACAATGATATATCTTTACCTTGGCCTTGGCAGCCATACTTGCTTTGACCATTTCATTGATCTCCATTTTTACTTGCTGCAACCTGTCAGCCTTCTCTTGTTTAGCAGAGAGTCCTGATTTTACCAATTCCTTCATGTTTCTCTGTTCATAACATGAGTTAGAGATGGAAACAGGCGATGCACAAAGGAAGACTGTGCCACGGTCACTTACAGGATCAGTTCACCACATAGACTACCAACATAAGCATGATTCAGAAACTACATACAGACTAATGGATAATAAGATATTCTCACTAGCAACATCTCATCTTGTTTTTACTGCGGTGCATCCAGACAGTAGATTTGTTCATGGTGGTGGTAGTTGTAGTGTTTGAATTCTGAAAGGAAATTCTGTAGCCAATTTATTGTTCATTTCTAACAAACTTTCACAACGGCAACGAAGTATTGAAAAGGCTTTTTTCACTTCTTAATTATACTTTCTCTAATTTGAAGAGAAATGTAGTAAACTGAAACATACTACCGAATGTAATTGGCATATACTACCTATGTTCTAATATACATGATGTTTTAAGTTGTGTTTAGTCAAATTCTTGTAACTTTGACTACTAAAGAGTAAAGACTAACACATAGAAAACTATTTACATTATAGATGATTTGAAAACAATAAAATATTACATCCCGAAAAGCACCTCCATAACATAATATCCTGTGATCTTTTTGGCTATTATATTTCTATAAAAATGATGGTTTACATTACTTACTGGAGATCATGACAGTGTCCAAGAAAACATATATTCAGAACAAAGCAAGTAACTTTTTCCAATTTGGCATATACCAAAGACATGTTTCAGAACAAAGCAACACATCTACTAAAAATTGAGGAGCCAAGCGCCAACGACATGCCTGTTTACTTCCATATAAGACCACAACTCACCTTCAGTGTCCTACGCACAACAAGGTGTCCAACTATGCCCATGAGCCGATCCATCAACTCATTTTCTTGTACCTTTCCATGATTTGTCTGCAAACAATAATATTACAAACAGCTAGCGATACTATACCATTAAAACTCAAGCAATACAGCTTTAAAGTTCACCGAAGTGAGAAATCAAAAGGTGTTTGCATAGTTTACCAAGTGTTGTAAGTTCTATTTGCAAAATGGAAGATCAATTAGTACAAATGAACTACTGCCACACTAATTCATACTGAAATAATTAACTATGGTATCACAAAATATAAACAATTACCACTAGTATAAGATGCCCTGTAAAATGTAAGTTCATAGAACGAAAAACAGCATGACACATGTGTCTGTACATATATTCTGTTTATAAACATTAATTTTCTAAAGATATAAGGTTAACATTTTTTCTGAACTTCTCAAGAACATACATAAATTAGAAATCACATGGAATACGAACATTCATAATTCAGATGCATTTGAATCACAAGAAAATCTGGTGGTGCTGCTACATACCGATAGCCTTGCAACCTTGGCAAGCTTTTGCTTCACTTCTGGAGGCAAGCGTCTTTGAGCTGATGCCTGAACATTTGGGTCAGCCTCACTAATATCAATAGCTGGCGATTTGTCTGCAAGGAAAATTTCAAGTATCTACAGTTACTTCCGGCACAACTACAGTCTACAGAGATTCAAGGGGGCTGATATAATACTCACAATTAGCAGCAATCTTTTGGAGATCCCGAATGGCTCGCTCAAGCCTAGTGCCTTTAGGTTTGGTACCTGCACTCTCCCTGCCAGTGGTCAGGTGCTGAAAAATCAAAACAAAATGTGACTTAGCATGCATCCAAGCCCAGTTTGATGGTTATTACTTACTCCCTCCATTCACAAATATAAGATGCTTTGGATATTTCAATATGGACTACATACAGACTGAAATGAGTGAACCAACACACCAAAATGCGTCTATATACATCCGAATCAGGAAAAAGTTAAAACATCTTATAATGTGAACGGAGGGAGTATTTTAGTATGCAAATGTGTTCTCTAGAACAGTGAACGGGATATAATTCTTACCATTGCTTGTGTAGGATAGGCAGTAGCAGTACCAGACACATCCACGCCAGAGAAGTCGTTCGTTCCAGCTCTATCTTTGTGATATATTTTGCTGGTCGGATCTACATTTTCCCCATTGTAAGTCTGTTTTTGTTGAAAATCAAGTTGTGTTGAAGGATCTTTATCCCTGTACGCTGAAGCGTAGTCATATGTCTCACTGGTTGTTGACTTATTACCAAAATCAGTAGGCTGGAATGCCGGAGCTTTATGCTTTTCTAGGTCTTTTAGCTCTTTTGGAGAGGAGTATGGCACATCCTTACTAGATATCTTTGTACGTTTTGTAGCATCAACACCTGTGGCAAAATCAGTTGATCTCCTTTTTAGGACTCCGGTTGTGCTGGGTTTAGTCTTCACCACTCTGCTGCCTTCATGGTAATATTCACCATTGCCAGTAGCTACTTTTTTCCCACCGCTTGCTTTCCCAGGCATGTTCCTGATATTCAAATAATCACCTGTAGCACCCTGATTATTTTCAATATGATCAGCTGACTGGTCTTTGTTTCTCCTTTTCTTTGGCGCGACATTTGCTGATGTACCAGGTTCACTGCAAAAGATGGTTGATGTAACATCCATGCTAACATATATGTAATGCATGTGCATAAGTAAAATTGTGTTGCTGCCAATCTGCTCTGCTGATTCAATAAAACTGGCTCAGAACATCTCTGCTGCCATATATGAAAATTGTCCCCATATTATTACCTCGTTCTTCTCATCCACTTTTTGTTTTGTTCCAGCTAGGGCTGTAACCAACACAATCATGCTTTGCTTCAAGTTTGATCAGTACATTTAGTTACATGCCACAGTTGTAACATGATGTGTCCTTATTTCAGACAGCACAAGATTGTATAGCTAATAGCTAAAGAAAAGGCACAAGTGATTGCAGCCAAAGTATTTTGTGATAAATCAAACAGTAGACTAAATAGACATGGTATACTAGACTAAATGGTGAAAGGTTGTTACGATCAAACATACCCCCATGCCATCCAGCAAGATATCATACTAAAAGAAAACAGACATCCATTATGATGGCATTGAAGCTAGCAGAAGAAATGACGGCATGAATTTTCTATTAAATAATAAGAAGAAAATTTTGAGGAACCTTACATCTGTTCCAATGTCCCTTTGTTAACAAAAAAACCAGTGTGCTTAGTCGTCAAATTATCAACTTCAAAATACTCATCCTGCAAGCATAAGAAACATGAAAAGCAATGAACAATCAGTGACAATTCTTTCTCGATGCATATAATGAATTAGCAATGCAGAAAAAATGTTTCAACATGTCAAGTTACTAGGATAAATTCTATAAGCCTGCCTACCATGAGGTAAACTGAGTCGGTGTAAGTAATTACACAAAGAATTATCTAATATGCTGTGAATATTCAGTGCAATCGTTTCCAGACATACAAGTCACATTATGTGTATACAATATACAAAGAATGAACTACCACTGCAATGCTGAAAGGGCCATGGCGTTGTCAAATCAAACTAATAAAAAGATTTGTTTTCATCCTAGCACTAAACTAAGAGTTCAGGCAGATACAACAGATAGCAAAAAGGGAGCGCACAATGACTGTGAAGATGGGAATATAATCGACATCGTCAGTAAGCAAAGAGTTTACTGTATTAGCAATATTATATCATCTCTGCATGATTACACCACAATATAAACAGCAAGTAGAAGTTTATTAGTGCAGTGCACATCAATCAGATCAGAAAAGATACAGAAGAACCATATGGTCGTTCTCATATATATGAGATAGGACCAAGTAGAATTGAGCAACCAACCAATTCAGCATCATCAATAAAAGAATCATCAGTGTCATATTGATCGTCGTCTGGTACATCATCAAGATCTTCTTCATCGCTGCTATGTTTACCCTGGCAATTTGAATAGAGTCAGAACTCAGTGCATGGGCAATATGGAGTCAAATAATGTCATCATTCGTTACCATGTAAAGGCGCTCGATTTTCTCGATAACAGCATTAAACCGATTTGGCTGTGCTGGATCCTCTGGGTCATTTTCTGCAGGGTGTGCCTGATTTGAATAGCACACAGAGCACTCTTCAAATGTTCAGCATACACTATGTGAAACCAAAATGCTTGGCGAAGAGCAATGTATGTGGGAATGATAAGGTTGTGGCATAACAAACTACATGAATTACAAAGACAGCAGGAAATGACACCCCTCAAATGTTCAGCATACACTATGTGAAAATAAAATGGTTGGCGAAGAGCAATGTATGTGGGAATGATAAGGTTGTGGCATGACCAACTACATGAATTACAAAGACAGCAGGAAATGACACTGAACTACTGAAATATGGCACAGTTTGCTTCTAGTGCAACGCCCTTACAACTATTTGGTCAGAGAAAACGAGCACATAGATGCAATTATGCATCTAATCGCAGATGCAAACCCGAGCAGCAAACTATCACGCCCAAATCAATCGACAGACAGACAACACCCAATGCAAGAGCAGAAAGCGCCAACCCTGCTACTAAAGCTAAGGCCAACCGCAGCCCAGTGAAATGAAATGCGTATGAAAAATAGGTTCTAGGCCCTGCCTATTGAGTCATCTACCACAGAAACAGAGTCTCGTGATGATCCTGGTACAAAAGGCTTACCGCAGCAGGCGGGCCCGGTTGTGCAGCAACTGCAGGCTCCGCCGGCACCACTGCCAGAGGCTGCGAAGGTGCGGCCGCCGCGTGCCCAGCCTCCTTCAGCAGTTTCTTCCACGACACGATGGTAGTCTCCCCGGCCCGGAGCTCCACGGAGAACACCTGCCTGCGGCACACCGCCGCAGCTCCCGCGACCGCGGCGGCAGGCGCCTGCTGCGCGGCGAGAGGCTGCGGGGCCGCGGCAGCGGAGGGCGCGGCGGCCGGAACCCTAGCGACGGCGGGCGCGGTGGAGGAGGAAGGAGCAGGGACGGGGCCTTCCATCGCGACGCGAGGAGGCGGGGACGGTATCAGGAGGTCACAGCATTAGATCGAGACAGTGGCGGCGACGGCTAGGGTTTTGGAGGGCTGGGTGTCACGGGGTGGAGGAGCGAGGAGCAGAGGGAGACGAGAGCGCCCACGGTTTTGCGTGGGGAGAGGATTAAATGAGGCGAGAAGCCGGTGAGGCCCTCGGATTCGGTCGGGGAGAAGGCGGCGGGTGGCGCGGGGAGGGGAGCGAATGCGGGACGGCGGCGCGCGGCGGGGCGGAGTGGGGGTGGGGCGTGGGATAACCGCCGAGTTGTAGCTTTCTCGTCGCCGTC
This sequence comes from Thinopyrum elongatum, assembly GCA_011799875.1. Taxonomy (NCBI): domain Eukaryota; kingdom Viridiplantae; phylum Streptophyta; class Magnoliopsida; order Poales; family Poaceae; genus Thinopyrum; species Thinopyrum elongatum. The sequence goes on from CM022299.1 coordinate 526,426,509, forward strand.
GGCTCGTGCCCTCGCCGCCGTTTAGCTCGTGGTTTTGGAGGAGGGTGCCGCGCGTGGGCTTTGGACCTATCTTTCCTTCCTTGACCTGCTTTATTTAGGCTCTGACTTAGGTCCACAGTTGTTTTGTTGTTATATATTTAAAGTTGCACCGGCCCATGGCTTTGGGGCTTTGGGCCAACGTTTCTAGCCCGTATTAGCCGTGTCAAGGAACCCTTTTCGCGGTCAACGATAGATTTCACCTTGATCTAAAAAAAGGATAGGTTTGACCTTCCACCCCTCGAAAAAAGGATAAATTTAACGTACCGTCGGGGGTGCATTTCACAGTTTAGCACGAGATAGTGTGGTATAGATCCATTTACACGGATACCAGCAATAAATAAAGTTATATAAAGTCTCAACAAAATAAAGTTATATACTCCCTCCGTCCACAAATATATGAGTTTTGATATTTCAATATAGACTACATAATGAGTGAACGTACTTATATATATCCAATTCAGAAAAAAAGTAAGAACAAATTATATTTGCGAACGGGGGGGGGGAGTACAAAAAACATGGTACCATTCGTATTGAACTTTGAACTTTGTAAGAAGTTTATTTCGAAGTGTAGCACAATTTGTAATAGTGGTTTATATTTGATTGATGAATTTTGGTCGGTTCTCTCTTTATATCCCTCTCCACACATACAAGTAGTTTTAGTTATATTCGCAAATAAAAAAAAGTAATTTTAGTTATTTTGGAAATCCTATAATACATTGAAACGTTTTTAAAGTGGTTATGCATGCTCAAAAATCTCAAGGATTTTGGGAAATAAAATGATGAACCTAATGAATATCAGAGTATTACATACAAGAAACCTACAAACGAAATGATTCAAAGCGGTCTAGACGAGGTCTAGCACACTTCAGGAATTTTAAAATTCAAATGTGACACAACATTGGACGCGAATTTTTGGGACATGGTGCCACGCGAGGATGTTATCCTGACCGACGATTGCTGCCATGTGATTCACACTTAATATAGTGCTTAACTGGATACTGTGGCAATACTTAGGAAAGTGAGTGTATACATAACATTAATACAGTAGACGTTGTCCAGCCATTACTGAATTTGGTGGAGAAAGGCTGCTGTGTTTATGGTCAGGGTGCAGGGTTGCAGGCTACCCGTCAGTGTAATTAACGTTCGTGACCTGGGTCATAGTAAATGGTGCCTGCTCCTAGTAAGTAAAAGTTACTCACCCAGCCTGCACTATGGATGCTTCATCAACATAGTGCATGGGATCCAGTTCGTCGGGTGGTGAAGGTTGTTGCTCCAGTTTTTGCTACTTGGTTCTTGCTTGCTATGCATGTACAACCCTGCCTTTTTTAGGCCAGATGAAAATGGCATCCCTTATGTTATGCAAGAAGAAGTTGGTCCTGAATTTCTGCTAACAGCATTAAAACAAAATCAATGTTCTCTGTCCCCGCAAAAAAAAGAAAAATCAATGTTCTTCAAAATAAAGCAACTTCTCTTTGTTTTCTCATTTGCATGGCGATCCAACTAATCGTAACAATATTTTTCTCCTTCAGACCTGTTTGGAAGAAGATGAGTATTTCATAGTAAAGGGTTTCAGTATTTAGACGACAAATCTGCTTGGGAAGAAAAGAGAGGAAATAAAGAAGGCAACCATGGCACTTCTCTTTGTTTTCTCCTTTGCACTGATCCTCGATAAGCTGCACATCGTTATCTTCTGCATGCAAAGTGCATGCTAGAATGTCGTTTTGTCAAGCAGAAATTGCACTCACTGACTCATTCTAGCATGCACCCATGGTCGCCAGAGACTGCACTGTACCCTCGTCGTCAACCTACCCACTTGGAGAACTAAAATCGAGAAGGTCTACATGGCATCAAGCTTCCCCGACGGGGATTAGTAGAGTAGTGTTTACTGCTCACAGTATGGGTTAGTGCAGTACGGATTAGTGCGGCTAGATGTCTACTTTCCATTTTATTAGGCTAGTAGATCGTTTAGTGCTCTAAGAATATGGATTAGTGGAGTATTTTCTTTTGCTGCTTCTCAGCCTAGTTGGGTGGTTGGTATCCTCAAACAGAACAGAAGCTCTCATGCAGGCCAGCCCGAGATTAGGAATTTTGTTACAAAAAACACAACCCCATGGCCGTGTCCGTTCTGGAGATGCTAGAGGAGCCAATGAACTGCTGAGAGAGAGAGAGATGAACATGAGACGAACAGTAAACAAGAGGGAATTGTGTTGGCGATGGCGTGTGATGGAGGTGGTGTGGAGCTGTGCCGGGACATGGATGAACACATGCTTGTGAACTCCGGCGAGACTGTGAGGTATGGAGTGATCACGGAGAAAAATAGTTGAGCAGCAGAAACAAGCAAGCCAGAAATTTAAAAAGAGTGAGAGGAGCGTGGTGCAGATAGTTGTTGGGACTGACATATACTTAATGTGCACCGCCTTCAATGCATGAGGCTGCATTGTGGGCCTGCTGCTGGCGAGGTCAGAGGTAATGCTCAAGCCATACAAGTTGTATACGGTGCAAGAAAATCATTATACACGCTTGATGTATTCGAACTGCACGAATCACATGGGAATGGATGGGCGGGATAACAACCTCGTGTGGCTGCATGTCCACTCGTCATTTATCGCACAACATTACACTAGTTTTACATGATTTCCTATTTGCTCTATTTTTGTGTTTCTTTGCTAGGTTTAGTGGGACATGAGAAAAGTAGTGAGGGATGTGTGAGACTGGATAGAGGTGACCAAAGACGTCAAGCCATGTCATAGTGGCCTTCCCGATGGATTGTACCATAGAGGCCAACGATAGAACCAACCCCCCCCCCCCCCCCCCCGCGCGCGCGGAACATAGCTTACAACTTTCATCGTACTGTGCTCTCCAAACAAAAGGTGTTCAGTTGGAATCTCGTTATAAGGATTCTTGTGATTTCGGGGAATTCAGCTATAGGAGAACGAGGAACGGGGAGCCCCATCCTTTTCCGACCGACTCAATTTATGATCATGGATAACATGGCGAAGCCTCACCCACCCACTATATCCTCACCCACCTCATCCACCAGCAAGTTCCTCATCATCTTGGCACGATTACTATGAACTCGATGCTTTGATGCCATTATAGCATACCCCATATCAACGTTTTCATTTGTAAATTCCAAATGGGAGTAACATACGTCGAGCTAGCGTTCTAAGACATTCTATATTTTCTCTTAGTCATTGAGATTTGTTGCTAATTCGGAGCACTACTTAGGGATAGATAGTAATGATTGAAGTTTTTCTACTTGGAAAGTGATTCAAGTTTTTCTACTTGGAATCATCTTAGGCCTAATTCCTAGGATTGTTTGTGATTGTGTATTTGCAAGACAGGCGTGGGGGTCAATTGGATGGTTTAGTGTTTTGATGGTCCTATGTTATTGGCTGAAACTTTTGTATTTATCACACACACGTTGGGCATAACCTTCTTTTGGAAGAAAAAAAACACACCACACACTTAGCTCAAAGTCAAACAAGCAATAAAAAAAGGATGGGACAAATGGGACTATCACAATCTTCTGTAATGCCAAGCATAGCTATAACCAAACGAGTGGACAAAAATTGAAGTCGACTAAAGCGACGCAGCTAGGAACGAGAAACAAGCAACCTATGTGTTTCATGGTTATCAAGAGTAGGGGTGAAAGTGTTGGGAAACGTTGCATGGAAAACAAAAAAAATTCTACGCACACGCAAGATCTATCCATGGAGATGCATAGCTACGAGAGGGGAGAGCATCTTCATACCCTTGAAGATCGCTAAGCGGAAGCATTTATCAACGCGGTTGATGTAGTCGTACACCTTTGCGATCCGTCCCAATCAAGTACCGAACGTACGGCACCTCCGCGTTCAGCACACGTTCAGCTCGATGACGTCCTCACCTTCTTGATCCAGCAAGATGGGCGAAGTAGTAGATGAGTTTCGGCAGCACCACGGCGTGATGACGGTGTTGGTGAAGAACAATCTCCGCAGGGCTTCGCCAAGCACAATGAAAACTATGACGGAGGATAAACTAGAGGGGACGGGGTTGCCGGCACACGGCTTGGTGATTCTTGATATCTCTTGGGTGCTAGCCCTGCCCCTCTATTTATATGTTGAGCCCTGTGGTTGAAACTTGGAGTAAAAGCCTCCTCAAAGTCGGTTTTGCCCGCAAGGAAGAGTCCTTCTCGGACGCATCTGCGTCTGGCCCAGGGTCAGACGCCAGGATCTCCGGCGTTTGGCCCCCTGGCCTCCGCAAAACTCCTTTTGCACCGACCTAAAGCCCCGTGGGCTTTACCCCTTGGCCTAATCATATCATCCTATATATCAATCTTTACCTCTGGACCATTCCGGAGCTCCTCGTCATGTCCGTGATCTCATCCGGGACTCCGAACAATATTCGGTCACCAATATACATAACTCATATAATACTATATCGTCAATGAACGTTAAGCGTGCGGACCCTACGGGTTCGAGAACTATGTAGACATGACCGAGACACCTCTCCGGTCAATAACCAATAGCGGAACCTAGATGCCCATATTGGCTCCTACATATTCTACGAAGATCTTTATCGGTCGAACCTTTATGACAACATACGTAGTTCCCTTTGTCTGTCGGTATGTTACTTGCCCGAGATTCGATCGTCGGTATCTTCAAACCTAGTTCAATCCCGTTACCGGCAAGTCCCTTTACTCGTTCCGTAATACATCATCATGTAACTAACTCCTTAGTCACTTTGCTTGCAAGCTTCTCGTGATGCTGTATTACCGAGAGGGCCCAGAGATACCTCTCTGATACACAGAGTGACAAATCCCAATCTCGATTCACGCCAACTCAACAGACACCTTCGGAGATACCTGTAGAGCATCTTTATGATCACCCAGTTACGTTGTGATGTTTGATAGCACACAAAGTATTCCTTCGATATCCGGGAGTTGCATGATCTCATGGTCGAAGGAACATGTATTTGACATTCAAGAAAGCAGTAGCAATAAACTGAATGATCATATGCTAAGCTAACGGATGGGTCTTGTCCATCACATCATTCTCCTAATGATGTGATCCCGTTATCAAATGACAACACATGTCTATGGTTAGGAAACCTTAACCATCTTTGATCAACGAGCTAGTCTAGTAGAGGCTTACTAGGGACACGGTATTTGTTTATGTATTCACACATGTATTTAAGTTTCCGATCAATACAATTATAGCATGAATAATAAACCTTTATCATGAATAAGGAAATATAAAATATCAACTTTATTATTGCCTCTAGGGCATATTTCCTTCAGTCTCCCACTTGCACTAGAGTCAATAATCTAGTTCACATCGTCATGTGATTAACACCCATAGTTCACATCGCCATGTGACTAACACCCGAAGAGTTTACTAGAGTCAATAATCGAGTTCACATCGCCATGTGATTAACACTCAAAAGAACACTAAGGTGTGATCATGTTTTGCTTGTGAGAGAGGTTTAGTCAACAGGTCTGCCACATTCAGATCCGTATGTATTTTGCAAATTTCTATGTCTACAATGCTCTGCATGGAGCTACTCTAGCTAATTGCTTCAACTTTTAATATGTATCCAGAACGGGACTTAGAGTCATCCGGATAGGTGTCAAAGCTTGCATCGACGTAACCCTTTACGACGAACTCTTTATCACCTCCATAACCGAGAAATATCTCCTTAGTCCTCTTAGGTAACTAAGGATAATTTTGACCGCTGTCTAGTGATCTTACTCCTGGATCACTATTGTACCCCCTTGCCAAACTCATGGCAAGGTACACAACAGTTCTGGTACACAGCATGGCATACTTTATAGAACCTATGGCTGAGGCATAGGGAATGTCTTTCATTCTCTCTCTATCTTCTGCCGTGGTCGGGTTTTGAATCTTTACTCAACTTCACACCTTGCAACACAGGCTAGAACCCTTTCTTTGACTGATCTATTTTGAACTTCTTCAAAACTTTGCCAAGGTATGTGCTTTGTGAAAGTCCTAAGCGTCTCGATCTATCCCTATAGATCTTGATGCCCAATATATAAGCAGCTTCACCGAGGTTTTTACTGAAAAATTCTTATTCAAGTATCCTTTTATGCCATCCAGAAATTCTATATCATTTCCAATCAACAATATGTCATCCACATATAATATCATAAATGTCACAGAGCTCCCACTCACTTTCTTGTAAATACAGGCTTCACCGTAAGTCTGTATAAAACCATATGCTTTGATCAACTCATCAAAGCGTATATTCCAACTCCAAGATGCTTGCACCAGTCCATAGATGGATCGCTGGAGCTTGCACACTTTGTTAGTACCTTTAGGATCGACAAAACCTTCTGGTTGCATCATATACAACTCTTCTTTGAGAAATGCATCAAGGAATGCAGTTTTGACATCCATTTGTCAGATTTCATAATCATAAAATACGGCAATTGCTAACATGATTCGGACGGACTTAAGCATCGCTATGGGTGAGAAAGTCTCATCGTAGTCAACTCCTTGAACTTGTCGAAAACCTTTCGCGACAAGTTGAGCTTTGTAGACAGTAACATTACCATCACCGTCAGTCTTCTTCTTAAAGATTCATTTATTCTAAATGGCTTGCCGATCATCGGGCAAGTCCACCAAAGTCCATACTTTGTTCTCATACATGGATCCTATCTCAGATTTCATGGCCTCAAGCCATTTGTCGGAATCTAGGCTCATCATAGCTTCGTCATAATTCGTAGGTTCGTCATGGTCTAATAACATGACTTCCAGGACATGATTACCGTACCACTCTGGTGCGGAACGTGCTCTGTTCGACCTACGAGATCCAGTAGTAAATTGATCTTAAGTTTCATGATCATCATCATTAGCTTTCTCTCTAGTTGGTGTAGGCATCACGGGAACGGATTTCTCTGATGTGCTACTTTCCAATTCGAGAGAAGGTACAATTACCTCATCAAGTTCTACTTTCCTCCCACTCACTTCTTTCGAGAGAAACACCTTCTCTAGAAATGTTCCATTCTTGGCAACAAAGATCTTGCCTTCGGATCTGTGGTAGAAGGTTTACCCAATTGTTTCCTTAGGGTATCCTATGAAGACGCACTTCTCCGATTTAGGTTCGAGCTTATCAGGCTGAAGCCTTTTGACATAAGCGTCGCATCCCCAAACTTTAAGAAACGACAGCTTAGGTTTCTTGCCAAACCATAGTTCATACGGTGTCGTCTCAACGGGATTAGACGGTGCCCTATTTAACGTGAATGCAGCTGTCTCTAATGCATAACCCCAAAACGATAGTTGTAAATCGGTAAGAGGCATCATAGAACGCACCATATCTAATAAAGTACGGTTACGATGTTCGGACACACCATTACGCTGTGGTGTTCCAGGTGGCGTGAGTTGTGAAACAATTTCACATTGTTTTAAATGAAGGCCAAACTCGTAACTCAAATATTCGCTTCCGCGATCAGATCATAGAAACTTTATTTTCTTGTTATGATGATTCTCCACTTCACTCTGAAATTCTTTGAACTTTTCAAATGTTCCAGACTTATGTTTCATTAAGTAGATATACCCATACCTACTCAAATCATTTATGAAGGTCAGAAAATAACGATACCCGCCGCGTGCTTCAACACTCATCGGACAGCATACATCGGTATGTATAAATTCCAATAAGTCATTAGCTCACTCCATTGTTCCGGAGAACAGATTTTTATCATCTTGCCCATGAGGCATGGTTCGCAAGTATCAAATGATTCATAATCAAGTGATTCCAAAAGTCCATCAGCATGGAGTTTCTTCATGCGCTTTACACCAATATGACCTAAACGGCAGTGCCACAAGTATGTTGCACTATCATTATCAACTTTGCATCTTTTGGCATCAATATTATGTGTATCACTACGATCGAAATTCAATAAACCATTTACATTGGGTGTATAACCATGTATAACCATAGAAGGTTTTATTCATGTAAATAGAATAACAATTATTCTCTGACTTAAATGAATAACTGTATTGCAATAAACATGATCAAATCATATTCATGCTCAACGCAAACACCAAATAACATTTATTTAGGTTCATCACTAATCCCGAAGGAGTGTGCGATGGTGATCTTATTAACCTTGGAATCACTTCCAACACACATCGTCACCTCGCCCTTAACTAGTCTTTGTTCATTCTGCAACTCGTGTTTCGAGTTACTAATCTTAGCAACTGAACCGGTATCAAATACCCAGGGGCTACTACAAACACTAGTAAGGCACACATCAATAATCTGTATATCAAATATACCTTTGTTCACTTTGCCATCCTTCTTATTCGCCAAATGTTTAGGGCAGTTCCGCTTCCAGTGACCATTTCCTTTGAAGTAGAAGCACTTAGTTTCAGTCTTGGGTCCAGCTTTGGGCTTCTTCACGGGAGTGGCAACTTGCTTGCCATTCTTCTTGAAGTTCCCTTTCTTTCCCTTCGCCCTTTTTCTTGAAACTAGTGGTCTTGTTAACCATCAACACTTGATGCTCTTTCTTGATTTCTACCTTCGCCGATTTCAGCATCGCGAAGAGCTCAGGAATCGTTTTCGTCATCCCTTGCATGTTATAGTTCATCACGAAGTTCTAGTAGCTTGGTGATAGTGACTAGAGAACTCTGTCAATCACTATCTTATCTGGAAGATTAACTCCCACTTGATTCAAGCGATTGTAGTAACCAGACATTTTGAGTACATGCTCTCTGGTTGAGCTATTCTGCTCCATCTTGTAGGCAAAGTACTTGTTAGAGGTCTCATATCTCTCGACACGGGCATGAGTCTGAAATACCAATTTCAACTCTTGGAACATCTCATATGCTCCGTGGCGTTCAAAACGTCTTTAAAGTCCCGGTTCTAAGCCGTAAAGCATGGCGCACTAAACTATCAAGTAGTGATCATATCGAGCTTGCCAAACGTTCATAATGTCTGCATCTGCTCCTGCAATAGGTTTGTCACCTCGCGGTGCATCAAGGACATAATTCTTCTCTGTAGCAATGAGGATAATCCTCATATCACGGACCCAGTCCGCATTATCGCTACCATCATCTTTCAACTCAGTTTTCTCTAGGAACATATCAAAAACATAAGGGAGCTATATCACGAGCTATTGATCTACAACATAGATATGCAAATACTATCAGGACTAAGTTCATGATAAATTAAGTTCAATTAATCAAATTACTAATGAACTCCCACTTAAATAGACATCCCTCAAGTCATCTAAGTGATACGTGATCCAAATCAACTAACCCATGTCCGATCATCACGTGAGATGGGGTAGTCATCAATGGTGAACATCTCTATGTTGATCATATCTACTATATGACTCACGTTCGACCTTTCGGTCTTCGGTGTTCCGAGACCATGTCTGTACATGCTAGGCTCGTCAAGTTTAACCCAAGTATTCTGCATGTGTAAAACTGTCTTACACCCGTTGTATGTGAACGTAGAGTCTACCACACCCGATCATCACGTGGTGTCTCGAAACGACGAACTTTCGCAACGGTGCATACTCGGGGAGAACACTTATACTTTGAAATTTAGTGAAGAGATCATCTTATAATGCTACCACCGTACTAAGCAAAATAAAATGCGTAAAAGATAAACATCACATGATATCAAAATATGTGACATGATATGGCCATCATCATCTTGTGCTTTTGATCTCCATCGCCAAAGCATCGTCATGATCTCTGTAACACCCATGTGTAACTACCACTATGATCAGCTGCTAATATTGCCAAGTCATATCATTTGCAGTGCCTAGTCATAGTGGTTAATCAAAGCAAATCAACTCCATTCTGAAAATCAACTCAAATTCATAAGTGGAATATGAAGTTGATCAAACACTGTTGAGAAAATGTTCATTAATTGGCAAATAATCCAGGATCAAGTATAAAACCATCATCAAAATAGTTGGAGTTAGATAAATGACTCAAACAACTTGAAACAGCACCAAAACAACAATATTAAATCCATTTAAAATCATATCAATTTCATATGAAGATCAATTTTGCTCAAAACACTTTTTGGTGAGAGCTAATAATGCAATGCAATATTTGAGACAAGTCCCATATTTTACAAAAGCGCACAAGTGGTCTAAATAATTCAAAACAGAAAAGAATAAAAGAAAAGGCAAAACAGGAAATAAGAAAAAGAAAAACAAACCTTAAACTGGACTGGACCAAGTGCACAGTGCACTGGCCCAGCCCAGCAGGCCCATCTCCCCTTACCTCTCTCCTGCGTGTCGCCGGCGCCTTGGCCGAGCACGCGCGCGACGGTGAGCGCGCGACACCGCGGCGTCCACCGACGAAACAGGAGCGCGGAGGGGATAAGGAGGAGCCGAGCCATTCCCCCTGGTCCTCCTCGACCACTTCTCCCTTCTCCCCTCGCTCTCTCCTCCTTTCCCCATCGGCGTCCGACGCGGTCGCCGCCGTGCCTCGTCGTTGCCGCGGCCACCGGCCACCCTTCGCCAAGCCGACGAGTCAGCGAGCTCCGTCCCGCTCCTCTCCGTCGCCTGGTGTCCTCCGTTCGAGCTGAGGAGCAGCGAAGGCGGTGGATCGAGCCGTTCCCCTTCTACTCTGCCTCCGATGATCTTCGCCGTCTCCGGCGACCCCCCTGCGCTACTAAGCCTTCGAAGAGCCTCCTTGAGCTCCCTCGGTGAGCTACCGTTCCTCCCTCTTCCTTTTCCCTGTCGTTCGCGAGCTCCAGCACGACGAACCGCGGTGGCCGAACCCGCCGCCGCCTGGACACGTCGCCGGCGTAGCCACGGTGACCTTTGGGTCCCGTGCGGGTCACCGTCACGCTCGCCGTGACGCGTAGAGGCCTTCTGGCCCTTTAGTTTGCTTGCTAACGTGCCGTGTCGTCGTTTTCGACTTCACCCAAACGCCGGTGTCCGCCGCGCTGCTCGCCGCCGTCGTTGTGCGCTGTTTCCGGCCACACCACCGCCACCATTCGACGCGCCATCGAATGGCCGTTCGAACGCGCCCGGCCCCGAGCTTTTTGGTGGCCTATAGGCGAATTCCGACGAACGCCCGAGCCGCGCCGCCGCGTTTACCTGCCCGCCGGCGTTCAGTCGCCGGCCACCGACGTGGCAAGGTGGGACCCACCCCCTGAGAGGCTGCCAGTGGCCCCAGCGCCTCGGTTGACCACGTCGACCTGGTCAATGTGGTTACTATTCATCCACGGAGTATGACATGTGGGCCCCATCCGATAATTAGTCTAATTAAACACTTTTAAAAATAAAAGTTAATTAGTTAGTTAATGTGACACTGGCAGAAGGGCCCCACTTAGTTAATTAAACCTGTTAATCGATCTAATCCACTATTAGACAAACAGAGGCTGACATGTGGGTCCCACTGGACCCACATGTCAGGTTTGACATGGTCGTCTGACCAGTGGACTTGCTGATGTCAACAGTGCATCAGGCTAACGTCATAATTCCCTTTTCTGTTAAATAAATAAATTCCAGAAAATCATTTAAACTTCGAAAATTAATAACTTTTAAACCGTAGCTCAGATCGAAAAAGTTAAAACATGAAAGTTGCTCAGAACGACGAGACGAGTCTGATCGTGCCGTCTGTTTCCTTGTCGGAACCTCCTACGTAGGAGAACTCGTAACTCCGAGCTCGATTCTGGTAGATGAATAGTGCACACACACCGGTTAATAAATCCCAGATTAATTCTAAAAATAACTAAAATGACTTAGAGGCATATTTAGGCAACCCTGCACTGCATCATAGCATCGCACGCACTATGTTGCATCTGTTTGCATTATATTTACTTGTTTCTTCCCCCTCTTCTCTTTCGGTAGACCCCGACGTTGCCGTAGCTCCTGAGGCAGACGCCACTCCGGAGTACGACTACGTCCCCGACGATCAGGCCCTTGCCGTCGAGCAGACAGGCAAGCACCCCATTTTGAGCATTCCGATATCGCCCACTCTCTTCTCTCTTATGCTTGCATTAGAAGTTACTGCTGCTACTGTTGTCCTATATCTGTTGCATAGCCTGTTTAATTGTAACCTGTTGTTGATACTTTCCTGCTATCCTAAACTTTTAGTATAGGATGGGTAGAGCCTTATCAGAGACCCACTTGACCCGACTACCCCGCTGGACTCTCAGAAGAGCCTTATCACATGCTTGAAGCTTGCCGTCCATTGTGGTGGCAATGGACTTGTGAAGATGAGCCAAAGAGTGGCTCACCCATAGTGGAGTATGGGGGAGCAATCAACTAGTCTTCACCGAACCAACGCAATCAAGAAAGGTGGTCCAACTTGAGGAAGTCAACATCGTCATCATCTAGCTCAAGTGGACTTTGTGCAAGGCAAAGGTTTGCCCTTGATAGGTTTTCTCTTTTGCCGGTCTCATGGTGGTAGTTGGGAGACCGGGTTATAGGATCGATTACCGTACTATCAAGGGGGGCTCTCGATGAGTAGCTTGATCGTATCGTTCGTAGAGAGCTCAAACCATTGCATCCTTGCATCATCTTTCTTGGTTCTTGTTTGGTTCTCTTTGCGAGTCTTAGAGCTTATGGTCATATTGATGACAAGCTCGAGTTCATCGAAAACGGAGTTCATATGCTTCTTCTATTGCGTTTTCGGTGTTGGAGGTTTTACCGGTCCTATTCGAGGAAGGGTTCTCACCATTTTCTTGTGGGCCTTTTCTATATTCCTTCTTATTGTTATTTCTATCAAGATTGTGTTAGCCCTTGTCTCTAGCTTTCCAACAAACTTGGTTTCGTTGAATTCGGAGTCCGTTTGCAGAAGTTGTGGCTGTTTTGGTAAAGGCTGCAGCGGTACTACCGCGGCTAGAGCGGAAGTAATTTTTACTACCGCTCCGGACCAAAATCTCGTGTTTTGCTCAGCGGAGGTAGGCACGGAAGTATTTTTTTAGTACCGCTCGCAAGCAGTAGTACCGCTACCATTTGCGGTAGTACCGCTATCCCTAGCGGTAGTACCGTGAGGACGAGCGGTAGTACCGTGAGGACAAGCGGTAGTACCGCTCCGGCGGTTCTACTGGCCTTTTGCCTCCTCGCTGTTGTTTTTCAAAGGGGTACTACCGCCCTAGCGGTAGTACCGCTCCTTGGAGCGGTAGTACCGCTCTGTGCAGGCTGTGAGCATAACGGTTGGATTTTCCCCCTCCTATAAAAGGGGGTCTTCTTCCCCATTGCATCTTATCCTTTTGAGCTCGCATTTGCCCCCCATTGTTGACCTTCTTCAAGCTTGCTAACTCTCAATCCCTCCAATGATTCTTGCTAGTTCTTGAGGGAAAAGAGAGAGGAGATCTAGATCCATCTTTCCACCAATCACTTTCTCCTCTAAGTGAGGGGAACCTTGTGGATCTAGGTCTTGGAGTTCTTCGTGTTCTCTTCTTCGTTCTTCCTCTCATTTTCCTCCCTAGCATTAGTTGCTTTGGTGGGATTTGGGAGAGAAGGACTTGGGCACTCCGTGTGCCCTTGCCATTGCATTTGGTGCATCGGTTTGAGTTCTCCACGGTGATACGTGGAAGTGAAGTTTGAGAAGCTTATTACTCTTGGGTGTTTGGGCACCCTAGAGCTTGTTCCTCTTGGGTGCCTTGGTGCCCTAGACGGTTGGTGTTGTTCGGAGCTCAATCATTGTGGTGTAAAGCTCCGGGCAAGCGTCGGGGTCTCCAATTAGGTTGTGGAGATCGCCCCGAGCAATTTGACGGGTACCGGTGACCGCCCCCAAGGGTTGCCAAAGTGTACGGGTTTGGTGACCGCCCCCAAGGGTTGCCATTTGTACGGGTTCGGTGACCGCCCTCAAGGGTCCCTTAGTGGAATCACGGCATCTTGCATTGTGCGAGGGCGTGAGGAGATTACGGTGGCCCTAGTGGCTTCTTGGGGAGCATTGTGCCTCCACACCGCTCCAAACGGAGATTAGCATCCGCAAGGGTGTGAACTTCGGGATACATCGTCGTCTCCGCGTGCCTCGGTTATCTCTTGCCCGAGCCCTTTACTTATGCACTTTACTTTGTGATAGCCATATTGTTTCTTGTCATATATCTTGCTATCACTTAGTTGTTTATCTTGCTTAGCATAAGTCGTTGGTGCACATAGGTGAGCCTAGTTGTTGTAGGTTTTGTGCTTGACAAATTAACGGCTAGGTTTATTCCGCATTTGTTCAAGCCTCAACCGTAATTATTTTAAAACGCCTATTCACCCCCCCCCCCCTCTAGGCGACATCCTCGATCTTTCAATTGGTATCAGAGCCTCGTCTCTCTTTTTAGGGCTTAACCACCTAGAGAGTAAGGATGTCGACTAGGGGCTTAGGATTCTCTGACACTCTTAGTTTCGATGGCACAAATTTTGATGTTTGGGTAATTTGCATGCTTAATCTCTTTAGGGTCATGGACCCAAATTTAGAGCGAATTGTAGATATGGGTTTTTCTCCTCCAAAGGATCCCCAAAGATTATCTTTAGAGGATGAGAAAAACTCTTATCTCAATGCTCAAGCTTCTAATGTGCTTTTCGATGCTTTGAGCAATGTAGTTATCTTTCAACTCATGCCGTTTTGGGATGCTCATGAGTTGTGGACAAAGCTTCAAGATAAATATGGCGTGTCCAAGATTTGTGGGGATGATTGTCCTCCCTCCACCTCCGGTCGTATAGTCTTCTCAACTTCTTCTACTTCACCTACATGTGGTTTGCCACAAGGTAATGATATGGTGAGTAGTGTTGGTCATTGCAATGATGGTAGTATGCTTATTGTGGATGATCCTTCATCACTATCTTATTGCAATGCTCCTTCTTTGGGCTTTAACACTTCGAGCACTCCAAATGTTTCACATGCTTGTGTTGATAGTCCTTGCATATCATGTAGAAATTGCTTGACTAAATCTCATGATGATATGCTTGCTATGTCTTGTTGCCATGATAAAAATGCATCTATTTCCTCGAATTGTTGTGCTAACAATGTAGAGGAAACCCAACACTCCATGGAACAAGACGTGGTTTTTAATGGTGCTTCAAGGGATCCTACATTATCATCTATTGCGTTTTGCCTTATGGCCAAGGCTTCAAAGGTATCTCCTACCTTGAACCCCAATATGTCTCTTGATGATGATGTTGATGCTAATGATGATGAGGATAATGATGAAGAGAATGATAATGTTGCCTCCTTAAAAACTAAGGGGGAAATGATTTTTAAAGCTCTTCATAAAAATAAAATTGCTCGTTCCAACTTCATGGAAATCATGTCTATTGCCATTGAGGGCAAGAAATATATTGATGAGTTGGAATCTCGTCTTGAGGAGCATGAGGTCACCATTGAGAAAATGGAAGGTCATGAGCGTGATTACGCTAATGAGACCGCGGACCTCTCTCAAGCTCTTGAACTTGAACAAACCACCAAGGAATCTCTTGAGGTGACCTTTGCTCTAGAATTATCTAGAATAAAGGAATCCTGTGATAGAGCTCTCGAGGTGGCTAATGATTTCAAAACTAAAAATGCTAAACTTGAAGTTGCTCATGCTAGACTCCTTGAGGATTTTGAGCACCTCGAAAATGGCTCAAGGGTCATCAAGGGTGAGCTCATCAAACTCACTGAGTCTCATGCTCAACTTGAAGCTTCTTATTTAAAAGAGCTTGCCAAGTTGCCTTCTCCTCTTGTTGTTAATGATGATGCTTGTGCTACTAACTCTACTTCTTGTGAAGCATCCATTTTGAAGGAGAATGTTGAGCTACGAGCTCAACTTGAGTTGCTATCTAGCAATTTTGGGAAATTGGAAGAAAATCATGTAAAGCTCACAAGCTCTCATGATGATCTTCTAGTATCCCACAATGTGCTAAAGATAGCTCATGAGGCTATGATTACTAAGGTAACATCTAGTGAGTCTCATGTGGATACTAGCACTACTTCAAGTCAAAATGCTATATTGCCATGTGCTAGTCCTTGTAATTCATCCACTCATAACATTGGTACATCTTGTGATGAATTGCTTTCCTTGCCTTGTTGCTCTAACGATGAAGCTTATACTTCCTCTAGTGCTTGTGTTGAGACTAACCATGTAGAGGAAATCAAAGAGCTCAAGGCCCAAGTCACTTCTTTGAAGAAAGACTTGGAAAAGTGTCATGAAGGGAAGGCCACACTCAACAATATCTTAAGTGTGCAAAAATCCCCCAATGACAAAGGTGGACTTGGACTCAACTCCAATAAGAAGAACAAGTCCAAGAGCATCAAGAAGAAGGGCCAAGAACAAGTCAAGAATTCGGCCAAGATTATTTGCTTCAAGTGCAAAATTGAAGGGCATCATGTTAGATCTTGCCCATTGAAGAAGAAGCCCATTAATGACAAGCAACAAGGGAAGCGGCCACAAGTTCATTCTCATGCTCAACCTCAAGTTGAAGAAAGGCCTCTTCCCAAGAAGACTCAAGCTAATGCTCCTCAAGTTGAGAAATCAAGTGAGAAGAAAGTGAAGAGTAGACGTTGCTACTTATGTCGTGAGAAAGGTCACGTCGCTTCTTCATGCACTAGTGGTAACTTATCCAACCCAATTATTATTGATGATATCTATTCTCTTGGGAAGGATAAGGTTGTCAATGTGTTTGCCAAGTTTGTTGGTAATCAAAGTGGTTTCAAGCAAAGAACCATTTGGGTTGCCAAGCCTATTGTGACTAACCTCTTAGGACCCAACTTGGTTGGGGACCAACAAGCTCAAACTTGATCAATAGGTGTTGATGGAGGGCATTGGGGACTTGGCTACATTATGAAGAGTTAAGGGGTCTTCATCATTCATATTGTCTCAAGCCAAGTCATTCGGATTATCAAGTTTCTATCTTATATCCAATGTTCCTCCTTGCGGTAACTCATGCTTAAATTGTTTACATTGAAAGTTACTTGCCCCTTTCGCATGTTTTGGTTTTGTACCAAGCATGTGTTTGTATATGTTGTGCTTCCAACTTGCTTATCTTGAGCAATCAAGTATGTGTGTGTTGGTTTGCACAGCACGTGCGTGTGTGTCATGCGTTGAGCCTTTATGCTTCTTATTTGTATCCTAGTTGGCTCGTGTGAGAGATTAATGGAACATCCCATTTTGGGGGCGTGATGTGCTTTGTTCACCTCACAATCCTATAAATGTGTGTACATGAGGAATACCATCTAGTATTGATATTACAAGATTATCTAGTAGCTATGTGGTATGTCTTCTCATGAGAAATTCAAATTCTAAATAGTCCATTAATTATCTCCTGTTGGATTCTTATTGCCTCTTGTGAAGCTTTCTTTGGTATCACATTATGGGGGAGTAATGTGCTTTGTGCAAATTACAAGACTAAAAATGTGTACATTTGAGATATTGTCACCTAGAATTGATATTGTAAATTATCTTGTTCCTAGGTGACATGTTAGCTCTACAAGTTGCAATTTGCCTGTTTTTGTTGTGAAGATGATGTTGGATATCCTTGTTATCTACCACCGGGAATTATTTCCAAATACTTCTTGTCTTTTGACAATTGGTACTCACTTATGTGTGGTAGAATTTATTGATCATCTTTACATTGGCTTTTGTTTTTATTTGCCTTATCTCTTGCCATAGTTTGTGTCAACTCCCGTTGTCTTCCATACCACTTGTGGATCTTGTTAATTTCTTGTTCCTGTCTAGTGTTTTCTAGATATAGTGAAAGTGATGATCCCACCTTGTGCATTTTATATTCAAATGCAAATTCTCTATAATGCACAACTCGTGGGGGAGCTATCCTATTTTCTTTAGAACACTCTTCTTGTGATCCTTTTCAAGTGTGCTTTGGTGGAAGGCAAGCCGTTTCTTTTTGGTACTTTGTGCCATCATGAAACTTTGTAGAGGGCATGGTTTGTTTTGAACCATCCTCTCTCTAGGGAATTCGACATCTTTCTTTTGCGTGTTTAATGGATATCTCATTCCTTGATGTATCTTTTAATGATATCTTCCAAGTGATGATTTCTCCATTCGGTATTCTATTTTCACTTGGTATTTCTTTTTCATTTGGTTTCGGTTCTTGAAAGTCTTGAGCATGCATATTTACTTCATGTATTTTCTTTGGCATGCTTTCTTTCTTTGACCCAATATATAGGGGAAACTCCACCAAGTCTCAAATTGGATGAGATGTGCATGAAATTCATTTTCATATCTATATGCACATATTTATGTGGAGTTTGTCCTATGTATTGGTTTTTCTAACTCTTTGGTCCCAATGAGTTTGGGTACCATTTTGTTTGTGTTGTTGTTCTAGGAACAATTGGAGTTGCATTGGATGCTCGGCTCACTCACAAGGAAGGTGTTGTCACCATGTGCTTATTGGAGTCAAGCTAGGATGATCAATGATCTACTATCTACCTTCAATTGGTATCTACTACATCCTTCCAATGCCATCTCGGTAACAAGTATCTACTCATGCATACATTTCTTGCATACAACCTTGTGTAGGTTGCATCATGGCATGAATTTCTTGATTAGTTCTTGTGATACTTGTTTCCTTTCTCAAAGCATCCCAACGATGGTCTCGTGTTGCTAGTTGTGATGACTTTGATGGATGTGTGGTAGGAGTTCATTTATATACAATAAGACCATATCTAGCCATGTGCTATGCTTTCAAGCAAATATCTTATTGGTATATTTATGACTTCCGTGTGGATATCTTGTTCTTTCCTTGTGTAACCATTTCGTGTGTACATCCTTCTTTGTGGATCGATATCATCATGATCTTCATCTACCTAGAATCTTATACACTTGAGAGAAGTTGCATATCTAGTTGATATCCCTTTCTTTCACGTCCACCTTTTCCTTCTTGTTTTATTTCTTTGGTGGCTCCGTGAAAGTGTGTGCCTTGAGTGCGGGTCATATCTCGTTGCATTTTGCTGCACTCTTGTGTGGTGAAGATCATTTTCCTCATGCTTGTCTTGACGAGGCTTTTTTCCATCTTAATTGGTATCCCTCGTCTTGATGAGGCTTTCACTTTCTATCTTCACCATGGGTTGTCACAAGCTTGGTTGTTATTTCGCTTTTTAGTAAGCTTGTGTATCCATTTGCTTGTTGTGTGTGTGTGTGGGAAGGACATGTCTGGCACCTTGTATCTCATTTATCCAAGACTATGTTGATGCTTAATGCTCATCCTTATATTAGTCTTCTCAAGTGCTTTGCCATGACTCAAACACATCGGTTTTGGTTGAGCCTTTTCTTAAGTTGCCTCTTTTACATGTTGCTCAACCATGTGTTTGTTGCAAGTGCTAGGCCGTGTTTCCTATTTGCTCACTTGCACTTGTTGTGAGTTTCTATTGATTTTGGGGGAGTGATGATCCTATTTTGTGCACGTTGTATTCAAATACAAATATTCTTATTTGTGCACAAATCATGGGGAGCTTCTCTAGTTTCTTTAGAACACTCCTATGCACATATCATAATATCTTTTATTCTTGTGGCTCATAGGATCTTTGGTCTAGTTGGTTCAATTGGTATCTTTTGTTTGCTTGCTTCAATTGGCATCTTTTAATTGCGTGATTGCTTGTGTCTTTCTTTGTTATGTCTTTGTGGCATATCGTTCTTTAGCAATCTTTGTGCCTCAATATAGTTTGTCTTCCTCCAAGAATTTACCTTTGGATATGTGTATAGCATTCCTCTCTCTTATTGAGAAATACACAATTTATGGAGGAACACAATTTATATTGGCCTTCTAAGCTTTTCGCCCATTTTGGCAATCGATGCCAATGGGGGAGAAGTTTCAGAGAGTTTTGTGGGGAGATGTTTAGAGAGCTTCTTCGTGCTTTGGTTTTGTTCCTAAGCATTTGCATCTCATATGCATCTTCGTGCTTTGGTTTTGTTCCTAAGCATTTGCATCTCATACGCATGCATTATTGGTTGGTGCATTGCATGGTGATGTATAATTCCTTGTATAAACTCTCTTGAAAGTGATTGTCATCAATTACCAAAATGGGGGAGATTGAAAGAACATGCGGTGCCCCCATGTTTGGTTTTGGTAATTGATGACAATCTCTATGGACTAATGGTTGCCTTGAGTTATATTTGAAGGATTTGTCCATAGGCTTTTCTTGGAGTCCATTTGTTGGTTTCAAGGAGAGTTTGTGATGACCAAGATGCTATTCAAGGAATTACCTAAAGATTGGTCATGCGAGAGGTTGATCAAGACTAAGTCAAAGAGTGAATCAAGTTGATCAACATACAAAGCGTAGAAGATGTACCGAGGGGGACCAAGCGATCCCATGGTATGGTAAGCATTGTCAATTACGCTTTGTGTACTAACCCATGGTCTTCGTGAGAGTTCTTTGTGGGGTTAGGTTGCGGTGTGCAAGTTCAAGTGGATCATCACGAAGAGATCACATGCTTGAAGCTTGCCGTCCATTGTGGTGGCAATGGACTTGTGAAGATGAGCCAAAGAGTGGCTCACCCATAGTGGAGTATGGGGGAGCAATCAACTAGTCTTCACCGAGCCAACGCAATCAAGAAAGGTGGTCCAACTTGAGGAAGTCAACATCGTCATCATCTAGCTCAAGTGGACTTTGTGCAAGGCAAAGGTTTGCCCTTGATAGGTTTTCTCTTTTGCCGGTCTCATGGTGGTAGTTGGGAGACCGGGTTATAGGATCGATTGCCGTACTATCAAGGGGGGCTCTCGATGAGTAGCTTGATCGTATCGTTCGTAGAGAGCTCAAACCATTGCATCCTTGCATCATCTTTCCTGGTTCTTTTTTGGTTCTCTTTGTGAGTCTTAGAGCTTATGGTCATCTTGATGACAAGCTCGAGGTCATCGAAAACGGAGTTCATATGCTTCTTCTATTGCGTTTTCGGTGTTGGAGGTTTTACCGGTCCTATTCGAGGAAGGGTTCTCACCATTTTCTTATGGGCCTTTTCTATATTCCTTCTTATTGTTATTTCTATCAAGATTGTGTTAGCCCTTGTCGCTAGCTTTCCAACAAACTTGGTTTCGTTGAATTCGGAGTCCGTTTGCAGAAGTTATGGCTGTTTTGGTAAAGGCTGCAGCGGTACTACTGCGGCTAGAGCGGAAGTAATTTTTTACTACCGCTCCCGAGCGGTACTACCGCGGCTCCTGAGCGATAGTACCGCTCCGGACCAAAATCTCGTGTTTTGCTCAGCGGAGGTAGGCACGGAAGTATTTTTTTAGTACCGCTCGCAAGCAGTAGTACCGCTACCATTTGCGGTAGTACCGCTATCCCTAGCGGTAGTACCGTGAGGACGAGCGGTAGTACCGCTCCGGCGGTTCTACTGGCCTTTTGCCTCCTCGCTGTTGTTTTTCAAAGGGGTACTACCGCCCTAGCGGTAGTACCGCTCCTTGGAGCGGTAGTACCGCTCTGTGCGGGCTGTGAGCATAACGGTTGGATTTTCCCCCTCCTATAAAAGGGGGGTCTTCTTCCCCATTGCATCTTATCCTTTTGAGCTCGCATTTGCCCCCCATTGTTGACCTTCTTCAAGCTTGCTAACTCTCAATCCCTCCAATGATTCTTGCTAGTTCTTGAGGGAAAAGAGAGAGGAGATCTAGATCCATCTTTCCACCAATCACTTTCTCCCCTAAGTGAGGGGAACCTTGTGGATCTAGGTCTTGGAGTTCTTCGTGTTCTCTTCTTCGTTCTTCCTCTCATTTTCCTCCCTAGCATTAGTTGCTTCGGTGGGATTTGGGAGAGAAGGACTTGGGCACTCCGTGTGCCCTTGCCATTGCATTTGGTGCATCGGTTTGAGTTCTCCACGGTGATACGTGGAAGTGAAGTTTGAGAAGCTTATTACTCTTGGGTGTTTGGGCACCCTAGAGCTTGTTCCTCTTGGGTGCCTTGGCGCCCTAGACGGTTGGTGTTGTTCGGAGCTCAATCATTGTGGTGTAAAGCTCCGGGCAAGCGTCGGGGTCTCCA
Source organism: Thinopyrum elongatum (assembly GCA_011799875.1). Taxonomy (NCBI): domain Eukaryota; kingdom Viridiplantae; phylum Streptophyta; class Magnoliopsida; order Poales; family Poaceae; genus Thinopyrum; species Thinopyrum elongatum. Next base: position 526,448,426 of record CM022299.1, read on the forward strand.
ATTAGGTTGTGGAGATCGCCCCGAGCAATTTGACGGGTACCGGTGACCGCCCCCAAGGGTTGCCAAAGTGTACGGGTTCGGTGACCGCCCCCAAGGGTTGCCATTTGTACGGGTTCGGTGACCGCCCTCATGGGTCCCTTAGTGGAATCACGGCATCTTGCATTGTGCGAGGGCGTGAGGAGATTACGGTGGCCCTAGTGGCTTCTTGGGGAGCATTGTGCCTCCACACCGCTCCAAACGGAGATTAGCATCCGCAAGGGTGTGAACTTCGGGATACATCGTCGTCTCCGCGTGCCTCGGTTATCTCTTACCCGAGCCCTTTACTTATGCACTTTACTTTGTGATAGCCATATTGTTTCTTGTCATATATCTTGCTATCACTTAGTTGTTTATCTTGCTTAGCATAAGTCGTTGGTGCACATAGGTGAGCCTAGTTGTTGTAGGTTTTGTGCTTGACAAATTAACCACTAGGTTTATTCCGCATTTGTTCAAGCCTCAACCGTAATTATTTTAAAACGCCTATTCACCCCCCCCCCCTCTAGGCGACATCCTCGATCTTTCAATTGGTATCAGAGCCTCGTCTCTCTTTTTAGGGCTTAACCACCTAGAGAGTAAGGATGTCGACTAGGGGCTTAGGATTCTCTGACACTCTTAGTTTCGATGGCACAAATTTTGATGTTTGGGTAATTTGCATGCTTAATCTCTTTAGGGTCATGGACCCAAATTTAGAGCGAATTGTAGATATGGGTTTTTCTCCTCCAAAGGATCCCCAAAGATTATCTTTAGAGGATGAGAAAAACTCTTATCTCAATGCTCAAGCTTCTAATGTGCTTTTCGATGCTTTGAGCAATGTAGTTATCTTTCAACTCATGCCGTTTTGGGATGCTCATGAGTTGTGGACAAAGCTTCAAGATAAATATGGCGTGTCCAAGATTTGTGGGGATGATTGTCCTCCCTCCACCTCCGGTCGTATAGTCTTCTCAACTTCTTCTACTTCACCTACATGTGGTTTGCCACAAGGTAATGATATGGTGAGTAGTGTTGGTCATTGCAATGATGATAGTATGCTTATTGTGGATGATCCTTCATCACTATCTTATTGCAATGCTCCTTCTTTGGGCTTTAACACTTCGAGCACTCCAAATGTTTCACATGCTTGTGTTGATAGTCCTTGCATATCATGTAGAAATTGCTTGACTAAATCTCATGATGATATGCTTGCTATGTCTTGTTGCCATGATAAAAATGCATCTATTTCCTCGAATTGTTGTGCTAACAATGTAGAGGAAACCCAACACTCCATGGAACAAGACGTGGTTTTTAATGGTGCTTCAAGGGATCCTACATTATCATCTATTGCGTTTTGCCTTATGGCCAAGGCTTCAAAGGTATCTCCTACCTTGAACCCCAATATGTCTCTTGATGATGATGTTGATGCTAATGATGATGAGGATAATGATGAAGAGAATGATAATGTTGCCTCCTTAAAAACTAAGGGGGAAATGATTTTTAAAGCTCTTCATAAAAATAAAATTGCTCGTTCCAACTTCATGGAAATCATGTCTATTGCCATTGAGGGCAAGAAATATATTGATGAGTTGGAATCTCGTCTTGAGGAGCATGAGGTCACCATTGAGAAAATGGAAGGTCATGAGCGTGATTACGCTAATGAGACCGCGGACCTCTCTCAAGCTCTTGAACTTGAACAAACCACCAAGGAATCTCTTGAGGTGACCTTTGCTCTAGAATTATCTAGAATAAAGGAATCCTGTGATAGAGCTCTCGAGGTGGCTAATGATTTCAAAACTAAAAATGCTAAACTTGAATTTGCTCATGCTAGACTCCTTGAGGATTTTGAGCACCTCGAAAATGGCTCAAGGGTCATCAAGGGTGAGCTCATCAAACTCACTGAGTCTCATGCTCAACTTGAAGCTTCTTATTTAAAAGAGCTTGCCAAGTTGCCTTCTCCTCTTGTTGTTAATGATGATGCTTGTGCTACTAACTCTACTTCTTGTGAAGCATCCATTTTGAAGGAGAATGTTGAGCTACGAGCTCAACTTGAGTTGCTATCTAGCAATTTTGGGAAATTGGAAGAAAATCATGTAAAGCTCACAAGCTCTCATGATGATCTTCTAGTATCCCACAATGTGCTAAAGATAGCTCATGAGGCTATGATTACTAAGGTAACATCTAGTGAGTCTCATGTGGATACTAGCACTACTTCAAGTCAAAATGCTATATTGCCATGTGCTAGTCCTTGTAATTCATCCACTCATAACATTGGTACATCTTGTGATGAATTGCTTTCCTTGCCTTGTTGCTCTAACGATGAAGCTTATACTTCCTCTAGTGCTTGTGTTGAGACTAACCATGTAGAGGAAATCAAAGAGCTCAAGGCCCAAGTCACTTCTTTGAAGAAAGACTTGGAAAAGTGTCATGAAGGGAAGGCCACACTCAACAATATCTTAAGTGTGCAAAAATCCCCCAATGACAAAGGTGGACTTGGACTCAACTCCAATAAGAAGAACAAGTCCAAGAGCATCAAGAAGAAGGGCCAAGAACAAGTCAAGAATTCGGCCAAGATTATTTGCTTCAAGTGCAAAATTGAAGGGCATCATGTTAGATCTTGCCCATTGAAGAAGAAGCCCATTAATGACAAGCAACAAGGGAAGCGGCCACAAGTTCATTCTCATGCTCAACCTCAAGTTGAAGAAAGGCCTCTTCCCAAGAAGACTCAAGCTAATGCTCCTCAAGTTGAGAAATCAAGTGAGAAGAAAGTGAAGAGTAGACGTTGCTACTTATGTCGTGAGAAAGGTCACGTCGCTTCTTCATGCACTAGTGGTAACTTATCCAACCCAATTATTATTGATGATATCTATTCTCTTGGGAAGGATAAGGTTGGCAATGTGTTTGCCAAGTTTGTTGGTAATCAAAGTGGTTTCAAGCAAAGAACCATTTGGGTTGCCAAGCCTATTGTGACTAACCTCTTAGGACCCAACTTGGTTGGGGACCAACAAGCTCAAACTTGATCAATAGGTGTTGTTGGAGGGCATTGGAGACTTGGCTACATTATGAAGAGTTAAGGGGTCTTCATCATTCATATTGTCTCAAGCCAAGTCATTCGGATTATCAAGTTTCTATCTTATATCCAATGTTCCTCCTTGTGGTAACTCGTGCTTAAATTGTTTACATTGAAAGTTACTTGCTCCTTTTGCATGTTTTGGTTTTGTACCATGCATGTGTTTGTATATGTTGTGCTTCCAACTTGCTTATCTTGAGCAATCAAGTATGTGTGTGTTGGTTTGCACAGCATGTACGTGTGTGTCGTGCGTTGAGCCTTTATGCTTCTTATTTGTATCCTAGTTGGCTCGTGTGAGAGATTAATGGAACATCCCATTTTGGGGGCGTGATGTGCTTTGTGCACCTCACAATCCTATAAATGTGTGTACATGAGGAATACCATCTAGTATTGATATTACAAGATTATCTAGTCGCTAGGTGGTATGTCTCTCATGAGAAATTCAAATTCTAAAAAGTCCATTAATTATCTCTTGTTGGATTCTCTTATTGCCTCTTGTTAAGTTTTCATTGGTATCACATTATGGGGGAGTAATATGCTATGTGCATATTACAAGCCTAGAAAATGTGTACATTTGAGATGTTGTCACTTAGAGTTGATATTATTAATTATCTTGTTCCTAGGTGACATGTTAGCTCTACAAGTTGCAATTTGCTTGTGTTTGTTGTGAAGATGATGTTGGATATCCTTGTTATCTACCATCGGGAATTATTTCCAAATACTTCTTGTCTTTTGACAATTGGAACTCACTTATGTGTGGTAGAATTTATTGATCATCTTTACATTGGCTTTTATTTTTATTTGCCTTATCTCTTGCCAAGGATTGTGTCCACTCCCGTTGTCTTCCATACCACTTGTGGATCTTGTTAATTTCTTGTTCTTGTCTAGTGTTTTCTAGATATAGTGAAAGTGGTGATCCCACCTTGTGCATTTTGTATTCAAATGCAAATTCTCTATAATGCACAACTCATGGGGGAGCTATCCTATTTTCTTTAGAACACTCTTCTTGTGATCCTTATCAAGTGTGTTTTGGTGGAAGGCAAGCCGTTTCTTTTTGGTACTTTGTGCCATCATGAAACTTTGTAGAGGGCATGGTTTGTTTGGAACCATCCTCTCTTTTGGGAGTTTGATTTCTTTCATTTTGAGTGTGCCAATGGATATCTCATTCCTTGATGTATCGTTTAATGATATCTTCCAAGTTACGATTTCTCCATTTGGTAATCTATTTTCTCTTGGTAATTCTTTCTCATTTGGTATCGCTTCTTGAAAGTCTTGAGCATGCATAGTCACTTCGTGTATTTTATTTGGCATGTTTTCTTTCTTTGATCCAATATATAGGGGAAACTCCACCAAGTCTCAATTTGGATGAGATGTGCATGAAATTCATTTCCATTTCTATATGCACATATGTTTGTGGAGTTTGTCCTATGTATTGGTGTTTCTAACTCTTTGGTCCCAATGAGTTTGGGTACCATTTTGTTTGTGTTGTTGTTCTAGGAACAATTGGAGATGCATTGGATGCTCGGCTCACTCACAAGGAAGGTGTTGTCACCATGTGCTTATTGGAGTCAAGCTAGGATGATCAATGAACTACTATCTACCTTCAATTGGTATCTACTACATCCGTACAATGGTATCTCGGTAACAAGTATCATCATCTACTTCATGCACACATTTCTTGCATCAACCTTGTGTAGGTTGTATCATGGCATATAATTCTTGATTCGTTCTTATGATACTTGTTTCCTTTCTCAAAGCATCCCAACGATGATCTCGTGTTGCTAGTTGTGATGTCTTTGATGATTGTGTGGTAGGAGTTCATTTATATACTATAAGACCATATCTAGCCATGTGCTATGCTTTCAAGCAAATATCTTAGTGGTATATTTATGACTTCCTTGTGGATATCTTGTTCTTTCCTTGTGTAACCATTTCATGTGTACATCCTTCTTTGTGGATCGATATCATCATGATCTTCATCTACCTAGAATCTTATACACTTGAGAGAAGTTGCATATCTAGTTGATATCCCTTTCTTTCACGTCCACCTTTTCCTTCTTGTTTTATTTCTTTGGTGGCTCCGTGAAAGTGTGTGCCTTGAGTGCGGGTCATATCTCGTTGCATCTTGCTGCACTCTTGTGTGGTGAAGATCATTTTCCTCATGCTTGTCTTGACGAGGCTTTTTGCCATCTTAATTGGTATCCCTCGTCTTGATGAGGCTTTCACTTTCTATCTTCACCATGGGTTGTCACAAGCTTGGTTGTTATTTCGCTTTTTAGTAAGCTTGTGTATCCATTTGCTTGTTGTGTGTGTGTGTGGGAAGGACATGTCTGGCACCTTGTATCTCATTTATCCAAGACTATGTTGATGCTTAATGCTCATCCTTATATTAGTCTTCTCAAGTGCTTTGCCATGACTCACACACATCGGTTTTGGTTGAGCCTTTTCTTAAGTTGCCTCTTTTACATGTTGCTCAACCATGTGTTTGTTGCAAGTGATAGGCTTAGTTTCCTATATGCTCACTTGCTCTTGTTGTGAGTTTCTATTGATTTTGGGGGAGCTATGATCCTATTTTGTGCACTTTGTATCAAAATACAAATATTCTTATGTGTGCACAAATCATGGGGAGCTTCTCTAGTTTCTTTAGAACACTCCTTTGCTCATATCATAATATCTTTTTCATGTGGCTCATAGGAGCATTGGTCTTGTTAGTTCAATTGGTATCTTTTGATAGCTTGTTTCAATTGGTATCTTTTGATTGCCTGATTGCTTGTTTCTCTCTTTGTTATGTCTTTGTGGCATATCATTCTTTGGCAATCTTTGAGCCTCAATATATTTTGTCTTCCTCCAAGTATTTACATTTGGATATGTGTAGTGCATTCCACTCTCTTATTGAGAAATACACAATTTATGGAGGAACACAATTTATATTGGCCTTCTAAGCTTTTCGCCCATTTTGGCAATCGATGCCAATGGGGGAGAAGTTTCAGAGAGTTTTGTGGGGAGATGTTTAGAGAGCTTCTTCGTGCTTTGGTTTTGTTCCTAAGCATTTGCATCTCATACGCATCTTCGTGCTTTGGTTTTGTTCCTAAGCATTTGCATCTCATACACATCTTCGTGCTTTGGTCTTGTTCCTAAGCATTTGCATCTCATACGCATGCATTATTGGTTGGTGCATTGCATGGTGATGCATAATTCCTTGTATAAACTCTCTTGAAAGTGATTGTCATCAATTACCAAAATGGGGGAGATTGAAAGAACATGCGGTGCCCCCATGTTTGGTTTTGGTAATTGATGACAATCTCTATGGACTAATGGTTGCCTTGAGTTATATTTGAAGGATTTGTCCATAGGCTTTTCTTGGAGTCCATTTGTTGGTTTCAAGGAGAGTTTGTGATGACCAAGATGCTATTCAAGGAATTACCTAAAGATTGGTCATGCGAGAGGTTGATCAAGACTAAGTCAAAGAGTGAATCAAGTTGATCAACATACAAAGCGTAGAAGATGTACCGAGGGGGACCAAGCGATCCCATGGTATGGTAAGCATTGTCAATTACGCTTTGTGTACTAACCCATGGTCTTCGTGAGAGTTCTTTGTGGGGTTAGGTTGCGGTGTGCAAGTTCAAGTGGATCATCACGAAGAGATCACATGCTTGAAGCTTGCCGTCCATTGTGGTGGCAATGGACTTGTGAAGATGAGCCAAAGAGTGGCTCACCCATAGTGGAGTATGGGGGAGCAATCAACTAGTCTTCACCGAGCCAACGCAATCAAGAAAGGTGGTCCAACTTGAGGAAGTCAACATCGTCATCATCTAGCTCAAGTGGACTTTGTGCAAGGCAAAGGTTTGCCCTTGATAGGTTTTCTCTTTTGCCGGTCTCATGGTGGTAGTTGGGAGACCGGGTTATAGGATCGATTGTCGTACTATCAAGGGGGGCTCTCGATGAGTAGCTTGACCGTATCGTTCATAGAGAGCTCAAACCATTGCATCCTTGCATCATCTTTCTTGGTTCTTGTTTGTTTCTCTTTGTGAGTCTTAGAGCTTATGGTCATCTTGATGACAAGCTCGAGTTCATCGAAAACGGAGTTCATATGCGTCTTCTATTGCGTTTTCGGTGTTGGAGGTTTTACCGGTCCTATTCGAGGAAGGGTTCTCACCATTTTCTTATGGGCCTTTTCTATATTCCTTCTTATTGTTATTTCTATCAAGATTGTGTTAGCCCTTGTCGCTAGCTTTCCAACAAACTTGGTTTCGTTGAATTCGGAGTCCGTTTGCAGAAGTTGTGGCTGTTTTGGTAAAGGCTGCAGCGGTACTACCGCGGCTAGAGCGGAAGTAATTTTTACTACCGCTCCGGACCAAAATCTCGTGTTTTGCTCAGCGGAGGTAGGCACGGAAGTATTTTTTTAGTACCGCTCGCAAGCAGTAGTACCGCTACCATTTGCGGTAGTACCGCTATCCCTAGCGGTAGTACCGTGAGGACGAGCGGTAGTACCGTGAGGACAAGCGGTAGTACCGCTCCGGCGGTTCTACTGGCCTTTTGCCTCCTCGCTGTTGTTTTTCAAAGGGGTACTACCGCCCTAGCGGTAGTACCGCTCTGTGCAGGCTGTGAGCATAACGGTTGGATTTTCCCCCTCCTATAAAAGGGGGTCTTCTTCCCCATTGCATCTTATCCTTTTGAGCTCGCATTTGCCCCCCATTGTTGACCTTCTTCAAGCTTGCTAACTCTCAATCCCTCCAATGATTCTTGCTAGTTCTTGAGGGAAAAGAGAGAGGAGATCTAGATCCATCTTTCCACCAATCACTTTCTCCTCTAAGTGAGGGGAACCTTGTGGATCTAGGTCTTGGAGTTCTTCGTGTTCTCTTCTTCGTTCTTCCTCTCATTTTCCTCCCTAGCATTAGTTGCTTTGGTGGGATTTGGGAGAGAAGGACTTGGGCACTCCGTGTGCCCTTGCCATTGCATTTGGTGCATCGTTTGAGTTCTCCACGGTGATACGTGGAAGTGAAGTTTGAGAAGCTTATTACTCTTGGGTGTTTGGGCACCCTAGAGCTTGTTCCTCTTGGTTGCCTTGGCGCCCTAGACGGTTGGTGTTGTTCGGAGCTCAATCATTGTGGTGTAAGCTCCGGGCAACGTCGGGGTCTCCAATTGGTTGTGAGATCGCCCCGAGCAATTTGACGGGTACCGGTGACCGCCCCCAAGGGTTGCCAAAGTGTACGGGTTCGTGACCGCCCCCAAGGGTTGCCATTTGTACGGGTTCGGTGACCGCCCTCAGGGTCCCTTAGTGGAATCACACAATCTTGCATTGTGCGAGGGCGTGAGGAGATTACGGTGGCCCTAGTGGCTTCTTGGGGAGCATTGTGCCTCCACACCGCTCCAAACGGAGATTAGCATCCGCAAGGGTGTGAACTTCGGGATACATCGTCGTCTCCGCGTGCCTCGGTTATCTCTTACCCGAGCCCTTTACTTATGCACTTTACTTTGTGATAGCCATATTGTTTCTTGTCATATATCTTGCTATCACTTAGTTGTTTATCTTGCTTAGCATAAGTCGTTGGTGCACATAGGTGAGCCTAGTTGTTGTAGGTTTTGTGCTTGACAAATTAACCGCTAGGTTTATTCCGCATTTGTTCAAGCCTCAACCGTAATTATTTTAAAATGCCTATTCACCCCCCCCCTCTAGGCGACATCCTCGATCTTTCACCTGTCCTACGGTAACGGACACTCGGAGTTGTATCCCGATCGGTACAACTAGAACATGACTTGAGATGAGAACTGGATAGTATGGCTCTGGGATTGCTTTCTCGCAGGGAGTCGAGAAAGAATCTCTGGCCGAGGTTGATGACACTGCTATACTTTACATTATGTTATTCTGCTCTCTTCTAATGCTGCAAGACTGATGAAGATGCTTGAAGATGCTAGTCTTCGATAGGACTAGGCTTTTCCCTTCTATTCTGGCATTTCTGCAGCCCAGTCCACATATACAACCCCCTTTGAAAATGTTGCATATGTAGTGTAGATCCTTGCTTGCTGAGTACTTCGGATGAGTACTTACGTTTGCTTTATTTTCCTTTTTCCCCCTTTATCCCTTTGTCGCATCCAGACGACGGAGCCCCGGAGCCAGTTGTCCCCGTCGACGACCACTACTACTACCAGCCCGGAGAGTACTACTACTACGAGGAGCCGACCGATGACCAGGAGTAGGATTCGGAGGGTCCAGGGCAGGAGGCCCCATGCCTTTCGATCGTAGAGTTTTATTTTGCCCCGCCTCTGTGAAGGCTTATCTCTCTTTCTATAATATATCTGTACCCAGATATCTGATGCTTCCGCTGACACTTGTATGCCATCGAGCTATGTATTCGAGCCCTCGAGGCCCTGGCTTGTAATATTAAGCTTGTATGACTTTATTTATGTTTTAGAGTTGCGTTGTGATATCTTCAAGTGAGTCCTTAGGCTTGATCGTGTGCATTTGTGTGTATGGTTAGTGCATGATTAAGCTGGGGTCATCACAGGTTGGTATCAGCGCCGACTACCTCTAGGAGTCCCCCTTTCCAACTCTTGGCCGAAGTTGAATCTAGTGGTCGAAAACTGTTTTACTAACATGGCTGTGTGGCTTACGAGCCCACGTCGCCAACTGGGTGGTATTAGGATCTTTTATTCCTCGTCTTTACTCTGGGACTCTAATCTCTCTTCTATTCAGGTTTAATAAAGTTTACTAACACCGACACTTAGGATCTCGTAAATTCTATCCACCCGGAGAGCTGGATTCAGTGCGATTTCCCTGTCTTTGATCTGATTAGTCTGATAATCATTTCCTTTCCATTGTTTTGTTTAATCTTTCCATTCGAGATCTGTTATGTTTCTCGTCGTCGAATGACAATCCTAAATCTTCTTATTTCAGATGGACCGTTTGTTTCCACCTCGCCCTACGACGCAGCTTGTGCTTCGCACCTGTGCTCGAGACGTCCCTGGGTTTCCAGCTGTTCTGATCGCCCTCTTGATCAGGCTGGGATACCGCTGGTGCCCTGAGTACATGGTCTACGAGGTTTATCGTGAGTTCAACCAGGAGCAGTACTATGCTGATGTTCGCATCTACGATCAGCAGGATGACTCAGACACTGAGTTACACCTTTTTCACGGTATCGGCATGACTATTGAGATGGCAGTCCATGATGCCGCCTACTCTGCTGTCGCACGTCTCCGAGGACAGCTCAGCGCTGACTTGGATGCCTCTGAGTATCGGTACATTCCGTACGCCCCTGCTGGAGATGCTACTGGATACTACACAGCTGTTTCTGCCCCGTACGAGCCTCGTCGTTACGATCAGCGAGTTCTGATTCACTATACTCAGGCTCTGGATCGCACTGTTTGAGCTCTTGCCGTCGAGTTGTTTGCCACTCGAGCACGACTCTACGAGGCTATGACGCAGTTGCTACCAGCTGTTCGTGCAGGGATACATCCGGAGCACATTCTTTACCCGAGCAGGACCGAGATGCCATCAGGGATCGATTGGCCTACTGTGGGAGGTCACACGCCTGCACTTGGACCTCTTCTTACAGTTCGAGACCGGGTTCTGCATCAGAGTGCACATGGAGCGCAGGATCCTTCTGCGACGAATGTCCGTCGTCCGCACTTGCAGCTACCCCGTTTCAGTGGTTTTCTCCGACGATGTAGCCTTTGCTATGTCTCGTTGTGTACTTCCTTACCGCGTGCCTGCGCGCCGCCTAGTATGTCTAGCTTTTGAATTTGCGCCGTTGTGCTGCCCGAATGTAACCGACTCTGTATGGCTCTGTATGACTTAATGACTATTATTAAGCATCTGCTGTACTACTTAAATTCCGTTGAGTTACATCACGTTGTTCCTACAATACTCGCCGTGGCTTCTGCTAAACTACCCCTGTTGATTTAGCAGGATGGGTGATAACAATCCACCTCCGCCGCCACCGCCTGACTATATGCCTGCGATGATGCAACAGTTTGAACTCAACCGTCAGTTCATGATGGGGATTATGCAACAATTTCCCCGTCCCAATGCCGACCAGCCGCCACCTTCCATCACCTTACCAGAATTTCTGCGACTCAATCCGTCGTTCTTTCGCAACACAGTCAACCCACTGGATGCCGATGATTGGCTGCGTGACATCTCCTATGAGATGGAGTCTGCTGATGTCGCCCCGGTCAATTATGTCACCTTTGCGACATACCTTCTGAAGGGTCCCGCATCACAATGGTGGGCCACTCACCGACAGACCCTACCACCTGGTACCATCGTTACCTGGGCAGAATTCAAGATTGCTTTCCGTGCCCGCTACATTCCCCAAGCTGTCATAGCACGGAAGAAGGCCGAGTTCCGTAGTCTCGTTCAGGGAAATAAATCTGTGGAAGTTTATCAGCGCGAGTTTCTTGACTTGTCTCGCTACGCTGAAGAGGACGTTCCCACTGATGACCGAAGGCAGGAGAAATTCCGTGAAGGGCTGCATCATGATATTCAGTTAGCTCTGCATGTCCAAGACTATCCTGATTTTGCCACCTTGGTGAATAAGGCTATTATGGTTGAAACTGGTCTGAAGAAACATAAAGAAGCGACCAGACGCACTTGTGAGGGGAGCTCATCTTCGGGCTCATCCTCCCAGAAGCGCCGCATTTGGATACCACAGAGCATGTACCGTCCAGCAGCACCAGTGCACAGGCCTTCCTATGCTGCACCACGTCTGCCTCATCCACCACTGAGGCAGCCTCTGCAAGCTCCAGCACCTCGAGCTCCTGCACCACGTCCTGACAATGGACTATGCTTCAAGTGTGGCCAGCCAGGTCACCGTGCCAGAGATTGCTCTCAGAATCAGAATCATTTGGCTCTTCCTTCTGCCGGCCGTGGTAATGGCCGTGGGAATTCTCAGCCTCGCTACAGCAATGCCAGACCTTCTTATGGTCGTGGGCAGGCCTTCCATGTCAACATGAATGAAGACCCCGAACAACCAGCAACAGTGATGGGTACACTTCTTGTTAATTCAGTACCTGCAACTGTTTTATTTGATTCAGGAGCATCGCATTCATTCATGTCAGAACATTTTGCACTCCTGCATGACATTAAGTGCGAAACGCTACAACATCCGTTAGTTGTAAACACTCCCGCGGGTCGGTGCCAAGCCACCATATTCAGCCCCGAAGTCACTATTGTGATTGAAGAGAGAAAGTTTCAGGCCTTCCCCATAATTCTGAATAATTCCAACATTGACCTTATTCTGGGAATGGATTGGTTGAAGGCTCATTACGCCTCAAGCAATTGCGCCACTAAGGTTGTACACCTCCTTCATCCATCAGATGAGTTAGTGAACTACCGAGCTCATATCACTCAGAACGCCGAGGCTCAGATTTATGCCTTGAACGCGTTGAACGCTTCTCCGCTTGAGGGGATCGAGAACATCCCAGTTGTCTGTGACTTCCCGGATGTTTTTCCAGAAGAACTTCCAGGAATACCCCCTGCTAGAGCTGTCGAGTTCGTCATTGACTTGAAGCCTGGCACCACTCCTATTGCGGAGCGTCCTTACAAGATGCCTCCGCACCATCTTATTGAGCTTAAGGAAGAAATTGATAAATCCTTAAGGAAGGGTTTCATTCGTCCTAGTTCCTCTGCCTGGGGAGCACCGTCTCTTTTTGTCAAGAAGAAAGATGGTACGAATAGGTTGGTCCAAGATTACCGTCCTATCAACCAGGCAACTATTCAGAATAAATATCCGCTTCCCCGGATCAATGATTTATATGATCAACTTGCTGGATCTTCGGTGTTCTCTAAACTCGACTTGAGGTTGGGTTATCACCAGATCCATGTCCGTGAAGAGGATATTCCAAAGACTGCATTCGTTACTCGATATGGCTCCTATGAATACACTGTCATGTCATTTGGCCTAACGAATGCTCCAGCTACGTTCTCCCGTCTGATGAATTACATATTCATGGACTACCTCGACAAGTTCGTCGTGGTATATCTGGACGATATCCTAGTATATTCAAAGATTAAGGAAGAACATGCCGAACATCTTCGCCTTGTTCTGGAGAGACTTCGAGAGCATAAGTTATATGCCAAGTACTCCAAATGTGAATTCTGGCTTTCTGAAGTGACCTACCTTGGACATGTGATTTCCAAGGACGGTATTGCCGTTAACCCGGAGCGTGTTCAGGCTATCCTTGACTGGACTCCTCCGAAGAATGCCAAGCAAGTCCGAAGCTTCCTCGGCCTAGCCAGTTATTGCCGTCGATTCGTCGAGCACTTCTCCAAGATCGCCAAGCCCCTGACTAATCTGCTCCACAAAGGCGTTAAGTTTGAGTGGACAGACAAATGTCAGGAAAGTTTCCAGACCCTCAAGGACAAGCTTACTTCTTCTCCAGTGCTTGCTCCTCCTAATTCTCGCAAGGACTTTGTCATATACTGCGACGCCTCTTGTCAGGGATTAGGTTGTGTCCTAATGCAAGAACGAAGAGTGATTGCGTATGCTTCACGTCAATTGTGTCCGCATGAAGAAAATTATCCAGTGCATGATCTTGAACTTGCTGCAGTGATCTATGCATTAAAGTTATGGAGACATTACCTTCTTGGTAATCGGTGTGAGATTTACACCGATCATCAGAGTCTGAAATACTTGTTCACTCAACCGGATCTTAATCTCCGTCAGCAACGATGGTTAGAAACAATTACGGATTATGACTGTGGTATTTCATATACCCCTGGCAAGGCTAACGTGATGGCTGATGCCTTAAGCCGCAAGTCATATTGCAACAACCTCATGGTTAGGCGAGCTCAACCTCGTCTTTATGCGGAGTTGAGTCAGCTGAATCTGCGAATTGTTCCCCAAGGTTCTCTTAATAACCTTGTGGTACAGCCAAACCTTCAGAAGGCTGTTAAGGAAGCACAAGCCAAAGATGCTGAAATTGACTTGATGAAGAAAGAGCTTCACCTTGATAAGTACCGGGATTTCTCAGTTGCTGAAGATGGAACATTATATTTCTGAGACCGCATCGTAGTACCTCGCTTCGAGCTTATGACTGACAAGGTCATGAAGGAGGCTCATGATACACCGCTGTATATCCATCCGGGTAGCACCAAGATGTATCACGATCTTTGACAGAGGTACTAGTGGTCCAGAATGAAGCAGGACATTGCTTGATACGTTGCCGAATGTGACATATGTCGTCGCGTGAAAGCAGAACATCAGAAACCTGCTGGAATTCTTCAACCACTCCCTATTCCTCTGTGGAAGTGGGATAAAGTGCAGATGGATTTCATTACTGGTCTTCCCAAGTCTCAGAAAGGTCACGACGCTATTCTTGTCGTCGTCGACCAACTTTCCAAGGTTGCTCATTTCCTACCTGTTAAGGAGACTATCACTGCTAGCCAGCTAGCAGAGCTGTATATCTCCAGAATCGTTTCACTCCACGGCATTCCGAAGGAGATCAGTTCGGACCGTGGTGGTCTTTTCACGTCCAAGTTCTCGGAAAGTTTTCAAGAAGCTATGGGAACTCACATTACATGGAGTTCAGCTTATCATCCTCAATCCCAAGGCCAAGTTGAGCGAGTTAACCAAGTGCTTGAAGACATGCTTCGAGACTGTGTTATATCCTTCGGTAAGAAATGGGAGGAATCTCTCCCGTATGCCGAGTTCTCTTACAACAACAGCTATCAAGACAGCTTGAAAATGGCCCCCTTCGAAGTTCTTTATGGACGTAAGTGTCGAACCCCTCTGAACTGGTCAGAAACTGGGGAACGACCTCTCGTTGGACCAGACATTATTCAACACGCTGAAGAATAAGTCAGAATTGTCCGAGAGAATCTCAAAGCAGCTCAAGACCGTCAGAAGAGCAACTATGATCGCAAACGATGGGGTCTGACTTATCAACCAGGTGATCATGCTTATCTTCGTGTCACTCCTATGAAGGGCACCCGTCGTTTCGGAATCAAGGGCAAGCTACCTCCTCGCTATATCGGTCCTTTCCGCATCGTGGCTAGACGTGGACAGGTGGCTTATAAATTGGAGTTGCCGCCGCAATTCTCTCATATCCACGACGTCTTCCACGTGTCGCAACTTCGTAAATGCTTCAAGGAATCTCCGCACCGCGCAGTGGATCACGAGATGCTTCAGTTGCAAGATGACTTATCTTATAAGGAGCATCCGATCCGCATCCTTGATGAAGCTGAACGTCGAACTCGTCAGAAGACGACCAAGTTCCTGAAAGTGCAGTGGTCGAATCACACTGAAGATGAAGCCACTTGGGAACGCGAGGATCATCTTCGGGAAGAATATCCCGACCTCTTTCCTTCTACCTCCTAAATTCTCGGGACGAGAATTTCTTTTAGAGGAGGAGAACTTGTAACACCCCTGTGTAACTACCACTGTGATCAGCTGCTAATATTGCCAAGCCATATCATTTGCAGTGCCTAGTCATAGTGGTTAATCAAAGCAAATCAACTCCATTCTGAAAATCAACTCAAATTCATAAGTGGAATATGAAGTTGATCAAACACTGTTGAGAAAATGTTCATTAATTGGCAAATAATCCAGGATCAAGTATAAAACCATCATCAAAATAGTTGGAGTTAGATAAATGCCTCAAACAACTTGAAATAGCACCAAAACAGCAATATTAAATCCATTTAAAATCATATCAATTTCAAATGAAGACCAACTTTGCTCAAAACACTTTTTGGTGAGAGCTAATAATGCAATGCAATATTTGAGACAAGTCCCATATTTTACAAAAGCGCACAAGTGGTCTAAATAATTCAAAACAGAAAAGAATAAAAGAAAAGGCAAAACAGGAAATAAGAAAAAGAAAAACAAACCTTAAACTGGACTGGACCAAGTGCACAGTGCACTGGCCCAGCCCAGCAGGCCCATCTCCCCTTACCTCTCTCCTGCGTGTCGCCGGCGCCTTGGCCGAGCACGCGCGCGCCGGTGAGCGCGCGACACCGCGGCGTCCACCGACGAAACAGGAGCGCGGAGGGGATAAGGAGGAGCCGAGCCATTCCCCCTGGTCCTCCTCAACCACTTCTCCCTTCTCCCCTCGCTCTCTCCTCCTTTCCCCATCGGCGTCCGACGCGGTCGCCGCCGTGCCTCGCCGTTGCCGCGGCCACCGGCCACCCTTCGCCAAGCCGACGAGTCAGCGAGCTCCGTCCCGCTCCTCTCCGTCGCCTGGTGTCCTCTGTTCGAGCTGAGGAGCAGCGAAGGCGGTGGATCGAGCCGTTCCCCTTCTACTCTGCCTCCGACGATCTTCGCCGTCTCCGGCGACCCCCCTGCGCTACTAAGCCTTCGAAGAGCCTCCTTGAGCTCCCTCGGTGAGCTACCGTTCCTCCCTCTTCCTTTTCCCTGTCGTTCGCGAGCTCCAGCACGACGAACCACGGTGGCCGAACCCGCCGCCGCCTGGACACGTCGCCGGCGTAGCCACGGTGACCTTTGGGTCCCGTGCGGGTCACCGTCACGCTCGCCGTGACGCGTAGAGGCCTTCTGGCCCTTTAGTTTGCTCACTAACGCGCCGTGTCGTCATTTTCGACTTCACCCGAATGCCGGTGTCCGCCGCGCTGCTCGCCGCCGTCGTTGTGCGCTGTTTCCGGCCACACCACCGCCACCATTCGACGCGCCATCGAATGGCCGTTCGAACGCACCCGGCCCCGAGCTTTTTGGTGGCCTATAGGCGAATTCCGACGAACGCCCGAGCCGTGCCGCCGCGTTTACGTGCCCGCCGGCGTTCAGTCGCCGGCCGCCGACGTGGCAAGGTGGGACCCACCCCCTGAGAGGCTGCCAGTGGCCCCAGCGCCTCGGTTGACCACGTTCACCTGGTCAACGTGGTTACTGTTCATCCACGAAGTATGACATGTGGGCCCCATCCGATAATTAGTCTAATTAAACACTTTTAAAAATAAAAGTTAATTAGTTAGTTAATGTGACACTGACAGAAGGGCCCCACTTAGTTAATTAAACTTGTTAATCGATCTAATCCACTATTAGACAAACAGAGGCTGACGTGTGGGTCCCACTGGACCCACATGTCAGGTTTGACCTGGTCGTCTGACCAGTTGACTTGCTAATGTCAACAGTGCATCAGGCTGATGTCATAATTTCCTTTTCTGATAAATAAATAAATTCCAGAAAATCATTTAAACTTTGAAAATTAATAACTTTTAAACCGTAGCTCATATCGAAAAAGTTAAAACATGAAAGTTGCTCAGAACGACGAGACGAGTCTGATCGTGTTGTCTGTTTCCTTGTCGGAACCTCCTACGTAGGAGAACTCGTAACTCTGAGCTCGATTCCGGTAGATGAATAGTGCACACACACCGGTTAATAAATCCCAGATTAATTCTAAAAATAACTAAAATGACTTAGAGGCATATTTAGGCAACTCTGCACTGCATCATAGCATCGCACGCACTATGTTGCATCTATTTGCATTATATTTACTTGTTTCTTCCCCCTCTTATCTTTCGGTAGACCCCGATGTTGCCGTAGCTCCTGAGGCAGACGCCACTCCGGAGTACGACTACGTCCCCGACGATCAGGCCCTTGTCGTCGAGCAGACAGGCAAGCACCCCCATTTTGAGCATTCCGATATCGCCCACTCTCTTCTCTCTTATGCTTGCATTAGAAGTTACTGCTTCTGCTGTTGTCCTATATCTGCTGCATAGCCTGTTTAATTGTAACCTGTTGTTGATACTTTCCTGCTATCCTAAACTGTTTAGTATAGGATGGGTAGAGCCTTATCAGAGACCCACTTGACCCGACTGCCCCGCTGGACTCTCAGAAGACCCGAGCAACGGGATCGAAGATCAGACCCTGGCACCGCACATCACTTCCCCTAAGATGCTCCACTCTACTGGGTTACTATCGAGTGCCGAGGGTGATACCTCGTCAGCACTTTTGATGATAACCTTGTAGGTTAGTTAGTCGGTCGTGGTAAGCGAGGGTGATTCCTCCTACACCACCCCCGATAACGATGTCGTCGTGCAACTCCTCAAGTGTGGACCTCGAGGGTGAATCCTCCTTCGTTCACCTTGATGATAACATCGAGCGGGAATTCCATCGAGGGTGATTCCTCAGGGTTCCCTTCGGTGTCAGACACACAGCTACTTCGGATATTATGACTTGACTTTGAACCATGATACTAAAGACGGGTCGGCCCTGAGGGGTACCCGCGCGAGCATGAATGCGAAGTGATGTGGAGTCGGGTTGACCTGAGAGGTGCCTGCGAGATAACTACGAGGCATGGCCAGGCATTCTTAGCCCTTGCCGCAAGTCCTCGAGACGGGGCGACGGGGTCACATCGATCGTGAGTCTCTGCTCGTTTCCGCGCGCTCCAAATTCACTAACGGTTTGGATATTTGATCCGAGGGGCCTCTGGCCTGATAGCACTAACCATCACGTGGGCATAGTATGGGCGTTCTGCGTCGTATACTTCAGCCGAAGCTTAATAGACGTCAGCAACTGAGCGGCACACGCTGGGTTGGACTGGGAACGCAACCGCGCTTGTATTAAGGGGTTGCTAGGTCTGCTCACCGGCGGTGTACGCAACGTGCAGGAGCGTCCGGGGCGATGGCCCAAGACCCCTGGGGGCATAGGTTAGTCCGGCGTGCTAACCTCTTTGTTAAATATTTGGTCGGGTTGCGGCGTGTTGCTTAGCCGAGGCCGGGCATGACCCAGAAAAGTGTGTCCGGCCGGAGTTAAGCGAGCGTGGTGGGTAAGTTGGTGCACCCCTGCAGGGAAGAAACTTCTATCGATAGCCTGTCCTACGGTAACGGACACTCGGAGTTGTATCCCGATCGGTACAACTAGAACATGACTTGAGATGAGAACTGGATAGTACGGCTCTGGGATTGCTTTCTCGCAGGGAGTCGAGAAAGAATCTCTGGCCGAGGTTGATGACACTGCTATACTTTACATTATGTTATTCTGCTCTCTTCTAATGCTGCAAGACTGATGAAGATGCTTGAAGATGCTAGTCTTCGATAGGACTAGGCTTTTCCCTTCTATTCTGGCATTTCTGCAGCCCAGTCCACATATACAGCCCCCTTTGAAAATGTTGCATATGTAGTGTAGATCCTTGCTTGCTGAGTACTTTGGATGAGTACTCACATTTGCTTTATTTTCCTTTTTCCCCCTTTATCCCTTTGTCGCATCCAGACGACGGAGCCCCGGAGCCAGTTGTCCCCGTCGACGACCACTACTACTACCAGCCCGGAGAGTACTACTACTACGAGGAGCCGACCGACGACCAGGAGTAGGATTCGGAGGGTCCAGGGCAGGAGGCCCCACGCCTTTCGATCGTAGAGTTTTATTTTGCCCCGCCTCTGTGAAGGCTTCTCTCTTTCTGTAATATATCTGTACCCAGATATCTGATGCTTCCGCTGACACTTGTATGCCATCGAGCTATGTATTCGAGCCCTCGAGGCCCTGGCTTGTAATATTAAGCTTGTATGACTTTATTTATGTTTTAGAGTTGCGTTGTGATATCTTCAAGTGAGTCCTTAGGCTTGATCGTGTGCATTTGCGTGTATGGTTAGTGCACGATTAAGCCGGGGTCATCACAATCTCCATCATCACTGGCTCGACACCTTGATCTCCATCATTGCGTCGTGGTCGTCTCGCCAACTATTGCTTCTACTACTATTGCTAATGCATAGCGATAAAGTAAAGCAATTACATGGCATTTGCATTTCATACAATAAAGAGACAACCATAAGGCTCGTGCCGGTTGCCGATAAATTACAAAACATGATCATCTCATACAATAACGTATATCACATCATGTCTTGACCATATCACATCACAACATGCCCTGCAAAAACAAGTTAGACGTCCTCTACTTTGTTGTTGCAAGTTTTACGTGGCTGCTACGGGCTTCTAGCAAGAACCGTTCTTACCTACGGCAAAAACCACAACGGTGAATTATCAAGTTTATTGTTTTAATCTTCTTCAAGGACCGGCAACAGTCAAATTCGATTCAACTAAAGTAGGAGAAACAGACACCCGCCAGCCACCTTTATGCAAAACAAGTTGTATGTCTGTCGGTGGAACCGGTCTCATGTACGTGGACATGTAAGGTTGGTCTGGGCCGCTTCATCCCACAATGCCACCGAATCAAAATAAGACGTTGCTGGTAAGCAGTATGAACATCACCGCCCACAACTTCTTTGTGTTCTACTCGTGCATATCATCTACGCATAGACCTGGCTCGGATGCCACTGTTGGGAAACGTTGCAGGGAAAACAAAAAAAATCTCTACGCACACGCAAGATCTATCCATGGAGATGCATAGCTACGAGAGGGGAGAGCATCTTCATACCCTTGAAGATCGCTAAGCGAAAGCGTTTATCAACGCGGTTGATGTAGTCGTACACCTTTGCGATCCGTCCCAATCAAGTACCGAACGTAAGGCACCTCCGCGTTCAACACACGTTCAGCTCGACAACGTCCTCACCTTCTTGATCCAGCAAGACGGGCGAAGAAGTAGATGAGTTCCGGTAGCACGACGGCGTGGTGACGGTGTTGGTGAAGAACAATCTCCGCAGGGCTTCGCCAAGCACAACGGAAACTATGACGGAGGATAAACTAGAGGGGACAGGGTTGCCGGCACACGGCTTGGTGATTGTTGATATCTCTTGGGTGCTAGCCCTACCCCTCTATTTATATGTTGAGCCCTGGGGTCGAAACTTGGACTAAAAGCCTCCTCAAAGTCGGTTTTGCCCGCAAGGAAGAGTCCTTCTCGGACTTCTAGGACCAGACGCCACAGTCCTTGGCGTCTGGCCTAGGGCCAGACGCCAGGGTCTCCGGCGTTTGGCCACCTGGCCTCCGCAAAACTCCTTTTGCACCGACGTAAAGCCCCGTGGGCTTTACCCCTTGGCCTAACCATATCATCCTATATATCAATCTTTACCTCCGGACCATTCCGGAGCTCCTCGTCATGTCCGTGATCTCATCCGGGACACCAAACAACATTCGGTCACCATACATAACTCATATAATACTATATCGTCAACGAATGTTAAGCGTGCAGACCCTACGGGTTCGAGAACTATGTAGACATGACCGAGACACCTCTGCGGTCAGTAACCAATAGGGGAACCTGGATGCCCATATTGGCTCCTACATATTCTACGAAGATCTTTATCGGTCGAACCTTTATGACAACATACGTAGTTCCCTTTGTCTGTCGGTATGTTACTTGCCTGAGATTCGATCGTCGGAATCTTCATACCTAGTTCAATCTCGTTACCGGCAAGTCTCTTTACTAGTTTCGTAATACATCATCCTGTAACTAACTCCTTAGTCACTTTGCTTGCAAGCTTCTCGTGATGCTGTATTACCGAGAGGGCCCAGAGATACCTCTCCAATACACGGAGTGACAAATCCCAATCTCGATTCACGCCAACTCAACAGACACCTTCGGAGATACCTGTAGAGCATCTTTATGATCACCCAGTTATGTTGTGACGTTTGATAGCACACAAAGTATGCCTCCGGTATCCGGGAGTTGCATGATCTCATGGTCGAAGGAACATGTATTTGACATTCAAGAAAGCAGTAGCAATAAGCTGAACGATCATATGCTAAGCTAACGGATGGGTCTTGTCCATCACATCATTCTCCTGATGATGTGATTCCGTTATCAAATGACAACACATGTCTATGGTTAGTAAACCTTAACCATCTTTGATCAATGAGCTAGTCTAGCAGAGGCTTACTAGGGACACGGTATTTGTTTATGTATTCACACATGTATTTAAGTTTCCGATCAATACAATTATAGCATGAATAATAAACCTTTATCATGAATAAGGAAATATAAAATAACAACTTTATTATTGCCTCTAGGGCATATTTCCTTCAGTCTCCCACTTGCACTAGAGTCAATAATCTAGTTCACATCATCATGTGATTAACACCCATAGTTCACATCGCCATGTGACTAAAACCCGAAGAATTTACTAGAGTCAATAATCTAGTTCACATCGCCATGTGATTAAAACTCAAAAGAGCACTAAGGTGTGATCTTTTTTTGCTTGTGAGAGAGGTTTAGTCAACATGTCTGCCACATTCAGATCCGTATGTATTTTGCAAATTTCTATGTCTACAATGCTCTGCATGGAGCTACTCTAGCTAATTGCTCCCACTTTTAATATGTATCCAGAACGAGACTCAGAGTCATCCAGATCGGTCTCAAAGCTTGCATCGACGTAACCCTTTACGGCGAACTCTTTATCACCTCCATAACCGAGAAATATCTCCTTAGTCCTCTTAGGTAACTAAGGTTAATTTTGACCGTTGTCCAGTGATCTTACTCCTGGATCACTATTGTACCCCCTTGCCAAACTCATGGCAAGGTACACAACAGGTCTGGTACACAGCATGGCATACTTTATAGAACCTATGGTTGAGGCATATGGAATGTCTTTCATTCTCTCTCTATCTTCTGTCGTGGTCGGGTTTTTAGTCTTTACTCAACTTCACACCTTGCAACACATGCTAGAACCCTTTCTTTAACTGATCTATTTTGAACTTCTTCAAAACTTTGCCAAGGTATGTGCTTTGTGAAAGTCCTAAGCTTCTCGATCTATCCCTATAGATCTTGATGCCCAATATATAAGCAGCTTCACCGAGGTTTTTACTGAAAAATTCTTATTCAAGTATCCTTTTATGCCATCCAGAAATTCTATATCATTTCCAATCAACAATATGTCATCCACATATAATATCATAAATGTTATAGAGCTCCCACTCACTTTCTTGTAAATACAGGCTTCACCGTAAGTCTGTATAAAACCATATGCTTTGATCAACTCATCAAAGCGTATATTCCAACTCCGAGATGCTTGCACCAGTCCATAGATGGATCGCTAGAGCTTGCACACTTTGTTAGTACCTTTAGGATTGACAAAACCTTCTGGTTGCATCATATACAACTCTTCTTTGAGAAATGCATCAAGGAATGCCGTTTTGACGTCCATTTGCCAGATTTCATAATCATAAAATGCAGCAATTGCTCACATGATTCGGACGAACTTAAGCATCGCTACGGGTGAGAAAGTCTCATCGTAGTCAACTCCTTGAACTTGTTGAAAACCTTTCGCGACAAGTTGAGCTTTGTGGACAGTAACATTACCATCAGCGTCAATCTTCTTCTTAAAGATCCATTTATTCTAAATGGCTTGCCGATCATCGGGCAAGTCCAACAAAGTCCATACTTTGTTCTCATACGTGGATCCTATCTCAGATTTCATGGCCTCAAGCCATCTGTCGGAATCTGGGCTCATCATAGCTTCTTCATAACTCGTAGGTTCATCATGGTCTAATAACATGACTTCCAGGACATGATTACTGTACCACTCTGGTGCGGAACGTGCTCTGTTCGACCTACGAGATCCAGTAGTAAATTCATCTGAAGTTTCATGATCATCATCATTAGCTTCCTCTCTAGTTGGTGTAGGCATCACGGGAACGGATTTCTCTGATGTGCTACTTTCCAATTCGAGAGAAGGTAAAATTACCTCCTCAAGTTCTACTTTCCTCCCACTCACTTCTTTCGAGAGAAACACCTTCTCTAGAAATGTTCCATTCTTGGCAACAAAGATCTTGCCTTCGGATCTGTGGTAGAAGGTGTACCCAATTGTTTCCTTAGGGTATCCTATGAAGACGCACTTCTCCGATTTAGGTTCGAGCATATCAGGCTGAAGCCTTTTGACACAAGCGTCGCATCCCCAAACTTTAAGAAACGACAGCTTAGGTTTCTTGCCAAACCATAGTTCATACGGTGTCGTCTCAATGGGATTAGACGATGCCCTATTTAACGTGAATGCATCTGTCTCTAATGCATAACCCCAAAATGATAGTTGTAAATAGGTAAGAGACATCATAGAACGCACCATATCTAATAAAGTACGGTTACGATGTTCGGACACACCATTACGCTGTGGTGTTCCAGGTGGTGTGAGTTGTGAAACAATTCCACATTGTTTTAAATGAAGGCCAAACTCATAACTCAAATATTCGCTTCCGCGATCAGATCGTAGAAACTTTATTTTCTTGTTATGATGATTCTCCACTTCACTCTGAAATTCTTTGAACTTTTCAAATGTTTCAGACTTATGTTTCATTAAGTAGATATACCCATACCTACTCAATTCATTTGTGAAGGTCAGAAAATAATGATACCCGCCGCGTGCTTCAACACTCATCGGACCGCATACATCGGTATGTATAATTTCCAATAAGTCATTAGCTCGCTCCATTGTTCCGGAGAACGGAGTTTTAGTCATCTTGCCCATGAGGCATGGTTCGCAAGTATCAAATGATTCATAATCAAGTGATTCCAAAAGTCCATCAGCATGGAGTTTCTTCATGCGCTTTACACCAATATGACCTAAACGACAGTACCACAAGTAAGTTGCACTATCATTATCAATTTTGCATCTTTTGGCATCAATATTATGTGTATCACTATGATCGAAATTCAATAAACCATTTACATTGGGTGTATGACCATAGAAGGTTTTATTCATGTAAACAGAAGAACAATTATTCTCTGACTTAAATGAATAACTGTATTACAATAAACATGATCAAATCATATTCATGCTCAACGCAAACACCAAATAACATTTATTTAGGTTCATCACTAATCCCGAAGGAGTGTGCGATGGTGATCTTATTAACCTTGGAATCACTTCCAACACACATCGTCATCTCGCCCTTAACTAGTCTCTATTCATTCTGCAACTCATGTTTCGAGTTACTAATCTTAGCAACTGAACCTGTATCAAATACCCAGGGGCTACTACAAACACTAGTAAGGCGCACATCAATAATCTGTATATTAAATATACCTTTGTTCACTTTGCCATCCTTCTTATCCGCCAAATGTTTAGGGCAGTTCCGCTTCCAGTGACCATTTCCTTTGAAGTAGAAGCACTTAGTTTCAGGTTTGGGTACAGCTTTGGGCTTCTTCACGGGAGTGGCAACTTGCTTGCCATTCTTCTTGAAGTTCCCTTTCTTTCCCTTCGCCCTTTTTCTTGAAACTAGTGGTCTTGTTAACCATCAACACTTGATGCTCTTTCTTGATTTCTACCTTCGCCGATTTCAGCATCGCGAAGAGCTCGGGAATCGTTTTCGTCATCCCTTGCACGTTATAGTTCATCACGAAGTTCTAGTAGCTTGGTGATAGTGACTAGAGAACTCTGTCAATCACTATCTTATCTGGAAGATTAACTCCCACTTGATTCAAGCGATTGTAGTAACCAGACATTTTGAGTACATGCTCACTGGTTGAGCTATTCTGCTCCATCTTGTAGGCAAAGTACTTGTTAGAGGTCTCATACCTCTCGACATGGGCATGAGTCTGAAATACCAATTTCAGCTCTTGGAACATCTCATATGCTCCGTGGCGTTCAAAACGTCTTTGAAGTCCCGGTTCTAAGCCGTAAAGCATGGCGCACTAAACTATCAAGTAGTGATCATATCGAGCTTGCCAAACATTCCTAATGTCTGCATCTGCTGCTGCAATAGGTCTGTCACCTAGCGGTGCATCAAGGACATAATTCTTCTGTGTAGCAATGAGGATAATCCTCAGATCACGGACCCAATCCGCATTATCGCTACCATCATCTTTCAACTCAGTTTTCTCTAAGAACATATCAAAAACATAAGGGAGCTATATCGCGAGCTATTGATCTACAACATAGATATGCAAATACTATCAGGACTAAGTTCATGATAAATTAAGTTCAATTAATCAAATTACTAATGAACTCCCACTTAAATAGACATCCCTCAAGTCATCTAAGTGATACGTGATCCAAATCAACTAACCCATGTCCGATCATCACGTGAGATGGGGTAGTCATCAATGGTGAACATCTCTATGTTGATCATATCTACTATATGACTCACATTCGACCTTTCGGTCTTCAGTGTTCCGAGACCATGTCTGTACATGCTAGGCTCGTCAAGTTTAACCCAAGTATTCTGCATGTGTAAAACTGTCTTACACCCGTTGTATGTGAACGTAGAGTCTATCACACCCGATCATCACGTGGTGTCTCGAAACGACGAACTTTCGCAACGGTGCATACTCGGGGAGAACACTTTTACCTTGAAATTTAGTGAAGGGATCATCTTATAATGCTACCGCCGTACTAAGCAAAATAAGATGCGTAAAAGATAAACATCACATGCAATCAAAATATGTGACATGATATGGCCATCATCATCTTGTGCTTTTGATCTCCATCGCCAAAGCATCGTCATGATCTCCATCGTCACCAGCTCGACACCTTGATCTCCATCGTTGCGTCGTGGTCGTCTCGCCAACTATTGCTTCTACTACTATTGCTAACGCATAGCGATAAAGTAAAGCAATTACATGGCGTTTGCATTTCATACAATAAAGAGACAACCATAAGGCTCCTGCCGGTTGCCGATAAATTACAAAACATGATCATCCCATACAATAACGTATATCACATCATGTCTTGACCATATCACATCACAACATGCCCTGCAAAAACAAGTTAGACGTCCTCTACTTTGTTGTTGTAAGTTTTACGTGACTGCTATGGGCTTCTAGCAAGAACCGTTCTTACCTACGGCAAAAACCACAACGGTGAATTATCAAGTTTGCTGTTTTAACCTTCTTCAAGGACCGGCCACAGTCAAATTCGATTCAACTAAAGTAGTAGAAACAGACACCCGCCAGCCACCTTTATGGAAAACAAGTTGTATGTCTGTCGGTGGAACCGGTCTCATGTACGTGGACATGTAAGGTTGGTCCGGGCCGCTTCATCCCACAATGCCGCCGAATCAAAATAAGACGTTGGTGGTAAGCAGTATGAACATCACCGCCCACAACTTCTTTGTGTTCTACTCTTGCATATCATCTACGCATAGACCTGGCTCGGATGCCACTGTTGGGAAACGTTGCATGGAAAACGAAAAAAATTCTACGCACACGCAATATCTATCCATGGAGATGCATAGCTACGAGAGGGGAGAGCATCTTCATACCCTTGAATATCGCTAAGCGGAAGCGTTTATCAACGCGGTTGATATAGTCGTACACCTTTGCGATCCGTCCCAATCAAGTACCGAACGTACGGCACCTCCGCGTTTAGCACACGTTCAGCTCGACGACGTCCTCACCTTCTTGATCCAGCAAGACGGGCGAAGAAGTAGATGAGTTCCGGTAGCACGACGGCGTGGTGACGGTGTTGGTGAAGAACAATCTCCACCGGGCTTCGCCAAGCACAACGGAAACTATGACGGAGGATAAACTAGAGGGGACGGGATTGCCGGCACACGGCTTGGTGATTGTTGATATCTCTTGGGTGCTAGCCCTGCCCCTCTATTTATATGTTGAGCACTGGGGTCGAAACTTGGAGTAAAAGCCTCCTCAAAGTCGGTTTGCCCGCAAGGAAGAGTCCTTCTCGGACTTCCAGGACCAGACGCCATAGTCCTTATCATCTGGCCCAGACGCCATGGGCCTCGGCGTCTGGCCCAGGGCCAGACGCCAGGGTCTCCGGCGTTTGGCCCCCTGGCCTCCGCAAAACTCCTTTTGCACCGACCTAAAGCCCCGTGGGCTTTACCCCTTGGCCTAACCATATCATCCTATATATCAATCTTTACCTCTGGACCATTCTGGAGCTCCTCGTCATGTCCGTGATCTCATCCAGGACTCCGAACAACATTCGGTCACCAACATACATAACTCATATAATACTATATCGTCAACGAACGTTAAGCGTGCGGACCCTACGGGTTCGAGAACTATGTAGACATGACCGAGACACCTCTCCGGTCAATAACCAATAGCGGAACCTGGATGCCCATATTGGCTCCTACATATTCTACGAAGATCTTTATCGGTCGAACCTTTATGACAACATACGTAGTTCCCTTTGTCTGTCGGTATGTTACTTGCCTGAGATTCGATCGTCGGTATCTTCATACCTAGTTCAATCTCGTTACCGACAAGTCTCTTTACTCGTTCCGTAATACATCATCCTGTAACTAACTCCTTAGTCACTTTGCTTGCAAGCTTCTCGTGATGCTGTATTACCGAGAGGGCCCAGAGATACCTCTCCGATACACGGAGTGACAAATCCCAATCTCGATTCACGCCAACTCAACAGACACCTTCGGAGATACCTGTAGAGCATCTTTATGATCACCCAGTTATGTTGTGATGTTTGATAGCACACAAAGTATTCCTCCGGTATCCGGGAGTTGCATGATCTCATCGTCGAAGGAACATGTATTTGACATTCAAGAAAGCAGTAGCAATAAACTGAACGATCATATGCTAAGCTAACGGATGGGTCTTGTCCATCACATCATTCTCCTAATGATGTGATACCGTTATCAAATGACAACACATGTCTATGGTTAGGAAACCTTAACCTTCTTTGATCAACGAACTAGTCTAGCAGAGGCTTACTAGGGACACGGTATTTGTTTATGTATTCACACATGTATTTAAGTTTCCGATCAATACAATTATAGCATGAATAATAAACCTTTATCATGAATAAGGAAATATAAAATAACAACTTTATTATTGCCTCTAGGGCATATTTCCTTCAGTCTCCCACTTGCACTAGAGTCAATAATCTAGTTCACATCGTCATGTGATTAACACCCATAGTTCACATCGCCATGTGACTAAAACCCGAAGAATTTACTAGAGTCAATAATCTAGTTCACATCGCCATGTGATTAACACTCAAAAGAGCACTAAGGTGTGATCATGTTTTGCTTGTGAGAGAGGTTTAGTCAACATGTCTGCCACATTCAGATCCGTATGTATTTTGCAAATTTCTATGTCTACAATGCTCTACATGGAGCTACTCTAGCTAATTGCTCCCACTTTTAATATGTATCTAGAACGATACTCAGAGTCATCCAGATCGGCCTCAAAGCTTGCATCGACGTAACCCTTTATGACGAACTCTTTATCACCTCCATAACCGAGAAATATCTCCTTAGTCCTCTTAGGTTAATAAGGATAATTTTGACTGTTGTCCAGTGATCTTACTCCTGGATCACTATTGTACCCCCTTGCCAAACTCATGGCAAGGTACGCAATAGGTCTGGTACACAGCATGGCATACTTTATAGAACCTATGGTTGAGGCATAGGGAATGTCTTTCATTCTCTCTCTATCTTCTGCCGTAGTCGGGTTTTGAGTGTTTACTCAACTTCACACCTTGCAACACAGGCTAGAACCCTTTCTTTGACTGATCTATTTTGAACTTCTTCAAAACTTTGCCAAGGTATGTGCTTTGTGAAAGTCCTAAGCGTCTCGATCTATCCCTATAGATCTTGATGCCCAATATATAAGCAGCTTCACCGAGGTTTTTACTGAAAAATTCTTATTCAAGTATCCTTTTATGCCATCCAGAAATTCTATATCATTTCCAATCAACAATATGTCATCCACATATAATATCATAAATGTTACAGAGCTCCCACTCACTTTCTTGTAAATACAGGCTTCACCGTAAGTCTGTATAAAACCATATGCTTTGATCAACTCATCAAAGCGTATATTCCAACTCCGAGATGCTTGCACCAGTCCATAGATGGATCATTGGAGCTTGCACACTTTGTTAGTACTTTTAGGATTGACAAAACCTTCTGGTTGCATCATATACAACTCTTCTTTGAGAAATGCATCAAGGAATGCCGTTTTGACGTCCATTTGCCAGATTTCATAATCATAAAATGCGGCAATTGCTAACATGATTCGGACGAACTTAAGCATCACTACGGGTGAGAAAGTCTCATCGTAGTCAACTCCTTGAACTTGTCGAAAACATTTCGTGACAAGTTTAGCTTTGTGAACAGTAACATTACCATCAGCGTCAGTCTTCTTCTTAAAGATCCATTTATTCTAAATGGCTTGCCGATCATCGGGCAAGTCCACCAAAGTCCATACTTTGTTCTCATACGTGGATCCTATCTCAGATTTCATGGCCTCAAGCCATCTGTCGGAATCTGGGCTCATCATAGCTTCTTCATAATTCGTAGGTTCGTCATGGTCTAATAACATGACTTCCAGGACATGATTACCGTACCACTCTGGTGCGGAACGTGCTCTGTTCGACCTACGAGATCTAGTAGTAAATTGATCTGAAGTTTCATGATCATCATCATTAGCTTCCTCTCTAGTTGGTGTAGGCATCACGGGAACGGATTTCTCTGATGTGCTACTTTCCAATTCGAGAGAAGGTACAATTACCATATCAAGTTCTACTTTCCTCCCACTCACTTCTTTCAAGAGAAACACCTTCTCTAGAAATGTTCCATTCTTGGCAACAAAGATCTTGCCTTCAGATCTGTGGTAGAAGGTGTACCAAATTGTTTCCTTAGGGTATCCTATGAAGACGCACTTCTCCGATTTAGGTTCGAGCTTATCAGGCTGAAGCCTTTTGACATAAGCGTCGCATCCCCAAACTTTAAGAAACGACAGCTTAGGTTTCTTGCCAAACCATAGTTCATACGGTGTCGTCTCAACGAGATTAGACGGTGCCCTATTTAACGTGAATGCAGCTGTCTCTAATGCATAACCCCAAAATGATAGTTGTAAATCGGTAAGAGGCATCATAGAACACACCATATCTAATAAAGTATGGTTACGATGTTCGGACACACCATTACGCTATGGTGTTCCAGGTGGCGTGAGTTGTGAAACAATTCCACATTGTTTTAAATGAAGGCCAAACTCGTAACTCAAATATTCGCTTCCGCGATCAGATCGTAGAAACTTTATTTTCTTGTTATGATGATTCTCCACTTCACTCTGAAATTCTTTGAACTTTTCAAATGTTTCAGACTTATGTTTCATTAAGTAGATATACCCATACCTACTCAAATCATCTGTGAAGATCAGAAAATAATGATACCCGCCGCGTGCTTCAACACTCATCGGACCGCATACATCGGTATGTATAATTTTCAATAAGTCATTAGCTCGCTCCATTGTTCCGGAGAACGGAGTTTTAGTCATCTTGCCCATGAGGCATGGTTCGCAAGTATCAAATGATTCATAATCAAGTGATTCCAAAAGTCCATCAGCATGGAGTTTCTTCATGCGCTTTACACCAATATGACCTAAACGGCAGTGCCACAAGTATGTTGCACTATCATTATCAACTTTGCATCTTTTGGCATCAATATTATGTGTATCACTACGATCAAAATTCAATAAACCATTTACATTGGGTGTATGACCATAGAAGGTTTTATTCATGGAAACAGAATAACAATTATTCTCTGACTTAAATGAATAACTGTATTGCAATAAACATGATCAAATCATATTCATGCTCAACGCAAACACCAAATAACATTTATTTAGGTTCATCACTAATCCCGAAGGAGTGTGCGATGGTGATCTTATTAACCTTGGAATCACTTCCAACACACATCGTCACCTCGCCCTTAACTAGTCTCTGTTCATTCTGCAACTCGTGTTTCGAGTTACTAATCTTAGCAACTGAACCGGTATCAAATACCCAGGGGCTACTACAAACACTAGTAAGGCGCACATCAATAATCTGTATATCAAATATACCTTTGTTCACTTTGCCATCCTTCTTATCCGCCAAATGTTTAGGGCAGTTCCGCTTCCAGTGACCATTTCCTTTGAAGTAGAAGCACTTAGTTTCAGGCTTGGGTCCAGCTTTGGGCTTCTTCACGGGAGTGGCAACTTGCTTGCCATTCTTCTTGAAGTTCCCTTTCTTTCCCTTCGCCCTTTTTCTTGAAACTAGTGGTCTTGTTAACCATCAACACTTGATGCTCTTTCTTGATTTCTACCTTCGCCAATTTGAGCATCGCGAAGAGCTCGGGAATCATTTTCGTCATCCCTTGCATGTTATAGTTCATCACGAAATTCTAGTAGCTTGGTGATAGTGACTAGAGAACTCTGTCAATCACTATCTTATCTGGAAGATTAACTCCCACTTGATTCAAGCGATTGTAGTAACCAGACATTTTGAGTACATGCTCACTGGTTGAGCTATTCTGCTCCATCTTGTAGGCAAAGTACTTGTTAGAGGTCTCATACCTCTCGATACGGGCATGAGTCTGAAATACCAATTTCAGCTCTTGGAACATCTCATATGCTCCGTGGCGTTCAAAACGTCTTTGAAGTCCCGGTTCTAAACCGTAAAGCATGGCGCACTAAACTATCAAGTAGTGATCATATCGAGCTTGCCAAACGTTCGTAATGTCTGCATATGCTCCTGCAATAGGTCTGTCACCTAGCGGTGCATCAAGGACATAATTCTTCTCTGTAGCAATGAGGATAATCCTCATATCACGGACCCAGTCCGCATTATCGCTACCACCATCTTTCAACTCAGTTTTCTCTAGGAACATATCAAAAACATAAGGGAGCTATATCGCGAGCTATTGATCTACAACATAGATATGCAAATACTATCAGGACTAAGTTCATGATAAATTAAGTTCAATTAATCAAATTACTAATGAACTCCCACTTAAATAGACATCCCTCAAGTCATCTAAGTGATACGTGATCCAAATCAACTAACCTATGTCCGATCATCATGTGAGATGGGGTAGTCATCAATGGTGAACATCTCTATGTTGATCATATCTACTATATGACTCACGTTCGACCTTTCGGTCTTCAGTGTTCCGAGACCATGTCTGTACATGCTAGGCTCGTCAAGTTTAACCCAAGTATTCTGCATGTGTAAAACTGTCTTACACCTGTTGTATGTGAACGTAGAGTCTATCACACCCGATCATCACGTGGTGTCTCGAAACGACGAACTTTCGCAACGGTGCATACTCGGGGAGAACACTTTTACCTTGAAATTTAGTGAAGGGATCATCTTATAATGCTACCGCCATACTAAGCAAAATAAGATACGTAAAAGATAAACATCACATGCAATCAAAATATGTGACATGATATGGCCATCATCATCTTGTGCTTTTGATCTCTATCGCCAAAGCATCGTCATGATCTCCATTGTCACTTGCTCGACACCTTGATCTCCATCGTTGCGTCGTGGTCCTCTCGCCAACTATTGCTTCTACTACTATTGCTAACGCATAGCGATAAAGTAAAGCAATTACATGGCATTTGCATTTCATACAATAAAGAGACAACCATAAGGCTCCTGCCGGTTGCCGATAAATTACAAAACATGATCATCTCATACAATAACATATATCACATCATGTCTTGACCATATCACATCACAACATGCCCTGCAAAAACAAGTTAGACGTCCTCTACTTTGTTGTTGCAAGTTTTACGTGGCTGCTACGGGCTTCTAGCAAGAACCGTTCTTACCTACGGCAAAAACCACAACGGTGAATTATCAAGTTTGCTGTTTTAACCTTCTTCAAGGACCGGCCACAGTCAAATTCGATTCAACTAAAGTAGGATAAACAGACACCCGCCAGCCACCTTTATGCAAAACAAGTTGTATGTCTGTCGGTGGAACCGGTCTCATGTACGTGGACATGTAAGGTTGGTCCGGGCCGCTTCATCCCACAATGCCGCCGAATCAAAATAAGACGTTGGTGGTAAGCAGTATGAACATCACCGCCCACAACTTTTTTGTGTTCTACTCTTGCATATCATC
This sequence comes from Thinopyrum elongatum, assembly GCA_011799875.1. Taxonomy (NCBI): domain Eukaryota; kingdom Viridiplantae; phylum Streptophyta; class Magnoliopsida; order Poales; family Poaceae; genus Thinopyrum; species Thinopyrum elongatum. Next base: position 526,482,157 of record CM022299.1, read on the forward strand.
TACGCATACACCTGGCTCGGATGCCACTATTGGGAAATGTTGCATGGAAAACAAAAAAAAATTTATGCACACGCAAGATCTATCCATGGAGATGCATAGCTACGAGAGGGGAGAGCATCTTCATACCCTTGAAGATCGCTAAGCGGAAGCGTTTATCAACGCGGTTGATGTAGTCGTACACCTTTGCAATCCGTCCCAATAAAGTACCGAACGTACGGCACCTCCGCGTTCAGCACACGTTCAGCTCGATGACGTCCTCACCTTCTTGATCTAGCAAGACGGGCGAAGTAGTAGATGAGTTCCGGCAGCACGACAGCGTGGTGACGGTGTTGGTGAAGAACAATCTCCGCAGGGCTTCGCCAAGCACAACGGAAACTATGACGGAGGATAAACTAGAGGGGATGGGGTTGCTGGCACACGGCTTGGTGATTGTTGATATCTCTTGGGTGCTAGCCCTACCCCTCTATTTATATGTTGAGCCCTGGGGTCGAAACTTGGAGTAAAAGCCTCCTCAAAGTCGGTTTTGCCCGCAAGGAAGAGTCCTTCTCGGACTTCCAGGACCAGACGCCACAGTCCTTGGCGTCTGGCCCAGACGCCATGGGCCTTGGCGTCTAGCCCAGGGCCAGACGCCAGGGTCTCCGGCGTTTGGCCCCCTGGCCTCCGCAAAACTCATTTTGCACCGACCTAAAGCCCCGTGGGCTTTTACCCCTTGGCCTAACCATATCATTCTATATATCAATCTTTACCTCCGGTCCATTCCGGAGCTCCTCGTCATGTCCGTGATCTCATCCGGGACTCCGAACAACATTCGGTCACCAACATACATAACTCATATAATACTATATCGTCAACGAACGTTAAGCATGCGGACCCTACGGGTTCGAGAACTATGTAGACATGACCGAGACACCTCTCCGGTCAATAACCAATAGCGGAACCTGGATGCCCATATTGGCTCCTACATATTCTAAGAAGATCTTTATCGGTCGAACCTTTATGACAACATACGTAGTTCCCTTTGTCTATCGGTATGTTACTTGCCCGAGATTTGATCGTCGGTATCTTCATACCTAGTTCAATCTCGTTACCGGCAAGTCTCTTTACTCGTTCCGTAATACATCATCATGTAACTAACTCCTTAGTCACTTTGATTGCAAGCTTCTCGTGATGCTGTATTACCGAGAGGGCCCAGAGATACCTCTCCGATACACGGAGTGACAAATCCCAATCTCGATTCACGCCAACTCAACAGACACCTTCGGAGATACCTGTAGAGCATCTTTATGATCACCCAGTTATGTTGTGACGTTTGATAGCACACAAAGTATTCCTTCGGTATCCGGGAGTTGCATGATCTTATGGTCGAAGGAACATGTATTTGACATTCAAGAAAGCAGTAGCAATAAACTGAACGATCATATGCTAAGCTAACGGATGGGTCTTGTCCATCACATCATTTTCCTAATGATGTGATCCCGTTATCAAATGACAACACATGTCTATGGTTAGGAAACCTTAACCATCTTTGATCAACGAGCTAGTCTAGTAGAGGCTTACTAGGGACACGGTATTTGTTTATGTATTCACACATGTATTTAAGTTTCCAATCAATACAATTATAGCATGAATAATAAACCTTTATCATGAATAAGGAAATATAAATAACAACTTTATTATTGCCTCTAGGGCATATTTCCTTCAGAAAGCGGATCAAATTCAGATGAATAATGCCCATAGCGTACCCTATTTCATATTTATTTATTTTGGATTGGGTAAGCGAAACGGATGCTGATTCGAAGTCAGAGTATGTCTACCGGGCTTCAATCCTTCTTGAGTTCGTATGTCTAGATGTAGTCGACCGAGCTCCGACGTAGATTCCTGTCGTCTCCTTGGGACAGCGACTTTAGGATTTTTCATCATGTGGTGAGATTTGGTATCAGATGTTTTAGATTTGTGCAAGGGTTCAACGTTGACGACTACGGCTCCAAGGTGTTGGTCCTTAATGGCACATGCACAAAGACTTTCCGGCTGTGATCGATAAGGTCAAGCCGGCTCCGATAGGGGAGCCACGACAACAACGCGTTGGCGACTCGTCCGACAACAGTAGTGGTCATTCGGTGGTCTCGGAATCTCGATGTAATGTTTATTATGTTTGAGATGCTTTGTACTCCCAGTGAACTTTTATAAAGAGTCAATTACAACGGTGGTGCTAGAACTTGGCGCAAACGGTCATTTTAGTGCTAGAACTTGTGGCATACATCGAAGGGGTGTAAAAACTTGGCTTTGACATGCAAATACGGTGTAAATCTCGTTTGTATACTGCCGTGATGCTGATGAGGCATGACAGCGTGGCGTAGGGCCCACTGTTAGTGACACCATGGTGAAGATGAGGCGTGTGGCGTGCTCTTTTTGCGAAAAAGCCCCAAATTTGTATTTTTTTTCTCACATATAAGCCCCTAACAGGTGAACAGTCATCTGCATGTGTGGCTTCCGGTGGGTCTCATATGTCAGCGAAACATAGGAAATTTTATTGGAAAGAAAAACACATCAATGGGCAAAGGATTCGAACATGTGACCACGTGCTGACAAGAGAGCGATGCTAGCAAACCTCCCAAAGTACACTCGGTGACATACAAGTATACTCAACTTTTATATCTATTTACTAAATTAAAATATGAATTTTAATTTTAATACAAGGAAAAAGATAGGCCCTTGGGGTATCGAACAGGGAATCCAACAAAAGAACGTGCCGCTGCACTCTAACGTGTATTTGGAATTGTTATGATTCTTGTGGGATACAATTTATGTTTTTTTTTCATTTTTCGAAATTTGCAATACAAATATAAAAATTATAATTATAAATAATAAACACATATATAAAATAAATTAAACTAAAAATACTGACATATTAAATTATTAAAAACCTGTCAATAAATTATAAATTTTGTATTTTTAAAAATTATTTTATATTAAATAAACATTTAAGTAATTTTAGAAAACATTTATTAACATATAAGTTCAAACAATTTACATGTTTTTATTAATTATTCATTTAGTATATAAAAGTGTTTATGATTTTAATTTTTATGTGGTTTTAAAAGTGTTCATCTGTTTTAATAAAGTTTGTGTGGTTTATAAAATAATATTTTGTTTAAATAAATATAAACATATATATGAGAAAAAACATGACCCTAATATGCCCCCAGGCTGCAAATCCTCAAATAAATACATATTCACAATTATATGTATAATTATAATTTACAATTTTTTATAAATTTCAAAAAAATGAAAATAAAAAACTAAAATGTTTAAAATTGGCCGCACTAACTGCAGTTTTTTTTAGCCCAGCGGGAATTCTATTATAGACATAAAGAATATCATTCGTTTTAGACTCCCTAAAAAAAAGCATTCGTTTCTGGACACGAGTGGCCCTAGTGAAGGCATGCCTACGGAAACCGACGGCCGTACCTCATTCCGAATTAGATCCTTAATTTCTGTTACTGAGCCGTACCTCATTTCGAACGTAATTAGGCGGGGTGGCAAGCCGCGCATGTGTGTTAGCCCGTGGTTCGAAGTTTGAATCCGGCAACCTATTTTTGTGATGATACCTGACAGGTGGGACCCATCCGATGACACACATTTAGTTATTGTGCATTTGCCATGGGCTTTTGCATAAAAAAACAAAAAAACATAAAACCTGAGGGGTTTTTTTGCAAAAAGAGCATGCCACCCGCCTCCTCTCGACGGTGCGGTCAATGACAGCAGGCCTCACGCCACGCTGTCATGCCTTGTCAGCGTCGCAGCCGTATACAAATGAGATTTGCACCGTATTTACACGTCAAAGCAAGTTTTGTTACCACTTTGATGTATGCCGCAAGTTCTAGCACTAAAGTGACCGTTTACGCCAAGTTCTAGCATCACCGGTTTAATTGACTCTTTTATAAAAGATCTGATGCTTTCCAGAAAAGAAAAATCACTTTTAACGATTAATCCGATCACTAATCAAACCAAGACCTTTTCCCCGCTTTTACAGGCTTTCAGCGCTCAATCAAATCAAATCGGACACCGGAGCAAGCAAACCAGCCAACGGAGACAAGCGAAGCAAACAGAGCACTTGCCGTTTCCGGCTCCCACCCCTGAACCACCCCGAAAGCCCCCTCATCACCATTCCTCTTCCTCCCATGGCGGCCTCCTTTACTCCTCCTCCCCCTTCCCCACCCCCACCACCACCACCGCCATTCCCCAATCGCACCACGCCCGCACCGGCCCCCAGAGCACCAGAAGAAACGAGCCCTTCCTGGCGCCGCCGGAGGACGAAGAAGGAGGAGGGATGGGGCGCGGGAAGATCGAGATCAAGAGGATCGAGAACCAGAGCAACCGCCAGGTGACCTTCTCCAAGCGCAAGAACGGGATCCTCAAGAAGGCCAAGGAGATCAGCGTGCTCTGCGACGCCGAGGTCGGCGTCGTCGTCTTCTCCAGCGCCGGCAAGCTCTACGACTTCTGCTCCCCCAAGACCTCGTGCGTGCCGTATCTGCCCTCTTTCCCGTCCTGAATCTCGCTTTTTAAGGAGCGCTTTCCTCGGCTCTTTCGTAGTATACTGTTTGTGACTTGTGCGTGCTTTAATTCTTGACGTTGGGTTCTTCGCTGTTGGCAAATATGCAATCCTTAGCTGCTTGTCGGTGTTTGGATGGGAGTGTACATTTATAGTCACTGCAGATAGGTAAAATATTAGATTCGTGTGCTGCTACTCGTATCAATAACTTGCCATGAACGGAATTGGGTTGGTCTGAATGCTTTCTGCTTGACTGGTTTCGTGTACGTTTAGAAAAAGTTTGAGTGGGTAGGACCAGACAACTCAGGCTGTGTTTGATAGCAAAGTATTATAAAAACCAAAGTATCAAAAACTGCAGTAATTTTACCTACAGGTATGAGATACCATGGTTTTACCATAACAGAGTATTTTGAAGTATTCACAATACATAGAACCTGTTTGGTTGTTGCCCCACAACGCAGTAATTTTTGCTGCCTAGGTGTTGCGTTCAAACAAGTGCAGCTACCTACTCCCTCCGTTCCAAATTAGTTGACTTGAATTTGTCTAAATACGGATGTATCTATACTTGTTTAGTGTCTAGATACATCCGTGTCTAGGTAAATATGGATCAAGTAATTTGGAACGGAGGGAGTAGCTGTTAGCAGTGCAAGCACGCGCAGCTGGCCGGCCGTATGAATACTATTTCTGTTGCCTTTTGTATCTAGCTAGCTGGCTATCCCTTATCATCTGCATGCATAACAACTGAAGCTGAACGGCTAGCTTGTGTATACAAAAAAGATCACCCAAGGCATGGCGTCGTCTGTGAATCACCTGATGCTGAAGCTACACATAGACGGAGCGACTTGGCCTTCTTTGCGTCACCATCGAGTCATGTATTAAGAATGCTAGCAGACTAGATGAACAGCTCGGGCAGTCCTGAATTAACAAGCATTGAGCTCCAGCTAGCAGACTAGACGAACAACTCAAGCGGAGTTGAATTAACAAGCATTGAGATCCAGCTAGCAGTCTAGACAAACAACTCGAGCGGACCTGAGCAACATGCATAGTTAGGAAAGGCACAGCCGTGCGGAGGAAGGTGCCGGCGATCATCGTGGAGAGGCGGGAGGAGCGGATCGAGGGAGGGCGAAGGGCTGTATACTCACCTTTGGTCTCTCCAACCCCGTCTCTTTCCTTCCCCATGGCCGCCGAGGGAGCTATAAAGCGACGGCGACGGCGGCGGCGGCGGCATGGGAGCGATGCCTCTGTTTTAGATCGAGGGAAGAAGATAACGACGTCCCACCCGTCTTTTCGCCTGCTCTGTTTTTTAAAAAGAGGTCTCGGGTTCTTTTTTTTATGCAGAGAAAAAACTACAGTTTAGACAATACTGCAGTTTTAAAACCACAATTATTAGAGGCAACCAAACAACTCATTGTAAATAAAACTGTGGTATTCTTAAAAACTGCAGTATTCTCAAAATACTTAGAAAATACTCTGTTATCAAACGGGGCCTCATACTCCCCTTTTACCTGGACTGGATGACATTTTCGGAATCTAGAATCACTCGTTTCTGTTAATGGCACGTTTAACAACCTTTTTATCCCTGAATTCATGCATCGTTTTGGTGGGACATAGGCTATCAAGAATCTTGGAGAAGTACCAGACCAACTCCGGGAAGATACTGTGGGATGAGAAACACAAGGTAATTCTTGACCTCCAAAACATATCGATGAATGCTTGCTTTCTTAAAGCCTGGCTGAAAATCCTTTTCCAACAAAAGTCTTTTAAGAGTTTTTTTTCTTTCGAATTAAGTCCCCAATTTTCATTTCTGAAAAGTGAAAAATGATAAAATGTTTTCAGAGCTAGAATGCCACTTGTATTTTGTTGAATCGACCGAGTGGAATGACCTGTTCCTGTAGTTCAGAAAAAAACAGTAGAATGACTTGTCACTGATGGACACGTCCACCGTTTCAGAGCCTCAGTGCGGAGATTGATCGAATCAAGAAAGAGAATGATAACATGCAGATCGAGCTCAGGTAATTTCTTGGACTGAATGTTTCTTTTTCCTTGGATATCCTGTATACTGAGATTATTTTAATCGCCCATTGTGATGGTACAGGCACTTGAAAGGCGAAGATCTGAACTCGCTGCAGCCCAAAGAGCTGATCATGATTGAGGAAGCACTTGATAATGGGCTGACAAGTCTGCATGAAAAACAGGCACTATAATTGTTCAATTTGTTGATTGACATCATAAGCATCGTCACCACTGAAACGTTTTTTTTTTGAGAAAAAAATGTTTTGGTTTCTGATGTTGCTTTATTCTGTTGGTGCAGATGGAGCACTATGACAGGCTCGTGAAACATGTATGTATGTCCTAGTTTTGCATACACGATTACGTGCTCTGCATATTTGTTGATCATAATGCAGTTCTTTCAGTCTGCCCTCATCCATTGTTTTATTGGCTAACTGCAGGGTAAGATGCTGGAAGATGAGAACAAGCTGCTGGCCTTTAAAGTGGTAAGTGACCTTTTTTTTTTTTTTTAGAAAAGGAGGATGACCCCCGGCCTCTGCATCTGGGAGATGCATACGGCCACTTTATTAATTATTCTCGAGGACCTTACAAAGTATTACAACAATATGCCTGAAACCGCCATCTTGGCAACATATGCCACTACTCCTATCCATATGATGAAGGGGTGCTAGCTGGGCCAAATACCCAGACCACTCACCTAAACCTATCAAAATGCATCTGTTTGAATAAGCTGCATCTGTTTTCGCTGAAGTTAAGCATGTAAGCTGAAAACTATATTTGCGAACTGTTTAAATGCTGATTGTTTTTTATAAAATTTTGCATGAACAAAAACTATATTTGCGGACTGTTTAAATGTTGATTATTTTCATAAATTTTTGCATGAACAATCATCAAACCGGCAGAGGCTGGGGGTAATGGAAGCTTCCATTTTCTAAAAAAGAAACTTATCAAAAGTAGGTGCATTCTATGTTTTGTTAGCAACATACATGAAATTTCTGAATGAGCTGAATGCACTCACACTCAACGATCCTTCCATCAATAAGAATGTTGACAATCATTTGGTAATACCACCTGATTAACCCTGCAGTCCCCACCTGGATTTTCATTGAAAAAGAGCCCAAAACTTGCAAATAGAGCATATAGTGGGGGATAGGGGCTGCAGGTTTACCACATGATGCATGAATGTCATGTACAAGTTACATTTGCACCGGTTGTTACCAAAGGAACTGTGTACGCTGAAGGCATACCTAACCGACTGTCTGTTTCTGTTCATCCTCATCCAGCACCAGCATGATATCGCCTTGAGCGGGAGCATGAGGGATCTTGAGCTTGGGTACCATCCAGACAGGGACTTTGCAGCCCAGATGCCGATAACCTTCCGCGTGCAGCCTAGCCACCCCAATCTGCAGGAGGACAGCTAGGCCGCCGACTCTCCACACCACTCCATCAAATGTATCCCACACTGGCTTGTATGTCCATCATGCATTTTGCCAGTTGTATCCTTCGTTTGTTATCTGTTTGGATGAACATTGAACATGTTATACGTAGTAGCTTGATGTGTCGATACAGTCGGGCTCTAGAAGTCGTGCAGCCGCCGCCTGATCTGCCATACTGTAGGTTTGCACCCCATTGGAGCTGAAATATCAGTAGACCGGTATTGTATCTGCATGTTGTTTCCCTGATCACCGCAATTGCCCGACGGTGAATAGTTTGTAATGACAACAAAAACAGTATGGAAAATCTTGATTTGATGTGAACTGTTATTTCATTCAGCATCTTTGTACATGGTCCATTCGGTATTTCAGCACAACATAATGTGGTACACAATCCATTTACACCAAGAAGAAAAGCTATAGTACAATACTCCGAACTTCAGTTACAAAGAGTAGTTACTGCAGTATGCAAATTATGAAAGTACTCCATATGATTCCAGTCCACTCCAGTTTCAACTTCAACCATCAACACTACTGCTCACCTGAGCATGTCGCCGAAGTCCATGAATGGGCCGCTCAGCACCGACGAGGCACTGAAGTTGCCTTCGCCCAAGTCGAACGGGATTCTCTGGCCGTACGGCTGCGGCCGGTCCGGCAAGTCCGGCACGTCCACGTCCCCCTCCAACATCCTCAGCGCCTCCGGCATGGTGGGGCGGCACGCCACCGTGACGTGCGCGCACAGGATGCCGACGAGCACGAACCTCTCCATGGCCGCCACGGTCGCCGGGCACTCTTCCTCCCGAAGCAGAGCCTCCGCCAGCACCTCCCTCGTCCGGCCGGCCTTGACGAGCGTCCACGCCCAGTCCGTCACCAGCACCATCCCGGAGGGCTCCGCGAGGTCCAGCGCGGGCCGGCCGCTCATCACCTCCAGCACCAGCACGCCGAAGCTGTACACGTCGCTCCTCTCCGTGAGCTGCCCGTACAGCGCGTACTCCGGCGAGAGGTAGCCGTGCGTGCCGGCCACGCGCGTCGTCAGGTGCGACTGCCCGTCCCGGCTCCGCCGTGCCAGCCCGAAGTCCGCCACGCGCGCCCGCATGTCCTCGTCCAGGAGTATGTTGGTCGCCTTGATGTCCCGGTGGTAGATCCCCGGCTTCACGCCGTAGTGCATGTACTCCAGCCCCCTCGCCACGTCGAGGATCACGCTCCTCCGCTGCGCCCACGGCAGCACCGCCGGCCCGTCCTGCTGGTCGAAGATGTAGCGGTCGAGCGAGCCGTTGGGCATGTAGTCGTACACGAGGAGCATCTGCCTGCTGCCATGGTCGTCGGGGTCGTCGGCGTCGGTGATGCAGCACCCGCGCAGCGGCACCAGGTTCCGGTGCCGGAAGTGGCTGATGATCTCCACCTCGTTGGCGAACTCGTCGTCCCCGCCGTCCACGTCCGGGTCCAGCATCTTCTTCACGGCGACCACCGACCCGTCCGCGAGCACGCCGCGGTACACGACGCCGAACCCGCCGCGGCCGATGATGTTCCGCTCGGCGAACCCGCCGGTCGCCTTCGCCAGCTCGCGGATATCGAACAGCACCGAGCCTGTGTTGGGTCGCTGCCGCGACGGCCGCCGCTCGTCGGACAAACCGCGGTTCTTGCTGCTTATGCCGTCGTGGCGCTTCGTCCAAACGAGCAGCGCTATGAGGGAGACGAGGAGGACGGAGGCGATCGGGATGACGGTTGCGACTGCGATGTTGGTGTGGGTGATGGAGCTGGAGGCATTCGAGGATGCGGGGGATGGGGTGGAGAGAGCGAGGCCGAAGGCGCATGCGGCGGTGGCAGGGGAGGTGGGGCCGGCGGAGTTGGAGACGCCGGCGGCGTAGAGGGCGGTGAGGTAGAAGCAGTTAAGGGAGTTGGAGGTTTTGCCGGCGGCAGCTGTCAGTCGAGCCAAGGCATGGATCCCGGCGGCGAGGCAGCCGTAGCAGACGGACGTGTCGGTGAGGTTGGAGCCGCAGGAGGAGTTGAGTTCCCCGGCGGCCGCGTCGCCGACGGTGGCGACGTACTGCGCGGCGGTGGTGACGCCGGCGCAGTAGGACGGGGAGATGGCGAACTGGGACGTGACGGGGAAGCAGGCCGGCGCGAGGGCGCGCGGGAGCGAGAGCGGCGGCGAGGCGAGCGCGTCGGAGAAGGCGTGGATGCAGGCGGCCGAGGCCGGCGCGGACGGGAGGCGGAAGAGGCCGGTGGCGCGCAGGCGCGCGGCGAGGCCGATGCCGAGCACGGAGAGCAGGGTCATGCAGCAGGCGGTGACGTTGGACACCGGCGGCGCGCACGGCGCGCGGTCCCACGGGAACGTGCTCACGTAGCCCAGGTCGAGCGGGCACGCCGACGGCGGGTTGACGGCTCCCGCCGCCGGGCGCAGCGCCAGCACGGCGACGAGGAGCAGGATAAGGCCCGCGACGGTCGCCATTGGTTTCGGCGGACGAGCAAGCGGCAGAGCGCGAACAAAAGGTGTGAACCGAATCAACTGATCCAGTCGGGCAAATTACTCGGCGTTGGAGTCTATGGCTTGTGGGGGCTGCCTGACAGCTCGGCGTGGGACCCGCGCGGCAGTGAGCGAGCGATCCAATTTTAATCTATCTGAGACGCAGGAGAGCAGTGCAGAGCTAAAAGCTCTAGCAAGTTTCTCATTTCTCAGTTGGTCAACCCCAGGTTAAAAGGTCAGCTGTCTGAGCACAGTTTATCTTCAGGCTGCGTACTGATGGCAGCAGGTCGTCGCTCATGGCGAGGATCATGAGACAGTTGGTTCCATGTGCACTTTTCTCTCACGGGGTTCGACACCTTTGCAGCGGCAATTTGATCTGATGATAACGATGCTTGATCAGGAAGAAGTACTCGCTGATAGTTTATCATGTCATCATGTCATCCGGTCGTCCATCTCCGGTTATCATTGCGCGTAGTGCATGTACTCCAGCACCGTCGCCACGTCGAGGATCTTCGTTCAGCTCCTTCGCTGCGCCCACAACAACACAGGGGCTTTACAGGGGATCACGGGGTAGTTAGAAATTGATTGGCTGAGATTTGGTTAAGTGAGGCAGGCCCACCAGTGAAAATCAGATGGGGTCCAATTAGAGTAGAGCATGCAGCCTAGTCCGTGAAAGTCCGTCTCTTTTTTTTACTCCCCCGTTCTTAAATATTTATCTTTTTAGAGATTTCAAATGGACTACCACATACGAATGTATATAGACATATTTTAGAGTGTAGTTTTCCTCATTTTGCTCCGTATGTAGTCACTTGTTAAAATCTCTAGAAAGACAAATATTTAGAAATGGAGGAAGTATGTGTGTAGTATTATTATATATAAAACGAGACGTAGACACCGTTTTTTTTATGGAAAAAAGGATCACAAACGAACGTAAGGCGTAACTTCACAATGATGAAGATGTTAGGGCATCTCCATGCTAACCCTCAAAAACGTCCTGGATGCGTCCACGGACAGTAATACGGGAGCCAACCATCCAACCATGTCCTTATAATTTCAAAGCAAATTCGACCAAACCGGCCATTTTTCTTGCAACCTGAATGATTTTCATTTAGACCGAGGCATATTCATTGTACTTTTTGACATTTCATTAAACAAAATCGCATGGACCCTAACCTAGTCTAATCTTCGCCGATGCTCGTCCTCCAAGTCTTTGTTCCCATCCTCCATGTCCTTATTGTTCCCTTCCGTGTCCATGCCCGGCGACCGTGACCGAAGTAAAGGTGTGGTCGCCGGTGAGAAAGAGCAGGACATTTGACACGGACCAGCCCACATGGGAATCAAGGCGCTTTTTTTGATTAATAAGAGCACGTGACGGTGTAGTTGCCAAAAAAAATCTTCACTGCCCCCCTGCCTGATAGGTATATTCAGAATAGCCTCGACATCCGGAGCCATGAAATTACCCCGGATTAGTTGTTACTGCCACTACCAATTTTTCGGATCAATGAGAGCGGAGACCTTTTCAATGGAAGTGTTTTGTGGCTTCAACAATCCAGTTATACAGATCTCCCCAGGAATCCACTTATTTGTCCAGACAGAAATTGAATTCCCATCTCCAACACACTTAATAAAACCGACCTTGATTGCCTCCCTACCAGCGAAGATCGCCTTCCAGGTAGCTGAAGCAGACTTAGGAACTGTTGCCTGCATGAAGTCGGTGCCCAGGAAATAGCGCCCCTTCAAAACTCTTGCACATAAGGAGTTAGGATTTGGCAAAAAACGCCATCTGTACTACCGAGCAATGCAAGATGAATTGATGCGAGTCCTGAAATCCCCTCCCTTGCATTTTGGTGTTGCCGGATTACTCCAAGAAACCCAATGCATAGACGTACTCATAGTGTGGGGATCGCCTGAATAACCAACTTCAAGAGAGTTTCACAACCAGCGCGAGCAAGCAGTTTTTCAGGCCATCCTTGAATCTTTCCACGAGCTCCTCACTGGTGTGCCGCTGGTAATACAACCCACAACATTAGGGAGTCCCAGATACCTCCCACTGAAAGCCTCAACCTGGATGTCCAATGTTGCTTTCACTATTATGAAGAAAATAGAGCTCTTTTCACTATTACAAATCATCAGCATAGATACTTAATATCTCATTTAGTCGTATGGCTCTCTGGTCTTTCGCATTAATGAAAATCGAACTGTCATCAGCAAATAATAAGTGACCCATGATGATCTACTAGGGGTTGGGCCGCCACCCGGTGGCGCCTCTTGAGAGGAAGTCAGGCCAGGTTGGTAAGCGCCCATTCCACTTGCTTTGTTGCTACTCCCTCCGTTCCCAAATATAAGTCTTTCTAGAAATTCCAACAAGTGACTACATAAGGAGCAAAATGAGTGAATCTACACTCTAAAATATGTCTACATACATCCGTATGTTATTGTCCATTTGAAATGTTTAAAAAGACTTATATTTAGGAACGGAGGGAGTATCTTATAACACATGAACATGGCATGTAAGAAGTTGCAACAACAAATTTTGAAAGAACTAAATAAATGACACTCAAATACAAAGAGAGCATCTGAAACACAAAACACCAGAAGGCATGAGATAGAACCAGACAGGAATACAGTTCACACATACTCAAGAAGTAATGAATCACTATATGCTGCAAGTTTCTGCAGTGACAAGAATTCAACATTCAATTGTGACATTTACTGCTATACCAAAACAATAAGGACACAACGACGGAATGTTTAAAGGGTATTCAAGCTGAATGCTCAAATTTTAAAATCACCACGAAATATGTGACGAAAATGCCACCCAGTTCCATGAAGATCTTTGGCTACCAGTTCTTGACATGGGGGATTCTGAGACATGTCCTGCAATGCAACCATACAATTCAATAAGCCAGAAATTGTGTAGACATCAACTGGAGTAAAAAACATGCTCTCAATGCTAGTTGGCAGTGGAAGACACTTTTCAGCATGTCTCCTAAGAATAGAGAACCCACCATGGGCAATCGTATCTGAAGTTGTCAGTGTCTTGCAAAAAAGGAATGTATGATGCCTTTCTCGAGTTCTTGTGGAGCAGGACCCAAGCTTGTGAGCGCACCTTAGTAATTAAGGGGCATCTCGGATACTCTAAAACATCTGAATAACCTTGTCGTTCTACCTTCTCTAGACAGAGCAGATATATTTTCGAATTAAAAATAGGCCAGCTCATAGTTTCAACCCAAGGAATTCAATGTAAAAAAGCATAACAGATTCTAGAATAACTCAAGGAGATCTGAAACTGAGAGCAAACCTTCAGTTGGAGCAGCAGTACAGCTGAGGAGAACATAGTACTGATAAAGCTTATGAAATGTCAAATGGTCCGATTCGGGTGATATTGATAAACTACGACACTTTAATTTCATATAAGAAAAATGCAACTGATTGTAGGAACCAAATTGCAGGACCAAACTCTCACCTGGTACCAAAAATGCAGCTGACTGTAGGAACCAAAAATGCAACTGACTGTAGGATTCAAGATAATTACAAGAGACAAATCACAAGAGAAAAAATTTACACCACAATGTCAACAAAATTTGGTACCAACAGAGCCTACAATATATAACAAAAACAGAAGCAAATCACACCCATACTCCTCCTTCTCTTCTTCTCGGTTTTATAGCATATCGTACTGATCAAATAGAGGCCACGCCTTTGATTTCAGCATCTTATCAAAGTGTTGCAAAGGATTAGCTATCTATAGCACATACAGATCCATTCTATTAATCAACCCATAAAAGTACGCCGTTACCATACAATAACAACTTCACTAACAGATTCAAAGCTAACCCGGAACAAGTTGCAGCAGTATAGACCATGTGTTGCTGTGTGCATAGTACTTGTGTGAATAGACACGATTCCAGAAATAAAAGAGAACATAGTACTTGTGCATTGCAGAACGGAGCATGACGTGAACGCGCTTACATGAACACCATTGTCTAAAACAGAACACACATACATCTCCCAGCAAGGCGGAAAGGGCAAGAGAATCAAAGGGGGCGAGGGCGCATACCTTTTAGGTGGGGACGGTGTGATCCAAGGCGTCCACCAGTGCCAAGTCGTCCCACACAGCTTGCCGCCCTACCCCATCTCCTCTCTCACCAAGTTCGCATGGCTTCCTCCTCCAACCCGTTTCGCCTTCCCACCAACGAAGAGGACGAAAAACGAAAGGTGTCTCCGCTCTAGTAATATTATTCGCCGCCGCCACAAGTCGAGCTAAAGGTGTGCACACTTGGAAATAAGAAATCAGGTGGTTGAGGAGCTCACCAAGATCCGAGCAAAATTCATGGGAGGGACGGGGCAAAAAGAAAGACACGGATTCGAACTCACCTTGTCTTCTCGCTTGGCATCGGCGGTGACCAAGGAATAGATGAGCTATTGCATCCTACCGCCTCTCCCATCTATGTGTACCGCGTGGCGAGGGGGCTTGGCGATGGCGACGACATCACGGACGGCTAGAAGGTGAGGACGACGGTGACCGCGCCGTGGACTGCTCTGCAGCGGGGGAGGAGTTTACCATGCCGCACTGCCCCCCTCTAGACACCCCATACACTGCTAGATGGCGCTGCCGAGTCAACCCCCCTCTCTCCCACACCTCCACCCCTGTCCCGTCCCAGCAACGGGCGCGGCGGTGATGTGGATTTGGCGGAGAAAGAGTCGGCATCGGAGAAGTAGGGGAGGGGACAAGGGGCGTGGGCTTCGTAGAACACCTCCTCGAGCTCATCCACTTCTCAGATGAAAATAGGATAAGAAACAAGGGTTATGGCAGTAGTATTGAAAGCACCAGTTGAGGTATAAAATTTGTGATGATAATCCACAACATAGATTTAGCCATACTCTATAACTCCAAAGATTTCTTTGAGAACAAGCGAGCTGTCCCCAGAATGGAACTCGACTTGGATAATTTACACATATTCAGTTATAATGAGGGAAGTAAGGAGCTGAATACATTACAATACAACATCATGACATCTAAAACATTTTCACTCTGTTTTAGAGTCAAGAAAATTTTCAACTGCAACTGAGAGTCGATACCAACAACTTACCTATGATAAGTACATGATTTTTCCGAACAATGTATGCAGAACAAGCTTACGCTTCCTGGTTATGTATAAACCCAGATAAGTCCATAACTATTGGACCTGCAATATCATAAAACACAAAATATCCTCAGCGGTCAGCGCTCTAGCACTGTGCAACCATAATCTTACACATCAAATTTAATTGTGAATCAAACTAAATTATCACTCCTACCAAATACAAGGAAGACAATAGTTCACAACAAGCAAGATATAATATGTTGAGCACTATCCTGCAGACTAATAGTTCACAACAGAATCTTGAATGTTTAGGAAATACTATGTGTTCTCTAAGAGTACCCGTTCAGAAGAAGAATAAAAATACCTTTTCCCCGAACAACTTGTCTTGATATCTCATTCAGAATTTCAGCAACTTCATTATCTTCTAACATTGATGCTTTCCTAAGACGTATGAGATCCACAACCACATCATGATTGAATTGTTTTTTATTCAGTGTGTATCAGATGTATTTTAAGAGGTTAAAGCGTATCTGTAGTCCTCACTGTAGCCATAAAGCTTTGCAGCCAACAATATAATAAGAAAACCATTCCTCAATCAGCAGTAGGAATGGCCAAAATTAACCTAGACCAATGACTTTTGTAAGGATAGTAACAAAGACAACAACAAAACAATACGTTATCCTGCTAGAAACAACAAGTTGTGGCAGTAAGAAATATTGAGCCAGATATATGTAAGTTTCAGTAAAAGGCTGCAACACATGTGTTACAAACTACACTACAAATATGTGTAACAAAACATTATTTTTACCTTCTTCCTCCTTTTGTTCTTGGACCTAGTTGGTTCCATGATGACCTCGTCGACGACTTGGTGCCCCTTCCGGAGTCCGCCAGTGCTTTGTCCCTTTTCATTTCCTTTTTTGGACCGTAACGGTTCCCCGTGGAGCTCGCTGGCAACCTAGTGGTCCCCCTCCCCCCGACCCATCAAACTTTCCAGCGCCCAGGTGCTTGTCAGACCTCACCAGTCCCATGCTGCTCCTCCAGATCCTCAATGTTGCCTGGAACTTCTTCATGTGCTTCTTTCTGGCCATCAGGATCCATCATGACTGGCAGAGGAGAAATATTGCATCAATATTACCTAACACCAATAAACAAACCAACATTCATTTGCAAGTTCCAAGTTCCAGGTACACCAAAATAACACAGAGAAATATGTATTCCTCACCAAACATAAAGCATCAACATACAAGAGAATGGTTGGAAAGTCTGTAAATGGACTTGTTTGGAATGCGGGCATTTTTTCTAAGAGGAGGCTCAGAGTTGAGACTTAAGTTGACCATGCTTGTTATCAGGATGCCAACCCTGATTTGTCAGTACAAATCCAGTTCTGGGTTCTAATTATTACCTGAGTTGGTGTTGTACATGTAGAGGATATTCACTGATCCTGTCGGATGCCTGCCAAGAAGCTTGTCCCCGGTTCTACACAAGCAGCAAAACTGATCGGATTAGCCATTCCAGATGTTATCCAGATGCAGATAACAGTTATAAAATTACGCCGGTTGGCTACATATTTTTTGTAGTTCCATCAAATCTGAAAAACATCGAATGTCTCCCACTGAAATTCAGTATTTGGCTAGTGCAAAAATGCAAATAAAATAATTCCATACAGAAAGCATACATCATCATTAAAAAGGGGAAAATAGTACTACTACTTCTGCAGACAACAAATTTATGGCCAAACCATTGCAAAGGTAGTACTCTCCAAGAAAACGGGGAAAAACGCTCAACAAAGAGGTTACTTCGCGTGAAGAAAAAGTACAGCGCACCTCAACAATCACTAAAGCAATTTTTTGCTGGCCTGCTCAAATAGCAGTGTACTAAACGCTGCAAAACTGAATCTAGCTGAAATTCAGAACTAAAAACCAAGAGAATTTACAGCCTCGGCCATATCCTAATCACTGAAGTTCAGAACTAACACAAATGGATAAACATGTCTGTAGATTTGCATGGAAAATATAAGCAGAACACCTTCTACTTCTAATCTCTGTATGGAAGCACATGATAAAATCAACAACACCTACAAGTCAAACTGGGCGTGCCTTATCCATATGCTGCACCAAGCTCTGCATCTCCAACCTCAACTACAATACAATGTCTCCAAGGCAAAAAGGGCCATCCTACTTCTATAAGTTTGCCCATGAAAATAATACAATTTTTACAGTTTAGCACAAGGAGAGAGGAGCAGAGAAATACCAGTGGCGGCAGCGGTGGTGGCGCGATCTTGGCGGAGAATAACTCTCTTGAGGCGGGACTGTGCGCACGAATCATGCTGCTGTATTTGTTAATGTACTAATGCTTGAGAAAGAGGTATAAATCTTCTCCTCTTGTAGCATATCAAGCTGTAGGTGAATACTCATAAGGTATGTATAAACATGTACCTGAAGCAATGAATACAGTTCATACTACTCTCCACAAGGCCCTCGGGAACAAGAATAACTCTATTATTCTATAAAAAATATAATCAAAAGCATAGATGAACTAAAACATTCAAATGGAGCTTGAATCGATCTCGGAGCAGCTGCAATGTCCAACAGCAACACCACCTTACATCACTCATCTGCTCTGAATTGCAGCTGCCGACACCCAATATAGTTATCACAAACCCGAATGACAAATACAGTATGAAGTTTAGTAATGAACCCAAATCAATCAAAGGGTCATGTTTGTGTTGATAGTCTTAACTAAACTAATATGATGAACTTGCACTGAAAAGATGACAAATCTGGCTAAGCACATCCGAAATTCAACCTCCCAATATATTAATTCATTGATTCTTCCTATCCTGTAACTCCCTAAGTAATGAATCCAACCTCCCAAGACTGTATGGGTGTTTGTCCCAGGCATCTGCATTTTTCATAGGTTAGACATCAAGTTGGACATTGTTATATTTCCTCATTGTTGCAACATCACCACGCTCTGCACAATAGCTTCCGTTGTTCCCTGCAAAACAGAGGTACTACTATGCATCACACAGAACACACAAATGCAACAAACAAAACCACAAGTAACTTTAGAGTAGTGTAATTAATGAATGTGAAAATATGGAACCACATTTATATGAATCAACTATTATGTTTTTGTGTCAAGATCACTTTTCAGAGTCATGTGACCGTTCATGCATTCTGTAGCTCTAAATAAACCTGTTCAAAAATTAAAAATATATTTGTTTTGCGATATCAGATTCTCGTCTATATCGTGTGTATTTGTTCGTATTACGTGGATGAAAACTATGAGATGGAAAAGACATCAACCTAGAATACACCTCTTCCAGATTTATAACCAACTTAAATACAAGAATGAAGAGCTGGTCTAAAAGAGAGTGCCAATTTTAAGTTCGTGGAGAATACATGCATACCCAGTGTACATTGTGAGTAATCATCATAATACCAATCATGCAAAAAAATGCAATCACATACACACACAATATTTTCATCAGCACAGCACAGTGATCCAATGTAATCAGCGATACTTGTTGAGAGAAACCAAGCATGTGAGTGACTTAGTAGCATGGACAAATAACAGAAAAGGGAACGACCTGGAGACAAGCGATGTTGATGCTTTGGCGCATGATGTCGATGAGCCCGTTGTCTTAGTCGATGATGGAGCAGCGGTCGATCCAGATGTCGAAGGATCCGTGATTGTTATGGATGCTGTCGATGTCGTGGCTGCGGCCGGCCTTGAACTGGGACTGAAATAATTCAGAATTAGTACCGACGACATTTGGCAGCAACAAAATACCAATGCATCTAATTATGATGCCATATGTGGACAGTAAACAAACCTAGAAGCATGTTATCATCGGTAGAACGGTTAGTCTCCTCCGGCATCTTAACAATGGAAAGGCAGGCAACAACAGAAAGATGCTCGAGATGTGCTCAACTAATAACCAAAGTAAATATGGCCAATAATATAACCTCTCCCTTTTGGTTTTGCCTTGCATCATGCCAAGATAAGAACAGCAAAAGGATGTGACTTTGCTAGCCTAGTCCTTGGTGCAGAAATGACAATAGGTAGAAAGCCTCGATTTGAACAACAAAGTATATATTGTACGAAAAAAGTATACCATTATATTTATATGTGAAAGAAGTTTCAGATGGTACATTTTGTAGGCATATAACATATATTTTGTTGGCCAAGTCCATGATCAGGATTTAGAAATTAGATTGATATGGGGCTTATAGAAGGGGAAAATGGAAATTATGGTGACTAGTTAGTATTGGGGTTTGATTTTTACTGGTGGAAGATAGGATCCACCATTAGTTTCCATGGAATTGGAGGGTAGTAAATTGCTTTTGGAGATACGAGTGAAAGGCAACACACCAGCAAAAGACAATGTAGGAACAAGAAAGCAGAAAACACCCGGTTCTGCTTACGTACATGTTGCTACTTTGCTTCAACCCAGCCAAGTAAAAAAGAGAGGCAGAGTGAAACTGGAAATGTTCTAAAAAAAGTGAAACTGGAATCGAAATAAAAGAGAGTTCCCGTCCTGTAATGCAATGCAGCCAAAGGCCAGACATCATTGTCTTTCTGTTCGTGCGACCGTCCATCTGCCTATAAACTGGCGCAGGAGATCGGTCGAGGCAGAGAGCTGTTACCTTGCTGCGGGGGCCGTGGTAGTGGGCGAGGGTGTAGGCAAAGGCGTACGAGACAACAAAGACGAAGCGTTGAAGAGCGCCACTGAGCCGCCGGACAACACCCGAGAACGGGAACGAACAACAAAATTTAGCCAGTCCTTAAATTAACACAGGATAGCAAGTCTAAAAACTACCAAAAAAAGGTAGCAATAACGGGACAAAGGTACACTTGGAACTCAGTTGAATCTAGACTAACTACTCTAGAGCTCCATGCTGCAGCAACGGCTGCCTGTTGCAAAATTAAAGAGAGGCTAGTGAGGTTACCTAGGTGAAGATTTCCTTTGAAAAGAACTTGCCTTTCTGATATATGAATATGCCCACCACGTTGATGTTGATGTTACATCTCAACTTCTCCTGCAGCAGAGAGAGATCTTCACGAATAGAGCAAACCAAATTTGCTGAATCGAACAGGTAAGCCTCCACTAAAATGGTCCGCTCATTTTACTTCTTTAATTTTTTTTCCAATTATAATGAACATTTTATCACTATTGCTTATGAAAGTCAAAGTGGTTTTCATATTTCAATTTTCCTGCCTTCG
The DNA here is from genome assembly GCA_011799875.1 of Thinopyrum elongatum. Classification (NCBI taxonomy): domain Eukaryota; kingdom Viridiplantae; phylum Streptophyta; class Magnoliopsida; order Poales; family Poaceae; genus Thinopyrum; species Thinopyrum elongatum. The sequence goes on from CM022299.1 coordinate 526,502,935, forward strand.
GTTTACATGATTTTTCCTAAGATTCCATGTTTGAAAGGTAGCTAGCACTCTGTAATCATACATGAGTTATAACCATATAGGCATATGGCAATGGCAGGAGAAGATATTGTGGAATGTAAACTCTGAAAATTCTAAATTGACAGCAGAAAAACAATGACATGAACATAGAAGGCATGCGTCTCCTACAACTGAAGCACAACCATCTAGCAAATTAAAGCACTCGTCCGTGTAATTAGTTTCAGATTAAGCTCGCACATTACCATACATCTTTTAGAAGGAAGAAATCATACATCACCCAAAAACTGCAGAAAGGTTACCTAGGTGAAGATGCGAAGAAGGTGATGCCGTCCCCTTGGTCTCCTTTTCGGCACATCGGACCCGTGTGACTGAAAGCCACCGGCGCCCTCTTCCTCCACCACCACCGCCATCCTTGCCACACAGCTTTAGTTCCCAAACCGTTGGCGCCGCCATCCTCCCGACGCAGCTGCAGGTTGCCGAACCCACGACCGGAACCGCGCCGGTCCCCCGCCACGCGGCCCCCAGAGACCACGCCGGCACACCCGACACCGCGGAAGCAGCCCGAGTCCGGGCCTCCTTGCCGGCGGCGCGCGGCGCAGACGGGAGATGGTGGCGGGGAAGGGGACGTAGACAAGCCGCCGGAGGCCGCCAGAGCCTCGCCGGATACGAAGGGACGCCGCACCTGAAACCCTAGCCACAGCAGAGGGTCGGGAGCGAGCGCGGGAGGCCTCTAGCTGGAGGAAGGCGTGGGGCGATGGGAGGTCGTTGGTGCGCCGCCCGCCGCTGGGACTCGTCGGAATCAGCCGGCGTGGGTGGTGGCGGCGGTGAGGAGTCGCGGGGGAAGAGAGAGCTCGTGAGAAAGGAGACGAGAGGAGCTCGTGATAAAAGAAAGAGCAGGGATCGATCTCGACGCGTTTTTAAATTTTTTTCCTTTGACAGCCGCACAGTAAAATGGACGTGTGGACCAGGCGAGCGAGCGACCTTACCGTGACTGTTAATGTGTTTGATAAGTGACTCTTATGCTCCGAACCAGTCTGTGGTTGGATGGTTAGTGGTTAGAGGGACAGTTAGAGGGACAGTGGTATCCCAGCCCATTAGAGTTCAAGTCCTGGTGCTCGTATTATTTCTGGATTTATTTCAGGATTTCCGGCGATGCGCTTTCAGTGGGAGGAGACGTTCCCGTCGACGACGAGGCGCCTACGGTGACCTCGTAAATTTCAAGATGACATGCCGGCTCAGTCTCTCGAAGATGCTCATAGGGGTAGGGTGTGCGTATGTGCGTTCATAGGGGTGAGTGTATGCGCGTATGTATGAGCGCTTGCGTCTGTACTGATGTTAAAAAAAAAGTGACTCTTATACCTTTGTCAACAAAATCCTTGTTGGGTATATATTTTTGTGTTGCATGTATATTCGTGTTGTGGCCCACCTTCTAGTTGTGTATAGTTGAGGTTGAGGCATACCCTGTAATTATATATACGTGCACCGGCACCCCATCAATATATCGATCATTGTATTGCCAACTTATCCGTCTACATGGTATCATCTTGTTCGGTCCTCCCCTAGAGTTTGCCACCACCGCCGCGCCTCCCTCTCGCGTGAGCCGCCGCCGCACCCCATCACCGCCGCACAACCCCACCGCCGCGCTCTTCCCCTTCTCCCGTCGCACTGCCGCCACCTTGTGATGCCCCGTTTCCGCCCTCCTGCCGCGCCGATCGCCGCCGCCGCCGCCCGCGCCGCTTCTCCTCCCTACCGCCACTGCCTTTCCTCCTTCCCGCAGCCACGCACCCTCGCAGCCGCCGCACTTCACCGCCGCCGCTGCACCACCCACCACCAGAACCCTAACCCTACCCTCTGCCGCCCTTCACCGCCACCGCCGCACCCATGGACTCCTCCCCGGGCTCCTCCTCCACCCACACGTCGAACCCCTTCGCCGGCCCCGAGCCCTCCGCCGCCGCCATCCATGACCTCAACATTGAGGCCCGGGTCCCCATCCGCCTCGACAGCTCCAACACGTCGTACTACGCGTGGAAGATCTACTTCAACCTCGTCTTCCGTGAGTACTATCTCACCGAGCACATCGACGGCTCCGTGGATGGCGACTTCATGAGGGGCGATCCGGAATGGTCCTCCATTGAGGCCACGCTCATCCGATGGTTCTACCAAACCGTCTCGAAGGACATCTTCCACACGGTTGTCCCCGAGGACGACGACGCCTACGCCGTGTGGACAAAGATCAACGCGCTCTTCACCGACAACAAACTTCAGCGCCTTGTTTTCTTGCAGCAGGAGTTCTTCGGCTGTCACCAGGACAACTCCACCATCGATGAGTGATGACCCATAAGTATAGGGGTTCAATCGTAGTCCTTTCGATAAGTAAGAGTGTCGAACCCAACGAGGAGCACAAGGAAATGACAAGCGATTTTCAGTAAGGTAATGTCTGCAAGCACTGAAATTGTAAGTAGCGAGTAGTTTAATAGCAAGATAATTTGTAACGAGCAAGTAACAATAGTAGTAACAAAAGTGCAGCAAGGTAGCTCAATCTTTTTGAGGTAAAGGACAGGCCAAAACGGTCTCTTATGATAAGCAAAGTGTTCTTCAAGGTACACGGGAATTTCATCTAGTCACTTCCATCATGTTGGTTCGATCCGTGTTCGCTACTTTGATAATTTGGTATGTGGGTGGACCGGTGCTTAGGTGCTGTTCTTACTTGAACAAACCTCCTACTTATGATTAACCCCCTCGCAAGCATCCGTAACTACGAGAAAAGTATTAAGAATAAATTCTAACCATAGCATTAAACTTTTGGATCCAATCGGTCCCTTACGGAATAGCGCATAAACTAGGGTTTAAACTTCTGTCACTCTCGCAACCCATCATCTAATAACTACTCCACAATGCATTCCCTTAAGCCCAAATATGGTGAAGTGTCATGCAGTCGACGTTCACATGACACCACTAAGGGAATCACAACATACATATCATCAAAATATCGAACACATATCAAGTTCACATGATTACTTGCAACATGATTTCTCCCATGACCTCAAGAACAAAAATAACTACTCATAAATGATAATCATGCTTAAGATCAGAGGGGGATTAAATAACGTAATGGATCTGAACATATAATCTTCCACCAAATAAACCGTATAGTAATCAACTACAAGGTGTAATCAACACTACTAGTCACCCACAAGTACCAATCTATAGTTCCGGTACAAAGATTGAACACGGGAGATGAATTAGGGTTTGAGAAGAGATGGTAATGTTGAAGATGTTGATGGAGATTTCCCTTCCCAAGATGGGAGAGTTGTTGGTGATGATGATGACGATGATTTCCCCCTCCGGGAGGGAAGTTCCCCCGGCGGAATCGCTCCGCCGGAGGGCAAAAGTGCTCCTGCCCAAGTTCCGCCTCGAGACGGCGGCGCTTCATCCCGAAAGTCATCTCCTGATTTTTTCTAGGTCAAAGTGACTTATATACCAGAAGATGGGCACCAGAGGTGGGCTGGGCTGAGCACAACCCACCAGGGCGCGCCTGGGGGGCCTGGCGCGCCCTGGTGTCTTGTGCTCACCAGGTGGCCCCCCTCCGGTAGTTATTTTCTCCAATATTTCTTATTTATTCCATAAAAAATCCTCGTGAAGTTTCAGCTCATTTGGAGTTGTGCAGAATAGGTAGTCTGACGTAGCTTTTTCAGGTCCAGATTTCCAGCTACCGGAATTGTCCCTCTTTGTATATACCTTGCATATTATGAGAGAAAAGGCATTAGAATTACTCCAAAAAGCATTATTATGCATAAAAAAATTATAAATAACAGTAGGTAAACATGATGCAAAATGGACGTATCAATGAGTACTGCATGAGGCTCAAGATGCTCGCCGACGAGCTTCGCGACATCGGCGCCAAGGTCTCCAACGACCTCATGCTGAGCACCCTCACCGCCGGCCTCAACGAGGACTTCGGCAACGTGGCGTCCAACCTCACCCTGCTGCCGCAGCCCACCTTCCAGCGCGTCGTCGTGTACCTCAAGCTTGAGGAGCGCCGGATGACGAAGCTGAAGCAGCGGGTCCAGCACACCGCCCTCGCCGCCGGCACCACCCGCGGCGGCCCTGCTCCCCCGGCCGCGCCTCGTCCGTCCGCGCCACCCGTGCCCGCCGGCTACTTCCCGTTGCCGCCCGCACCGCCCGCGCCCCCCGCGCCTCCCCAGTAGCCGCAAGGTGGCGGGGGCCGGCGCAACCGGCGGGGCGGCGGGGGCCGCCGCTAGCAGCAGCCGCAGCAGCAGGCACAGGGTGCGGGGAGGGGGGTGGGGGGGGCGCCCCGCTACCAGCAACCTCCTCCGCCGTGGGCCGCCGGGTAGAACCCGTGGATGGGCGTCGTCCACGCCTATCACATGCCCGTCCCGCGGGCTCCTGCACCGGGTCTTCTTGGTCCTCGCCCCGCGGACCACCAGGCGTTTTTCGGCGCCCCCTACCAGCCCTACGGTGCTCCCCTCGCGCCGCCACCCCTCGGTGGCTACGGCGCCGCCCTACGGAGGCCAGCCGCCGCCGGTACCTGCACCGTGGGACCCCACCCTCCTGGCCGCCCTTGCACTCTGCGCCGTCGCCGAGTAACTATGGCGGTGGAGGCGATTGGTACATGGACTCAGGTGCTACTGCACACATGACAGCTCATCCCGGTAACCTATCATCTTCCACTCCAGTTAACACACCCACTCGTATCACCGTTGGCAACGGTTCTTCTTTACCTATCACTCATGTCGGTAGTACTAGTTTTGTTTCTAGTTCCACACCTATCACTATGTCTAATGTCCTTGTCTCACCTGACTTAGTCACTAGCTTAGTTTCTGTTCGTCGTCTTACTCGTGAGAACCCACTTACTGTTGAATTTGACGGTGTTGGTTTTTCTGTGAAGGACGTCGTACCCGGATGGTACTTCACCGCTGTGATAGCCCTGACGAGCTCTATCCCGTGCACGCCGGCGCCTCCACCTCCGCACCCATCGCCCTTGCCGCCGACGTCGACCTTTGGCATGCTCGCTTGGGCCACCCCAAGCCCGCCGTTTTGCGTCAGATTCTTAGGAGTTTTTCTTTCTCATGTAATAAGCTCGACGAGCATACTTGTGAGGCTTGTCGTTTGGGCAAGAACGTTCGTCTTCCCTTTAGTGCGTCTACCACAGTTTCCATTTTTCCGTTTCAATTACTTCATAGTGATGTTTGGACGTCTCCCGTTGCGAGTAACACGGGCTATCTATACTACTTGGTGATTTTAGATGATTATTCTCATTATGTGTGGACTTTTTCTCTTCGTCGTAAATCCGATGCTTTAGCCACACTCACCGCCTTTTATTCCTATTTCACCACCCAGTTCGGTCGCCCCATACTTGCACTCCAAACCGATAACGGAAAAGAGTTTGACAACGTCGCTCTCCGCACACTTCTCGCCTCTCACGGCACCACCTTCCGTCTGACTTGCCCTTACACCTCACAGCAGAACGGCCGAGCCGAGCGTATCCTCCGCACTCTTAATGACTGCGTTCGCATGTTACTCTTTCACTCTAACGTGCCTGCTCGGTTTTGGCCCGATGCTCTCGCCACCGCCACTCTTTTAGTTAACATTCGTCCGTGTCGCCCTCGGTGGAGCTACGCCCCTCACCACCTTCTCTTCGGTACACCGCCGTCCTATGACGGTCTTCGCATCTTTGGGTGTCTTTGTTATCCTAGCACCGCGTCCACCACGCCACGTATGTAACGGAGAATACGCTTCACCAGGGTCCAATGAGAGTCACGCGGGGCATGCATGTGGAGGCACACCTGCTGGACAGCGTACTGCAGGTCTGGGCGAGTCAGCGTCAGGTACTGTAAAGCACCAACAATGGAGCGATAGAACACTGCATCGGACGCGAGAGACCCCTCCAGAGCAGAGACCTTCGCCTTCGTGTCAACGGGGGCGGGTGCCGGCTTGCAGTTAAGCATGCTGGCACGCTCCAGAAGCTCGTGGGCGTACTTCTGCTGACGCAGAAAGAAGCCGTCTGCCCGTCGGACCACCTCGGCACCATGTCTTTGGGACTCACCCTGACGCCCTCCGCCTCCACCGACCTTGTTGCCTACTCGGATATCGACTGGGCCGGCTGCCCTGACACCCGGCGCTCCATGTCTGGCTATTGCGTCTACCTTGGGCCCTCGTTGATCTCTTGGTCATCGAAGCGGCAGCCCACGGTCTCCCGCTCCAGCGCCGAGGCAGAGTATCGCGCCGTGGCTAATGCCGTGGGTGAGTGCTCTTGGATCCGTCAGCTGCTCCAAGAGTTGCTTTGTGATGTTCACAAGGCCACTCTTGTCTACTGTGATAACGTCAGCGCGGTCTACCTTTCCGCCAACCCGGTGCACCATCGACGTACGAAGCATATTGAGCTCGATATTCACTTCGTGCGAGAGCAGGTTGCCCTTGGCCGTGTTCGGGTTCTCCATGTTCCGATGTCGCAACAGTTTGCTGACGTGATGACTAAGGGATTCCCTACTCCCGTCTTCGAGGAGTTTCGGTCCAGTCTCTGTGTCTCCGGCGACGCTTCGACTGCAGGGGGGTGTTGAGTATATATTTTGTGTTGCATGTATATTCGTGTTGTGGCCCACCTCCTAGTTGTGTATAGTTGAGGTTGAGGCCTACCCTGTAATTATATATACGTGCACCGGCACCCCATCAATACATCGATCATTGTATTGCCAACTTATCCGTCTACAATCCTCCATTATAAAACTAGTACAACAACAAGGAAATACCTTCAGCACAAAGCAAGAATAAATATGGAGAGATGGGATCCTCATGGCTTCTTCCATAGTCGTTTCAGGGCATCTGTGTAGTGGGCTTATCCTCAATTAGCTACTCTTCAATGTATTTCTCTGTTCGCTGGTTGTAGGTGTAGCGTAGTAAGCTGCTCTTCTTTCTCCCTTGTATCCTCTAGCCGTTGCTTTGTTGTTGGTTTGCTCTTGTACTCCTGGCCAGTTGATGGCGTTGTTAATTTAAAATCGGGATCCTCTGGAGCCTCTGTTCTAAAAAAACGAAATGGGATCCCTTTGCTTTAAACTTTGGAACCAGGTGAAATAGGGTAAAAGTTCTCTGTTGACTCTCACGAGAACTTGAGACGAGACACATTTCATATGATCAATCTCAGAAAGCACATAGTAAAACCTAGCTTTGTTAAAAAAAAAACTCGACCCAAGGGGAGAGAAATCCCAAAGGCATTATATTGTAAGGTCAAGAAAAGGCCCCGAACGTCGGCTTGCGCAGCGCAAGTATACGCAGCGAACACATTGACTTCAACAACACAAGTATACACAACGAGGGACCTTTTTGTGAGAACCAGAATTTGAATCCTGGTTGGTAGCCCCACTTGAGAAGGTCTTTACTACCGTGCTAGACGCACGTTCTCAAACCTAGCTTTGTTAAGATAGCTTCCAAATAATGCCATTCAATTCTATCCTTCATCATGTCAAATTTCACCCCACATTTTCCCCCCTTGTCGTCCACGGGTACCGCACCCTCGTGTGTGTAATTTATCCCCTGTAAGCCGGGGATGACCGTCGACTACGTCATATTCCTCATCATTTGCGTTTCTTTCCTTTGTCCGAGGGTAAAATTCATCATCGCTTATTTGGTGCATCAGACCTGCGAGTTGGAACTCAGGATGTCACCGTCGAGATCAAGGAAACGCACTTCGGCGCCGCCGGCCACAACTGCGCGCACAAGGAAGCGCCGCCGGCCTGCGGCGGTGGCATTGGATGATATCGCTGGCCCGGTGGCACCCCCGTTCTCTTCCCCCCTCTGGGCGTCGCTTCCGGAGGATTTGGTTTGCGAGATAGCTTGGAGAGTGCTCTCGGGCGATTTTCTGGACTACGTGCGCCTCCGCGCCGTTTGCACCGGTTGGCGGTCTGGCACCGTCTGCCCGCGCGGCCGCGGCGTCGCCGATCCGCGCTTCCACCCGCGCCGCCGCTGGATGATGCTGCCGGAGGGCCACGGCCTCTACCCCGGCCACGGCAAGCTGCGGGGCTACGTCCGCTTCTTCAACCTCGACACGGGGACCTTCGTCCGCGTCAAGCTCCCGCGGTTCAACAGCCACTGTGCTCTCGACTTGGTCGACGGCCTCCTCCTCCTCCAGAGGGACGAGGACACCGGCATCCGCCTCGTTCACCCGTTCACCAGCGACATCGCCGAGCTCCCACCACTCTCGCCACCCTCCTCGCGCAGCTGCAGAACGACCCCTCGGTCCCTCGTGGTAATAATCCTGATTGGTGGTGGTCCTTTGTCAGATACTGCGTCTGTGCTACCGTGTCCTGCAGCGCCGGAGCCATCACCGTGGTGCTTGTGTTCCATCATCTGCGACGTGTAGCCTTCGCTACCTCCAAGGACCGGCAATGGACGATGCCAAGCTGGGAAATCCCAGTAAACATCGCACCCTTGTCGCTCCAAGGCAAGCTATACTTGGTGCAATTTCCTTGGGATAATGGCTCGCTGGTCTTCCAGATGGAGGTTCGTTCGCCGCCGCTGCCGCCAAAGATGATTGCCACATGCCCAGCAGATAAACTCTACGGCGGCTACCATCTTGTAGAATGCGACTCGCAGATCCTGCTCGTCGGGTATACCGAGAGCTCCATGACACACATTTTGATCTACAAGCTCGAGGACCTCATCTTGGAGAGGTATGTCCCGGTAACAAGCATAAGAGACCGAGCCCTCTTCCTTGAGGATCGGAGCCTGAGCGTCTCGGCACTGCCAACCATCATTGCTGAGACAGTTGTGTATACATATCCAGTCAACCGTTGTTTTGCGCAATACCGTCTCAGTACCGGTGCTTGGTCTCAGCCATTCGATGGATATAGCGATGGCTTTAACCCAGGTCCTTATAGCCTCATCCAACATGTCCTTAGCTGCTGCATTCGCAATGTTTGGTATGCCAGTGGCCCTACTCTGTGTGTCATCACAATCAGTACTGATCACAATTGTTCCTTGGATCATCTTATTTACTGGGTCATACTTCTTGTGATCCTTTTACGAACAAAGGGCTGGTATATTCTGAAAAGGAAACCAAAAAACCTGGATGGCTTTGTTGGAAGGTGAAGAGAAAGCTTCACATTTGGGTAAATCTTACTCCGAATTAATCCTTGGTCTTTTGTACTAATAACATGGTAGTCTTACTTACCACCTCTGCTTTTATTCTCTTATAATAAATAACCAACCACCATAGTTTATGGCTTTATGCCCTCGATCAACACCCAACTGAAAAAAACATCGGCAGTCAGAATATATACTCCCAGTTCACAAGCAGTTATGAAGAGGTGTTTGTGCTACTTACAATCCCATTGTTTTCTGTACAGATTATATACACCATTGACAATTTGATATTTGCCCACCTGTTTAAAAAAAATTCTGCACAATAAATCAATCATTTTTCCACTGGTACTTACTTTCTGCAATTTGACTTGGATATTTTCAGCTAGCAATTTAGCAGCTACAGATGGAATCATGTGGAAGTGTATTTTGTGCCTTTGGTAGCTTATTTTGCTATTCTATTTGTGGCGCGCACATTGATTGTTCATGAGGTGTTTTCAGAATTTGTGCAGCGATAAAATCCTGTAACTTGTCTAGTTGAAGACCATGTTATGTACTCCATTAGATTCTTATTTTTCTTTTTGCTTTGATTATGCTAGGAGAAACATGCTAGAGGAAGCAAACAGGACAAATGATTATGCTAGTTAATTACCCTTAAGTTAGTGCACACGCAGCAGCTGGCTTTTTTATTTCTTTTTGTACATGTGCTCAATGGTCTTTGTACATGTGTGTTTCTGCTTTTACATTTGATCATATTGGTGTAATCGATATAATCCCTGATCTTACATCTCCTTTTCTACTTTTTTTTTGCTAGGCGTGAATGGCTCCTATATATCCAGAAGCCGGGGATGGATTTTCTTTGCACAATCAGAGGGGGATATCAAGCTGGATATTTATATCCATGCCCTGTTTCTTGCCGGCATGTAGGTTATTATAGGACGCGGTTGGTAGCCTGCATTAGGCTCAGCCAGGCCCATACGAAATGTTTTTGGCCTGTTTAATTACCTAGGTTGCATTGAAAAGTTGGTCCGCACAGAATTCAAAGCACCTCTCAGCTTGCATCTAGAGGAACGCTCGGCCGTTTCTACCGGGTTAGGCTGAGGCGAGCCACCTTCGAGCGCACATGGTGATGGTGGGCCCTTCGAGCGCACATGGTGATGGTGGGCCCTCTTGCACGAGAGCACGCGAGCGGTATACACCCTATAAGTTGTTTCTTCTTCCACCTCGAGTAAGCTCCTTCTCTAATCTCCTCTCCTTTCTTACGTACCTTCTAATCCACACAACGGTGCATCAATTTGAGATAAGCTCTACATGAAAAAGATGCGCATCGATGTTATGGTTCCATTTTTGTGATCAGTTCGTAGTTTCATCGACCGTAAATGTTTAATTTCATGTTCTTGTTTGGAGCTATTTTGGATGAATTTTGTCAAATTCATCGTGCACGGTCGACCGTTTGAATTCTCATTTGATCAATAGCTTCATCTTACAGTTTCATACAACTTTCGTGTTGCACATTTTCTGTTTCGACGATCGTAGACGATTAAATCTGACTTCTTCCTCGTGAAGTATATACGCATATGTGTGATGTATGTTAATGCCACTCCTTAAGCTCGGTCTCCTCTCGTGTCATGCTACACCGGCGTCACCGTCGGCGTCGCTTCTCTCGGCCTCCTCTCCCGCGTGCTGTTACACTAGCGCCACCGCCGGCGTCGTTCCTCTCAACCTCCTCTCCCATGTCCTACTACACCCGCGCGGTCGTCGTTCCTCTATGTATTCTCTCCCATGTCCTGCTACATTGAAGCCATCACCGGCGTCGTTCCTCTCACCTCCTCGCTCGCGTCCTACTACAATGGTGTCGTCGCCGTCGTCGTTCCCTCCCGCGTGTTGTTGCATTAGCGCCACCGTCAGTGTGGTGCCTCTCAACCTCCTCTCCCACGTCCTACTACACTCGCTCGGTCGTCGTTCCTCTCTGTGTCGTCTCCCATGTTCTGCTACACTGAAGCCATCACTGACGTCGTTCCTCTCGACCTTCTCGCTCGCGTCCTACTACAATGGCGCCGCCGTCATCGTCGTTCTTCTCGGCTTCCTTCTCCGCGTCCTACTACACTGGCCCCGTCATCATCGCCGTTCTTTTCGGCCTCCTCCTCCCTGTCCTACTACACCGACGCCGCCATGGCGGGCACACTACATTTTTTCTTCATCATCCTCTGCCTCAACGCCCTTCTATTCGTTACTCCACACGGACTTTCTTTGCGGCGATGGCGCTAGCACATAGTTCACTTCACCGCTGATGAGGTTGCTCGCCCGCGAGTCCATGCTCGTCGTGTCGGACGCGGCGCTGCAACCACTGCCTACCGTTGTCGCCGAGGCACTCTAGTGTAACAATGTGTGTTATGGGTAGCTATTAAGTCTTAATCATATTACGTGCAAGCAACCAAACAACGTGCACTCATCTGACCACATACAATGTGAGCAACCAAACGCGGTGCGTAGAGGCATCTGTATGATGCAGGAAGAGGACATGTAGGCAACCAAACTAAGTGCAGATGTTGGTTTTTAGTCTGCATTTGCTCAGCCAGGCCCAACTGGGACATGTATGCAAAAGGGGAAAAACGATGCAGGTAACCAAACGCGCCCATATTATCTTTGGTTCAACTCTCATGTAGTTCACGGGTGCTTTCACATTTGTTAGATCCTCGGCCTTACTACTGAAACCTACACCCATTCTTTAAAAGATGGGGTTTCTGAAGGTTTGCTTTGGGCGTTTGGACATTTTAGATGTGATTCATTTACCCGGTCGTAGATCCTTCTGACACATCTCTGTGAAACGGGCACGACACAACCTGCAGCCGTACTGAGGGCCTGGAAGTCCAAGGTACTTATCTGACAGGGCTTCCATATTAATGTATAAAATTTCACATATCTCTGCGCTAGAAACCGCACTAGTATTTTTAGGGCTAAAAATATACTTGATTTGGCAAAACTCACCAATTGTCCTGAGCTCCGACAGTAGGTATCCAGGTCAGTTGTAAGGAAGTTGCATTTAAAATATCTGTGTTGATAAGAATCAACGAATCGTCAGCAAATAAAATATGTGATACTGGTGGTGCATTTCTATACACTCTAATTCCCTCCATGCCATCAACTTTTTCTTCATACAAAAACATACTACAAAGCCCTTCCACACAAAGAATGAAACATACTATGCACAAATTTAAGGGGAACTCTTGCTTATCACATACTTCTCAAAGCGACGATGTATTTCATTCATATTATCATTTGTCGAAGTTTTGATCTATATGTTGTCATCAATTACCAAAAAGGGGGATATTCAAAGTGCACCTAATCCCCGGGTGGTTTTGATAATTCATAACAACATATAGCTCATTGAACTAATATCCATTCAAGTTAAATATTTCAGAAAGTTCAATGAATGGCATGGAATGGACTAGGAATGTGGACCCCTCAAAATGCTAAGGACACATATTGGCAAAAGCTCAAGACTCTTCATTTTACTTTTAGTGATCCAAGATCACATTGAGTCCATAGGAAAGTCAATACTATTAAAAGGGGATGAGGTGTTACTTAATGGCTTGCTTGCTCAAAGTGCTTAGTGATATTGCTCCAAAGCCCTCAACCACTTTCTCACTCCAAATATGTCCAAAACCCAAAGTCAAACTCGGCCCCACCGAATCATCCTATCCGGAGCCACCGAATTCATATGACACATCCACTGCCAGAAACCCTAACAGTTCGGTCACACCGATACGGATCTCGGTCTCACCGAGATGAACTTGCAAACTCACTGTTGCCTGTTGCAATTGTTTCGGTCTCACCGAAACTGCGATCGGTCATACCGAGTTGGCTTGACATCTTCTCTGTTGCCTTGTTGCTTCACTTCGGTCTCACCGAGTTGATGCAATCGGTGCCACCGAGTTGATGTTTGCCCTAAGCCCTAGCACATTGGGCCCACCGAGTTGTTCCAGTCGGTCCCACCGAGATTCCTAACGTTCACTTTTTGAACTAAATCGGTCTCACCGAGTTCTTCTATTCGGTCTGACCGAGTTGGGTCAAATGTGTGTAACGGTTGGATTTTATGTGGAGGCTATATATACCCCTCCACCCCCTTCTCCATATGTGAGAGAGCCATCAGAACGTGCCTACACTTCCAGCATACATTTTCTGAGAGAGAACCACCTACTCATGTGTTGAGATCGAGATATTCCAATCCTACCACAAGAATCTTGATTTCTAACCTTCCCAAGTTGCTTTCCACTCAAATCATCTTTCCACCATATCCAAATCTGTGAGAGAGAGTTGAGTGTTGGGGAGACTATCATTTGAAGCACAAGAGCAAGGAGTTCATCATCAACACAACATCTATTACCTTTTGGAGAGTGGTGTCTTCTAGATTGGTTAGGTGTCGCTTGGGAGCCTCCGACAAGATTGTGGAGTTGAACCAAGAAGGTTGTAAGAGCAAGGAGATCGCCTACTTCGTGAAGATCTACCCGAGTGAGGCAAGTCCTTCGTGGGCGATGGCCATGGTGGGATAGACAAGGTTGCTTCTTCGTGGACCCTTCGTGGGTGGAGCCCTCCGTAGACTCGCGCAACCGTTACCCTTCGTGGGTTGAAGTCTCCATCGACGTGGACGTACGATAGCACCACCTATCCGAACCACGCCAAAAATCTCCGTGTCATCATTGCGTTGCACTCTCCAAACCCTTCCATTTACCTTCATATGCAATGTTTTACTTTCCGCTGCTACACTTTTAGAATTGCATGTGTAGGTTGATTGCTTGACTTGTGCTAATTGTTAAAATCTGCCCACAACTAAAATTGGGAAAATGTTAGATTTTTATTTGGTCAAGTAGTCTAATCACCCCCCTCTAGACCTACTTTGGATCCTACAAGTGGTATCAGAGCTTTGGTCTCCATTTGCCTTGATTTCCATAGCTTTGGTGATCATAGCCTTGGTTTCACAACCTAGGAGAGTATGACGTCTAGCGAGGGAAATTACCACCGTAGAGGTCCTTACTTTGATGGTACTAATTTTGCTAGTTGGAAGCATAAGATGAGAATGCATATTCTTGGTCATAACCCCGCCGTTTGGGCTATTGTGCGAATTGGCTTGCAAGATGATTTCTTCGAGGATGGAAAAGAACCGGATCGTGAAGCGTCCGTGGAAGAAATGAAGATGTTGTAATACAATGCTCAAGCTTGCGATATTCTCTTCAATGGATTGTGCCCCGAAGAATTTAACAAAATCAGCCGTCTTGAGAATGCAAAGGAAATTTGGCATACTTTGGTTGATATGCACAAGGCACTGATACGTCTCCAACGTATCTATAATTTTTTATTGTTCCATGCTATTATATTATCTGTTTTGGATGTTTTATATGCATTAATATGCTATTTTATATTATTTTTGAGACTAACCTATTAACCTAGAGCCCAGTGCCAGTTTCTATTTTTCCTTGTTTTTGAGTCTCGCAGAAAAGGAATACCAAACGGAGTCCAAACAGAATAAAACTTCACGATGATTTTTCTTGGACCAGAAAACACCCAGGGGACTTGGAGTCCAAGTCAGAAGAGCCACGAGGCGGCGACAAGGGTGGAGGGCGCGCCCCAGGGGGCGCCCTCCTGCCTTGTGGGCCCCTCGGGACTCCCCTGACCTAGCTCTTCCTCCTATATATTCACATATATTCCAGAACCACTAGAGGCATCGACGAAAACACTTTTCCACCGTCGCAACCTTCTGTTCCCGTGAGATCCCATCTTGGGGCCTTTTCCGGCATCCCGCCGGAGGGGGAATCGATCACGGAGGGCTTCTACATCAACTCTATTGCCCTTCCGATGATGCGTGAGTAGTTTACCTCAGACCTACGGGCCCATAGCTAGTAGCTAGATGGCTTCTTCTCTCTATTTGATTCTCAATACAATGTTCTCCTCGATGTTCTTGGAGATCTATCCGATGTAATCTTCTTTTGCAGTGTGTTTGTCGAGATCCGATGAATTGTGGATTTATGATCAGCTTATCTATGAATATTATTTGAATCTTCTCTGAATTCTTTTATGCATGATTTAATATCTTTGTATTTCTCTTCGAATTATCGGTTTGGTTTGGCCAACTAGATTGGTTTTTCTTGCAATGGGAGAGGTGCTTAGCTTTGGGTTCAATCTTGCATGATTTCACCCAGTGACAAAGTAGGGGTAGCGAGACACGTATTGCATTGTTGCCATCGAGGATAAAAAGATGGGGTTTTCATCATATTGCTTGAGTTAATTCCTCTACATCATGTCATCTTACTTAAAGCGTTACTCTGTTCTTTATGAACTTAATACTCTAGATGCATGCTGGATAGCGGTCGATGTGTGGAGTAATAGTAGTAGATGCAGGCAGGAGTCAGTCTACTTGACACGGACGTGATGCCTATATGCATACTCATTGCCTTGGATATATTTTTATTCACCATAGAATATGTGTTTTGCTTGGAGCGTCTTGTATGATATGAGTCTTTGCTTTTTAGTTTGCCACAATCATCCTTGCTGTACACACCTTTTGAGAGGGACACGCATGAATCGTGATTTATTAGAATACTCTATATGCTTCACTTATATCTTTTGAGCTAGGCAATTTTGCTCTAGTGCTTCACTTATATCTTTTTAGAGCACGGCGGTGGTTTTATTTTATAGAAATTATTGAACTCTTATGCTTCACTTATATTATTTTGAGAGTCTTTCTAAATAGCATGGTAATTTTCTTTGGTTATAAATTTAGTCCTAATATGATAGGCATCCAAGAGGGATATAATAAAAACTTTCATATAAAGTGCATTGAATACTATGTGAAGTTTGATTCCTTATGATTGTTTTGAGATATAAAGATGGTGATATTAGAGTCATGCTAGTGAGTAATTGTGGATTGTAGAAATACTTGTGTTAAGGTTTGTGATTCCCGTAGCATGCACGTATGGTGAACTGTTATGTAACGAAGTTGGAGCATGAGGTATTTATTGATTGTCTTCCTTATGAGTTGCGGTCGGGGATGAGCGATGGTCTTTTCCTACCAATCTATCCCCCTAGGAGCATGCGCGTAGTACTTCATTTCGATGACTAATAGATTTTTGCAATAAGTATGTGAGTTCTTTATGACTAATGTTGAGTCCATGGATTATACGCACTCTCACCCTTCCACCTTTGCTAGCCTCTCTAGTACCGCGCAACTTTCGCCGGTGCCATACACCTACCTTTTACCTTCCTCAAAACAGCCACCATACCTACCTATTATGGCATTTCCATAGCCATTCCGAGATATATTACCATGCAACTTTCCACCGTTCTGTTTTATTATGACACGTTCCATCATTGTCATATTGCTTTGCATGATCATGTAGTTGACATAGTATTTGTGGCAAAGCCACCGTTCATAATTTTTATACATGTCACTCTTGAGTCCTTGCATATCCCGGTACACCGCCGGAGGCATTCATATAGAGTCATATTTTGTTCTAAGTATCGAGTTGTAAGTAAATAAAAGTGTGATGATCTTCATTATTAGAGCATTGTCCCATGTGAGGAAAAAAATAAAAGAGACCAACGAAGCCCACAAATAAAATAAAAAAGGCCAAAGAAGCCCACCAAAAAAATGAGAGAAAAGAGAGAAGGGGCAATGTTACTATCCTTTTCGACACTTGTGCTTCAAAGTAGCACCATGATCTTCATGATAGAGAGTCTCCTATGTTGTCACTTTCATATACTAGTGGGAATTTTTCATTATAGAACTTGGCTTGTATATTCCAACGATGGGCTTCCTCAAATTGCCCTAGGTCTTCATGAGCAAGCAAGTTGGATGCACACCCACTTAGTTTCTTTTTGAGCTTTCATAAACTTATAGCTCTAGTGCATCCGTTGCATGGCAATCCCTACTCACTCACATTGATATCTATTGATGGGCATCTCCGTAGCCCGTTGATACGCCTAGTCGATGTGATACTATCTCCTTCTTTTTGTCTTCTCCACAACCACCATATTCTATTCAACCTATAGTGCTATGTCCATGGCTCACGCTCATGTATTGCGTGAAAGTTGAAAAGATTTGAGGACATCAAAAGTATGAAACAATTGCTTGGCTTGTCATCGGGGTTGTGCATGATTTGAGTACTTTGTGTGACGAAGATGGAGCATAGCCAGACTATATGATTTTGTAGGGATAAATTTCTTTGGCCATGTTATTTTGAGAAGACATGATTGCTTTATTAGTATGCTTGAAGTATTGTTGTTTTTATGTCAATATTAAACTTTTGTTTTGAATCTTATGGATCTGAACATTCATGCCACAATAAAGAAAATTACATGGATAAGTATGTTAGGTAGCATTCCACATCAAAAATTCTGTTTTTATCATTTACCTACTCGAGGACGAGCAGGATTTAAGCTTGGGGATGCTTGATACGTCTCCAACATATCTATAATTTTTTATTGTTCCATGCTATTATATTATCAGTTTTGGATGTTTTATATGCATTAATATGCTATTTTATATTATTTTTGAGACTAACCTATTAACCTAGAGCACAGTGCCAGTTTTTGTTTTCCCTTGTTTTTGAGCCTCGCAGAAAAGGAATACCAAACGGAGTCCGAACGGAATAAAACTTCACGATGATTTTTCTTGGACCAGAAGACACCCAGGGGACTTGGAGTCCAAGTCAGAAGATCCACAAGGCGGCGACAAGGGTGGAAGGCGCGCCCTAGGGGGGGTACCCCCTGCCTTGTGGGCCCCTCGGGACTCCCCTGACCTAGCTCTTCCTCCTATATATTCACACATATTCCAGAACCACCAGAGGCATCGACGAAAACACTTTTGCACCGCCACAACCTTCTGTTCCCGTGAGATCCCATCTTGGGGCCTTTTCTAGCATCCCATTGGAGGGGGAATCGATCACGGAGGGCTTCTACATCAACTCCATTGCCCTTCCGATGATGCGTGAGTAGTTTACCTCAGACCTACGGGTCCATAGCTAGTAGCTAGATGGCTTCTTCTCTCTCTTTGATTCTCAATACAACGTTCCCCTCGATGTTCTTGGAGATCTATCCGATGTAATCTTCTTTTGCGGTGTGTTTGTCGAGATCCGATGAATTGTGGATTTATGATCAGCTTATCTATGAATATTATTTGAATCTTCTCTTAATTCTTTTATGCATGATTTAATATCTTTGTATTTCTCTTCAAATTATCGGTTTGGTTTGGCCAACTAGATTGGTTTTTCTTGCAATGGGAGAGGTGCTTAGCTTTGGGTTCAATCTTGCGTGATTTCACCCAGTGACAAAGTAGGGGTAGCGAGACACATATTGCATTGTTGCCATCGAGGATAAAAAGATGGGGTTTTCATCATATTGCTTGAGTTAATTCCTCTACATCATGTCATCTTACTTAAAGCGTTACTCCGTTCTTTTTGAACTTAATACTCTAGATGCATGCTGGATAGCGATCGATGTGTGGAGTAATAGTAGTAGATGCAGGCAGGAGTCGGTCTACTTGACACGGACGTGATGCCTATATGCATAATCATTGCCTTGGATATCGTCATAACTTTGCGCTTTTTTATCAATTGCTCGACAGTAATTTGTTCACCCACCGTATTATTTGCCTTCATGAGAGAAGCCTCTAGTGAAACCTATGGCCCCCGGGTCTATTTTCCATCATATTACTTTCCGATCTACTATTTAGTAATCTTTTATTTTCAGATCTATATACCAAAAAACCCAAAAATATTTTATATTTTGTTTATCTATCTCTATCAGATCTCACTTTTGCAATTGAACGTGAAGGGATTGACAACCCCTTTATCGCGTTGGGTGCAAGTGTTTGATTGTTTGTGCAGGTGTTGGTGATTTGTGCGTTCTTCTCCTACTGGATTGATACCTTGGTTCTTAACCGAGGGAAATACTTACCTCTATTGTGCTGCATCACCCTTTCCTCTTCAAGGGAAAAATAACGCAAGCTCAAGAAGTAGCAGGTACTGAGTTCGTCAAGGAATCCAAATTGGATGTGCTTCAAAGTCAACTTGACAAGTTCAAGATGAAGGATGGTGAAGGAGTCGCTGAGATGTACTCTAGGCTTTCTCTCATCACAAATGAGATTGCCGGCTTAGGAAGCGAAGAGATGACTGACAAATTCATCATCAAGAAGATCCTAAGAGCCTTGGATGGAAAATATGATACCGTGTGCACATTGATCCAAATGATGCCCAATTACAAAGATCTCAAGCCCACGGAAGTCAATGGTAGAATTGTTGCTCATGAGATGTCACTCAAAGATAAGGAAGAGCTCCACAACAAGTCAAGTGGTGCTTACAAAGCTTCAAGTGATGCTCCTACAACATCAAGCGAGAAGCAAGTCTCCAATGAAGAATTGAGCTTAATGGTGAAGAACTTCAACAAATTCTACAAGAATAGAAGCAAAGAGAGAAGCTCCAAGTCAAGATCCTACAATGACAAAAGATCTTCTAGTCGTGATCATAATTGCTACAATTGTGGAAGACCCGGACACTACTCCAATGAGTGTATGGCTCTCTACAAGAAAAGAGAAGATTCACCAAAAAGGAGTAGTAGAAGAGATGAATCACCTCCAAGAGAGAGAAGGAGTAGAGATGATCGTTATGAACGAAGACCCTCTCGTAGAAGCAAGGATTCAGAAAGGAAGGACAAATCATCAAAGAGCTACACAAGACGAAGACATCAAGCTCACGTTGGTGAATGGGTATCCGGTTCCGACTCCGACAACTACTCCGAGAGAAGCTATCACTCCGACTCTGAAGGTACTCAAGATGAAGGTGCTCCGAAGGTACTCAAGATGAAGGTGTTGCCGGTGTTGCACTTGTGTCATCCAACTCCTATGACATATTTGACTCGCCAAATGAAGGAATTGGAAGATGCTTCATGGCTAAAGGCCCTAAGAGAAAGGTGTTTACAAGAGCCTTGCCGGGAGTAAGCAATTTGAGAAAATTGTACGCAAGCAAGGAAGGCACCAGAAGAATCAAGGTGTTGGTTTTGAACGAAAGTTCAATGCCAATGGAGTTGAGTGGGAAGAAGATCAATACCCCAAGACGAAGTTTGTTCCTCAACAAGAGAAGTATGATCCCACTTCTTTCAAAGAAACACAAGCTCAAGATGATCTTCCACCACAAGACCACAAGCTAAAGGGCAAGGACAAGCTTCAAGAAGAGATTGATTCATTTGAAGAAGCTCCTAAGGCCATGGCCAAGTGGGTTCCCAAGACTACGTCAAGTTCTACTTCATCAAGTATGACTACAACTCCAAGGATTCCCATCAAGTTGATGTGGATCCAAAAGAAGAAGAATTAGAGAGTTCTTGAGGGTGACTCCGCCAACATACTTCACTCATATTCATTTTGGCAAGGACAAGTGCAATCAACTTTCATATCTTGCACTAATTCATGGAGTCACAAACCCTCTTGTTGGTAAGACAAGGGACAAGGTAACCTATTCATGGACATCATCATATTTGTGTTTCACTCTATGTCTATGGATATCCTTGCATGTTCCTTATGGGACTAACCCATGTAGGTATTGAAAGTGCAACTCACTCCAATGGATTGCTCCAAAAGATCTACATCAACATTGAGCATCCACATCTTCACTATCTACATGAAGTCATCATCAACAAACCCGAGGTTAGTTCATCCCTCTTAGGGGGTATATCACATCTAGGGGGAGCTTTGCTCTAAGAATTGAGCTAAAGCAACTCTAACAGTGTGAACACATTAATGCTTTATGTAAAAGTGGTAATCCCACTTGTGCTTAAACGATGAGTATGACCTATGATCAAATGTTCTCATTTGACTCCTAAGTCAATATACTCATATATAGACGACCTAGTCATCGCCAATTGCTTGATAGATGCTAGAGTGTTTGTGCATGCTTTGTCACATGTTTCATTTGCTATCTTATTGTGTGAGTATGTTGGATGCATAATTTTCTCCATTCGAGGACATCCATTTGTAGTTTTGATTGTTTGGTTTTTATTGGCCAAATGGATGGACAAGAATTCCTAAGTACTCTCTCTAGCTCTCTATGCTTTTTCTTTTCTCAAATTCTATTCATGCTACATCACAAAATTTGAATAAGTCTTTTTGGGACCGTCCGGGTGAGGAGCATGGAGCCACCGACCCGTCAAGGGCTGACTTCCAAAACCTCTTAGTGAATTTCGGTCAGACCAACTCATTCATATTCGGTCCCACCGAAACCACTAGGTTGATCTAGGTTTTCACCTCGGTGCCACTGATTAGAACAATTCGGTCTCACCGAGTTGCAGCAACTGCCAGGAGTTTTGCATCTCGGTGCCACCGAACCGTTCCACTCGGCGCCACCGACAGCTAATGGGTATATATACCGCGGCCCTACATTTGGAAATTTCTTCAAACACTCGAGCCCGCGCCCCCCCATTGCTACCGCTCTTGGTCTCCGGATCGTCGTCGTCTCCACCTGTGCGCCGTCGTTGCAGGTCTCCACCGCTGTCAACGGGAATCACCTCCGCCGTTGCCGCCGTAGTGAGCCATCACCAAGTTAGGGTATGGTTCGGCCCCTTTGTGCAATTTTCTTTCTCCATTTCAATGCACAAAGTTAATGCCTGTATTATTGCCACGATTGAAAGCTTCCTATCCACACAAAAATTCCTTTAGATTGGTTTTGATGCAAAATCTTAGGGTTAGGTTTCCACCGAACTCATCTCGGACCGACCGAATTGAAGTTTTCGGTCCCACCGATTGGCTCAGGCCATTGCACTAAGTACAACTCGGTCTGACCGAAACGTACTAATCGGTGAGACCAAAAGCAATTTCTCAGTGAAACCCTAGCATCTCGGAGTCACCGAACTGCAACTTGGTCTGACCGAAACTGCATGTTTAGGCTCTGTTAAGTGCTTCGGTGTCACTGAGATTATCAAATCAGCAGCTCCGAAATGCTTTTTGCAGAAAACTAAAGTTAAGATTTTGAATCAATTTTTGCAAAAACCAGCTGTCTTTTGTGATGCTCATCCTACTCTACCTATATCCATCTATTCACAGGGTCAGTTGCAAAGATGTCAGAGGCCAGTGATAGTCAGAACAAGTCAGAGAAGGAAGTTAACCTCAGTGAGGGCACTAGTCCCAGTGGTAGCTATGATGAGGGTAGCAGAAGGACCCCTATCAACTTGCCAAAGGCTGCTACCAGACAGAGGAAGAAGAGAAATTCTGACAGTGAAGATGAGGACTTTGTGGTTGAGGAAGAAGTAACTTCCAAGAAGAAAGTTGTCAAGAAGGAATATGTTGGTGCTGCTGCCACCACCAAGCCAGGCCTACACAAGAAAGCTCCTGCCAAGAGAGCTCCAATGTCCAAAGCCAGAAAATCAACTGCTGCTCATGAGACTATGGAATTCACACTTGAGCCTAGAGAAGAAGTTGAAGCTACTGGTGGAAAGAATAAAAGGAAGGAAAGGGTCAGGAAGACCATTGCCAGAGTTATTGGAAGACCTTCCATGATGAGAGATTCTGCTGAGGATGAAGAGGAGGAGGAGAAAGAAGCAGTTGCACCACCTGCCAAGTATCAAAAACTGATGGCTGATGCTATCAAGACTGGTGCTGCTCCTTCCAAGCCCAACACAAAACCTCCACCCACTGCACCCAAGTCAACTGCTCAAAAGAGATCCACAAGGAATATCCCAGCTGCAGAGAAGAACAAGGCCCAGTGCCTGAGGTCCAAGAGGATGATGAGCCACTAGTGCTCAGGAAATTGAAGCCAAAGATTCCAGATCACAATGATGATCATTCCTGTGGCTGAAAATATGAAGCTGAGAAAGGATGCATGTCTGAGACTATGTGTGACGCTCCCGGCTTAATCGTGCACTAATCATACACGCAAATGCACACGATCAAGCCTAAGGACTCACTTGAAGGAATCACAACACAACTCTAAAACATAAATAAAGTCATACAAGCTTTATATTACAAGCCAGGGGCCTCGAGGGCTCGAATACATAAGCTCGCTTACAAGCGTCAGCGGAAGCATCAGATATCTGAGTACAGATATAAAAGTTAAAACAAATAGGCCTTTAAAAGGCGGGGCAAAAGAAAACACTACGATCGAAAAGACGCAGGCCTCCTGCCTGGGACCCTCCGAACCTACTCCTGGTCGTCGGCAAGCTCGTAATAGCAGCCACCCTCGGAGTAGAAGTAGTGGATGTCGACAGGGGCTTCTGGCTTCGGGGCTCTGTCATCTGGTTGCATCAAACAGATATGTAGAAAAAGAGGAAGCAAAGCAGCCATGAGTATTCATCCGAAGTACTCAACAAGCAAAGATCTACACTACACATGCAACATTATCAAAGAAAGGCTGTATATGTGGACTGGGCTATAGAAATGCCAGAATAGAGAGGGGGCCTAGTCCTATCGAAGACTAGCATCTTCAGCGGTCTTGCAACATTAGAAGAGTGTAGAATAGTACAGTATAAAGTAGTAGCAGTATTAAGTATCCACCTCGCCCAGAGATCCTTCCTCGACTCCCTACGAGAAAGCAATCCCAGAGCCCTAATATCCATTTCTCATCATTAAGTTCTAGTTGTATCGATCGGGATACAACTCCGAGTGTCCATTACCGAGGATCCGGCTATGCATAGTTTAGTTCTTCCCTGCAGGGGTGCACCAACTTACCCACCACGCTCGCTTAACTCCGGCCGGACACACTTTTCTGGGTCATGCCCGGCCTCGGCCAAACAACACACCGTAGTCCTACCTAGGCTCAGCAGAGAGGTCCCCATCGGTCTATATCCTAAGCGCTCAGGGGTCTTGGGCCATCGCCCTGTGCACTCCGGGTCGTTGAGAGCATGGCGAATCTCGGTACCACCACTACAGGATGGCATCGGCCCAGCCGTGCCGCGATGCTGAACTGGACGTCTGACAGAGCTTTCGGAAGAAACGTACGACGCAGAGTGCCCATACTTATTCCCGCGTGATGGTTAGTGCTATCGGTCCAAAGGCCCACTCAGATCAAATATCCAAATCGTTAATGTATTGGTAGCATGCGGTAACGAGCAGAGACTCATGATCAATGTGACCCCGTTGCCCCGTCTCGAGGACTTGCGGCAAGGGCTAAGAATGCCCGGCCACGCCTCGTAATTATCTCTCGGGTACCCTACAGGTCAACCCGACTTCCCATCACTCGCGGGTACCCCTCAGGGTCGACCCACCTTTCCAAATAACAGTTGTAAAGTCCAAGTATCCGTGTGTCCATAACATAAGGGAATCCGAGGTATCATCCTCGTTGGATTCCTACTCGATGTATCTGTCAAGGTGAACTTAGGAGGAATCACCCTCAAGGTTCACACTTGAGGTGTTGCACGACGGCGTCGTTATCGGAAGTGGTGAAGGAGGAATCACCCTCGATGACCACGACCGAATAGCTACTCTACAGAGTTAACATCAGAAGTGCTAATCGAGGTATCACCCTCGGCACTCGATGGTAACGCTGCAGTGTCGTACAACTAAGGGGGTGATGTGTGGTGCCGGGGCCTGGTTGTCGATCATGTTGATCGAGTCATCTGATAATCCAGCGGGGCAACTAGGTCAAAGTGGGGTCTTTGTTGGGTCTCTAACCAGCCTATACTAAGCAGTTTAGGATAAGCAGGTAAGGTATCAATAGCAGGTTACAATAAACATGCTATGCATAAGAATAGGATAACTCAAAGCAGTAGCAAATTCTAATGCAAGTAGGAGGGAGAAAGAATAGGCGATATATGCATGTTCAAAGGAGGGTGCTTGCCTGGAAGCTCTGCGGCAAAGGTCTGGTCGTCGGTAGTGTAGCCAATCACCGGAGCTGCGTCGGTCTCGGGGACTACGTCGGTACCGGGATCTACCGAGAGAGAAGAGGGGGAGGAAACAGATAAATACACAGCAAACATATGCAACACAGAGCATGCTATGCTAACGTGCAGTGCAGGGTTGCCTAAAAGCATGTCCAAGTCATACTAGTTATTTTAGGATTTAAGTTGGATAGATTAACCGGTATATATGCACTATTCATCTACCGGAAACGGCCACAAAGTTGCGGGTTCACCTCCGTAGAGGGCCCCGACACGGAAACAGACGGCACGGTCGAATTCGTCTCGTCGTTCTAAGCGACTTTCATATATAAAGTTTTTTGATCTGAGCTACGGTTGATTTTCTATGAATTTCTAAAGATTTTAGCATTTCATGAAATTATTTCAATTTAACAGAATTATTGAAAATGTTTTATGACGTCAGCATGACATATTGATGATGTCAGCAGTCAACAGGATGCTGACCAGGTCAAACCTGACCTGTGGGTCCCATCTGTCATACACAGTGGCTTTAACAGGGGTTAAATTAAACTAAACAGACTAAATAGAGTGGTGGGCCCTAGGTGTCAGTGACTAATTAGGGGTTAACTAAACATGTTTTAATTAAAAGTGGTTAATTTGTCTAACTACAGAAGGGGGCCCACATGTCAGCGTCATTAGGGAACAGTAACCATGCGTTGACCACGGTCAACGCGGTCAATGGAGGGGTCGGGGCCCACGGGCAGTGACTCTGGGGTTGGGCCCCAGGGGTGACACGTCGGCGCCGACGCCGGAGCAACACCAGCGACCATTTCGCGCGGCGGTGCGCGTCGGACATCGCCGGAAATCACGCACAGAGCACGGGGAGGGTCGCGCGTGGGTGCGTTGGAAAGAGCGGGCGACGGCGAGGCGATCTGCGGCGGTGGTGTGGCCGGAGGAGCACCATAGCGACGACGGCGAGCTCATCGGCGGACGGCGGCGCTCGGGAGCGATGATGAATGGTGATGCGGGCGCCCTAGCGAGCAACTAAATGGCCGGACGGCCTCTACGCGACGCGACGAGCGTGATGGTGGCACGCACGGGAGCCAAAGGTCACCGTGGCTACGCCGGCGACGAGCGTGAGTGGCGGAGTGTTCGGGCTTCATCGGAGTAGGAGCTACGGGCGGCTAGAGGGGTTAGGGACGGGCGCAATCGGCGCAGTGGCTCACCGCGGAAGCGTAGGGTCTAGGCAGCGGGCTAGGGGAGGTCCGGTGGCGTCGGAATCATCGACGAACGCCGGCGAAATGAAGGTTGAAGATGAGCTCGTTCCGGTCGGATGAGAGGCGCTCGGCTCGGCCCCAATGACGCAAGCAGTGTGGAAGATGACGAGGAAGCCGGTGAGCACCAGGAGGAGGCGCGAGAGGCACGGTGGCCGCAGAGACGATGGAGGGCGGCGGCGACGCGCTCGGGCAGAGGGAAGAAGAGGCGAGCGCGAGCAAGGAAGACAGGGGGAGAGTGGATAGGATGGAGGGGAGAGGCCGAGGGGGCTGCCTTATCCCCTCAGCTGTCGGTGGACGTCGACGTGTCGGCGTTCGGCCGGCGCGCGCCAATGCGGCCACGGGGGCGGCGACACGGCGAGGGAGAGAGAAGTTGGGAGGCGAGCGCTGTGGGCTGGGTCGCACTGTGCACTTAGGCCCAGTCCACAATATCATTTCTCTTTTTTCCTGTTTTGTTTTCTGTTTTTCTTTTTCAGAGATAGTTTTGCATTATTTTGGGCTGCCAAATGACTTTGTAAAAATGTGGAACTTGGCCACATAAATACAATGGAATATTTTGCACTGCCACAAAAAGTTTGGGAAATTTTGGAATTCATTTGGATTTTTCAAAAATGAATTTAGGCAGTTATAGTGCTGTTTTGGCACTGATTTAAATGCTTAGACCCAAATGCAAATTGATGGTGATGTTGTTTTCCTTAACAACAAATGTTTTGGATTATTTGCTAGAAGGTGAACATTTTTCCAGCAACTTTTGAACAACTACATTTTGCACTTTGAATTTGAATTGTTTTCAGAGAGGAATTTGGATGGAAGTGCTTAACCACTGAGATCATTATGATGCAAATGATGATGACTTGTTATGGTTAACACAAAGTCACAGTAATTTATTACACAGGGGTGTTACACCATGGAGGAAGACTGATCGATATTCCACAAGGAGGAGGACTGTTGTGGACTATCGTTTCCATACCATAGAACAACATGACTTCTATGAGACAGTGTTGTTGGACAAGAAGCCCATAGTCTGTGATATGAAATGGGTTGATTGGAAATACATTAATGATAATGAAGACTATTTTCCCCATGTTCATGAGAGCTTCAGGCTGAATGGAGTTGATGCATTTGTTGGACAAGAACTGACAAAATGGAATGATGATATGATTATGCAGTTCTACTCCACTGCCCACTTCTACCCAGATGGGAAGATTGTCTGAATGACTGAGGGAACCAAGTACCAGTCATCAATCTCTGAATAGGCAGAGCTCATCAAAGCTCCAAAGGAAGATGAAAATGACATTGATGTCTATGGCAAACCCAGGAAGGATCACAACTCCATGTCTAACATGTACAAGCCTATTCCTGATGCAGCTCTGGAAACTCACAAGCTTTGATCTATCTATTACCTGCTTGCGGACTGACCACCATGAACACCATCTTGAGGCATACTTTTTTGCCCAAGTCAGGAGATCACAGAATGATACGTGGTCATTCCATCAACTTGCTACACTTATTTAATATTCCTAAAAAATTCAAAGTCATGAGCTTGATAGTTGAGACAGTCAAGAGGGCAACAGCCGACCAAAAGAGGTCCTGTGGATATGCCCCACACATTCAGATGTTGATTAACTCCAAGGTTGGAACTGGGACATATTTCCTTGACAAATAGCATCTACCTCTTAGGCCTGATTTTGAGGACAACGAAGTTGTCATGGATGCATCGCATCCTACATCTGTAGAGGCCCAGGAGAAGATTGAGAAAGCAATGGCTGCAAAAGTAGCAAAGGCAGCAAGTGCTCCAGATGCTTCAATGGTGAATCTCAAGTCTAAGCAAGATCAGCTCACATATCTGCTAGAGGCTACAATGAGGATTGGGAAGAGCTTGGCCACCTTGACTTAGAATCAGGAAAGTCTAGAGAGGATTGTTGAGAGCAAGATATATGACCTAGATGTGAAGGTCACAGAGATTCAGACTATAGTGGAGAGGCTGAGGGATGATGTTGAGGACAATGATGATAGACCCACTACAGACAGGTTCCAGACAGTGCCAAGGGCACAGAAGTCTTCTGCTGAGCCAGTTGCAGATTTGAGACCTGCACATTCTGCTCCTGCCACCACAGCTACAGTTGCTCCTCTAGTATCTACTCCACTAGCTCCACAGACTTCAGCAGAGGAATTTGCAGATGCACTCCTCTCAACGCCGTCTACGCATACCGGAGCTACAAGCCAGAAGACCCCTTCAGGAGCTCCCGGAGATAGTGCCTAGAGTGCTGCATAACACTATACATTTTCAAACTTTTTGGTAACTTGTTGCCAAAGGGGGAGAAAGTGTATAGATCATAGGCTGAGAGAGAGAGAGAGAGAGTCTTTTGGTTTTGTTGGTTTTTCATTTGCCTTGCTATTTTCTACTTTGGTTTGGTTGGTTGTTGCTACTTGTGTGTTATGCTCGTGAGATACTTTTGTGATCATGTGTTTGATCATATTATGCTTAATGCTTGAATGATTATCTCTATGGATGTTTGTGTATGATCAATCACT
This sequence comes from Thinopyrum elongatum, assembly GCA_011799875.1. Lineage (NCBI taxonomy): Eukaryota > Viridiplantae > Streptophyta > Magnoliopsida > Poales > Poaceae > Thinopyrum > Thinopyrum elongatum. The sequence goes on from CM022299.1 coordinate 526,531,689, forward strand.
TCTATCCTTGGTGATGAGTGCATGTTATCCTATTCTTATCATTTTGTGCGCTCCACCAAGATGTATGTGACATGGAAGAGTGACCCATGATCCTAATCGATTGTGCATTTGCATTCAAACGCAAATTTTAAATAATGCACAAATTTAGGGGGAGCTCTTGCTTATCACATACTTCTCAAAGCGACGATGTATTTCATTCATATTATCATTTTTCGAAGCTTTGATCTATATGTTGTCATCAATTACCAAAAAGGGGGAGATTGAAGTGCAACTAATCCCCGGGTGGTTTTGTTAATTCATAACAACATAAGCTCATTGAACTAATATCCATTCAAGTTTAATATTTTAGAAAGTTCAATGAATGGCATGGCATGGACTAGGAATGTGGACCCCTCAAAATGCTAAGGACACATATTGGCAAAAGCTCAAGGCTCTTCACTTTACTTTTAGTGATCCAAGATCACATTGAGTCCATAGGAAAGCCAATACTATTAAAAGGGGATGAGGTGTTGCTTAATGGCTTGCTTGCTCAAAGTGCTTAGTGATATTGCTCCAAAGCCCTCAACCACTTTCTCGTTCCAAATATGTCCAAAACTCAAAGTCAAACTCGGCCCCACCGAATCATCCTATCCAGAGCCATCGAGTTCATATGACATAGCCACTGCCAGAAACCCTAACAGTTCGGTCACACCGATACGGATCTCGGTCTCACCGAGATGCCCTTGCAAACTCACTATTGCCTGTTGCAATTGTTTCGGTCTCACCAAAACTGCGATCGGTCACACCGAGTTGGCTTGACATCTTCTCTGTTGCCTTGTTGCTTCACTTCGGTCTCACCGAGTTAATGCAATCGGCGCCACCGAGTTGATGTTTGCCCTAAGCCCTAGCACATCGGTCCCACCGAGTTGTTCCAGTCGGTCCCACTGAGATTCCTAATGTTCATAGTTTGAACTAAATCGGTCTCACCGAGTTCTTCTATTCGGTCTGACCGAGTTGGGTCAAATGTGTGTAACGGTTGGATTTTGTGTGGAGGCTATATATACCCCTCCACCCCTTTCTCCATATATGAGAGAGCCATCAGAACGTGCCTACACTTCCAGCATACATTTTCTGAGAGAGAACCACATACTCATGTGTTGAGATCAAGATATTCCAATCCTACCACAAGAATCCTTATTTCTAGCCTTCCCCAAGTTGCTTTCCACTCAAATCATCTTTTCACCATATCCAAATCTGTGAGACAGAGTTGAGTGTTGGGGAGACTATCATTTGAAGCACAAGAGCAAGGAGTTCATCATCAACACAACATTTATTACCTTTTGGAGAGTGGTGTCTCCTAGATTGGTTAGGTGTCGCTTGGGAGCTTCCGACAAGATTGTGGAGTTGAACCAAGAAGTTTGTAAGGGCAAGGAGATCGCCTACTTCGTGAAGATCTACCCGAGTGAGGCAAGTCCTTCATGGGCGATGGCCATGGTGGGATAGACAAGGTTGCTTCTTCGTGGACCCTTCGTGAGTGGAGCCCTCCGTGGACTCGCGCAACCGTAGCCCTTCGTGGGTTGAAGTCTCCATCAACGTGGATGTATGATAGCACCACCTATCCAAACCACGCCAAAAATCTACGTGTCATCATTGCGTTTGCACTCTCCAAACCCTTCCCTTTACCTTCATATGCAATGTACTTTCCACTGCTGCACTCTTAGAATTGCATGTGTAGGTTGATTGCTTGACTTGTGCTAATTGCTAAAATCTACCCACAACTAAAATTGGGAAAATGTTAGATTTTTATTTGGTCAAGTAGTCTAATCACCCTCCTCTAGACCTACTTTCGATCCTACAAGTGGTATCAGAGCTTTGGTCTCCATTTGCCTTGATTTCCGTAGCTTTGGTGATCATAGCCTTGGTTTCACAACCTAGGAGAGTATGACGTCTAGCGAGGGAAATTACCACCATAGAGGTCCTTACTTTGATGGTACTAATTTTGCTAGTTGGAAGCATAAGATGAAAATGCATATTCTTGGTCATAACCCCGCCGTTTGGGCTATTGTGCGAATTGGCTTGCAAGATGATTTCTTCGAGGATGGAAAAAAACCGGATCGTGAAGCGTCCGCGAAAGAAATGAAGATGTTGTAATACAATGCTCAAGCTTGCGATATTCTCTTCAATGGATTGTGCCCCGAAGAATTCAACAAAATAAGCCGCCTTGAGAATGCAAAGGAAATTTGGCATACTTTGGTTGATATGCACAAGGTACCGAGTCCGTCAAGGAATCCGAATTGGATGTGCTTCAAAGTCAACTTGACAAGTTCAAGATGAAGGATGGTGAAGGAGTCGCTGAGATGTACTCTAGGCTTTCTCTCATCACAAATGAGATTGCCGGCTTAGGAAGCGAAGAGATGACCGACAAATTCATCATCAAGAAGATCCTAAGAGCCTTGGATGGAAAATATGATACCGTGTGCACATTGATCCAAATGATGCCCAATTACAAAGATCTCAAGCCCACGGAAGTCATTGGTAGAATTGTTGCTCATGAGATGTCACTCAAAGATAAGGAAGAGCTCCACAACAAGTCAAGTGGTGCTTACAAAGCTTCAAGTGATGCTCCTACAACATCAAGCGAGAAGCAAGTCTCCAATGAAGAATTGAGCTTAATGGTGAAGAACTTCAACAAATTCTACAAGAATAGAAGCAAAGAGAGAAGCTCCAGGTCAAGATCCTACAATGACAAAAGATCTTCTAGCCGTGATCGTAATTGCTACAATTGTGGAAGACCCGGACACTACTCCAATGAGTGTACGGCTCCCTACAAGAAAAGAGAAGATTCACCAAAAAGGAGGAGTAGAAGAGATGAATCACCTCCAAGAGAGAGAATGAGTAGAAATGATCGTTATGAACGAAGACCCTCTTGTAGAAGCAAGGATTCGGAAAGGAAGGACAAATCATCAAAGAGCTACACAAGACGAAGACATCAAGCTCACGTTGGTGAACGGGTATCTGGTTCCGACTCCGACAACTACTCCGAGAGAAGCTATCACTCCGACTCCCAAGGTACTCAAGATGAAGGTGTTGCCGGTCTTGCACTTGTGTCATCCAACTCCTATGACATATTTGACTCACCAAATGAAGGAATTGGAAGATGCTTCATGACTAAAGGCCCTAAGAGAAAGGTGTTTACAAGAGCCTTGCCGGGAGTAAGCAATTTGAGGAAATTGTACGCAAGTAAGGAAGGCATCAGAAGAATCAAGGTGTTGGTTTTGAACGAAAGTTCAATGCCAATGGAGTTGAGTGGGAAGAAGATTAATATCCCAAGACGAAGTTTGTTCTTCAACAAGAGAAGTATGATCCCACTTCTTTCAAAGGAACACAAGCTCAAGATGATCTTTCACCACAAGACCACAAGCTAAAGGGCAAGGACAAGCTTCAAGAAGAGATTGATTCATTTGAAGAAGCTCCTAAGGCCATGGCCAAGTGGGTTCCCAAGACTACGTCAAGTTCTACTTCATCAAGTATGACTACAACTCCAAGGATTCCCATCAAGTTAATGTGGATCCAAAAGAAGAAGAACTAGAGAGTTCTTGAGGGTGACTCCGCCAGCATACTTCACTCATATTCATTTTGGCAAGGACAAGTGCAATCAACTTTCATATCTTGCACTAGTTCATGGAGTCACAAACACTCTTGTTGGTAAGACAAGGGACAAGGTAACCTAATGCTTTCATGGACATCATCATATTTGTGTTTCACTCTATGTCTATGGATATCCTTACATGTTCCTTGTTGGACTAACCCATGTAGGTATTGAAAGTGCAACTCACTCCAATGGATTGCTCCAAAAGATCTACATCAACATTGAGCGTCCACATCTTCACTATCTACATGAAGTCATAATCGACAAAACCCAAGGTTAGTTCATCCCTCTTAGGGGGGATATCACATCTAGGGGGAGCTTTGCTCTAAGAATTGGGCTAAAGCAACTCTAACGGTGTGAACACATTAATGCTTTATGTAAAAGTGGTAACCCCACTTGTGCTTAAACGATGAGTATGACCTATGATCAAATGTTCTCATTTGACTCCTAAGTCAATATACTTATATATAGACGACCTAGTCATCGCCAATTGCTTGATAGATGCTAGAGTGTTTGTGCATGCTTTGTCACATGTTTCATTTGCTATCTTATTGTGTGAGTATGTTGGATGCATAATTTTCTTCATTCGAGGACATTCATTTGTAGTTTTGATTGTTTGGTTTTTATTGGCCAAATGGATGGACAAGAATGCCTAAGTACTCCCTCTAGCTATCTATGCCTTTTCTCTTCTCACATTTTATTAATGCTACATCACAAAAGTTGGACAAGTCTTTTTCGGACCCTCCGGGTGAGGAGCACTCGGAGCCACCGATCCGTCAAGGGCTGACTTCCAAAACCTCTTAGTGAATTTCGATCAGACCAACTCATTCATATTCGGTCCCACCGAAACCACTAGGTTGATCTAGGTTTTCACCTCGGTGCCACCGATTAGAACAATTCGGTCTCACCGAGTTGCAGCAACTGCCTGCAGTTTTGCATCTCGGTGCCACCGAACCGTTCCCTTTACCTTAATATGCAATGTTTTACTTTCCGCTGCTACACTCTTAGAATTGCATGTGTAGGTTGATTGCTTGACTTGTGCTAATTGCTAAAATCTGCCCACAACTAAAATTGAGAAAATGTTAGATTTTTCCTTGGTCAAGTAGTCTAATCACCCCCTCTAGACCTACTTTCGATCCTACACAAGAACACCAAATTAGGGTTACATGCTCGCTGGACATCCAACAAAGCTCGGACTGCCGGGGCGTTTCCGAGCCCGCGACAGTTCCATGCTAGTATCTTCATGCCAGTAAAACAATGGAAAAACTCTCGGTCGGCGGCGCCGCCAGAGGACAGCAAACCCTAACTTAAATTTGCTAGTGAACGGTAAATTTGGAGACGGTGCTCCCTCTCTTTTTTTTTTTTTGAGAATCACCGAGGGAGGAGTCCCTCCACCTGAATATATTACTCAAAATTACCATTATGCCAAGAGAGTGATCCAGTTTATAACGAAAACCAGACCGACTACCTGAACAAGTTGACCGTTTATAAGAAAAGCCGGGCCAAAAACCGTCTCAAAACCTGAACAAGCTCCCTTTGAGGAGGGTGAAGACTGAAGAGCATAGTCTCAAAACCTCAAAACTTCCATAAACAAGCTGCTGATCCGATCTAGACAGTCAGGGAAAAAAAAAGGTGATGCTACACCGAGAGATCCTCATCATCCATCAAGCTCATCACGAAGAGAGAGAGAGAGACCAACGACAACGCTCCAAAGCGCTGCCCTGGGACAGGAAAGACGCCGGCGACATCGCCGCCGCCAAGGAGGCGGCCGGTGACGGACCAGCCGAAACCCTAGTCGCCTGGTGGTTCGGCTCTCAAGGGAAAAAAGGGTTCCCGTTGGAGCTTGTTTTGTTTTTACGCAACTACTCAATATCTGATTTTTATTGGGGAAAAGAAGATCTGTTGGAGATGCTCTAGGCACGAGTGTGTAAGTGGAACTAGATTTCTGCATTGTGCCGTGCTGCACTTAGTCAACCATCCCGCACATGTGTCAGCTGCCAACAATAGGTGTAGAAGTAGTCACGTCTCGGGCAGGTATGTGACGCTGCATGCGGAGGGTGCGTTGAGTTTGACACGTCTCTCCTATGCGAGATGTTTGCATGCATTGCATGCGGATGACGTACGCGTTGAGTATGTCACGTCTGATGTACGTACGAGATGTTGCTTTTGGATCTCGAAGCAGTTCACACCCCCGGCGCCAATGATCATGCGAATTAACTTGCATTAACTGGAGGAGGAAACAAATTCGGCTTGGCGATTTTTAGAGGGACCATTAGACATCAGACTACTGATACTACATATTGCTTCTATCAGACTAGTCCGTGGCCGTACGATTAATAGTATGCTTTTCGTCCGATCTGCTGCTAGGCCACGCGCTGAGTTGTTGCTTTCGTCCGTTAATTGCGTTCTTAATTGCTCTTCATACCATCTCTCCTCCCGGTAATCTCTCGGCCGCATGTTGCTCGTCCAGTGCTTCCAATAACTACTCTGCATGCTCCCGTGCTTCTAGCAACTGTTGTGCATGCTCCGTTAATTCCTCTATGTGCACCCCCAAGAATCTGGTGCATGAACTCGCGTAGGAGCTTCCATTTACAGGAGAATTTGTTTCAATGGTGAATGAAATTTGCATCTATTTAATATAAATTTATGTCCCACGTAAAGAGATATTTTGTCTTGGAAGCATCGATATCTTGTTTCCATTGACTAGAATTGCATCCAACTAAATAATGATATCATCAAATAAAGAATAATTCCACTTATTTTAAGTGCGCCAATTTTATGTTTCAATCGACTATAAAATTGCTTCCATCAAATAGTAATTTTGTTTCCTGGAAATTTGTCTTCCTGGTCAGGGTTGAGGGGATGCCATCTTCTCTACCTATCAATGAAATGATACGGAAACTTTGCGTATTCGCGAATATTTTTGCTTCTAGGCAAATAGTATTTTGCTTCTATCAAATTAATAATAATTTCACTTGTTCCGGAAGCATCGCTCTCTTAATTCCATCGAGTAGAGAGTTGCTTCCAACCAAATAGTAGTTTGCTTCCATCAAAAGAGAAAAATAGTAGCACTTAAACGAGCTTCAAATGAACTACGGAGTCGCCTGCAAAGAAAGAAATTTTTGCTACAACTCTTTTTGCATCAAAAGAGAAAAATAAAACATCCAATGACATTATTTTCAGTCCTAGCATCACAACATGCACTATATGACGTAATCGTATAAGAGCTCCATATGCACGGCGAACCAACAAGGAATCCGACTGGTCATAGTGTTGTAGACATCTTTGCACCATCTTTGGCATGTGTTGAAAACAATGCACATGTACAGTTTTTGTGCTGCAAATACATATACAACAGAAACATTAGTGTGAAATAGTGAAGCACCATGGTAGAGACAAAATAATTCACTATAAGAAGCATACGGATGGTTGTAGAAGCACCCACTTGTACTTCTGAATCAAACCAAAATGTTTTGCATGATAAAGAAGCATACTCTTGTTGTGGTTGAAGCAAAATTTCACTACCATAGTCATATGTGAGTAATAAAAGTACGAGGAAGTTGAAGTAAAATGTCAGAACTACAGGAACATATGAAATAAAACTGGGATGCATGACTGACACGAAGCAATAATTTGGCAATATCACACCATGTAAGAGACACACTGGAAGCACTGAAATTTCACTTCACAAATTATCATGCTAGCACATAATGTGAATATTCATGAAACCTAATTGGAAGATAGGTGAGTTTCATCTACATTGTATCGAGAAGACATGCAATCGGAACAACCAATTTGCTTAAATGTACAAATCATACCAATATCATTATATATTTATACCAGCATAAACTTGTTTGTGTACCGGTCGAAAAAGAATGCTTGCTGTATTTCATTTTATACCACAAAACTGAAGCCAATACAAATCCAATGACAGGGTGGTAAAAAAACATACATATACACCTGAATGTGGCCCTTCTGGAAAAAAGAAGTCACAAAGGTTTATAGCATAGCATGCATCCTTTAGTATCAGCATAAACTTGTGAAATATATGAAGCATGTCACGTTGTTGAATTGAGAATATCCTACACAGTAGCAAACAAAATACAAACTTAAGACCAATGGCTGTACAACAATATCCATGTAGTGCACCGCAAAAAAAAAAACAATATAAATGTAGTAAGCAAGCATGGATGATCTGAAGAGAGAAAAATTGCTACCCAATGCATGTGAGGCCTAGTGGAAGCTTACAAAATATAAGCCACATATTAGTATGCTTGCCTCCATGATATGAGGTGCACTAAATTGAGACCAGCAATCCAAGTTCATCGATCAAATTCAGATTTTTTTAGCCTCAATCAACCACGTCTGTGATAAAACATCATACAGACAGATGATTTCAATAAAAAATAGTCCAGCAGTATAGTAGATTTGAGCCAATATTAGAGCATCAAGTAGACAAATTTTTGTATTTCTAAAATGCACAGAAATTGAATGCTAGCGGGAAAGACGATGCGAGCCATCTTGTTGGTGGAATTTGCCGGCCGTGCCTGGTGCACGCTGGTGCAGACTGCGGAGAAGTGCTTACAGATCGGACAAGGGCCATTGCTGGTATTCAGGCAGCCTAATGAGATAAGAAACGTGGTGCGGCCGCGGCCGCCTAATTCCGGGTTGGCTCACCGGCGAGGTGAACCAGCGACGGCATCGAGGAGTGGGGCGCATGGGACCCAATCTCGGCGGTACTACGGCGAGAACATGTGCTGCGCCGGTGGATCGCGATCTCGGCGGTCATATGGGTTGGAAGTACGAGGCAAGCCGCATGGGGAATAAATCTGGCGGCACTGGCGGAGAGAATAGGGACGATGCGGTGGATCGCATGCTCACCGGTGAGGTGGTCGGAAGCAGGAGAGAGAGAGAGAGAGAGAGACGGGGGTGAGGATTGATTTGGGAGAGAGGAATTATGGGAGATTGATTATACTGGCTGCGTAAAAAAAGGTAGGTTAAGGAGGGCGAGAGATTTTGCTGGGATATCTCGTGCGTGGGATGGAACATGTATGGACGGTGCATGAGTGGTCTGAAGATTGCTTTTTACCAGACGTATGATAATAAGTGTTTCATCTTCTTGTACAACAATAAGTATGAGCTGTACTGGGAGATGTGTCTAACGGTGTCTTATGTGAAGGACAACATTGCAAAAGATTTATCTCCCAGTCTGATTGATGAGCCCGCTTTAATAGCTGGATTCTTTTCGATGAGATCTTCGAGACTAGACCTGTGTCAATATGTTTTTTTTTACGAAAAAGATCAGATCTATGATAACGATTCCGGTGATTCATCGGAAATACAAAGCACCTCAAACATAATAAAAATTACATCAAGATCCATGGACCATCGAACGACCATTGGCGTCGCCAGAACGAGCTGCCGATGCGCCGTTGTCGCTGCTCCCATACCGGAGCCGGCCTGACCTTGTTGATGACAGCCGGGAAGTCTTCATGCACGTGCCCCTAAGGACCAGCGCCCTAGAGCCGCAGTCGTCGCCATTGAATCCTTGAATAGATCTGAAGAATCTGACACCAAATATCACCGTTGCGTACGCACGGCTAGAAACCCTAACCTCGCCTCCCCAAGGAGCTGGCAGGAATCTAGAGCTCCGCCTAATCCGTCCCAACGGACGAACTTGAGGAGGATCGGAGCCCGGAAGACTGACTCGAAGGAGCGCCGCCATCCGTCCAAACGCCGTCCCTGCGAGGACTAAAACCCTACCTATCTACTAGCGGGAGTCGAGACACCAGGATTCTCCTCCCCGCCGCCGGCCGCCGGAGCAGCAGGCAGAGGGGAGGCAAATCCACGGGCTCGCCGGAGGAGATCGAGGGGAGGAAAGCTTTCCCAAGTTTTGACAACTTTTTTCCATTAATAGTCACCAGATAATTTTCACCTTCTTACTAAATTTATACATGCTTATTTACCAAATGTACAATAGCTAAATTAGTTAACAAAATAATGAAATATCACTCTCCTCGTACTACCTAATAACTAGACAGAGAAAAGAGAGACCTGACGGTATGAATAATATGCTAACTCAATATAAATAATCTGGCAACCACGTACTCTAAATATGTTAACTAGCAACGAGAAGAAAAATGGTCGAAACATGCTAAGGAATCTTGTTGAATTCTTGGTTAGACGACCTAGCCGGCGACACTAGTATACGAACCCCTAATTAGCGGCGTTTCAAAGTTCTTACTAGCAGCGTCCATGTAGCGTGCCGCCAGTACGGCGCTGCTTGTAAGCACACACTAGCAAAGTGTCCATCGAACGCTACTAATAAGAATACATCGGCAGCGTGTGGGCCGCACGCTCCTAGTGGGTTGACAACAAGCCGCGTGTTGCTCGCACGCTGCTGAGTGGGGACGAATCTGTGGCATTTGCCTACATTCGACCGCTGTTAACATCGGTTCAAGCTTGTGGCGCTTTTGTGCCTGTGAACGCCGCTAGTGAAATTCGTCTTAATTTTTTTTATGTTATGCCGGATTTTGTGCCTAGTTTTGCTACCATGCCGCCGTGCAACATTTTGTACCTCAAGATGGTGTCATGGCACCATTTTGAGGTACGAAAATCAAGCCTACCAAAGTTACTAGCATTAGATCATATTCTAAGGGGGTCACGTTCAACATAGTTAACTACAACATAGTACATACATGATAGAAATTTTGATAATAACATGCTTAACAGTACAATGCAACAACATAAATTTTGGCGAAGCTTCCAATTTTAATCCCTCGCACGTAACCATCATCCGTAGAACCCGTACGAGGAGGCCGGTAACCATCATCCGACGTTCAAATCTCCCTCTTCTGTTTCAATCGGATTGTGCGGTTGGTCTTGCGGCACTTGCAAATGTGTCTTTGGACAAGTCAGCATATGGTCACATCGAGATTAAAGGTTTAATGATAGTTGGGTGTTTGTTCCGGTAGAATTTTCTCGTGACCAAAATAGGGTTGCACATAGCTTAGCAAACTATGATAGATCTCGGGATAGCACTGCATGCTGGCTTAACCAATGTGTATTACTATTTTATTTCCAAACGCGTTGCTAAGGATTGTAACTTTGTGACCTTGGAATAAACGGCCCTCGAGACCATGAACACACCATCCCAACAACAACTCCACCCAATATAAAAAAAAAAACCATAAACCACACCCTACCACATCGCAACCAACACCCCCCCCCCCCCCCCCCCCCCCCACCCCCCCCCCCCACACCACACACACACACACAAAAAAGCTGCCCTATTTCCCTTGCAAAAAAAAAAACCCTGCATTACTCAGGGTTATGTTAGGGTTTGGACAGGGAAGGTTTCCGTAGACCGTATCGTCAGTTAATGGACCTTATGTACTCTCTTAAACGGTTAGCTTAAAGGACTTAATTGAGGAATTGCTACGCTCAGTTTCAACTAGTACAAAAATAGGCTGTGATAAAATTATTATCCCAATCGGTTTTAGTTACTAGCCAATTTTTTATTTATTTTTGATAAAAGAAGGGCTCTCCCCTTCCGATTTTTATTATAGAAAACCATAGCATTCGAGAGAACAGGCTACGAGACCACTAACCTCCTCTCCCAGCTCCATCACACCCTCTCAGCTGGGAAGGGGTTAGTTACTAGCCAATTCCCAACTGAGAGAGTTGTTTGAGGCGGTTCCTCTTTCTGAACGGCAGTAATATGTTACTATTAAGACTTTGGGCACAGTAATTTATGTGAAAACCGACGCCACAGATCTCACATTTTACAACCTTTAGAATTGAAGTAGCAAATTAAGTTCAAGCACTTAGCTCATTTTAGTACTCCCTCTTAGTACAAAGTTGAGTCATTTAGGACAGAGGGTGTACTTCGGTACTCTTTAGCGAAGCTATGCCTTTGTAGTTAGCTATATATAAGGACGATGAGCACACCAGTAACTATTGCCAAAAGCATAAGCTTGATCGCATGTACTGCCCACCCACAGAGTAGCAACCCGTTTCCTTCTTTACGTCTACGCGAACAAAGGCAAATACCATGGCGATGGGTGGAGCACCATTCGACGCGCTAATGTCACTGGACCCCGAGACCTTCGCCAGGGAGTCGCGCGCCGTGATTAACTTCCTCGCCGGCTACTACCGTGACGTCGAGAAGTATCCGGTCCAGCCCGAGGCCATGCCAGGGTGCCTCCGTACGCTTTTACCCGACGCGCCGCCCGAAAATGGCGAGCAGATGGACGTGATATTGGAGGAGGTATGGCGACACATCGTCCCGGCACTGACGCATTGGCAGAGCCCCAAGTTCTTCGGATACTTCCAGGCGAACGCGCGTACAGCCGGGTTCGCCGGCGAGATGCTCTCCACCGGGCTCAACATTGTACCATTCACGCGGGCTGCCTCACCGGCCGCAACCGAACTCGAGAGCGTCGTGATGGACTGGATGGGCAAGCTGGCGGGCCTCCCGGACCGCTTCCTCTTCTCCGGCGGCGGCGGCGGCGTGCTGCACGGAAGCACATGCGAGGCCGTGGTATGCACGCTCGCGGCCGCGCGCGATCGCGCGCTGAGCAGGCTCGGCCACGAAGGCATCCTGAGGCTGGTGGTCTACGCCTCAGACCAGAGCCACTCCACCTTCCAGAAGGGCGCGAGGATCGTAGGGATCCCGCGGTCCAACTTCCGCGTCATCCCGACGTCGGCGGCGTCGAGCTACGGCCTCACGCGGCCAGCATCCGCGACGCGGTGGAGGCCGACGTGGCCAGCGGGCTCATGCCGCTGTACCTGTGCGCCACAGTCGGCACGACCGGGCTCGGCGCGGTTGACCCGGTGCGGGACCTCGGGGAGCTGGCGCGAAAGCACGGCATATGGCTGCACGTCGACGCCGCGTACGCCGGGAGCGCCTTGATCTGCCCCGAGTTCCATGAATACATCGACGGCGCCGAGCTCGCGGACTCGGTGAGCGTGAACCCGCACAAGTGGTTCCTCACCAACATGGACTGCTGCTGCCTATGGGTGGCGAGCCCGGCAGCGCTCACTTCCTGTCAGGGTCCCTGACATAAGGACCCCGCTGGGCAGCGACTCAGCCATCACTCACGCTGCCCAGCGCCCAGCAAGACCGAGGAAACCCAACCCACGAGTTGCTGGGCCGGACTGGGTCCAGTGAGAGGCCCAGCTCGCTGCACTACTTCTACCAGCCACCAACCACAGGAGGGGCATCCAGTGGATCACGGCACGGCGGCGGCATTGGCTACTTTCCTCTTTCCTTCTTAGAACCCTAGCCACCCATCCTGTAATCCGACTGTAATCGCTACCTATACTCGTTTCTGAGAGAAATTGCCACTGTCAATCGATTCCCCTAATTCGTACCTATCACTTCCGCACTGTCCACCAACCTAGAATACCTGAGCAACGTCACAGAAGAAAGTGCCGCAGGTGCAGGTGTGGTGGACTACAAGGACTGGCAGATCGCGCTGTCACGGCCGTTCCGCGCCATGAAGCTGTGGGTGGTCCTGCGCCGCTACGGCGGGGCGGGCATGCGGGCGTACATACGGAGGCACGTCGAGATGGCCAGGTCGTTCGAGCGGGCGCTGGAGGCCGAGGCAAATTTGACAATTTTGACATTTGGATGAAATTATTTCACAAAATGAACTGTCGTTAAAAAAATTTCAATCAGCTGATCTTTTTGTGTGGCGCCCGACACGAAGACGCCACACTACACTGTGCAGCGCCTAACTGACAGACGCTGCACGCCTAGCCAGCATCGCATCCGGGTGATCCGAAAATTACTAAGTCAGTGTGCAGCGCTTGAGAGCTATACAGTGTGGCGCCTAGCGTCTAGGCGTTGCACTAGTGGTTGCTTCATTTTGTAGTGGTAAATAATGCAACCACTAGTGCAACGCCTAGAGGCTAGGCGCCACACTATACACACTGTATAGTGTGGCGCCTAGCTCTTAGGCGCTGCACATTGGCTTAGTAATTTTTAGGCAGTCCGGGGTGCGACGCTGGCCAGGCGTGTAGCGTCAGTCAGTCAGGCGTTGCACAGTGTAGTGTGACGCCTTCGTGTCAGGCGCTGCTCAAAAATGTCAGCTAAGTGAAATTTTTTTAGAAGCAATTTATTTTATAAAATGATTTCATTCACATGTCAAAATTGTCAAATTTGCCGGAGGCCGACGAGCGGTTCGAGGTGGTAGCGCCGACGAGATTCTCCCTCGTAACCTTCCGCATCCGTCCATGGCACGAGGGAGACCCTGGCGATGATGCCACCGTTGATGCCTTGAACCGTAAGCTGCTTGTCGCGGTGAATGCCAGCGGGCGGGCGTTCATGACGCACTTCGTGGTGGACGGCAAGTTTGTTATCCGCATGGCCGTGGGCGGAGCCATGACCGGGACGCGGCACGTCCAGGACACGTGGGAGCTTGTCCAGGAGAAGGCCAAGGACGGAACGTGTGCTGAAATAAAATACTGAACGTGTGCATCAATTGGAACAGATCCACATCCGAAAATAAAAAGCCACATATATATACACACATGCAGAATCCAGTCAAACAGTATCCAGTGTAAATCTTCGTTCCTACACGATCACTATGGAAGATATGAAAGCTGTGTCCCTTTTCTAGCAAAAAGGCCCGTGCGTTGCAACCGGAGAAAAAAATACCACACACTTTAATAACCATGACTCCGGGCTCTAATAGGTTCACGCCCTTTATTTCAACAAATGGCATCCCATCTGTATCGCCACTTATCCTTCTTTTCACTCTCGCTGACGGTGGCCTCAATGTTCAAACAATCACAACACGTTTGAATGTTGTCAATTCTAAGACGTCTCCCTCGGCATGATAAACATGCTTTTTTTTTTTAGATTTTGATGAGGCATGCATGCATGATTATAGTAGTGTTTTCGTCTCCCATACCGGTTTTGCTGGCGTATTCATTTTCAATTCGGATCGGCACCGGTATGAAAAAAGATGGATCATAATAGTCACAAGAAAAGATGGATCATGCGCTATTGATTAAGGTTGCGCCCTAAATAGTATTTTTAAAATGGTTAGCGGGTAAAATAACATCATATTTAGATTCTACATATTGTTCTAATCAAATTTCATATATATAACATGTTAAATTTAGAGTTGGAATTTAAAAGATATGGATATGGATATTTTTAAAAGCATTTGATATGTACTGCGGGTTGATTAACCCAAATACCAGGGGGTTTCCTGCAAAAGCGAAAATTTTGACTTAGACCTGGCCTGCAGGTTGATTTCCAGAAATATATCAAGGGGTTTTCTGGAAAAATAAAAAACTGATTTAAAAGTGGACTGCGGGTTGATTAACAGAAACATGAGGAAAAACAAAAAACTGATTTAAAAGTGGACTCCGTGTTGATTAATAGAAACGTGAGGGAGTTTTCTGCAAAGTAGCATGACGGACTAAGAATACCTATTTCTTTTATTAGTAGGTATAGATCTTTGGTTTGAAAATATAGTTTTGCTAACTTTCGTTCGAGTGAGGTTTCTGAAAGTGTAGCTTAGTATTTGTGTTTCCGGTCTTCAGTTTTCGTTGCCAGTAAAGTTGGAGCAGCTGAATAAGGGCATCTCCAACGTTGACCCGCAAATTTGCTCGCTCCTATCCAACATTGCCCGCATACATTTCAACAACTATTCAAACTAATCGGACGAAATCCATGCAAAAACGGCAAAAAATAATAATCGTGAATACGCAAATCTTGCGTATGATAGAAAAAGAGAAAATGAGTACAATAGAGGGTACAACACATATCATAAACTCAAGAAGGCATGATCATGGAACCCAGAGTAGAGAGAGCGATGCTCAGCCCGAACAGAGAAAAAACACAACACAACCCACCAAGCCTAATTTTAAGCAGATCGAATGAGCACAACATCGAACATCTTCAGAGCCAACACCGGAGGACACCTCGAGCAAGCAAGATAGCGCCTTCAAGAAGGAAAAAAACGTTGTGACGCCATCGCCATTCGATCCGAATAATCGGACCTAGGGTTTCCCCCGAAGCTCAAAGAGGGGCACGAAGAGAGGCCATGGCAGCGCCTTCAAGAAGGGAAACGACACCCACAAGTGTCGCCGCTGCCAGCATCGGCAAGCCGAGCATGCATTTCGCCAGGCCTGTGTCCGTGCAATCCCATAGCCACCTGATACGAATCTGAAGATGAGGAAGTCCGCCCACCGGTCGATCGCCACCACATAATGGGGGGGGGGGGGAGGTGTGGCTGCATCTGCCGCCGAAGAAAACACGAGCTTTGGAGACAACATGGCTTGTAGGAGGACGGGGTCGGGGAGGCAACAGGGTAGAGAGCCGGCGCGGATGAGTAGGGGCGACGACTGTCTTCGTTGGCAAGCCAGGAACCGGAAGGGGAGCGCAGTTCCAAGCTGCCGGGGGCGGAGTCGCCGGAACACCGACGAGCAGAAGAAGCTAGAAGAGACGCAGCAACCCGAGCACTGGGGCCGAAACCGCGTCGGCACAGGACGCCGGCATGCCATGGAAACCGGAGAACGCGGGTCCATGGCCGCCGGGACCGGAGCGGAGCCGACAAGGATCCACCGCCAAGCTTCAACCGCTGCCAACAAAGAAAACCATGACCTCACACCCGCAGAAGTCAGCACCGCAGCTCGGAGGAGACGCCGTCAAAGACGGAGAGCAGCCTACACGAGGCAGAGCCATGCCTCGGCCAGCCCGGCCAGCTCCACCCAAGGGCCTTACGCACAACCCCCACGAAACAGCAACACGAAGAAGAAGGGCTGCACCGACGGAGGAGGTAAGGGTTGGCGGGGAGGAACACCCAAGGCGTGACCGCACCACCACGCGGGACCGGCAGGGGAGAGGGCAGCTGTTGGAGGAGGAGAGGTCCGCCATGCGCCAGATAGGATTTGGGGCGGCGGGGAAGGGCCCTCCAGCCCCAGGGAGACGAAAAACCGCCCCGCCGCCGCCATCCCCAGGCGCGGCGTGGGTTCCCCGGCTGGCCCTTTGGCAGCGGTGAAGCAGCGGTGGTGGTAGAGGGGTGCTCCCGCCGGCGGTCGAGGTTTCCCCCATGTCGCCTGATAACCCACAAGTATAGGGGATCGGAACAGTTTTCGAGGGTAGAGTATTCAACCCAAATTTATTGGTTTGACACAAGGGGAGCCAAGGAATATTCCCGAGTATTAGCAGATGAGTTGTCAATTCAACCACACCTGAAAGACTTAATATCTGCAGCAAAGTTTTTAGTAGCAAAGTAGTATGGAAGTAACGGTAATGGTGGCAAAAGTAACAGTAGCAGTTTTGTGATGATTGTAATAGTAGCAACGGAAAAGTAACTTAGCAAAGATCAATATGTGAAAAGCTCGTAGGCAACGGATCAGTGATGGATAATTATGTCAGATGGCATTCATCATGCAACAGTTATAATCTAGGGTGACACAGAACTAGCTCCAATTCATCAATATAATGTAGGCATGTATTTCGAATATAGTCATACGTGCTTATGGAAAAGAACTTGCATGACATCTTTTGTCCTACCCTCCCGTGGAATCGGGGTCCTAATGGAAACTAAGGGATATTAAGGCCTCCTTTTAATAGAGAACCGGACCAAAGCATTAGCACTTAGTGAATACATGAACTCCTCAAACTACGGTAATCACCGGAAAGAATCCCAATTATTGTCACCTTGGGGTATGTGGATCATAACACGTAATAGGTGTCTACAACTTGCAAGATTGGATCAAGAACACAAATATATTCATGAAAACATAATAGGTTCAGATCTGAAATCATGCCACTCGGGCCCTAGTGACAAGCATTAAGCATAGCAAAGTCATAGCAACATCAATCTCAGAACATAGTGGATACTAGTGATCAAACCCTAACAAAACTAACTCGATTACATGGTAAATCTCATCCAACCCATCACCGTCCAGCAAGCCTATGATGGAATTACTCACGCACGGTAGTGAGCATCATGAAATTGGTGATGAATGAAGGTTGGTGATGATGATGGCGATGATTCCCCCTCTCCGGAGCCCCGAACGGACTCCAGATCAGCCCTCCCGATGAAGAGCAGGAGGTGGCGGCGGCTCCGTATCGTAAAACGCGATGAATCCTTCTCTCTGATTTTTTTCTCCGCAAATAGGTACTTATAGAGTTGGAATTAGGGTCGGAGGAGCTCCAGAAGCCCACAAGCCTGTAGGGTGCGCCCCGGGGGGGTGGGTGCGCCCCCAGGGCTTGTGGCCTCTAGGTGGCCCCCCTCTGGATAATTCTTGTGCCGGTATTTTTTATATATTCCAAAAATATTCTCCGTAAATTTTCAGGTCAATCTGAGAACTTTTATTTCTGCACAAAAATAACACCATGGCAATTCTGCTGAAAACAGCGTCAGTCCGGGTTAGTTCCATACAAATCATGCAAATTAGAGTCCAAAACAAGGGCAAAAGAGTTTGAAAAAGTAGATACGATGGAGATGTATCAACTCCCCCAAGCTTAACCCATTGCTTGTCCTCAAGCAATTCAGTTGACAAACTTAAAGTGACAAAGAAAAACTTTTACAAACTCTGTTTGATCTTGTTGTTGCAAATATGTCTAGCCAGTATTCAGGGTTTCAGCAAAGATTATGAACTAACCATATTCACAATAACATTTAGGTCTCACATTTACTCATATCAATGGCATAATGAACTAGCAAGCAATAATAATAAATCTCGGATGACAACACTTTTTCGAAACAATCATGATATAATATGGCAAAATGGTATCTCGCTAGCCCTTTCTGAGACCGCAAAACATAAATGTAGAGCACCCCTGAAGATCAAGGACCGACTAGACATTATAATTCATGGCAAAAGAGATCCAGTCACACTCATACTCAATATCAATTAATAACAATGTATACAAATGGCAGTGGTGCTCTCTAACTGGTGCTTTTCATAAGAGGATGATGACTCAGCAATAAAAGTAAATAGATAGGCCCTTCGCAGAGGGAAGCAGGGATTTGCAGTGGTGCCAGAGCTCGAGCTTTTAAAACAGAGATGAATATAATTTTGAGTGGTATGCTTTCATTGTCAACATAACAACCAAGAGATCTCGGTATCTTCCATGCTAGATACATTATAGGCGGTTCCCAAACAGAATGGTAAAGTTTTTACTCCCCCTCCACCAACAATCACACTCCACAGCTAGCCGAATCCACGGGTACCGTCCATACCAACAACAGTCCTGGGGGGAGTTTTGTTTGATATTTATATTTTGATTTGATTTCGAGCATGGAACTGGGCATCCCGATTACCAGCCACTTTCTCGTGAATGACAAGTGAATAAACACTCATCGTGACAATAACCCACCTAGCATGGAAGATACTGACAGCCTCCAGTCACTACATGAGCGATTCGGGCATACAAAACAGATCATTATTTGAAGGTTTAGAGTTTGGCACATGCAAATTTACTTGGAACGACAGGTAGATACCGCATATAGGTAGGTATGGTGGACTCATTTGGAACAACTTTGGGTTTAAGGAAGTGGATGCACAAGCAGTATTCCCGCTTAGTACAAGTGAAGGCTAGCAAAAGATTGAGGAGCGACCAACTAGAGAGCGACAACGGTCATAAACATGCATTGAGATTAACCAACATTGAGTGCAAGCATGATTAGGATATAAATCACCATGAACATAAATATCGTGGAGGCTATGTTGTTTTTGTTACAACTACATGCGTGAACATGTGCCAAGTCAATCCACTCGAATCATTCAAAGGAGGATACCATCCTATCATACTACATCATAACCATTTTAATTTTTATGTTGGCACACAAGACAAACCATTATATATACACTCCTAGCTAACTAAGCATGGCATGAGTAACTATAATCTCTAATTGTCATTGCAAACATGTTTCATTCATAATGGGCTGAATCAAGAACGATGAGGTAATCATATTTACAAAAACAAAATAGGTCGAGTTCGTACCAGCTTTTCTCCATCTCAATCATTTCATCATATATCGTCATTATTGCCTTTCACTTGCACAACCGAACGGTGTGAATAATAATAAGAGTGCACGTACATTGGACTAAGCTGAAATCTGCAAATATTTATTCAAAGAAGAAGACAAGGTAATATGGTCTCTTTGTTAAATCAACAATAATGCATATGAGAGCCACTCAACATTTTCATCGTGGTCTTCTCCTTACGACCCAAAGAAAAGGAAAAGAAATTCAAAAAAACACACTGAAATATTTTTGTAGTTTTTTTTGTTTTTCTGAAGAAAGTAAAACAAGAACGAGAAAAACTATTTACACGGGAAAGTTCCCAACAAGCAGAAGAAGAACGAGAAATCTTTTTGGGTTTTCTTTTAATACTACTACTAAATAAACTAGAAAAGAAAAACTAAAAAGAAGCGAGAACTAATTTTTTTGGGGGTTTCTGAAAGTTTTCTTAAACACACAAGACGAAAGAAATAAACTCGCATGGCTAATACAATGAAAAAGTATGAGCACCGACAACTGAAATGAGTGTGTGATCATGAATGTAATGTCGGTGGGAAATACATACTCCCCAAGCCTAGCCTTTTGGCCTAAGTTGGTCTAGGGCCACGGCTGGCCTGGATAGTATCCAAAATCGTAGTTGGGGTTGTACTGAGCTGCGGCCGCCACTGCCTAAAGGGCTGCAGCGTGGAGGTGAGCGGCCTCCCCCTCTCTCTCATACTCGTCTGCCTCCTCTCTGGTTATGAAGTATCTCCGTTTTATCTGAAAGTTAAAGAAGGCAGGAGCGGGAAGCGTAATATAGAAGACGCGCTCCCTGTCAAAGATTAGTCGGTACAAGAGGGCCTGATCGCTCCTCTCAAGAAACTGATAACGAACCATAGCATCATTATCAAGCTAAGCGGGTGGTAACTCAACATCATTTTCTCTTATGGGTACCCCGAGATAATTAGCTAACCGGGTAGCCTAAATCCCACCAAAGAAATCTCCATCTTTAGCATTATTATGTAACCGCCTTGCAACAATGGCCCCCAAATTAAATCGTTTATCACCCATTACCGCACACTTGAGGACACTAAGATCTGATGCACAAAGGTGGCTATGATCATGTTTACCATTAATGCATCTACCTATAAAGAGAGCAAAATAATGTATAGCAGGAAAGTGAATGCTCCCTATAGTAGCTTGTGTTACATTTCTAGTTTCTCCCCTGGTGATGCTGGCAAGGAACTCAGTACAATCAATTTTACGAGGCTCACTATGAATGCCCCATTGTGGAATTTTGGATGCATCATTAAAATCTTCAAGGTCCATGGTATATGATTTATCATAAAGATCAAATAAAACAGAATGAGTATTGCGCTGGGATGTAAACTTAAATCTTCACACAAATGAATTAGTGAGGTGATAGTACTGCCGACACTTATCTGACACGAAGTCTTCAAGGCCAGCATTTTGTACGTATGCATTAAATTCCTCCTTAAAACCAGCATGAACCATGAAATGATCCGACGACCATTCACAAGGCTGCACTAGAGCTTCCCTCGGTGGTTCAAGGTCTGGCTCACGTATTGCAAGTCTTGGGGCCTTCTTCGTCGAGGAACCCCCTTGGTATATTCTCCTAAACATTTTTCTTCCTCTGAAAAATTTCTGAAATTTTTAGTGACTCAAAATAAAAGTGAACAAAACTCAACAAAATTAATAGCAACTACTCCCACAAGTGCCTAGTGGCTATATCATGCAACAAAACTACTTTGGGCCATATAAATTTGACATGCAAGCTCAAGAACAAGGTCACCACAGCAGCAAAAAATTGCAATATATAAGGCACTAGAACAAAAACTAATTGGACCATTGAAGGAGTCACATACCGAAGAACAATCCCCCAAAACAGTTTTGCGAATGGAGCTTTGAGCAAGGAGATCGAAAATGGCAGCAAAATGAGCTAGAACACGGGTTTGAGCAATGGTGGGAATTTTTCTGGAGGAAGACAAAGTGGATGGATGCTGGAAGAAGTGAGGGGGACCCACATGGGGCCCACAAGCCACCTAGGCGCGCCCAGGGGGTGGGCACGCCCTGTGGGCTTGTGGCCCACTGGTGCTGCCCCCTGGTGTGTTTTCAGTGCCAGAAATTCTTAAATATTCTACAAAAAATCATACTAAATTTTCAAAGCATTTGGAGAATTTTTATTTTTGGGATATTTTTTATTGCATGGATAATTCAGAAAATAGACAAATAATAGTATTTTTGCTTTATTTATTCTAAATAACAGAAAGTAAAAAGTGGGTGCAAAAAATTGTGTTTACTAAATTCATCCATCTCATGCCCATCAAAAGGAATCCATTAACAAGGTTGATCAAGTCTTATTAACAAACTTCTTCCGAATGACATGAAACCGGAGAATCTTCGCATAACACTAGGTTACCTCAACGGGGATATGCATGTTCCCAATAATAAGAATATCATATTTCTTTTTGACAGTAGGAATAGGGAATTCAAAACCTCCAATAGTAATAGTTGAAAATTTTCCAATAGAATTGATGCTATTAACTTGAGGTTGTTTCTTCGAAAAGTGTACTGTATGCTCATTACCATTAACATGAAAAGTGACATTGCCCTTATTGCAATCAATAACAGCCCCTGCAGTATTCAAAAAGGGTCTACCAAGGATGATCGACATACTATCGTCCTCGGGTATATCAAGAATAACAAAGTCCGTTAAAATAGTAACATTGGCAACTACGACAGGCACATCCTCACAAATACCGATGGGTATAGCAGTTGATTTATCGGCCATTTGCAAAGAGATTTCAGTTGGTGTCAACTTATTCAAATCAAGTCTACGATATAAAGAGAAAGGCATAACACTAACACCGGCTCCCAAATCACATAAAACAGTTTTAACATAGTTACTTTTAATGGAGCATGGTATAGTTGGTACTCCCGGATCTCCTAGTTTCTTTGGTATTCCACCCTTAAAAGTGTAATTAGCAAGCATAGTAGAAATTTCAGCTTCCGGTATCTTTCTTTTATTTGTAACAATATCTTTCATATACTTAGCATAAGGAGACATTTTCAGAATATCAGTCAAACGCATAAGCAAAAAGACAGGTCTAAGCATTTCAACAAAGCGCTCAAAATCCTCATCATCCTTTTTCTTGGATGGTTTAGGAGGAAAGGGCATGGGTTTCTGAACCCATGGTTCTCTTTCTTTACCATGTTTTCTAGCAATGAAGTCTCTCTTATCATATCTTCTATTCTTAGGTTGTGGGTTATCAAGATCAACAGCAGGTTCAATCTCCACAGCATTATCATTACTAGGTTGAGCATCAACATGAACATCATCATTAACATTATCACTAGGTTCATGTTCATCACCAGATTGTGTCTCAGCATCAGAAATAGAAATATCATTTGGATTCTCAGGTGTGTCTATAACAGGTTCACTAGAAGCATGCAAAGTCCTATCAGTTTTCTTTTTCTTTTTCTTACTAGGACTAGGTGCATCAATATTAATTCTCTAAGAATCTTGTTCAATTCTCTTAGGATGGCCCTGAGGATACAAAGGTTCCTGAGTCATTTTACCACCTCTAGTCATAACTCTAACAGCATTATCATTCACCTTATTATTCATCTCATTCAACAAATCATTTTGTGCCTTGAGAACTTGTTCTACTTGAGTTTTGTAAGTGCATCTAGTGCCCCTTAGTGATTTTGGTCTTTGAAGACTTATAGGTTAAGGGACTAATGAGTTTGTGAGTGTACACAGGTCTATAAGTCTATGAGGAGTTTGTTATTTACGATGAATGTCGACCCCTAAAAATGAATGTCTTCAACTGAAGACTTTGGTTTTCTTGAAGACTTTGAAAGTGAAGAAATTGGTGTGACCCTGAAGACTTGATATTCATGCGAGGATTATGAAGCGTGAAGACTTTTGTTTTCGTAGTTTCATTTTCTTCTTCTTGAGTCATAGGAAACACCGTACTGTTAAAGGGGGTCGAGGTAAAACTAAGGAAAAATTTCCAAGTGATGCTCAACTCAAAATCCTACACCTACCCAATCCTTTCGAGTGAAGCCATTGGAAATCTCATACAGTTTAGTCAAGTTCTTCAGTGACAGAGACGAAGTTCTTCTGTTCTCTGAGGAATTTGTTCTGACTAAGGAGTTAGGAATTCGCCAGTGCGGATTGCCTACAAGTGAGGAACATGATAGCCCTGAGGAATTTGATACTCAAATTTCCGACCGTTGCTGTGCTACGCGCCAGCTGTCCAAATATCCTACCCACCTAACGGTCATATCATTGAAGGGCATTTATGTCTTGTCATGTCGGGCTGCTCCCTAGGCTATAAATAGCCGCCCCCTTCAACCACTAGCTGGTTGGCTGCTCCAAGAAATAGATTGACACTTGTCATTTAGAGCATCCCATCCTCCGAGGACTTTGAGCGAAAATCATCAAGTGAGGAAAAACCCAAAAACCCAAACACCTACAAACCCAAAGTGATTGAGCATCACTGAAGAGATTGTTCCTGTGTGGAACCGACGCTTGTTACCTTTGAGGACTGTGCATCCTCCAGACGGTTAGGCGTCATGGTCTAGAGCATCCAAGAGGAAATTGTGGATTGCCGAGTGACCGAGTATGTGAAGGTTTGGAAGTCACCTGAAGACTTACCACGAGTGGTTGGGCGAGGTCTGTGTGACCTTAGCTCAAGGAGAATACGGTGAGGACTAGGTGTCTTGGACTGTGTGTTCAGGACTGGGTGTCCGGGACTGTGTGTCCTCAGGTTTAAATACCTAGCCGCTCCAACCAGACGTACAACTGTCACATCAGTTGGAACTGGTCTACCAAATCAGTGTCTTCACCGAGCTACTGGTTCTATTTCCTCAACCCTTTCATTTCCTCGCATACTTGCTATGTATTTGATCATTACTGTTTGAAGACTTTGTCTGAAGACTTTCTCAATTTCCTCAGTTCAATTTCTTCAGTCAGTTTGTCTTCAGCCTGCTTATCCTGTGTTTACGCTACTCGTACTCTGTGCTTGTTTTCATTTCATCATGATGACTGTGCTACTGCTCTGTTATGCTTGCATCTGAGTACTCATTCCGCTGCTAAGTAGTTCGTCGCTTAGGAATTTCCTCACCTTGTAATTCCTCAGTGACGAATTTGTAAAAATCGCCTATTCACCCCCCCCCTCTAGTCGATATAACGCACTTTCAATTGGTATCAGAGCAAGGTACTCCCTTGTTCTGTGTGATTTTGGTTTAACCACCTGGAGTTTCAGTTATGTCGACAGCAGGCATGATCAAGGTCTCAGCTGGGTGTCCTACCTTCGATGGGACGGACTACCCCTACTGGAAGAACAGGATGCGCATGCATCTTGAGGCAATTGACAACGACCTCTGGTATGTTGTGGAAAAGGGTGTTCCCTCTGTCACTCCTTCCGTAAACACTGCTGATGTGAAGAGATTCAAGCAACTCGACTCTCAAGCGAAGAATATCATATGTGGCCATCTGAGCAAAGGGCAGTATGGCAGAGTGAGTGCTTTGGAGACAGCTAAGCTTATCTAGGATAGGCTGTCCAAGGTCAACGAAGGAGTCTCAACTCAACGTGACTCTCGAGTTGACGTTCTTCGCAATCTCTTCAACCGCTTCAAAAGACTCAACAACGAAAATGTTCAGCAAACCTTTGATCGCCTCACTGACATTTCAAACGAGCTTCAAGCACTGGGTGCCACTGACATCACCGACCATGAGGTGGTGAAGAAATTGCTGAGGTCACTCGATTCTTCATTCGATACACTGGCACTGATGATTCAAGAACGTGGTGACTACAAGTCACTTGATCCTGCTGATATCCTCGAGAGGCTAAATACTCATGAATTCCAACTAGCTGAGAAGAGAGATCTCTACGGACCGAGCTATGGTAGATCTCGTGCACTGAAAGCCAAGGCAGTCTCTGAATCTGAAGATGAAGATTCTGGTAGCAGCCTTGGTGATCCTGAAGAACTGAGTCAGGAGCTAGCAATGCTCGTGAGGAAATTCCAGAAGTTCTCTAGACGTGGCCAATTTGGAAAATCCTCAAGAGGTGATGACATGAAATCAGATTCCTCATCCCGTGATTACAAGAAGAGAACTTGCCATAAATGCAAGAAACCTGGTCACTACATTACTGATTGTCCTCAGTGGGAGAAGGAATCAAAGAAGAAGAAATACAAGGATGATAGTTCAGATGACTCTAAGAGGAAGAAGAAATCTTCAAAGTCCTCATCGTCAAGATCTTCAAAGTCTTCATCTCACAAGAAGAGCAGCTCCAAGAAAGCTCGGGCATTCATTGGCAAGGAAATGGACTCTGAAGCTGAATCTGAGGAACATGAGGAAGAGGAGGCATCTGAGGAGTCAGACTCTGGTGTGGCGAGCCTAGCCCTCGCTACTGCTTACGTTAGCAAGTCCATCTTCAACACTGAGGAAAATGGCTTCCCCAACACTGCCGATGACGGCAACGATGACTATGCTCCCACCTATTGCTTCATGGCAAAAGGTGCCAAGGTACTCAAATATCCCTCCTCTGAATCAAGTGAGGATGAATCTGATGATAACCTCAAACCCAGCTATTCCAAACTTGCTAATATTGCTGTTAAACAACAAAAGGCTTTGGAAAAGGTTCAAAATATGCTAGACAAAAGCGATGATCTGTTAGGTGAGGAAATGGATCGAACTCAAACACTGACTGATAATCTTCAGCAACTACAGTCTAAGTTTGACAACCTTCAAGGTCGTCATGAAACTCTCCTAGCCGATCATGAGAAGCTTTCTTATGAATTTCTTCAAAGAAAGCAAGATCTTGAGAAGCTAAGGGTGAGTCATGAAGATCTTCAAAAGGAAAATGATTCTTTGCTTGCTCAACAGATCAGTTCCGCTCAGGAAGAATTTATTCCACCATGCTTGAAATGCATTGAACGTGAAACTGCTAATTCTTCACCAGAATGTTCAAATGCTTCCATTGCTGCAAATTCTTCAACTATCTCTGTGGTCACAAATTCCTCATCTGAGGATACCACTAGTATCACTGACGAAAATGCAGGGTTGAAGGAATTGTATGTGACAGGCATGTACAAAAGCCTCAAAGGGCATCAGACTCTTTGTGATGTGCTCAAAAAGCAGATCTTGAACAGGAACCCTAGGAAAGAGGGTATTGCCTTTGAGAGGAAACTCAATGCTGATGGAACCTACTGGAAACCGGAGCAGTATCCCAAAACCTCATGGGTTGCTGCGAAGGGACCTCCCGTAGATCCATCCACTTTATCTGGCTTTACTTGTGAATCCTCATATTCATCTGATGAGTCACTTGACTCCAACTATAAACTGTTCAAAAATCAGAATGGTGAGGTATTTGCTAGATATGTTGGATCTAACTGCAGGAATGGTCCCCCTATGAAGAAAATCTGGGTTCCCAAAAAGTGCCTTGAAAGTCTTCAGGGAAAGCCTAAGGGCTATGAATATATGCATTATTCTTCAAATCATTATGTTCATAAGTCCTCGAAGAATTTCTCTGCTTATTCATATGCTTACCCTAACCCCTCTTATGTGAAACGAAGTGGTCTGGCGTCTATGCCACCTTTCTCTTATGGAGCTCGCAGAATGATGAACTCTTTGCCACCCCTCCAGATGTGGGTGGTGAAGAAAAGGAACTAATCTCTTATGCAGGGTCAGGTCTCCAGACAAACTAAATCGTCTGAAGAATTTGCTGGAGACCTGAAATGCTTGAAAGGACGCAAGCTAATCATGAAGAAATGATTTATTCATTTCTCACGTCCTCACATTGCTATATATACATATGTTGCTTTAATTGATGAAATATGTCTGATGAATTTGATGTCATATTCTTCACTCTGAAGTATATGAGTTCGTAAGATGCACTAATTCATCTGCAGGATGATTTACCCAAAGCTACTGAGTGGGTCCTCGATAGTGGATGTACAAATCACATGACCGGTGACAAGAGCTTACTGATGAACACTCATTTATCTCCATCACACTTGAAGCATATCACCTACGCTGACAAAGGCAAAAGCAAGGTATTGGGTCTAGGTAGGGTTGCAATCTCAAAGGATCGACACACGGATAAAGTCATGCTTGTCGAGTCCCTCGGATTCAACCTCATGTCTGTCTCAATGCTTTGTGATCTTGATATGGTTGTTGTCTTTGGCAAATATCGTTGCTTAGTGCTCATGGAATCTGACAATTCCAAAGTCTTCGAAGGCTTTAGGAGAGGAGACTTGTATATTGTTGATTTCTCTGCAGGACCACAGCCTGCCACTTGTCTACTTGCTAAAGCTTCAGAAGGCTGGCTATGGCATCGACGACTGGGTCATGCTGGCATGAGGAACTTACACACGCTCGTGAAGAAAAAGCACGTCATTGGCATCGATGGTGTCAAATTCCTCAAAGATCATCTTTGTGGGGCTTGTGAGGCTGGAAAGATGACCAGAGCCAAGCACCCCTCGAAGACTATCATGACTACTTCTCGTCCTTTTGAATTGCTTCATATGGATCTCTTTGGCCCTACTCATTATGCCACACTAACAAATGCAGCATCTCTATATGGCTTTGTCATTGTTGATGACTATTCTTGTTACACATGGGTGCATGTCATTACTTACAAGACTGAAGTGCAGGAAGTCTTCAGACGATTTTCCTCAAGGGCTTCGACGAATTTCGGCGTGAAGATCAAGCATATACGTAGTGACAATGGGACTGAGTTCAAGAATACTGGTCTTGATGACTATCTCGATGAACTTGGTATTACTCATGAGCTATCTGCCCCATACACTCCTCAGCAGAATGGCGTTGTGGAGCGCAAGAACAGGACTCTTGTTGAGATGGCTTGCACCATGCTTGATGAATACAAGACACCTCGTCACTTCTGGCCTGAGGCAATTGATACTGCATGCCACATCATCAATAGGGTATATCTTCACAAATTCTTCAAGAAGACCTCATATGAACTCCTCACTGACAAGAAACCCAATGTGAGTTATTTCAAAGTCTTCGGTGCTAAATGCTGGATTAGAGATCCACATCACAATTCTAAATTTGCACCGAAAGCACATGAAGGTTTTATGCTTGGTTACGGAAAGGACTCGCACACCTACAGGGTCTTCAATGCCTATCACAACAAGGTTGTTGAAACTGTAGATGTGCGGTTCGATGAAACTAACGGCTCGCAAAGAGAGCACCTACCTCCTGTGCTAGATGAAAAGACGCCTGAGGAAACCATCAAGTTCAAAGCTACTGAGGATGTCATTCCTACCGAAGAATCTGCTGAAGAAATCATTCCAGAACATGAAGAACAGCATGCTGGCGCATCTGAAGAAAATGGCTCTGAAGAAAAGGCTGAGCCAAATCAAAGTCCTCAACCTGCTCATCCCAGCTTTGCAAATGAAGTATAGATTGAGAGAATCATCAACGACATCAACGCACCAGGTCCTTTGACTCGCTCAAAAGCTTCACATTTATCTAACTTTTGTGGGCATTTTGCTTTCGTCTCTATCACAGAGCCCACCAAAGTTGATGAGGCATTTCTGGAGCCTGAATGGATTCAAGCAATGCAAGAGGAATTACATCAATTCAAGCTGAACAATGTGTGGGAGCTTGTCAAGCGACCGGACCCATGCAAGCACAATATCATCGGTACCAAATGGATCTACCGCAACAAGCAAGATGAAAATGGCCTAGTGGTGAGGAACAAGGCTCGTCTTGTAGCTCAAGGCTACACACAGGTTGAAGGAATTGATTTTGATGAGACTTTTGCACCTGTTGCTAGACTTGAGGCTATTCGCATATTGCTTGCTTATGCTAACCATCATAATATCATCTTATATCAAATGGATGTGAAAAGTGCATTCCTCAATGGTAAGCTTGAGGAAGAAGTATATGTTGCTCAACCCCCAGGTTTTGAAGATCCTAAACATCCTGACAAAGTCTTCAGACTCAATAAGGCCCTCTATGGCCTCAAGCAGGCCCCTCGGGCGTGGTATGATACTCTGAAAAAATTCCTCATGAAGAAAGGCTTCAAACACAGTTCACTCGACCCAACTCTTTTCACCAAAACCTATGATGATGAATTATTCGTGTGCCAAATATATGTTGATGATATTATCTTTGGCTGTACTAACCAACATTACAGTGAGGAATTTGCTTACATGATGAGTGAGGAATATCAAATGTCCATGATGGGAGAATTGAAATTCTTCTTAGGTCTTCAAATTCGTCAACAACATAATGGCATTTTCATTTCTCAAGAGAAATACCTCAAGGACGTTCTAAGAAAATTCGGTATGCAAGAATGCAGAGGCGTCAAAATCCCTATGCCCACAAATGGCCATCTATGCACTGATGAAAATGGAATAGACTTCGATCAAAAGGTATACCGCTCCATGATTGATTCTTTATTGTACCTATGTGCATCTAGGCCGGATATTATGCTTAGTGTTTGCATGTGTGCCCGTTTTCAAGCTACACCGAAGGAATCACACTATAAGGCTGTGAAACATATTCTTCGATATCTAGCTCACACTCCAACACTTGGATTATGGTATCCCAAGGGCTCAGTTTTTGATCTCATTGGATATTCTAACTCTGACTATGCCGGTGATCGTGTGGACCGCAAGTCAACTTCAGGCACATGCCATTTCCTCGGACGATCCTTAGTATGTTGGTCCTCGAAGAAGCAGAACTGCGTATCACTCTCTACTGCTGAAGCTGAGTATATTGCTGCTGGTTCTTGCTGTGCTCAATTGCTATGGATGAAGCAAACCCTCAAGGACTACGGCATCAATGTGAAGAATGTGCCACTCTACTGCGACAACGAGAGTGCCATCAAAATTGCTCATAACCCAGTTCAGCACTCGAAGACAAAGCACATCGAGATTCGTCATCATTTTCTTCGAGATCATGTGTTGAAGGGTGACATCTCTATTGATCCCGTGAAGTCTGAAGAACAGCTAGCGGATATCTTCACAAAGCCCTTGGATGAGAAGAGATTTAGCAAGTTGCGGTGTGAGCTAAATATCTTAGAATCTTCAATTGTCCTTTGAAAAGGACACACATCCTAACACTTATGCAAATTGATGACTTAGATGTGCAACACACGAAGAAACGTTTTTCTTCAATCAATGAAGACTAACCCTCTAAGTGTGAAGAAATTAATGAAGAATTTGATTCTCATAGCCCTACGACAATTGTACGCGGTGTCTGAAATCATCATTCTTACACGGTGGGTCACGCCACCACAAAAAGTTGAAAATCTTCAAAATTTGAGTTTTTCATCATTGTGCAAATTCTTCAAATTTTCAAATTCTTCAACTTTGCAAAATCTTCACTCTTTCCGTCTATGTTCTTCATTGACTATATATATATATATGAGTTTTCTGTCCTCTACAGCATTCACTTATTGCTAATTCTTCAAGTTGTGTTTCTTCTAAGTGAATGTGATCGGACCCGTTCCCCCTCAATGCTAAACTCAATCCAGTCCGTTCACAAATTCTTCATGTGCGTTCTATTTGAAACCCGTTCAAAGTCTTCACTGTGTCCTTGACAGCTGAAGAATTTGCGAACGAAACATTAAAATATTCTTATCTGAATTTCCGGCTTTTGCCGTTCAAACCGTTCCTTATCCCTCGATAAGATTTATCTATTCACCCTCGATCTAACACGATCTCCACTTCACAGTTCGTGGGTGACACATGTCGCTAGGATGAGAAGGGTCAGGGGCTCGTTTGTCCATTTTCTTCGAACGAGCGGTTTTTCACCTCTGCTATAAATACCTCTCACCCTCCTCAGAGCTCATTTACCCCGCTCGATCTTACTCCCTCGCTCGAGCTCTCAGACCTAGCGCCGCCGCTACACTCCATCGTCGCCGGTGAGGAAGAGCTTCACTGCCTCGACCTCGTCGCCGTCGTACTCACGCCGGCCGCGGAAATCCTCACTCCGGCGCCGCCGTAGCTGTTTTCCATCGCCAAGTTAGGGCGTGGAAGATCTGAACGGACGAACATCTCCACTGCCACTCTCAGTTCGTCGTGTTCTTCGTCAAGGGTAAATAAAATTTATTTTTACTGCCCTTGTTGATTCTGATGATTTCCACAAAATCTTCAAAAGGTGTTTATTCTTCAACTTTCATGTTCTTAAACACCAACTTGCTTCTGTCCTTGATCAGTTTCTCTAAGCAACGTTTTTCTTCAAGATTCCTCAATTGTGTGGATTTTCAATCTACACAACTCTGGAACCTAAGTCAAAATGCTTAGTGAAATTCCTCAAGACACCCCTGGTCATCTTCCTCAAACTTGATACTTTTGAAAATCTTCTGAGAACGCATATGACCTCTCCAAAACTCTTCGCACCTATATTCTGTTCACAGGTACACATGTCCGCTGCTGAATCTCTAGGTTCTCATCAACTTAACTCATTTGCAGCGTTCCTTGAAGAAAAATTGCACACCTCATCAGAAAATTCGATTGTTCGAAACCCTCAAGTGAAGAAAATGGCTGATGGTAAAAGACCTCAGAAGGGAGGAAAGAGGCCAGAAACAAATACTGCTTTTGAGATCCCTGATGACATCTATGATGAATATTGTACTCCTGATGAAGCAACTCATGGCAAGGAGAACAAAAATCAGCGCAAAGTGCGCATTCAGAAGATTGAGAGGAGATGGGCAAGAGAATGGAGGGAATATCGCTATGTCACTCCCAAGTACATGAAGAAATTTGCTGTTAACCCTCCATGTCCAAGACCTCCATTGGCTCCTGGCCAAGAAGCTGATCCCACTAGCATCAGAAGAGGTGAGGAATTTCCTCAGGAGTGGGCTAAGCGTCAAGCCAAGCTGGCCAAAGTGGCTAAAGAGGCAGTAAAGAAATTCAATGAAGATTCTATTGCTGCCGCCGCTGAGGCCTCTGCTATCAAGCCTAAGAAGGCTATGATGAAGAAATCAGCTGTCAAGACAAGTTCCTCAGCTGCAATGCCCTCACGGCCTGTTCCTCAAGCAAATTCCTCAAAAGCAGCTCAAACTCCCTCGGTTGCAAAATCCTCAGCTGCTCCTGCAAAGTCCTCAGCACCTGTGCATCTTGCCATATGCCAAAGGACTACTGGAATCTCAATTGCTTCAGGAGTCTCTGCAAGTTCTTCAGCTCCACCTCAGTCTTCAACAACTCCGACCTTGCTGAAGAAAAAGGCCACTGCTGGACGAGGCACAAGGCCAAGTCCTCACAAGAAGCAAGTCGCCTTTCAGGTTCCGTCAAGCGAAGACGAAGCTGATGATGAAGAATTAGCTGAGCTCATCAGAGATCGACAACAAAGGGCCGCTAGAGCCAAAGGCAGTGCTGTGCCCCTCATGCTGGATCCAAGGAAGATCCTTGATTTTATTGATCTATGGCACAAGAACCCTAACACACCTTTTCCTGAATTAAACCTCACTCCTGGTCAAAGTCACATGTTGACGGCCTTCATAAATGAAGAAAAATGGAAATTTGAAAAGGCCAGGCAGGTGAAGAAGGCTCAGTACAAGAAGGAGCGTTTTTTGAAGAATAATGTTGTGAAAATGTCTCCTGAAGAACTTGTGTCTATGCAGGCTGAGATCAAAGCACTCAGTGATGAATTTCATGCATTCCATGCAGATTGGCTAGGTGCCAAAGTCAGATTCGTCAGAATGGCAAAAGGATTTACTCCAAGTGTTGCAGCTTCATCGCAACCCAAATTTCCTCAGACTGGAACATCTGTTCAGTCTGCTGAAGAAAATGAAAGCGCCAGAGCTGATGAAGAAATTCCAGTCTCTAAAGAAAATGCCAGGGCAACCTCCAATATTGCGCCTGAAGAGCAATCCAGGCCAGTTGAAGCATCTGCTACTGTGCCTGAGGAATCTGAACAAGCCAGGGCAACTGCATCAGTTGTGCCTGAAGAAATTCAACCAATTTCCTCTGCTCCTCCTGCACCGATGACAAGCATCAACCTTCCTTCTGCATCAGAAGCGAAGAAAACCAAGGCTGCGGAGCGAGCAGCTGTGAAGAAAAGGAAAGCATCTGCATCTTCAGAGTCTTCAGCTCCCAAGAAATTGAAGACTTTGACGAGTTCATCTGAAAACCCAATTGATGCTATTCCAATATCAAGCATGCCATCAAAGGAGATCATTCCCTTTGGTGAGGAATATGAAATTCCAAGTAAATCTGATGAAGAAATTCCTTCTGCTGCTTCGACAGAGCAGATGGATGAAGAAATTGAAGTGGATACTTTCCCTTCAACCCCACTGGTATCATCGCCCATGCCTCAGTTCACAGCTGAAGAGGCAGGCATCGAAGGAACTGAAGAAGATGAGGATGTGGATATTGGGTCTACAACACCTATTCTGAATGATGACTTTTGGGAAAGTCATCACCCCAATTCACCTCTGACAACCCCTCTACATCATGTTCCTCAGTCTCCTGTGCAACCTGAAGAAATTCATACGGGCTCTGATGAACGTCAAGCTTCACTTCACTCTATACCTGAAGAAGTTCCAGTCACTAGCGCTGATGTACATATGTCTGAAGAAATGAAGGCCAAGGCTGCTGCTGAAATTCCTCAGCCAGTGGCTCCAGTGGCTATACCTCAAGAGGCTGTGAAGACTTCAACTATAAATCTTCAGCCCAAGCCACAGAACCCTCACTCCAAGAAGCAGAAGTTTAATGCTGAGGATTTCTTCAACGAGCACATATTCTTCACTGACTACAATCCCTATGACTCTGCTCGTCTTCGTCGCAAGCGTTTCTGTACTGCAAGCCAGATGAACTTCTACTCCTCATTGTTGGTTGATAAGGATAAGATCTTTGAACATGAGCAAATTCCTCATGTAGATATGGAATCGCTACCCTGCTTCACCCCAGTCCTCAGTGTTCTTCATGACGCTGGGTTACTCAATTTCTGCACCGACATCTGCGATTGGAATGAAGAACTCATTCTTCAATTCTTCGCCACGCTGCACATCACTGGAAATGTTGATGATGTCAATTCATGGGTATTGGACTGGATGACCGATAATACTCATTTCAAAGCACCGGCCTCTGAATTGCTTCATGCCGTCCCAGTCAGTCCTCCCACTGAAGGTGCTAGGCTTCTCTATGTTGAACCTGAACTGTCTGATCATCTGATGCAAGTGCTGATGAAGCCTTTGAAGCCAGGCCAAGCTCCAAGGACCAAATTCCTCGTCAAGGAATTGCTCTATGTGCCAAGGACAGTCTATCACATATTGACCAAAACCCTCAGTCCAATCAAGGGCCACAACTCTGATGATGAAGAAGTTGTTGGCATTATGAAGAATCTGCTGTTCAATATCATTCACGGTATTCCTATCAACTACCACGATTTCTTCATGAGGACTTTGGCCAATGCTGCACTGTCACCTTTTGAGTTGAAGCCTTATGCTCCCTGGATCATGAGATTCATCAGATCAAGGTCTTCAATTCATTATAAGGCTGACTTTCAAAATCATCTCAGCTATTTGCCCCCTGTTGAAGTCCTCAAACGGACTATTTCCTCAGCTGACGAGAAGGGCAAGGCTGCTGTTATTGATGAAGGTACTCGTCCATTGGATGGACAGTTTCGCAAAGCTACTTCCTATTCCACCAATGATGACTCTGCAACTCAAGATTCTGCCGCCAAAGCTTCAGAACATCATCCTCAAGCCACAGCTCCGCGTGTGATGACTGATCGTGAACTTCTCCTTAGTCTTCATCAGAAAGTTGATCGAAATCACAAGTGGGTCAAGCGTCAGTTTGGTGCAATTCTTCAGAACATGACAGTCACTCAAAATACTGTGAAGAAGAATCACTACTACTTGCATGAAGTCTTTGACCGCACTTGGGCGATTCTGTCTAATCTTCATAGTGCTGAAGAACTCAAGGAGATGGGCTTCCAACAGGACTTTAACTGGTCCCAGCCACCTTCGAAGAAATTCAAGAAAGTCAAAGTTCCTCAGCTTGTTGCCAGTTCATATTCTTCATCGCGCGAGACGGATGAAGCTGAAGACTTGAACGACACTGCGGCAGGCCCTACCTCAACAGACGACCCCAACAATGCTGGCGCTCCTCCATCGACATCATGATGATATTCTTCAGGGGCGTTAGTCCTCATTTTTCGTCCCTTTTGGTCATTCGATGACAAAGGGGGAGAAATTTGAGTTTAGTCTTCAAGCGGGTCTTATATATGGGCTATATTTCTGTTAAGTTTCAACTCTTGCTCTTCTGAGGTGTTTGATCTGATGAGTTGTAAACTTAAGTCCTATGGTGGTCTGATACTTTTGAACTGCTTTCTGCATGCTTATTTCCTCAAGTACCTTAATGCACGCATGCTGAATTCCGTCAGACACCATATTTCATCATGCATTTCAAATTCTTCATATCATACAAATGCGTGTATGAATTTCAAGATATAGGAGGAGATCTCCATGATATTACTCAACAATGTGCATTTGCTATTTCAAAGCAAATTCTTCAAATATGCACATCTTCAGGGGGAGTTCCTCTATATCTTGCAATCAAATTCCTCAATATTAGTATTTACACTTCATATGTTTATCCCTGTTGAAAACTTAACCTATATTGTCATCAATCACCAAAAAGGGGGAGATTGTAAGTGCATCTAGTGCCCCTTAGTGATTTTGGTGTATTGAAGACTTATAGGTTAAGGGACTAATGAGTTTGTGAGTGTACACAGGTCTATAAGTCTATGAGGAGTTTGTTATTTACGATGAATGTCGACCCCTAAAAATGAATGTCTTCAACTGAAGACTTTGGTTTTCTTGAAGACTTTGAAAGTGAAGAAATTGGTGTGACCCTGAAGACTTGATATTCATGTGAGGATTATGAAGCGTGAAGACTTTTGTTTTCGTAGTTTCATTTTCTTCTTCTTGAGTCATAGGAAACACCGTACTGTTAAAGGGGGTCGAGGTAAAACTAAGGAAAAATTTCCAAGTGATGCTCAACTCAAAATCCTACACCTACCCAATCCTTTCGAGTGAAGCCATTGGAAATCTCATACAGTTTAGTCAAGTTCTTCAGTGACAGAGACGAAGTTCTTCTGTTCTCTGAGGAATTTGTTCTGACTGAGGAGTTAGAAATTCGCCAGTGCGGATTGCCTACAAGTGAGGATTATGATAGCCCTGAGGAATTTGATACTCAAATTTCTGACCGTTGCTGTGCTACGTGCCAGCTGTCCCAAAATATCTACCCACCTAACGGTCATATCATTGAAGGGCATTTATGTCTTATCATGTCGGGCTGCTCCCTAGGCTATAAATAGCCGCCCTCTACAACCACTAGCTGGTTGGCTGCTCCAAGAAATAGATTGACACTTGTCATTTAGAGCATCCCATCCTCCGAGGAATTTGAGCGAAAATCATCAAGTGAGGAAAAACCCAAAAACCCAAACACCTACAAACCCAAAGTGATTGAGCATCACTGAAGAGATTGTTCCTGTGTGGAACCGACGCTTGTTACCTTTGAGGACTGTGCATCCTCCAGACGGTTAGGCGTCATGGTGTAGAGCATCCAAGAGGAAATTGTGGATTGCCGAGTGACCGAGTATGTGAAGGTTTGGAAGTCACCTGAAGACTTACCACGAGTGGTTGGGCGAGGTCTGTGTGACCTTAGCTCAAGGAGAATACAGTGAGGACTAGGTGTCCTGGACTGTGTGTTCAGGACTGGGTGTCCGGGACTGTGTGTCCTCAGGTTTAAATACCTAGCCGCTCCAACCAGACGTACAACTGTCACAGCAGTTGGAACTGGTCTACCAAATCAGTGTCTTCACCGAGCTACTGGTTCTATTTCCTCAACCCTTTCATTTCCTCGCATACTTGCTATGTATTTTATCATTACTGTTTGAAGACTTTGTCTGAAGACTTTCTCAATTTCCTCAGTTCAATTTCTTCAGTCAGTTTGTCTTCAGCCTGCTTATCCTGTGTTTACGCTACTCGTACTCTGTGCTTGTTTTCATTTCATCATGATGACTGTGCTACTGCTCTGTTATGCTTGCATCTGAGTACTCATTCCGCTGCTAAGTAGTTCGTCGCTTAGGAATTTCCTCACCTTGTAATTCCTCAGTGACGAATTTGTAAAAATCGCCTATTCACCCCCCCCCTCTAGTCGATATAACGCACTTTCAAGTTTTTACCATGGAAGCATGTTTACTAATAATTTTGAGATCGTTAACAGTTCTACACATGTAGTCACCCAAGCATTCAAGCATATAAGCATTACGTTTGAATTATCTACTAACATAAGCATTGAAGTTTTCTTGTTTAACAATAAAGTTATCAAATTCATCCAAGCATTGACTAGCAGAGTTATTAAAAGAGATATCACCTTCATCAAATCTTTAAAGAGAATTTACCTCTACTACCTGTGTCGGGTTATCAAGACCATGTATTTCTTCAATAGGTGGTAAATTCTTAACATCTTCAGCTTTAATACCTTTTTCTTTCATAGATTTCTTTGCCTCTTGCATATCTTCAGGAATGAGAAATAGAATACCTCTTTTCTTCGGAGTTGGCTTAGGAGGTGGTTTGGGAAGAGTCCAATCATTATCATTACTCAATATATTATTCAATAGCACTTCAATTTGTTCAACAGTTCATTCCCTGAAAACACAACCAGCACAACTATCTAGCTGGTCCCTAGAAGCATCGGTTAGTCCATTATAAAAGATATCAAGTATTTCATTTTTCTTGAGAGGATGATCAGGCAAAGCATTAAGTAATTGAAGAAGCCTCCCCCAAGCTTGTGGGAGACTCTCTTCTTCAATTTGCACAAAGTTAAATATTTCCTGTAAAGCAGCTTGTTTCTTATGAGCAGGAAAATATTTTTCAGAGAAGTAATATATCATATCCTAGGGACTACGCACACAACCAGAAGCGAGAGAATTAAACCATAACTTAGCATCACCCTTTAACGAGAAAGGAAACACCTTAAGAATATAGTAATAGCGGATTTTTTCCTCATGAGCAAACAGGGTGGCTTTGTCATTCAATTTAGTAAGATGTGCCACAACAGTTTCAGATTCATAACCATGGAAAGGATCAGATTCAACCAAAGTAATTAACTCAGGATCGACAAAGAATTCATAATCCTTATCAGTAACAAAGATAGGTGAAGTAGCAAACTTAGGATCATATTGCATTCTAGCATTCAAAGATTTTTCTTTCCACTTGCATAATAATTTCTTGAGATCATCTCTATCCTTACAAGCAAGAAAGTCCCTAGCTACCTCTCCATCCATAACATAACCCTCAGGTATATCAGGCAATTCATACCTAGGAGACCTAGGTCTAGCAGGTGTTTCAAAGTGTTTGGTTTCAATAATTTCATCAATTTCAGAAATATCATCAGTTTCAGCATTAACTCTAGCAAGTTGTTCATCAAGAAATTCACCTAGTGGCACAATATTATCAAGCAAAGTATCATCATAAGCATCATGCATAGCAGAAGTAGCATCATCAATTACTTGCGACATAAAAGAATTAATAGCAGGTGGTGGTGTCGTAAGCTTACTCAAAACAGAAGGTGAATCAAGTGCAGAGCTAGATGGCAGTTCCTTACCTCCCCTCGTAGTAGAGGGAAAAATCTTGGTTCTCGTATCTTTCATATTCCTCATAGTGATCAACAGATATAAATCCCAAGTGATTCAGAGAATTGAGCTATGCTCCCCGGCAACGGCGCCAGAAAAAGGTCTTGATAACCCACAAGTATAGGGGATCGCAACCGTTTTCGAGGGTAGAGTATTCAACCCAAATTTATTGATTCGACACAAGGGGAGCCGAAGAATATTCCCGAGTATTAGCAGCTGAGTTGTCAATTCAACCACACCTGAAAGACTTAATATCTGCAGCAAAGTTTTTAGTAGCAAAGTAGTATGGAAGTATCGGTGACGGTGGCAAAAGTAACAGTAGCAGTTTTGTGATGATTGTAACAGTAGCAACTGAAAAGTAACTTAGCAAAGATCAATATGTGAAAAGCTCATAGGCAACCGATCAGTGATGGATAATTATGTCGGATGGCATTCATCATGCAACAGTTATAACCTTGGGTGACACAGAACTAGCTCCAATTCATCAATATAATGTAGGCATGTATTCCGAATATAGTCATACGTGCTTATGGAAAAGAACTTGCATGACATCTTTTGTCCTACCCTCCCGTGGCAGCGCGGTCCTAATGAAAACTAAGGGATATTAAGGCCTCCTTTTAATAGAGAACCGGACCAAAACATTAGCACTTAGTGAATACATGAACTCCTCAAACTACGGTAATCACCGGAAAGAATCCCAATTATTGTCACCTTGGGGTATGCGGATCATAACACGTAATAGGTGTCTACAACTTGCAAGATAGGATCAAGAACACAAATATATTCATGAAAACATAATAGGTTCAGATCAAAAATCATGGCACTCGGGCCCTAGTGACAAGAATTAAGCATAGCAAAGTCGTAGCAACATCAATTTCAGAACATAGTGGATACTAGTGATCAAACCCTAACAAAACTAACTCGATTACATGGTAAATCTCATCCAACCCATCACCGTCCAGCAAGCCTAAGATGGAATTACTCACGCACGGCGGTGAGCATCATGAAATTGGTGATGGAGGAAGGTTGGTGATGATAATGGCGATGAATCCCCCTCTCCGAAGCCCCGAACAGACTCCAGATCAGCCCTCCCGATGAAGAACAGGAGGTGACGGCGGCTCCGTATCATAAAATGCGATGAATCCTTCTCTCTGATTGTTTTTCTCCGCGAATAGGTACTTAGAGTTGGAATTAGGGTCGGAGGAGCTCCAGGGGGCCCACAAGCCTGCAGGGCGTGCCCTAGGGGGGTGGGCGCGCCCCCAGGGCTTGTGGCCTCTGGGTGGCCCCCCTCTGGATAATTTTTGCGCCAGTATTTTTTATATATTCCAAAAATATTCTCCGTAAATTTTCAGGTCAATCCGAAAACTTTTATTTCTGCACAAAAATAACACTATGGCAATTCTGCTGAAAACAACGTCAGTCCGGGTTAGTTCCATTCAAATCATGCAAATTAGAGTCCAAAATAAGGGCAAAAGAGTTTGAAAAAGTAGATACGATGGAGACGTATCATCGCCAGATGCGAGCGACGCGGGGGCGGGTCTCGGCCAAACAAATACAGTAAAAGAATGCGAGTTCCACCAATAACACGGCAAAATTTCATATAAACCGGAAGAGATTCATGCAAATAGGGCAGATTTTCATATAAACCGAAAGAGATTCATGCAAACACGGCAGATTTCACATAAATTGGACGAAATTAATTGCATTTCGGACATAGTTAACTAAAAACGAAGCTCG
Source organism: Thinopyrum elongatum (assembly GCA_011799875.1). Taxonomy (NCBI): domain Eukaryota; kingdom Viridiplantae; phylum Streptophyta; class Magnoliopsida; order Poales; family Poaceae; genus Thinopyrum; species Thinopyrum elongatum. The sequence continues at coordinate 526,572,689 of CM022299.1, forward strand.
TCCGACTTTGGTGGTATAATTTTGGACATACTGTCGGAGGAGTAAAAACCAGGGTATACTATGAAGAATTTATCTCAACGGTCAGATGTTAGAAACATAGTCAAACGCCTCTAGAAGGACGGCAGGGGTGACATGCCATGTAAATTCCCTTCAACTGCCAGCCTTAATTGTAGAGACAACTGTCGTGGTTCTAAGTCTGACAGTAGAATAGGGGGTAGGTATGAGGAGGCAAGATCCTAGCTACGATGAGGTTGTGCACGCAAGATTTACGAGTTCAGGCCCTTCTCGGAGGAAGTAACAGCCCTACGTCTCGGTGCCCGGAGGCTCGGTCGATTGGATTATGCGTGAAGTTACAGGGGGTGCGAACCCTTGTGCCAGTGGAGGGGGGTGGCTTATATAGAGTGCGCCAGGACCCCAGCCGTCCCACGTTACAAGGGGTTCAATGTCCATAAAGACAGGACGTTGCTGATAACACCAGCAATAAAGGCAAATAAATGATCATTAAGACTGCGGAGTGAACGCCTGACCATTGCCATCCTGAGTGACCTTAGATCTTCTGTCTTCCGAGTGGTTTCTGATGTGGTCGAGTGAGTACACCCCGGTCGAATGGAATTGGGTTATCCGAGTGAACTGTTGGTCGAGTGGGTTGCACCCTGTGGTGATTTCAGTCGGTAGATGATGCTATTCTTTGAATGTCCTTGGCTTTAGAGCAGTGTCCTCGGGGAAGGGTGTCTAGGTTAGGCCTATTACCCAACCCTAGGTACATGTCTTCGTCATTAGCCCCCGAATGGATCTGGGTCCGAGTGGAGAAGGGGTTGAAGATGATTCTGACCCGATTTATATGCTTCAGAGGCATTTTAACCGGGCCGGTGATCTTTGTAAAAACTTCAACTTCATTTTCAGTCGCCTGGGTCCATTCAGAGGTTGTCGAGTGAATTTTGCCGATAAGCTCTGAGTGTTGGTATGGTATAAAATCCTCAGCGCGATTGGTCACACTGCCGCTCCCGGATCTCACGGGATTCGAAATTTGGAGAAGCGCGCGGGACGGAGAGTACCGCAGTAAACGGAGCAGATTAGGCAGGGACGCCTCGATTCTCGTGCCACCTTTTTTGCCACGTATCCAGCGCGCGACTCTTGCGGGATTTGACCAGATTGCCTGGGCCCATGAGTCAGCCACTCAGGAGCAGGCCCATATAAGGTGTCGGGGCCGATGAGTCTAGCACTGTGCTCCCCATCGCCTTCTTCTTCCCCTGTTTCACCACCACATTCGCCGCCACCTTCGACGCCGCCGCCCCGTCCAAGCGCAGCCTGCCGCGATGGGGAAGGAGAAGACGGCGGCCCTGGAGCGTGCGAAGAAAGCGATGGCGGCAGCGAAGGGCAAGAAGATGAGTCGGGGGGATCGTCGTCGAGATCCGGCCTGCCGCCCGGCTGGATCCAGGGCGACTGGGTTCGATCCACGATTCAGCAAGAGGATCTGGAGGATCTGGTCGAGGGGGGCTTGATCGCTCATGGATCCTGGAGGCTGCCAGGTGATGAGACCGAGCCGCAGTCGCAGGAGGGTGAGTGCGTCCTCCTCGCGACCCACGTCGACCGTGGTTTTTCTCTGCCCCCTCATCCTTTTTTCCGAGGTTTTCTGAACTTTTTTGGAGCCCAACTTCATCACTTTTCCCCGAACACCATCACATACGTCGCTGCGTTTGTCTCCATGTGTGAGAATTTCATGGGTTGTCGACCGCATTGGGGTCTCTTCAAACACATCTTTACTTGCCGCTCACAGTCTGTGAAAAAGGCCAATCCGAGTGATGAGAGGACTCACGTGATCCAGATGTGCGGAGATCTAGGGATCCAGATGAGAGGTAAAAGCACTTTTCCACCTATGACTCTTCCCGATTCGGTCAGAGGGTGGCAGTCGACCTGGTTTTATTGTAAGGACAAACCAACTCCTGGTCAGTCGACTGGCCTTCCCCCCTTCACCATGGGGTGAATTGAGAAGCCCTCTCCCTTGAAAGTGACTCCAGCAGAAAAGGCGGAGGTGACTATGTTGGTTGAACGAGTAATCCAACTTGTCCGCGATGGTGTGACCGGCATGGATTTGCTAGAGGTGTTTCTCACTCGCCGCATCCAGCCGCTCCAGGCCCGCGATCACCCTATGTGGATGTACTCGGGTGCCGATGATTCTGCTCGGATCCACCCGGAGGAAGTTGCCGAGGAGACGGTGGCGCAGTGGCTGCAGGGCATTACTGGAAACAAAGACAACCCCAGGGGGTCCAGGAGAATTCCACCACTCGGCGCTGATAACGAACCAGACAAGGTCTGACCTTCGATGCCGAGTGACTTTTACTCTAATTTGTAAACTGTCTTTGGAATCGACTGATGCTTGTTCAATTCTTTGCTTCGCAGATATATACTGAGATGTACTCGATGCCCAACGGGGAGCAGATCCAGGAAGGAGAAGAGAGCGGAGGCGACAGCGGCGACTGGAACTCTGATGGCGAGAGTGATGAAGAGCACGAAAACTCGAGAAGTGGTGAGGAGGTCGATTCTCCACCTGGCGCGGAAAAGCGTTCCAAGCGTAAGCATGACCCAGCAAGTATCTGGGGTAAGGTGGCAGCACTGACTGGACAGACTTCGAAGCGCACTCGTACATCTTCTCCGGTGCCGACTGAGAAGGCTCCAAAGTAGCTCAAGACTGCGCCGTCAAAGCCACGGAAGGCTTTGCCCAAGATCAAGGTTGACATTCCCGTCGCCTCAGCGTAAGTGTTTCGTTTTCACCCTTTGTTCCAAGAATCTTATATCAGTTGTCGACCCATTCACTTGCTTGACCGAATGAACCTTGAGATTTGCAGCGCTGCTACCTCCGGGACTTCTGCTTACCAAGATGATGGTGACGAGGAGATGGAGGACGCGGTCACATCCAAAGCGGGTATGACCCCTGTTATCTCGTCTTCTCTTTGCTAGCCGATTCTACAGTCGACTGAACTCTTGTGGTCGATTCTTTTGCAGCTCTGCAAAATGTTATTGAACTTCAAGACGATGATGAAGATGAGCCACAGAAGCTCGTGGGTAGGAGGAGCAGGACCTCGGTCAAGAAGCTACCAGCTAGCAAGACGCCTCAGTCAACGCCGGCGACGAAACCAGCTATCCAGCAATCCGAGGACTTCAACCGTGCCTCCGTTACTTTTGCGAATCCCTTGTCGAGTGGTCGTCCTTCATCGTCGACTGTGCCGGCCCTTGCTTCATCTGTGCAACTTCATGCCTCAAGCTCTCAAGCTACTGCAACTGATACACCGATTCCACTTCCCACCGCCCATCACGTCCCAGAAGACCAAGTGAGTGCTGCCAAGGAGGCTATACGCCAGGCAGGCATTATGATGGAGCAGATGAAAGTGGTGCGTGAGGCCAGTCAAGCTGCCTATGATGCCAGCTCAGCACTTCAGGCCAATGTCCAGGTTAGCTTACTTCCGACTGAACTCCATCTTGACGCTTGTTCTGTTAGGATATGATATTTAGAAACTGCTGCTTTATCCGCAAGACGTCCGTGGATGAGCATTTTGGAACCTTAATTGCACACCCATTGTCAGTCTGTACACCCACTGGGTGTTTTAATTTCTGTTGAGTAGTTTTTCCACTTGAGTCGACTAGGTTGTGCTGATTGAATCTCTGAACCGGTGGGGGCACGCTGAGTGCACCCACTGGGTGTAGTCCCCGAGACCGCCGTTGAATGTTTGATTCGGCGGGGGTCTTTGAACAGAGCTTTTCCACTCGGTCTGGGCAGATCATGCCGAGTGGAACCTTTACCAGTGGGGGCACGCTGAGTGCACCCACTGGGTGTAGTCCCCAAGACCGTAGTCGACTGCGGGCAGTCGGCTATGGTCTGAGTTTTTTTTTTTGACTGGACGGACCAAGTCGATTGAAAAAGTCGGACCAGTGGGGGCACGCTGAGTGCACCCACTGGGTGTAGTCCCCGAGACTATTGGCGAATGTTTGATTCGGCAGTAGTCTTAGAACTATTTGAACTTGCTACTTTATTGCTCGGAAGCAACCAATCTTTGTGTCTGCCGACTGACTATCTTCTGAACACAGAAATCTTGTGATCTTGGAGCCCGGTTCGCTGACTTGGAGCAGAAGCAAATCCAGCTCAATCTTGACCTGGAGTTGGCTCAAAACAACTTGCAGAAGGCTAAGGATGACGCTGCTGGTAAGGAAAGCTTGTCGACCGGTTCTCTTGCCATCTTTTCTCCTCCTTTTTCTGATTCGAATGTTATTCTTTCTAGAAACAATGAGACAGGCTTTGGAGAAGAAGGACCTTGACCTTGCGGCTGCGAAGAAAACCGCCGAAGACAAAATGGCGCTTGCCGACCAAAAGATGGCCTCAGTCGGAAAGCTGGAGGAAGAGAATACCAAGCTGAAGGCTGCTCTTGACGAAGCCAACAAAGAGGTGACTCGTCTGAAGAAGGACAAACGGACCCTGACCGACAAAGTAGAAGACATCACCCGCAGGAGGGACGAGCTGGAGAACTATCTGGGAGGACTCGCCAAAAAATTATTCCTCATGCTTGAAGGTACTTTTCTCTGTGCGATTGGTTTGCTTTCGTTGACTCATCATACTGCTGTCGACTCATTATTTCTCTGCGAGTGCAGAATTCTGTCAAGACTTCGAGGAAGAGACTAGGCAAGTCGAGACGAACTTGGACCCCATCAACTCCCCTGTCAAAGATGAAGCTGCCATGAACGTGCTCCGACTGGAGTCTCGCCTTGCCAGTGCCTTGGAATATCTTGCTCGACTCAAGGTTGCGGTGTCGCGGATCGACACAGCGCTCTGGCCAAGGGAAACGCTCCGAAATGATCTCGAGTCTCTGATGACTCGACTCAACGAGATTCCTGGTCGAATGCAGGAGTGGAAGAAGTCCGCTGCTCGATGCGGTGCTGACGTAGCTCTGTCCCTGGTTCGTGTCCACTGCAAGGAAGCCAGAGAAGAGAAGCTAGCAGCAATCAAGGTCGCCAACACCAAGAAACTTGACTTCCAGTCTTTCATGGAGACCTTCATTGCTGCTGCTACTCGAATTGCAGATGGAATCGACCTGGACGAGTTTGTCGAGCCTGCCAGCCCCCCTGCGGAGTGAATGAAACTTTTATGATCTAATTCAATTTGCCTCGGTATGCCTAGTGATTTTGTAACCGTAAAACTCCTTCGGGCCTGATGCCCGAGTACTTTAAACTCCTTCGTCCGAACTTTTATGATCCGATTCAATTTGCCACGGTATGCCGAGTGATTTTGTAATCGTAAAACTCCTTCGGGCCTGATGCCCGAGTACTTTAAGCTCCTTCGTCCGAACTTAGTTTGCCCTTAAATATGCTTGTTTTTATTTCCGAGTGGAACTCGTATCTTCACTCGGAACAGACTTTTGTTCTTGTGATGCAGTTCTGAGGAGAGGATCGCGGACGACCTGCACCTCGTCGTCCTTGCAGATCAGGATGGAGCGTGTTTTACACTTAGGCGAGTACAGGACCGCAGCTAAGCCCCCGAGTGAGAGGGTTGCTCATCACTCGGTAGGATTTTACAAACTTAGGCGAGTACAGGACTGCAGCTAAGCCCCCGAGTGAGAGGGTTGCTCATCACTCGGTAGGATTTTACAAACTTAGGCGAGTACAGGACTGCAGCTAAGCCCCCGAGTGAGAGGGTTGCTCATCACTCGGTAGGATTTTACAAACTTAGGCGAGTACAGGACTGCAGCTAAGCCCCGAGTGAGAGGATTGCTCATCACTCGGTAGGATTTTACAAACTTAGGGAGTACAGGACTGCAGCTAAGCCCCCGAGTGAGAGGTTGCTCATCACTCGGTGGATTTTACAAACTTAGGCGAGTACAGGACTGCAGCTAAGCCCCGAGTGAGAGGGTTGCTCATCACTCGGTAGGATTTTACAAACTTAGGCGAGTACAGGACTGCAGCTAAGCCCGAGTAGAGGGATTGCTCATCACTCGGTAGGATTTTACAAACTTAGGCGAGTACAGGACTGCAGCTAAGCCCCCGAGTGAGAGGATTGCTCATCACTCGGTAGATTTTACAAACTTAGGCGAGTACAGGACTCAGCAGCTAAGCCCCCGAGTGAGAGGATTGCTCATCACTTGGTAGATTTTACAAACTTAGGGGCGATACAGGACTGCAGCTAAGTCCCCGAGTGAGAGGATTGCTCATCACTCGGTAGGATTTTACAAACTTAGGCGAGTACAGGACTGCAGCTAAGCCCCCGAGTGAGAGGATCGCTCATCACTCGGTAGGATTTTACAAACTTAGGCGAGTACAGGACTGCAGCTAAGCCCCCGAGTGAGAGGGTAGCTCATCACTCGGTAGGATTTTACAAACTTAGGCGAGTACAGGACTGCAGCTAAGCCCCCGAGTGAGAGGGTTGCTCATCACTCGGTAGGATTTTACAAACTTAGGCGAGTACAGGACTGCAGCTAAGCCCCCGAGTGAGAGGGTTGCTCATCACTCGGTAGGATTTTTTGAACTTAGGCGAATCGGATTCACGGCTAAGCCACCCACTGGGGGATTTTGGACACATGTGTTAGTAACAACAATCATTTAGGAGACTGTAAAACCATGTCTTTGATAAACGAACTGAAAGGTACTCTTTATTATATCTCATCAGTCTGAACACTTAAGTATAAAAACGGCGGAGTAGCTCCACATTCCAAGCGCGTGGCTCGTCTTTATTATGCTCCACATTGTAGAGGTGATACGCTCCGTTGTGGAGCACCTTGGTGACGATGAAGGGACCTTCCCAAGCGGGGGCAAGTTTGTGAGGCCGTTGCTGGTCCACTTGGAGCACAAGGTCCCCTTCCTGAAATGCTCGACCCTTCACATTTCTGGCATATAATCGACGAAGGTCTTGCTGATAAATGGTCGATCGGATCAAGGCCATCTCTCTTTCTTCTTCCAGAAGATCAACAACATCTTATCGAGCTTGTTCTGCTTCGGCTTCTGAGAAGAGTTCTACTCGGGGTGCATTGTGAAGCAAGTCACTCGGCAGCATAGCCTCAACCCCATAGACCATGAAGAAGGGGGTTCGACCAGTCGACCGATTTGGTGTTGTTCTTAATCCCCAAAGGACTGACGGTAGCTCATCTACCCAAGCGCCGGCCGCATGCTTGAGGTCGCACATCAATCGAGGTTTCAGCCCTTTGAGAATCAAACCATTCGCTCTTTCTGCTTGTCCATTCGACTGAGGGTGGGCGACTGAAGCATAGTCGACCCGAGTACCTTGGGACGCACAGAAAGCTCGGAACTCATCAGAATCAAAGTTCGACCCATTATCCATGATGATGCTGTGTGGGACTCCGTACCTAAATGTTAACCATCTGATGAAGCTGACGGCAGTACTTGCATCCAGGTTTTTGACAGGTTTAGCTTCGATCCATTTGGTGAACTTGTCGGTTGCTACAAGCACATGGGTGAAACCACTCCTGCCAGTCTTCAGAGGTCCTACCATATCTAAACCCCAAACAGCGAATGGCCAGATGAGTGGAATGGTCTTCAAGGCTGAAGCAGGTTTGTGGGACATGTTGGAGTAGAACTGACAGCCCTCACATTTGTCAATTATTTCCTTTGCCATCTCATTTGCCCGCGGCCAATAAAACCCTGCTCGATACGCTTTGGCCACGATGGCCCGAGAAGACGCATGGTGACCACAGGTCCCCGAGTGAATATCATCGAGGATCATTCGGCCTTCTTCCGGAGTGATGCATTTCTGAACGACCCCAGTGACACTTTCTCTATAGAGTTGCCCCCCCATTACTGTGAAGGCTTTGGATCGACGGACAATCTGGCGAGCCTCTTCTTCATCCTCTGGAAGCTCTTTCCTGAGAATATATGCGATATACGGCACTGTCCAATCAGGAATAACGATCAAAACTTCCATGATCAAGTCGACCACAGCTGGGATTTCAACTTCAGTCGGATCAGTGGAACTTTTAGGCTGTGGGGGCTCTTCAGTGAAGGGATCTTCTTGAACTGATGGTGCGTGAATATGCTCCAAAAACACATTGCTGGGAATAGGCTCCCGCTTGGAACCTATTTTCGCCAAGTCATCAGTTGCTTGATTCTTCAGTCGGGGTATATGGTGGAGCTCTAGCCCTTCAAACTTATTTTCTAACTTTCTCACCGCATTGCAATAACCAGTCATAGCTTGGCTCCTGACGTCCCACTCCTTCATCACTTGATTACCCACTAAATCTGAGTCAACGTAAACCATTAGGCGGCGGACGCCGAGTGAAATGGCCATACGCAACCCATACAGGAGTGCCTCATATTCAGCTTCATTGTTGGAGGAATCAAAGTGAATCTGAAGAACATATCTGAGGTTGTCGCCTCGTGGAGATACCAGGACTACTCCAGCGCCTGAACCATTCAACATCTTGGACCCGTCGAAGAACATAGTCCAATGTTCCGACTGTATCTGGGTCGGTAACTGTTGTTCAATCCACTCGATGAGGAAATCTGCTATCGCTTGAGATTTGATCGCTTTCTTTGCCTCAAACTTGATATCCAGCGAAAGGAGTTCAATCGCCCACTTTGCCACTCGACCAGTTGCATCTCTGTTGTTCAAAATTTCTGACAACGGAGCGTCGCTGACGACTGTAATCGAATGATCTGAGAAGTAATGTGCAACCTTCTTTGCGGTCAAGTAAATTCCATAGACAAGCTTCTGATAATGTGGATATCTCTGCTTGGATGGGGTTAAGACTTCAGAAATATAGTACACTGGGCATTGAACCTTGTAGGTTTTACCTTCTTCTTTCCGCTCGACTGTGAGTACCGTACTGACAACCTGTCCAGTGGCTGCTATATAAAGCAGTAAAGGCTCTTTGCTGATTGGAGCAGCAAGCACCGGCTGGGTGGAAAGCAGGGCTTTGAGCTCTGCAAACGCTGCGTCAGCTTCCGGAGTCCACTAGATCATATCAGATTTCTTCATCAGTCGGTAAAGAGGTAATGCCTTTTCGCCGAGACGAGAAATGAATCGACTCAAAGCGGCCAAACAACCAGTAAGCTTCTGAACGTCGTGTACACGCACAGGGCGTTTCATTCGGAGGATTGCACCAACTTTCTCTGGGTTTGCATCGATCCCACGTTCGGAAACGAGGAAACCGAGTAACTTTCCACCTGGAACTCCGAATGTACACTTCGACGGATTAAGCTTGATATCATATCTTCTCAAATTGGCAAAGGTTTCGGCAAGGTCAGTCAGCAGGTCGGAACCTTTGTGCGACTTAACCACGATGTCATCCATGTATGCTTCCACATTCCGACTGATTTGAGCTAGCAGACACTTCTGTATCATGCGCATGAATGTGGCACCAGCATTCTTGAGACCAAAGGGCATGGTGATGTAGCAAAAGCACCCGAATGGGGTGATAAAAGCTGTTTTTATTTCATCAGGTCCATACAGTCGGATCTGATGGTACCCGGAATATGCATCCAGGAAGGACAATCGCTCACATCCCGCAGTCGAGTCGACTATCTGATCGATGCGGGGGAGAGGAAAATGATCTTTCGGGAAGGCCCGATTGATATGCTTGAAATCAATGCACATACGGAGTGAATCATCCTTCTTGGGAACCATGACAACATTGGCGAGCCACTCGGAGTGGAAAATTTCGCGGATGAACTCAGCTGCCAAAAGCCGAACCACCTCTTCGCCGATTGCCTTTCTCTTCTCTGCAGCGGACCGACAGAGATGCTCTTTCACGGGTTTTGCCATTGGACCGACTCGCAAACAGTGCTCAGCCAGTCCCCTGGGTACACCCGGCATGTCATACGGCTTCCATGCAAAGATGTCCCAGTTCTCACAGAGGAACTGGATGAGCGCTTCTTCCTATTTGCTGTCGAGTGTTGTTGAGATATGAGTCGGAGCAGCACTGGGATCGGTCGGGTGAATGTGAACAGGCTTTTTCCCACCGGACGACTGAAATGCAGACTCTGAAGCAGGCTTCTTAGCGCGCAACAAATCACTCGGATCTGCAGTCTTCTTATATTCTTCCATTTCTATCGCTGCCATCTGTTCATCGGCTATCTTAGAGCCCTTCTGGAGGCACTCTTCTGCTCGTTGCCGATTACCAGTGACTGTGATCACGCCCCTGGGGCCAGGCATCTTCAGCTTGAGGTACACGTAACACGGTCGAGCCATGAAACGGGCATATGCAGTTCTGCCCAGAATAGCATGATAGGCACTGTGAAAATCCACAACTTCAAATGTCAACTTCTCCTTACGGTAATTCTTTAAGTCACCGAAAACCACGTCAAGAGTGATCTGGCCGAGTGAATCAGCTTTCTTCCCTGGAATGACACCGTGGAACCGCATGTTGCTCTCACTGAGCTTGGACATCGGAATGCCCATCCCACGAAGAGTCTCAGCATACAAAATGTTCAAGCCGCTGCCACCATCCATCAAGACTTTGGTCAGTCGGGTGCCCCCAACGACCAGGTCGACCACCAATGCTTGCCTCCCGGGGGTGGCGACGTGCGGTGGGTGGTCAGATTGGTCGAATGTGATGGGAGTCTTTGACCATTTCAAATATGTCGTCGTTGCCGGAGCAACCATGTTTACCTCTCTGTTGATGACTTTCAGTCTACTTTTACTTTCAATGTCAGCAAAAATCATCAAAGTGGAATTGACGTTAGGGAAACCGTCATCATCTTCTTCCTTGTCATCATCCTTGTCAGACTCTTTTTCCTTTTCATTGGGCTGTTTCTCTCGGAACAGCTGGATCAGGAGCCGACATTGTCGAGTGGTATGTTTGGGATAAATCAGATTACCCTCTTCATCCTTCTTGGTGTGAATGTGACATGGCAAGTCCAACACATCATTCCCTGCCTGATCTTTCACCTTCTTGGGGATCCAGGGTCCTTTGGGCTTTCCCTTGAATTTCCCTTGAGTTACAACTGCAGCTTCACCTGGATCTGCTGGCTCGGCTTTGCGTTTCTGCTTCCGACCCACTCCGGTGTCTTGGGCGACTGGTTTGCCCTTTCCACTGCGGAGTCGGTCCTCTTCTTCACCATTAGCGTACCGGGTGGCTATTTCCATCATTTGGGTCAGAGACATATCTCCTGTAGGACCGAATTTCAGGTTAAGCTCTCGATACCGAACGCCCTCCTTGAAGGCACAAACTGCTTGGTGTTGGGATACATTTTCTACTGTGTGGTGTAAAGTGGTCCATCTTTGGATGTAATCCCTCAGAGTTTCATTCGGCTTCTGTACACAATGTTGCAATTCCGTCAACCCAGCAGGTCGTTTGCATGTGCCTTCGAATGTCCTGAAAAACACGAGGGTTAACTCCTCCCAGCTGAATATACTGCCTGGAGCCAACTGATTCAGCCATGCTCTGGCCGACCCTTCCAGCATGAGAGGAAGATGTTTCATAGCTACCTCATCATTTCCACCACCGATCTGAACAGCCACTCGGTAATCTTCCAGCCAAGTGTCAGGCTTCGACTCACCGGTGAACTTACTAACCCCAGTCGCCAACCTGAAGTTGGGAGGGATCTCAGCGGCTCTGATGGCTCTGCTAAAACACTCGGGACCTGAAACATGCATTCTGCTTCCACTCGGGCGATCCCTGCCTTGCCCCTCTCTGTGTGCTCGGTTCCTGTCGACCAAACCTTGCACTAAAATTGACCTCGCATCAAACCCTGGCTCTCTTGGGTCGACCGGTGTCCTCCGCCCTTCGCTGTATGGGCGCCTGTCATCATAGTGCCGGGGCACATATGATCCGCTTCTCGGAGGGGGTGTAGGCGCTCGACGGCGGTCATCACGGCCGAGTCGATGATCGTACTGCTCGTGGTTCCGACCCAAGTGCTGATCTTGACGATGCACCCGCCCCTCACGCCGCGGAGGCGATCTTGGGCTGTGAGCCGATTGAACTGTGTCAGCCACCACAGATCTGCTATGGATTCTGTTACGCGACTGTGATACTGCAGTGTTTTGGTCTCCTACCGCCCGGAGCAGAGCCCGGATCTGCATCAAACCTCGTCCAGCTTCCGACTGGGATGGCTGGATGGATTCTGCTATACGAGCTGCAGCTGCAAGATTCTGAATCGGAGTGCGATATACCTGAGGTTCAGGAGGGAACAATTGCCGCCGTCGACTGGACTCAGGAATCTGCTGCCGAGCACGTTCGTCGAGTGCATGCTGAAGATTTTCCAGTCGAGTGCGTTCAGCCAAAGTGGCCAAGCGCGCTGCCTCCAAGGCCCGAGCCTCAGAGGTCTCTCCGACGATGGGCGTGTGGAGTGCTTCCTCGTTACGGCGGTGAAGTTCCTCCCTCCGCTGTGAAGAGAGGGTTTCGGGGTGGTATTCCTCGTGAACACGCGACGGATCGCCACCGCCGTCGCCGCCTCCGTTGCGACGCATGCCAGGTGGGCTACGCGGCGTGTCGACCATCAGGACCTCCGCCGCAGGATCGCTGCCGTCCCACTCGGACAGAGTCTCGACGGAGCCAGTCGACAGACCGAACAGGCCGTAGAGAGATTCATCGCGCTCGATCGCCGCGACTTGAGGGGTGGCCGACTGACGTGCCACCGCATGCTTCACCCACCGCTGAAGCCGCGATCGACCGGATCGCTTGCGACGGCGAACAGTGGGGAACGAAGACGCCGTAGGAACCGACCGGTATTGGGTCGACGGCTGCCGCAGAAGGACGCCGCGGACACACGCGCGAAAGTGCGTCGCCCCGCGGGCGTTGAACGTCTCGACGTCGAGGGGGGCCTCCTGGAGCCAGGCGGAGTCGTCGGCGATGAAGACGAGCGCGCCGAGACGGATCTCGTGGCCCTCAGCCAAACCTCCACCCGAAACCATGATGATGGGAATCGGAAAAAATCGCAACCTCACCGGAAAGTCGCTAAGACACCGGCCCCACGGTGGGCGCCAACTGTCGTTGTTCTAAGTCTGATAGTAGAATAGGGGGTAGGTATGAGGAGGCAAGATCCTAGCTACGATGAGGTTGTGCACGCAAGATTTACGAGTTCAGGCCCTTCTCGGAGGAAGTAACAGCCCTACGTCTCGGTGCCCGGAGGCTCGGTCGATTGGATTATGCGTGAAGTTACAGGGGGTGCGAACCCTTGTGCCAGTGGAGGGGGGTGGCTTATATAGAGTGCGCCAGGACCCCAGCCGTCCCACGTTACAAGGGGTTCAATGTCCATAAAGACAGGACGTTGCTGATTACGCCAGCAATAAAGACAAATAAATGATCATTAAGACTGCGGAGTGAACGCCTGACCATTGCCATCCTGAATGACCTTAGATTTTCTGTCTTCCGAGTGGTTTCTGATGTGGTCGAGTGAGTACACCCTGGTCGAATGGAATTGGGTTATCCGAGTGAACTGTTGGTCAAGTGGGTTGCACCCTGTGGTGATTTCAGTCGGTAGATGATGCTATCCTTTGAATGTCCTTGGCTTTAGAGCAGTGTCCTCGGGGAAGGGTGTCTAGGTCAGGCCTATTACCCTACCCTAGGTACATGTCTTCGTCAACAACCGGTTCATAACACAGCTCGCCCCATAATGTCATCCATGACGCATACGGGGGCTACCTTCGCGAGCTGGCAGGACACGCGTCGGCCGGACAAGGCTGGCCTTGCAGCGCACTCCACCGACCAGGCTACTAGCATAGCCCGACGCAGGGCTACACTTAGGGCCATCATCACGACGACCTGGGAGGCGCGAGACAAGAGGGGACGCTGGCTGTCAGTAAAGATAGGAGGACGGTGCGGCGCGTCACATTGGGGAAGGTACTCGAGTACCTGATCCGGCACAGTGTCAGGTTCAAGCTTCAAAATATTGGATATCGGGTTCGTATCGGTTTGGCTTCGACATATCTGATGTCGGATATCGGGTGATATATCAGACGATATATAGATATATGAGAGATAACATGACTAGTTTTTTTTTCATTATTTTTGTTCAAAACATTTATTTTTAGTAAAAAAAAATGTATGATGTCAATGCTTTAACATGACACTTTTAGTTTCCTAGTTTACTAACTTGTTCATTAAAAAATTATTAAGGAAAGACTCATAAAATCCTTACTCAATGATTAAAAACAATACACTATATATATATATATATATATATATATGCATTTGTACGAAACATTGTGCATGACTTTGATAATATATAATGAAGTTGTAGATGCATAATCTTATGTCACTGCATTCTAATAAATAATTGTTGTCATTTACGTATTGTTCTATATCGGTGGACATATCGGTCGATATTTCGGTCCATATCGGATGATATGTTTGAAAATGATATTTACAAAATGATATGTCATGTTTATATCGGTAGAGCCCCAAAAATGATATATCGGCCTATATATCGGTCGTATCGGCCTAGATTTAAAAGCTTCGTCGGGTTATCTCCTGACTGATCGACAGGAGCAAGTGGATGAGGCGCGACGAATATCTTCATCTATGCAATGTACCGAATTTATTAACATGACCAAGTGTGGTACCCCCGGTATCTATATAAGGGGAGGGCCGTGGTCAAATAGAAGGACAACTCTTACACATTCTAGCAACCACACTCCCACATACAAGCATTAGCAGGAAGAAGGTAGAGAAAGAGAGGATAGGAAGCTGCTCGGGTACTCTACCAAGTACCCCGACCACTTCCTATCGCGCCTCGACCACCTCATTTGTACACCCAGACACTTGTATCCTTGTGCTGATATGAAGTATCAACATGACGTAGGGTTTTACGCCACGATGGTGGCCTGAACCTGTATAAATCTTCCTGTGTTCGTGCTATCCTTTACTATTTTCGTGAGTTGATTGGCTTAGTGTTTTAGCCCCTGGTCGAACTAACAAATACGGAGTATCCTTAATCCTTGGTGTCTGGTGATCGCCCTCCGACAACAGCCGACATCCCGTCTGGTCTCGAAGCTCTAAGGTCACCAATGGCTTCAAGAGCTTTTTCCACCTCCTCCGCCTCATATGGCCCTGTCAGCCTGTCATTCATTTCTTGGGTGAACGAAGCGGGGACAAAAGAGAGGAGTTCATCAGTGATTAAACCTACATGAGAAGTGAACAAACTTTTGTAGTGGTTAGTGACAAAAAGCCCTATCTCATCTTCTCCTTCCACTACACTCCCATCCTCCTTTCTTAAGTTTCTTATGACATTCTTCCTCTTCCGCTCCGAAGCCTGGGCATGAAAAAAATTGTATTGTGATCACCATACTTTAGCTAGTGTGCATGTGCCCGCTGCCTCTAGTACATGTTATGTTGGCCTTCCAGCCTACTCAACTTATATCGTAGCAAAAGCTCTATGTTCACTGTTCTTGGCTCAAAGGAGGCCCTACCAAACTCTGTTTCGAAGCTTATTGAACGGCGGCGCCAAGTCGACAAGCGGATTGCATATGGTGGCATGATTATCACCGTCGTGTTGATGGACGCATTAGAGCATCTATCGCCGAACCTCTCATACCCGTCTCAAACGCCCGGGGAGGCCGTCCGGTCACTGACCGATAAAAAAAATCGACCCAACCGGACCTCTCAAACCGCGAGAAAAGGCCCAGGCTGACCGGCACCCCTCATATCATCCCAAATATAGGGCGGATATGGGACGTCCCGGGCACGCCCGAGCGCGTTTGCCTGACAGGCCCGGCCCACCACCGACCCCACTGCTTTCCCACAAAAACCCCAATCCGGGCGCCTCGCACCGAACCCTAACTCACTCTCTCTCGCTCCGTCCTCTCCTCTCCCTCTCCGATTCCAATCCCATCCACTACGATGTCCAGCTCCGGCAGTGACTCCGGCTCCGAGCTCGACTACGAGGAGGAGATGGCCCTCCGCATTGCGTTGGAGCGGTCCAAGGTGGAGACCGGCGGCAGCTCCGGATCTGGAGCATCGCCGCAACTCCCGCGCCGGCGCAGCGAGGACACCGGAGCTGGACCCTCCCGGCCCGCGTACAACGGAGCCAGGACAGGACAGTCCGCACCGCCCCCACGTTGTCTCCTTCCCCCGCCGGCCGCTCCTCCATGCGGGCAGCGGTGGGTGCTAGTGCCTGCGCCGCCGGCTCGCCCGCACACTCCGGAATCGGAGGCGCGCGCCGCGAGAGGCAGCACACACGGGAGAGGGACGTGGCGGAGCAGTCCGCACGCCGCCGCTGCGAGATGGAGGCGAACGCTGACAAGGACACGAGGGTCCTCGCATGGGTCTACCGTCGGTCCCTCACTACGGCGGAGACGGACGCTCGCGAGCTCCGACGGAAGAACGCCAAGGCACTCCAACTTGCTATTGAGCAGTCGGAGCGCGAGGCGAAGGAGGCAGCGACAGAGGTAGCTCGGGTCACCAAGTTGAAGCGGGAGCAGGACAAGACAGTCCGTAGGATGAAGGGGCTCATCGTCCTCTCCGACTCCGACGCCGACGGCAGCGACAACTGCACCTCCTCCTTGGACGACCAAGACCCTCCACCAGCCGCGAATGCCTACAGCTGCGCCGACGATGGGAAGGGCAAAGGCCCGGCGAGGAAGTGGTCATTCCACCCCCCCACCCCCCCCCCCCCCCCCCCCTCAATGTTTATATCGTTTTTAGTTGTAGAAGTTTAAGAAATTGTCTGGTGATGAACTAAGATGATCTTTTGGATGTGGCGAAGTTTGTTAATATCCGTTTGCAGCCGATCTTGTGTTCGTTTGCAGCCAATTTTTATTGTCCGTCGTTTGATCATGTAGAGTAGATCAACTTTGCATGTGTAGTATATATATAAGGCGCCGGATATGCGATACGCGAATGCAGAATGACAAATATGAGGCGTGCCCGGTCTGTGCCGGCGGACACGTCCGCGGGCGCTTGAGGAGCTGGATTTGCCCATCACAGCTGTAGATGCTCTTAGTGTTGCGCCATCATACTATGATATCTCAGATATGAGCATTGGCTTAGAAGAATTAAGGGGTTCTAGTTCAGTTTAAGTTTGCTATCTCTGGCCTTTCCGTTTAAGAGCATCTACAACCATAATATGCAAATTTCATCTCTCAAACATCCGCGGACCCGCCCGGTCACTGTTCGCCCGTGCCCGGTTTGACCCCTCATTTTCCTTGCACCCAGCCGTAACTCCTACTTTGACACCTCATTTTCTCAGGCATTTCATCGAGCAGGTTAAGGGCGGCATGACCAGAGCATGGAGAGAACGAGGAGAGCACGCAAGGCATCGGCTGCGGCGGCCAGCCAGCACGCCGACGCGGTTGTGGCTGCACACACGCACGCCGGCGCAGCTGCAGTTGCACGCACGCATGCCCGCGAGGCTGCGGCGGCGGCCAGCCAGCTCACCCGCGTGGCTGCGGCGGCACGCGCGCACGCCCGCGAGGCTGCGCGGCGGCCAGCCAGCTCGCCTGCATGGCTGCGGTAGCCAGCCAGCTCGCCCGGGCGGCTGCGGCAGCACGCACGAATGCCCATGAGGAGCATGACGTGGACGCGGCGACGTAGACCGAGGAAGAGCACCGTGGGCGTAGCCACCGTAGCGGAAAGGCGATCCAACTACAAGCGGGAGGAGCACGACGACGCCACGGCCGCGTGAACTGCGAGTCGGAGGAGCGGCGAGCCATGGGCGCAAGGGGAGAGAGAGGAAATAAAGTTGTGGATGACTTATGGGTCCATATGATTTTGACTGAGGTGGCAGGAGTGTCCAGGCATGACCGAGCATCCTCATCTCTACTCCTAATGTCTTAGTATCTCTACTCCTAATGTCTTAGTCGGTAGGTCGTCGTTCGTTTCGTTCGTTTTCATCGAACAAGAGGTCCACCCCTCGATCCCACCCTTCCATCGATAGGTCTCCAATCGCACCACCGATTTTTTTTTTCAACGCCACCAAACCTCTCATTTGGGTTTTTGCAATCTGTTGGTTCTGCCCAAATAAACCAATCCTTCCCCGTTCACTCTTTCCTTCTTAATCAACACCTTCCTAATGTACATAGATCACAAATAGTACTTTCCTAACGTTCCCAAGTCAATCGATCCTCTGCTTTATTCCAACATCCTCTGCTATTTAGGGTTTCTATTCTTTCTCCCTGTCCGATCCCTAGCCGCTCCGATCGATGGCCCCTTCCCAACATCCTCGACCTGATCGGGGAGGCCAACAAGGACGACGCGGAGGACGCTGGACGCCACGCCGCCGTCAAAAACCCTCACGCGACGACTGACGGGGAAGAACAAGGATTCGTACAAGGAGGGGAGGATGCGGTGAAGAAGGGTGTGCTGGACCTGGGCGCCATCCACACCTCCCTCGTCGGCGGCGTCTACAAGATCCTTGTTAAGGACGACGGCGTCTCCTTCCACCTCATCACCACAACCACCCCCGAGGCCCGATCCCAGCAGTAGGCACCCCCTCGCCACCCCTTCTTTTCTTCCTGCACCCAACAACACATCCTCGTGGCCACGATACCATGCTGGCTGCTCTGCCTCAGCTGAAAAAGAATGATCCCTGAAAAAGAATGATCCCTAGCTGCGAGCCAGAGTTTGCCAACGTAGGTGAAGCCATCCCCATCGATCTGTGGCTTCGTTTCTTCTGCGCTGGCCGGGCGACGATCTCTCGAAGCGACGACCCCCTCCCTGCCAGCCAGAGTTTGCCATGGGAGGGGAAGCCACTGGTCATCTACGGTACGTACATCTGTTGGGCGCTGATGTGCTAGCCATTAACGCCTCAGCAAAGTAGTGTACATGTTGTGAGACCTGCTTGCGGTTGTGTCGACCCCCTCCATATGTCCCCTCCATATGTCGCTTCTGCCTAATGTGTCGCCCCCCTCCATCTGTCATTTGTCCACTTGATCCATGCTCAATCTGACAAGCCTACAAAATGATGACAGTACCAAAATTGTATCAGGAAGTAATACACTTTTTTGTAAATAGCATCAGGAAGTAAACACTTCTTTGTAAATAGCATCAGGAAGTAAACACTTTTTTGTAAATAGCATCAGGAAGTAATACACAAAATTGTATCAAGAAGTAATACACTTTTTTGTAAATTGTATCAGTAAGTAATACACTTTTTTTGTAAGTAGCATGTAACAAGGTGCAAATTTAATGTGTTTCATATATCAAGCAATGATCTTTTGGTCTCATGGAGCCGGCAATTGATAGGTACATATGGGGAATTCAAAAAGCAAGGCAACAACTGAACATGCAAACGGGTCAGATGTGCCTACAGGTATACGTTCCGCTATCAGATTTTGCTATACATGGCAAACATCATGCCCTTCTCACGATGACATTGTGCATACATTATGTGTTGCAGGCCATGTGGATGGGACAAATGTTGATGAATACAACCCAGATATCATACCCGTAGGAATGTGCTACATGTAGGAATGCATATTACTACCTCCTCTGGCACGCATAATGATGCTTCGTTCCCGGCTCCGCGAATCTCACACTGGTTCATGCCACAGATGTACCACAAATTCAAATGGTATTGCCTCAAGACCAGACAACAGGAGTTGTCTTGAGTGATAGTAAAAGGGAGCAGGTAAACGCCAGGAGGCGAGCTGATTATCGAAAGATGAAAATCAACCTGCCATTATGATGTCTGGTAAGGTTGTTTAACGATTAAGTGCTACAATAGAATAATCGGCGGTGGCATTAAAGTGATTCCACATACTTCATTATTGTATAACAATTATTGGTTCGAATGCATACTTCACATGATGATTCAAACTTTTCATGCTTCGACTACTCACATCTGGTTCCTTTAATGACAAAGAATTAGCTAGCATGCAAAGTGATAAGGAAGAAAAAAGGGAGCTTGTGAACGCGCGGAGGCGGACATCTTATCGGAAGAAAAAGGAGGGTACGACCAAGCTACAAGATGATGTGCAAAAAATTTCCCGACCCACTCTCGGGAATATCACGAATGTTGATCGACCTTCCAATGCGATGTCAGGTACACTTGTGACATTTTGCAACGTTGTCTATTATAATATATGTATTCAGAAGAATCAGTAAAGTGGCAGGTTTGTGCCAATCTCCTTCACACATAATGATGCTTTATGGTTTTTCTGGTTTGTTATTTTTATATGATGCAGACAACCCAGCAATCTCATTCATGCATCATGATGCTTCGTTGCCGGCTCCCAGTAATCTCACACTGGGATATGACACAAATGTACCACGAAGTTCAAATGGTATTACCCGAACCGTCTTTGATATGGACTAATTAGTGCTTACGGGGGTTCATCTTCATATATTTATTCAGCTTATGGCTTTTCTGTTGTTCCAATAGCTCTAGAATCGGGTAAAATCGACGTGGGAAACCAGGTAGGGTGTAATGCTCTACCTCATGGAGGTTCAGTGTCTAATCCAACATCCGAGCAGCAGACAACATGAGATGTGATGAATGAACGCAACAACAGCTTCACTGACAAAAAAAGGGAGCAGGTAAACGCCCGGAGGCGGGCATCTTATCGGAAGGAAAAAGAGGAGGATACGGTCAGGCTCCAAGATGAAAATCAGCCTTCCCTTACAATGTCTGGTAAGGTTGTTTAATGTTCAAGTGCTAATAGCAATGACAAACTAATAGCAATGTCCATGCTTCAATAATCATAATCTAAAAAATGAACTAGATGAGAAAATAGAAGAGGGAAAAGATACTTACTTCAAGATATGCTTGAATATTTTTATCCAGCACACGTAAATCCTCAAAAAGATTTTTCATCTGGCAAATAGGAAAACGTACAATCACCCAGCATTACATTATAAGTTTATAACTAAGATAGAATACAAGTTGAACAGCAGGAATACAGAGCAAAGGCCTCCACTACCTAGCTTGGTGTGAATTTCATCTCGATGAACCTTGTAGTTCTTGTTGTTTCCGAGAAACTTGTAAGAAATTAAATCCATCCAAGCATATGAAACAGGTTGGTGCCAGTCAAGAGTTACCCTAACCCATGAACTGTCAAATAAATAAAATAGTGATCATACCTGAGTAACCCTATCCAGTTCAGACATCAGCAGCTGTTTGTGTGCTTCCGCTATTTTTAGGAAAAGTACTCGCCACATATCTGTAATTTCAAACAAAAATGGTTTGGCCAAGCAATAATCAAAATCACAGATACTTCCAAGGATTTCCAAATAGGTCATCCTGAAAAAAATTGAGTCAACAACTCAACATGGTCATCTTCATTTTCTTATCCCTAAGTAATACTGGGTGTAGCAATAACAGGATGGATCTTCGGATATATGTTGCATATTTGGTGAATTTCAGAGAGAGAAAATTTGGCTGCAAGGCTGTTTACTTGTACGGAAAATAATCTGCTACCTATCAGGCTATCACCATCACATGAAAGCTACTAGGGTGCATGAATCAGGCTCTGGACAAACAAATGGGAACAGCACACCTGGTACTCCGTAAGCTGGAAACTAGCTGCTGCTTCTACCTTTTTCAAGTTAGTGTTTATCGCTAAGCTTCTACATCATGTAGCTACTCAAATACCAATAGTTATATAGAGAGAAATGCTCCAGCTTATATCAGGTACTGTAGAATTCTTCATGGTTTCCAGTTTTCCAAACCTTCATTTCACCAGCAAAGCAAAAGACACAAAAATATTCAGTTGAAAATATATAGTAAGAAAATATAGTGCAACCCACGATCACTTGAAGTGACAGGATAGTCAGCCTTCAGAAGACTATGCTTTTGCAAAATTAACAGAAAGTATGGAACAGTGCAGCAAAAAGACAGAAGATTGGGGGGATGCTTACAAGGAATCAAATAATGTATGAAACTGATAATTTGACTTGCCAAAGCTAAATACTTAGAAGTAATTGATTTCAGACCAGATACCTGAAAAATAAACCAAGCAATCTAAACTTCTTGATAGAAAAAAGAAGTGTGGCACATGCCTACATAATGTTCGTAAATACATGGTAATGTTGCTTGATTGGTAATGATGTATAGCAAATACATTACTAATGTTGGGATATTACTTTCTGCTAGAAGTTATTAACAACAAAATACCAGCCTGTAGCTAATTGATGGCACTGCCTCGAGTACACCCAACACTTGAGCAGTTAATTTGCTCAAGTATAGAAGTAGTTTAAGCATGCATAATCAGCAGCAGCCGTATGTCAATATGAGATTTTATGATTTGTACCGTACTGCCATAAGCAAATTCAATGTACAGAATATGCCAATTTGCTCTCCAAGAACTGAGAAAATTTACTCTTGTAGCATACATTGTGGTTAAAACACATTACCATGATGATTATATTCATCTCAAATGTATCTGATAGACAATGAAATCTTGGATAGTTAGTTGCGTAAACAAAATTGATTGTCCGGCTTACACGTTACAACTATAATTAACTTAGCATATCAATTACATCAACAGTTCACAAAGAACAAAGCTAAGTACACTGACATATTTCAATCAATGAATTTGAAGCAACACATATGCTTGAATCGACTAATTCGAAAAACATCAGGTAAATATCAAGTGCAGTCTCCAAATCAGCTACTAGAAATTAACTTCTCCTCAAATAATTCTTAGAAATTAACTGTTTGTGAGGCAACTTTGATAGAGACAAAATTAACAAACAGCAATAGTACTAACAAACGAATACCTACTTGAAAAACACATGTAAACGTTTAATCTGTTGCAAGATATTTGTGTGAACCTGCCTGCAGGAGTGGAGGCCAGCCGGGCTCTCTCTCAGTGTCGGCGCCTACTGCTCAGAGCGGCAAGCGACAGTACGGTGGAAGAGCCCTGTCGCCGTGCAGCTAGAATTTCATTGAGTGGCAATCTGTCACAACTATCATAGCAAGTTCAAATCAATAACAAGAATTGCCAAAATCACATACAAAAAATGCCAGCACAATTCTTTTGCGTGGCTGCCTGATGAATGATGATAAATAGATGCGTCCTGTAACAGGGGGGGGGGGGGGGGGGGGGGGGGGGGGGGGGGGGGGGGGGGGGGGGTGGGGGGTGGGGGGGGGGGGGGGTGGGGGGGGGGGGGTGCATGTGGCAGAGTTCATCTATGTGTGTATCGAAGGATGAACGGGAAGGGACGACCACTTGCCATGGCCTTCTTGATCGACGGCGGGAGGAGGTGCAGGAAGTACTAGACGCCCCAGTCGAGGGCCCGCCCTTAGTGGTGCCCAGGCGGCTGCCGTAGCCTTTGTACGTCCCCGGCGAGCTGGCGTCCTGCTCCGCACGTCAGCTGGCTGCCTGCATAAGCCACGTCACGACCAGCGCGCCAGCCGCAGCAGCTCGAGGCTCACGTCGTGGTTCACCGCTTAGAAGAATGCCCACTGCCCGGCACGCCGCGTCCACGGTGCGGCGAGTATCCATGCCGGCCGAAGCTGCAACTCCACCGCCGCCTAAGACCGCGCCGCATTAGCGCGTCGCGTGCAGGAGCCCCTGGCCTCCGTCGCCCGCGACCGGATCCGGCGGGATCGACCAGGATCCGTCACCGCCGCCTTTGGTCTCGCCCCCAATCGCCACCGGCGGGCGTCTTCCTCTGCAAACGACGCCTATCAACGCCTCATGCCGCCGGCCGAATCACGCTGGTGGCCGGGAGTGAGAGTGACAGGGGGTTGAGAAGGAGTTGGGGAGGGAGAGAGACCGTGGAGAGAGTGGGGGCGAGAGGTGGAGAGTGAGGGCGAGGTGAGGATAAGGCTGGGTAGGTGAAAAATGAATTTGGTTTGTCACATCTTTATTAATATAAATAAATATCATTTATATATGTATATATATTTATATGTAATTAGGGGTGCCCAGTTTTTTATTGCAACTAGAAAGAATTGTGTTAGTCTCACTTTTATTTTAATATACTCCACTTTTGTTCATATAATATTAGTATATGTTTATATAATGCAGTATAAAATATTTTTATGTGTTCCACTTTTGTTCATCAGAGATAAAAAGGTGATGGATTCGGATGATGTTCTGAAAATATCAACTGACATAGGCACTGGCTTAACGATGACGGACCGAACTCAAACACCACGAGATGAGGTGCATACCAAAATTCTTCTTTATATATAGAAAAGGTGCATTTCTATATGATTATTTTTGCAAATATGGGAGAGATAGAGATGTATTCTGGCGCGACGTTCAAAAATAATCCATCAACAAGGCTTCTTAGGCGATGTTGTTGGAACGGGCCAAAAGTTTATAAAGGCTTTTACAACATATTGATGTGCAAGCGGTGATATCTCCTAATAAAACAAAAGCAAATACAAATGTCATCGCATAAATATTCTTTTTAAATGTGATTATCGATCTTTTCTTTGTCATGTTGTTTTCTATGTTCAACTAATTTGGCCCATTTTTGTATACTGATTTGGCTCGTTTTTTGTATCATGACGAAAGACTATGTCTGTACCCCTATAGATGTTACATTTATTGAATCAATCGTGTCTTTCCTAAGAAAACCAAGTTCGTGGACATTGAAGATGCCTTGTTATAAACGGACGAGTTAGAATGCCTTATAAAAGATGATAGTCCTTGCATGACGGTGTAAGACCAATCGCATAAACTTTCTACTTTATAATATAAACCCATGAACAATATCTAATATCATTAATATATATATTAAATGAGGAATTATAGGTGATAAATGCTTATGTATATTGTATGCGTGCTCATGAGCGTCTATTAGACAGGGCGGGTGAAAAGGTACATATTATTAGCATGTTCGTATCTAGCCAAATTAAAAAAAGATGGAGAAAAGGACATAGACCCACCAAAATATTGTCACATCATACAACATGTTAATACTTACTACAACAAGATATGGTAGTCTCAACTCATTATCCAACCATATAATGATATATTGTTTTTAATCCATCCATGATTATAATGATTTATTGTTATTTATCTATTTGTGTCTATGACTTATATGTTATTTACACCAGCTGGCACGGGCGCAAACGGGTAACAAATATATATTTCATCATCATAACATTCAAAATACAAACATTTATTTTGTCATCACTATATTCAATATAATATTAATTTAGGAAATTGCAGGGACGTGCCTGGTGATTTTTTTTCCTTATGCTCTGGTGGAACGGTAAAGAATACATTCGTCTGGTTTGCACGGTGAGTATTCTCTGTTACACAATTAAGGTATTTGATGTGAAGTATCCGTGTCTACATATATTGCTTGTGCATGATGGGTTTGAGTTGAGAAAGAAATGTTTACTATACTTGTTCAAATATAGTATGAATGAAGCTAAAGATAACATTCCTGATATTATGCGAGGATTTTTTAATCGCATCAAGTATATCTTAATTTGTAATGAATTTTTAGTTGGATCATCGCTCTATATGTATGCATCGTCAATTATTTTTTTATCATTTTACATTGCAAGTGAGGTGGACTTCAATTATTACCCGATTGTGCCCCTGCTATCTTTCTCTACATCTGAAATTTGACATGCATAAGATTTATATACCACTCCAGCAAAATATTTCAAAAGCCCGTGGCAACGCACGGGCATTCTGCTAGTATTACTCTGAAATTTGAGACGAGTTTGAGGTACATTGGTCAGTCCGGACGTTTAGAAATGAACTCAAGGGTCCAGTTGGGTCACTCTTTTTTGGCCAGGCACTGACCGGACAGATGTTCTGGCGTTTAGGGAGAGAGTATGGGTCCGACGTTGGTGAAGCGCTAGATGTATTTGTGCAAGGTCTCCCCTGGCTTCTGCTTGATGTGCCGCAGGTCGCCTGCAGCAGGGGCGCGGTCGCGAGTGCCCAGAAGTTGGCGATGAAGCGCTCACACAGCTCATCCCAGGAGGAGATTGATCCCACTGGGAGGTTCAGGAGCCACGAGCGCGCTCCATCCTTGAGGGCCATGGGAAACCAGTTCGCCATGACCTTCTCATCGCCGTTCGCCGCCTCGATGCTCAGTTTGTAGAGCTGGAGGAACTCATCAGGGTCGGGGGTGCCGTCGTAGCGCGGAGGCAGACCCCGCTTGAACTTGCCGGGCCAGACGACGCGGCACAGCTCTGGAGTGAACGCTCGGCAGCCTGCAGCGCTCACAGTAGCCCGCGGCGGAGGGGGAGCCTAGTCTTGGCGCCCGCGTGCCGCCACCTCGGGTGGCACACGGTCTTGACGTGGCGGTGCTGGGAGCGCACGCGCTTCCCCTTGAGGCCGCTGCACCACCTGACAGCTTTCTTCGTCGCGCGCCAGCGCCCTGCGCGGCGGGTCACGCTGGGGAGCCTCACGCCTTGGCTCGGGGATGACATCGCGTCGAGGAGGAGGAGGAGGCGCACCGTGGGATATGTCGCCCACCCGAGGCGGCGGGGGAGGCAGCGAGCGAGACGGCGCAGGAGCCTCTCCAGCGGCACTGACGAGCTCGGCGATGCGGTCCAGCCAGTCCTCGTAGAGGTCGTCGGTCGGACGATAGCGCAGAAACTCGCGCGCCATGAGCAACGCAGCCTGCATGTTCGCCGGCCCGTGACGAGCATGGGAGGACGAAGCAGCGGCCGGAGTCGGCGACCGAGTCGCGGTGCGACCATCACGCCGCACAGAGGGCTGCAGCGACGAGTCCTGTTGCTCGTGGGCTGCGGGGCCAGTGGCAGCGTTGGCCGCAGGGGAAGGGGAGCGACAAGGGGCGCCATCGCCCGCAGGCGCTATCTGAGCAACGCGGGCCGCCCGGTGCTCGGCATGAACTCAATGAGCGTCGGCCATGAGAACGGCGGAACGGCGGCGAAACGACCGACGAACAAGAGGCTTCGACACGCCCCTACCTGGCACGCCAAATGTCGGATTCAGGGCTCCGCTGACCCAAGAAAGGTTCGAACTCTGGGGCGTGTGCGAAGAACTCGACCTCTCCAGCCAACCGATTCGTCGCTCTCCCGGCCTAGCTTGATGAACAGGAAAGGAAAGAGACACGACAGTTTTACCCAGGTTCGGGCCACCTTGCGGTGTAAGACCCTACTCCTGCTTTGGGGTGGATTAGCCTTGCGAGGGGCTGAGGATGAACTAGTACAGAGGAAGAACAACCTCACGAGGTCTGTTATTGTGTGGGTTTGAGCTGAGGATTCGATCTCCCTTCCTACGGTGGTGGCTAACCTATATATAGTGGCCTTGGTCCTCTTCCTCCAAAATGTAGGCGGGAAGGGATCCCACAACAGCCAATTTTGAAGGGGGACAAGTAGTACATCTTATCCTGATGAAAGGTGGTCTTCGCCTGCAAAGCTTCTGGTCGTGACGTCATGGTGGGCTCGGCGATGACATCCGTCCTGCCGTCCTGGCGGTCTTGGTCTCGTTGCACGGGAATGGAAACCTTTGGGTGATTCCACGGGACTCCGCGCCTGCACTTGCCTCCTTAGCACCAAAGAGGAAACCTGCTGCACTGCGCCTGCTGGTGCCCGCCTAGCCTTGGTCGTCATGGCTTGCGTCACCCGAACCTCATGACATGGGTGCTTGCATAGGAATCTCCGCTCCTCAGGAGCCAGCCTAGGGAGGCCGCTCCCTCCGGAGGTCTTGGCGTTGTCCGCCTCGCGAGGCTTGTCCCCTCACGAGGGTTTTGTCTTGCCGATGCTGAAGATGGGCCGTACCAGGCCGTCGATGGAGCCATGTCGTGGGCCGCAGGCAGGCAAGTCTGGGTACCCTGGTTCCCAGAACGCCGGCAGGCTAGCTCTACCTGCTCTTTACGCATTATTCTTGCATCTCCCTTCCTCTCATCAATGTATTCAGCGAGAAAAGCTCTGACATTACAAGGTACATACTGGAAAAAATAGTAAAAATAACAACCTATAAGTATAAATTTGAACTCACCGATCATTAACGTTAAAAGTTTCCTTAGCTTGCATCTGAATATTTGATAACAATTAAAGAGAACAACATAATGGTATGATAAATTAATGGATACATATTTTGGCATAGGTGGACGATTTTTAATTAGAATTGAAGACGCACTATAATAATTAAGGCATAGGCATGCAAAGTAATGGAAAAAGAAAACAAAGGACAAGTGCAATGAAGTGACAGCAGGAGAACCTAGCGTATGTGCAAACGGGTATGAGTAAGAGTGAAGATTTCTATTGTGTTGTAAGCAACTACTAGTTGTAATTGTACCAAACAACCATTGTTTAAGATAAAAAGATAACTATATGGTAGAAATGCTTACTAACCATGCGGCTCCAGCATTTCTCATCAAGAATAACCTCAAACTGCTGCACAGCTTCAGGGTGTGGTTCGCAAGGGCCGCCTGGACGGCGGCAGGTAGGGCAAACCATACCTAAATAATTTAGAACAACTATGTTAAAAAACAAGAATATCATAACAATTTAAAACAAGTTTCAACGTCAACCAAATTAGAAATATGCGTGTCAGGAGCTTGACGATATAGGTACGAAGGTAGACAACAACTACAAATTTACCAGAAATCTTCTCATCTACTCCCGCCAGAAAAGTAGTATGACAGTGTTTAGATCACTTGTTTAGATTTGCAAATGCTTTTATATTTCTTTAGAGAATGAAGTCATTGTACCGTATCTAATACTTTAATAACTAACAAATGAAAAACCTAAGCGTAAAATAGTAATAATTAAAATATTATTTTCAAAACATAAATACGGATCGGAGCATGCTGACGCATATGCTTTTTACCTGGGAAAGAAGAACTGCAACCATCGACGAACGTAGATGGGGTAGGGGAAGCTTAGGGCAAGCACCCACGAGCAATCTACGAGAGAAGTACGGCTTAGAAATTAATCGAGAAACCCAATAAAAACCCTATAATAAGTTGTTTGAAATCAGATTGTGTGTGTCGAAGAAGAACGAACCCTAGAAGCAGACGACTGAAAAGGCAGATGGGTAGCGATGTGGCTCAGGGAGTCGGAGCGGATTGAAATATAAAGGAGACGCGAGAGAGCAAGAGTAGTACTGAATGCTTTTTTTTCTGCGAAATGGAATGAATGCTGGTTGTAGATGGTGAGTGCATTCCGAGGTGTTATGGGGACACGAGACGTTTGACTCGTCCAGCTGCCCCCCACTAGAGTTGTCCAGCTGTGCTACTTCCCACTGGACTCTTCCACGTGCCTATCGTGCGTCACAGACCTATGTGAGGCATGGTTATAGAAGCTGAAAAGCACAGTCGTGCTTGTGTGATTTAAACGTTTTTAATCACATGTTTAATCAGATAGGGTTGGGTGTGTCTTTACGAGAGGAACAGTATTGACGCTATTAGATTCACGGTCGTGAAAGTAGGAGAGGCATGATCAATACATTGGGGGAGGCAAATTCAGGAGAGGCATGATCGTTCATAGAAGAGAGTCACAGAGGCACTGTTGCACCTGAAGTGGAGTCACGGTTTGTGACTCTGCGTTTGCAATGTTTTCAGCCACTTGTTGACCTAGAGAGCCACTATTTTTCAAATGTTCGTTGGGTTCAGGCGGGAATCTGTATGATAGCCCATGGTTATACATATGTCAGAATCATGGCCGTGCCTTTGTTTTGGCAATGTTTTGGTGGTACGCAGACATAGAGATGCATGTCCATCGATATCACTGAGGCTTCTCTTTAACAAAGTGGAGGCACACACGTGGCTTTGCTGCTAGCCGAACCGTGCTTCTATTTTGGTTCACTCCCCGTGTAGTATATGTATTTGACAGATATAGGTTGCACGATAGGGTCATCGCTTGCCTCCTCGCATTCTTCTCTCAGTCAAAAGGTGTGCTGGTGACCGATGGGATGACTATTGGATGTTAGTATTCAATGTGCCAGATACCGTGCTAGAGTTATTCTAGAGGCTCCTCGATTACATCGTGGCAGCCGTGACTTTTGAAGCGCATGGTTCCACAAGCTGCAGAAGCACAACCGTCTATTCATGGTTCCCAATGCAATTTAATGGGCGTATGGTAACTGAGTCGTCTCTCCCCAAGGTTAAATACTGGTCTATTCCGAGAGGTCACCACGTCTTATTCTCGCCACAGAACTGCAGGCAGTTCCCATCATCCTCACCACGTATGAGTGACGCCGGAGAAGCACAGTCAAACTCCATTGGCACTCCCACCCTCGTTTCCATGGACGACTTCAAGAACACTACTGAGCGTCTCTTTATAGATGCCGACGGTAACACCAATCTCGAGGTGTGGTACACCAATGAGCCCTACAAGGTGGAGGAGACTATTTCTCTTTATGAGCAATGGCTGCGTGAGGACAGGTACAAGTTTGTTGGTCTTGATCTGGAGTACACACAAGAGGATTATTTTGATCGTAGCAGAAAATTCGCCGTCATGCAACTGGCGATGCTCAAGCATGTTCTTGTCTATCACTTGTGCAAGGCCAGGACGGAGTGCCCTACTCTGAAGGATTTCCTACGGAACAAAGGTATAACTTTCGCTAGTGTCGACGGCAGGAACGATAGAGAAGTTCTCTCAAATAGTTTCCTCAAAATTCCAAGAGAGTATCACATCGACCTTCAAGAGGAGCTCATGATCAAAGGCGGCAATCTAAGGGACTCCATGGTAGATCTGGCGGGAGCCGTCATAGACAAATCTTACTCGAGTATGAAGTCATCTTTTCCACGAGGTGAGCATGACTACTGGGAATGGAAGCCTCTTTCCCTTGACCACCTGAAATATGAAGCAATTGTAAGTGAAAATTTCATTTATGTGGATTTTCTATCTTTATATATTTGTTTTATTGCAAGAATAGCACTTTTTTCCTTTACCTATATCTTCATTCTCATTCGCTTTTTGTTTTAGGATGGGTATGTCAGCTACGAGCTCTACCGCCGAGTTCTGTCGATGAAGGACATGATGCATCCTCATTGTCTTCCCGACCGCAGATGCCGTGGATGTTTGTGAGCAGAACTCCAACTGGAAGGCTTCCAAAAGAGATATCTCTATGGAGATAGTAGTTCATTTCTTTTTTTCGGGGGACATAGTACTTCATTTCATGTATAATTAATGTCGTAGTTTTAGTTCAATCCTATGGAGTACCGTTTTGGGATTTTGGTTTTATTTTCACAGTATCATGTTTGGCTTGTCTCATGCTACGGGAATATAATTTTTCTATGTTTTTTATGTTACAAGTTCATTGTTGACGTCTGTGAAAGTTCAGATACATTTAGAGAATCCGTCGAAGTGGCGCAGATGTATTGTTTGGGAGAAGCGCCCTTTGTGTTTGGCTTATATTGACTGTCGTGCGTTTGTGTTTGTATTGTTGTCTTTTACACGTTCACAGAAGAGAGGCACGTCTGCTAACGTACGAGGCAACATTGTGCATGAAGGCAGATGTATGGATTTGGCATTTTAGTTTTAAATGTTTCCTTTTATTTGTTCATCCTGAGATGCACGGCCTTGGAATGCTAGAGGCATGTATCTTTGTCTGCACGAAGCACGACGTCTGTGCCTCTGTGTTTTAGAAGGTTCAGGTTCCTGTCTTTGTGTGCTTCAGGACCGTGCCTCGAGAAGCCCCACATCCGTGCCTGTGGAGGCTTCACTCCCGTGGCTCCACTGCCTGCATCCATGTACCTCACGTGACACAGGCCATGACTCTACGTGCCTGTGGTGTCACATGGCCGTGCCTCTAGAGACTTCACAACAGTGGCTCTCTAACTCAGTATTCGGACCCATGCCTCTGCCACCACACTTTTGTGCATCCAAAGGGTTTGCACCCGTGCCTTGAGAAGACCCAATTCCATACCTGTAGAGGATTCATTTCCATGCCTCCGCTGCCTACATTCACGTGTCTCAGGCGACACGCTACCTGTGACTACGTGCCTGTGGTGCCACACGCCCGTGCCTCAAGAGACTTCATAACTGTGGCTCTCTAACTTAGTAATTGGACGTTTCCTAACACAATTTTGTTCACCCAGAGTGTTGATACCGAGCCAGGCCTCTAGAAGTCCCACGCCCGTGCTTGTAGAATCTACACTTCTATGTGTCCCGTGCCTGCATCCACGTGCCTCATGTGAAACCCGCCTTGACTCTACATGCCTGCGGTTACACACACCCGTGGCTCTAGAGACTTCACTTCCGTGCCTCTCTAACTCAGTAATCGGACCTATGCGTCCGCCACCACACTTTTGTGCATCTAGAAGGTTGATACCCATGCCTCACGTCCGTGCCTGTAAAGGCTTCACTTCCGTGCCTTCGCCTTCTGCTACTCTACGTGCCTGTGGTGCCACACGCCAGTCGCTCTAGAGACTTCACAACTGTGCCTCTCTAACTAAGTATTCGGACGGATGCCTCTGCTACCACAATCTTGTGCATCTAGAGGGTTAGTACCCGTGCCACGAGAAGCTCCACGTCCGTGCCTGTAGAGGCCTCACTTCATGCCTCCGGTGCCTACATCCATGTGCCTATAGTGGCTTCACTTCCGTATTTTTTAGCAGTCCCACCGACTGACTTAAGATGCTAGCGAACAAAAAAAAACACAGCCAGGCATCACGAATCTTGATGCCCAAAACGGACGATTGAAGATTAGAGACGGTCAAAGTTTAGAGATGTTTGCTCTCTAGATTCACTGTCAGTGTTTGTTTTCAGATTGTTATGCATAGGTCAGGTGCCGGGTCGTGCCTTCGTTTTCTGTAGCTTCGTGCCTTATTATTCGTCATGCCCGTGCTTCTATGGTCTTAACTGACATGAAACAGTTAAAAAAACTATCGTTTCTCTTATAGCTTTGATTGGATCATTTTTATTAGTTTACCGAGGGAGACATGGTGTGAAGCTAGCTAGGTGAGGCACGGATCAGTATTGGCCGTCGGATCTAAGATGTACAGTAGGCTCTTCGTTTGCCTCATTGGATTCTTCTGTCGGGTCTTTGTTCAAAGGAGGAATTGATGACCGATGTGGCGGCTGTTCGATGTGACTATTCAGTGTGTCAGTTACCATAAAAAAGTTAGAGGCTCCTCGATTTCTCCACGGCATCAAATATTTTGCACAGCCGTGACTTTAGGAAGTGCACGGTTCCACGAGCTGTAGAATCACAACCGTCTATTCACTGTTCCCAATTCACACGTTAATGCGCATGGTAACTGAAACGTCATTCGCCAAGGTTAAATACTCGTCGAGTTTTTAAGGTCACCGCGTCGTATTGTAGCCACAGAACACCAGGTAGTTCCCATCAGCCTCACCACTTCCCAACCTCATCATAGAGTCTCAGGAATCTCCATTGGCACCTTGCTGCTCGCTGCCATGGACGACTTCTTGAACACTACCGAGTACCGATCGATAGTTGCCGATGGTAACACCAAGCTCGACGTGTGGTACATGAACAAGCCTTACAAGGTGGAGGAGACCATTGCCTTGTATGAGGAGTGGTTGCGCGAGGAGAAGTACAAGTTTGTTGGTCTTGGCCTGGAGTACACACGAAAGGATTGTTATGGGCGTAGAAAAGTCGCCGTCATGCAACTGGCGATGCGGAATCATGTTTTGGTCCATCACTTCTGCATGGCCAGGACGGAGTGCCCTGCCCTGAAGGATTTCCTTGAGAACAGAGGTATAACTTTCTCTAGTGTGGACGTCAGGAATGTTAGAGATGCTCTTTTTCAAGATTTCATCAGAATTCCAAAAGAGTACCACATCGACATCCAAGAGAAGTTCATGATCAAAGGCGGCGAAGAAAGGGACTCCATGGAAGACTTAGCGGGAGCCATCATTGATGAATCTTACTCGAAGCTGGAGTCCTCTTTTCAAGAACTTCTGCGTCACTACTGGGATTGGAAGCCACTTACCTTTGAACACCTAAAATATGGAGCTATTGTAACTGAAAATTTCATTTTCGTTAGTTTCTGCCTTTGTTGTTTTTTTGTTTCATTGCAAGAACAGTATGCTTTTTCTTTTTTGTAAATTTTTGTTTTCATTTGCTTTTCCTCCAGGAAGGGTATGTGAGCTATGAGCTATAAGGACATCCTGCATCGTTGCTGTCTTCCTGATCTCACATGGCGAGGACGTTTCTGAGCAGGACTCCAGGTCGAAGTGCTGCGAAGATAGATCGTCTGATGAAGTGCTTAATTGCTAGTAATTGTATGGGGTAATAGTACATCAACTGATGAATTATAAATGTAGTGGTTTTACTTCAACCAGATGGAGTATACTAGTTTGGAAATTTGAGTTTATTTTCAGTGTATTATGTTTTTCTTGTTTGGATGCCTTCAAGAATATTTTCCTCTATGTTTTGATGCTTCGCGTCGGTATAAGTTGAGATGGATTAAGAGGATCACTCAGATGTGCACGGTCGTCAATCTAGATAATGCACAATCATTTGCTCAGAGAGGCATGGTCGTGGATGTAGGCAAGGCACGGTCCTGTGTTAGCAGTAGGCACGGTCATGGGTTTGTGTTTCTATTTTTTTAGCTGAGTCATGTATATCAGTGCGGATAAGAAGCGCGTGTTTTCGTCTGTGGTTTAGATGGCTAGCTGCGTCAGTTCTTCTCTAAATATGGTCACACAGACAGGTAGGGCCGTTACTTTCACTTTGTGTTCCCACTGTGTTTGGCACGGTTATTTTTATATCGAAGATACGGTTGTGGTTGTGTGTTTGAAATGTTTTTACGCAGACATTGAGTCTGTTTAAGATTCTTCAGATTTCCTCTCTGTGCTATCTGTTTCAATATATGATCACTGTTTTAGGGACGGTTATCCAGTGTGAGAGTTGCTGTGCGAGTATTGTGCTAGTCACTCTTCGAATTACGGTTGTGTTTCTGTGTTCCAATTGTTGTGGTGATACTTTGATTGAGAAAGGCATGGTCATGAAGCTAGTGGATGCACTATCGTATGTGTGGCAGAGGCGTTGTGCTTCCTGTGGTTACTAAATTCAGAGAGGCACTGCGCTATGTTAGTATGAGTCACTGTCGTGGCTGTATGTTCTGTAATATTTCTAGCTAGTCTGCTAGTGGAGGCATGTGTGTCGAGTTAGTGCAGGCATGCCCTATGTTATGTTGAGTCAGAGTTCTGTCTCTCATTCGCAAATGTTTCCTCTGACACGTTCGCTCGGAGAGGCATGTCTACGATGTTATTCAGGGCACGGTCATGCCTTTCTTTCGAAATGTTTCCTCTCACTGCTTCGCTCAGAGAGGCACGTCGGTGAAGCTTGTCAGGTCACGGACCTTTTACAATAGAAGGCACGGTCGTTCCTCTGTTTTGGTTTTTTTTCAGTTTAGTCGTCTATGTCAGAGGATGGATCTTCTTTCATTACCTTGAGTCTGCTAGTGAAGGGACGTCTGTCGAGTTAGTGCAGGCACGCCCTATGTTATGTTGAGTCAGAGTTTTGTCTCTCATTCGCAAATGTTTCCTTTGACATGTTCGCTCGGAGAGGCACATCTCCGATGTTATTCAGGGCACGGTCGTGCCTTTCTTTTGAAATGTTTCCTCTCACTGCTTCGCTCAGAGAGGCACGTCGGTGAAGCTTGTTAGGTCACGGACCTTTTACAATAGAAGGCACGATCGTTCCTCTGTTTTGGTATTTTTTCAGTTTAGTCGTCTATGTTAGAGGATGGATCTTCTTTCGTTACCTTGAGTCTGCTAGTGGAGGGATGTCTATCGAGTTAGTGCAGGCACGCCCTATGTTATGTTGAGTCAGAGTTCTGTCTCTCATTCACAAATGTTTCCTCTGACACGTTCGCTCAGAGAGGCACGTCTACGATGTTATTCAGGGCACGGTCGTGCCTTTCTTTCGAAATGTTTCCTCTCACTGCTTCGCTCAGAGAGGCACGTCGGTGAAGCTTGTCAGGTCACGGACCTTTTATAATAGAAGGCACGGTCGTGCCTCTATTTTGGTATTTTTTTAGTTTACTCGTCTATGTCAAAGGATGGATCTTCTTTCGTTACCTTGAGTCTGCTAGTGGAGGGACCTCTGTTGAGTTAGTGCAGGCACGCCCTATGTTATGTTGAGTCAGAGTTCTGTCTCTCATTCGCAAATGTTTCCTCTTACATGTTCGCTCGAAGAGGCACATCTCCAATGTTATTCAGGTCACGGTCGTGCCTTTCTTTCGAAATGTTTCCGCTCACTACTTCACTCAGAGAGGCACGTCGGTGAAGCTTGTCAGGTCACGGACCTTTTACAATAGAAGGCACGGTCGTTCCTCTGTTTTTGTATTTTTTCGTCTATGTCAGAGGATGGATCTTCTTTCGTTACCTTGAGTCTGCTAGTGGAGGGACGTCTCTCGATTTAGTGCAGGCACGCCCTATGTTATGTTGAGTCAGAGTTCTGTCGCTCATTCGCAAATGTTTCCTCTGACACGTTCGGTCGGAGAGGCACGTCTACAATGTTATTCAGGGCACGGTCGTGCCTTTCTTTCGAAATGTTTCCTCTCACTGCTTCGCTCAGAGAGGCACGTCGGTGAAGCTTGTCAGGTCACGGACCTTTTACAAAAAAAGGCATGGTCGTTCCTCTGTTTTGGTATTTTTTGAGTTTAGTCGTCTATGTCAGAGGATGGATCTTCTTTCGTTACCTTGAGTCACGGTCGTGCTTCCCTGATACGTTGGATTGGAGAGGCATCGATGTTAAGCTATCGAGGGCACGGTCCTGTGTTAACTGGTGGCGTAGTCGTGTGTGTGTGTTGTTATTTTTTCAGCTTAGTTGTCTATGTCAGAGAGGCACGTTCTATGTGGATAGGTGGCACGGTCGTGGCTCTGTGACCCCATTATTCCAGGTGATTCATTTACCACCTTTGTCAGATGCTTACGAACAGACAGTGTTGTGCCTCTCTGTTCAAAGTGAGTTGTATTTTATTATGTCTACTCAAAGTGAGTGGTGTTCTAGTGCAAGGAAGTGATGTCTTGAATATCATCTTTACAACTTCTTTTGGAAAAATATGATTTTTATTTATAATGATTGCTTTTCAGGATTTGAAGACTTGAACATTTGAACGCACAACTATGTTTAATGGGACCCATAACAGATATCTTGGACCGACAGAAAAATAGCTGAAACACTGTTGTTGTGATGACATGAGTCGAAATAGCTGAAACAATGTTCGGATGGCTCCAGCTAAATTAAGGCACAGTTAAGCAGTAGTCATCTTCTTCCAACTCTTCTTTCGCGCTGGATATTGTATTGCTCGAAGATGATGCTCGGTGCCTCAAATACAGGGCATGTATTGTAGTTGGATGTCATCATTTTGAAAGTTAGTTGTTCTCTAATCGGTTAACATAGATCTACAAACACATAACAGAACAAACTAATAAAATTTATTGTAAAACAGAATGTATAGCTGGCTCGGTTGAACGTATATTGATGTCTTGTCAATGAGAGTGAACTTACACTATTGATAAAAATGAATTATTATTGACACTAATGAGCGGCATCAAATGCATGATGTAAATACCACTGTCATCCCTGAAAATTGAGAGCATTATGTTACTGATTAAAAGCTGAACAGTAGATATGGGATATGTAGTGGAACCAAAAAAGGATGGTGAGGTAGAGCTACAGTTACAAGAAACTCACTCTCTGTTTGAGTTACATACACTCTGCACAGGTTTAACATGAAAGGAGGCTATGGTGTGCGGATGGGTGTTGTAAGCAGAATGGTAGGCTCTCTTGAAGTTTTCGATGACAATGTTATACCATCGCAATTGATATAAGGACACAGTATTTCGAAGCGACGCATTGCAAGATTCACGAGATCAGGTAGATAAAATGTGGTTTCTTTCTCATATGTATTAAGATCTAAAACAATGAACAAGAAATATTATCAGTGTAACAACAAAAACTGGTAGAAATGAAGTTGAACACTGGACAATAGAGTGAGTAGGGTCAAGTCACGATGTTACATTTGTTGGGCAGCCTGTACCCAATAGTTTTTTCTACGATGTGTTCCTTAAGTAGTTCAGTGCTTGCACCTAGAACTGTAAATTTTTCCTGTAGAAAATTGAAGTTGTGTCACTCAGCGTGGTAGTAGTAGTAAATGTGGTTTATTATTATTATTTATGAAAAGCAAGAACTTATAGAAGCATCCATGTACATTATATGCTTGTGCAAATTTGTGGGTGCTCTCTTAAACTATTTTTTCATCAGCAACATTGAGTAAGCGTCCATCACGAATGTGTTCATATATCCGTAGATCTTCATTGAAAAACCTAAAGTTCGATGATCGGCCCAACATCGTTCGACGTAGAATATCCTCTTGCTGCAAAAGATGCATTTTACATCGTATGATTTTCTTATTTAACATCAGAGGTGATAAGTATTCAATTACAGTAGTAAAAGGATCGAGTCGAAACAGTTGAATATGATAGCTTGAGGCAGAATACATTACAGTAGTAAAACAAGTAACCAAAACTTTACAGTAAGAGGAACAACCAACTCATTACCTACTATTTTGACCAATGCTTGGCGTATTGTCGATGATTGTTTCATACACATCTTTCTCCTTGATTGTAGAATCTCTTAATTCCAAAACTTGACAGTGATCTTGATGGTCATTCGCTGGGTCAGTGAATCGAGTGTGTTCTAGCTGAGAATGATGTTGATGAGGATGGAAGACATGACCGCCGGAGTTCATTTGACCATTACTGAGTCACAGATGGCCCTCATTATAATTGTTGTTTCTTTGGATCATTAGGCCTTGTGGTTGGTGCTGCATGTGCAGTGCTGATGTACTGACAGTTGGATGATTGGTTGAGCTGGAAGGAATATCTGTTGCTAAATGCTGCAGATGATGGCCGGAATACTACATGCTATTGAACTGTGGTTGTAAGGCACTGTAGCTTTGCCCATGAGACTCGCCTCCGCGTGGTTGCTGATGGTTCTGCTCTTCAGGTTGGCGTTGTTGGCACCGATGACCGCTGTTATTCTGAACATCATTGTGTTGGGAGAAGTGGACATTAGAGACAGGGTTTTGTTGCTGGTACTGTTTGTGACTTTGGTTGTTCATTGCATAAGGTGAGTGTTGGCTGCTGTGTGAACCGCCGTTATTATGAGCACTAGGATGTTGGCTGAAGTGGGTTTTGAAACTAGGAGCTGGTTGGTGGCAGTGTTGGGACAAAGCAGTTGCTGGCAAACTTTCAGACAAGACAGTTTGAGTAAAACCTGTAGAGTATGACGTATCAAAAGCTTGTGAGAGGTGAGTACCGCCTGACATTGAGCCTGATCTGCTGGGCATAGGTGGCTCTGGACAGTAAGAAAGGGAAGATCTCGCTGATGAGCTTGAATTCTTGGCCAAGTGCGAGAGAGTATCAGGTTGGCATTGTTGGGAGGGTACGTGGCTAGCAAAGGGTTGCTTCTTCTTTTGTTCAATGACCCTGTCAAGTTGTTCATAGATAGATGGTCAGACCATATTTTATCATCATCAATGAATCCACAATCAAGGAGGTATTTGCGATTGTCAGCAGGTACAGACTGATTGGTTGCAGTTTCTGTTGAATTATGTGGAGGCTCCAATATCCTAACTCTTTTCTTAGGAGGCGTCATACTCTCATTTCCTGGATCTTCTGACTGCAGTAAGGACCTCTTGTGAGCTGCCATTTGTGCTTCCGGTTTTGGCGGATGTGCTCTTGTGGTAACATGGACGCAGTCTGTGGGATCAATATGTGGTTGCTTGGTACATTGTTCATGTTCTTCTACAATGACATTGTCTTTCGCATCGATAGATGCGGCAGCAACGAATGGAGCATCACTAGTGGATGGAAGTGCTTTTCCCGTGTCCAGTACTGTGCCAGAACCGCTGCCAGAATCGCTGGGGACGGGTACTGTAGGAGCAAGGGAGCAACTGGCTCTGGAGCGTTCAGTTTCAGCAATGTTCTTCTCATCTCTCAAAGTTGAAACAACATCGACCTTAGCCTTTGGCAGTGAAGAAGAACATTGTTTAGTAACAATGTGTAACTTGGGTGCAGGTTCGGATACAGTGAGGCTCTTTGTGTTGGTTGAAAAGTTGTTGTGAGCGCTATCAGAATCACTGGACCGTGCAGTAGTTGGTGACGTTTGCCCAATCAGATAAACAGGTGCTTCAAGTGTCTCGATTGACATTGGACCGGTCAGTAATTGTTTCTCAACCACAGAGTGTGAGGTTAATGGTTCAGTTGCAGTAGGTTTGTTGTTTTCTCCAAGAGCTTCCCCAGTGGGTTTGTCAGATAATTGTGGTCTGCAGATCGTCCAAAATTGCGGGTTTCAGTCGGTACAGAAAACTCAGATGAATTTTCACCCGTTAGTATAATTGCCCCGGTCTCCAACATCTCAGATGTTGGCACGAAAGGCTCATGAACCGGCAAGCCATCAAGGCAGTTGTGCAGATAGTTATACACTTGATCCAGATGAAGCTTGGCTTGTTCATTAATGTTCTCTTTGTTGTAGTCGATCTCGTTCACCTCTAGCAGCAACTTAAACTGAGTAGATGATTTGAGGACTGAAGATAGATAAATTTGGGACTGCTCCTTGTCATACAGATTATGTGAGTCTGGGTCAGGAGTATCACAGCAACCCTTTAAATTTTCCATGGAATATGATGTGGTGTGAACAACACTGGTCGAGCCACTGCTAGAAGAACTTTGACTGTTTGTTCTGCTAGAACTGGGAAGTGAAGAAAATGTTGAAGGGAGCGATGAAAAAGTTT
This sequence comes from Thinopyrum elongatum, assembly GCA_011799875.1. Classification (NCBI taxonomy): domain Eukaryota; kingdom Viridiplantae; phylum Streptophyta; class Magnoliopsida; order Poales; family Poaceae; genus Thinopyrum; species Thinopyrum elongatum. The sequence continues at coordinate 526,613,173 of CM022299.1, forward strand.
CTTTTTCATTGGAGATGTCCTATTGCAAGTTACAATAAACGCCGCGGTCGCAGGTCTTGATTTCTTTTGCACTAAGATCCCTACCAATAGAGAGGACCTTCTCCAATTTCTCCTCGAGAACTGGTTGAAACAGGGAGGAAAGTTCTGTGTACATTTCGTTAACAACTTTGCCAATTTTCGCCTTGGCCTAGAATTGAAAAAAAAACACCAGATATTATTAATACGGAAATTAAAAAATAACGTCTGACCTACTGTGCGTTAGCGTACATAACTTGGTGCACGAAGCACAGCTAACATATTTGAGTAAGCACAATAAAGCTAGTGGAGGAATCACATCCGATGTAGAATAGGAAGCACACCAGACGTAGAGCATGAAGCACAGTTTATCTTACGTTTTGTCAAGAATTGCAGAAAAGGGCAGGTATAATGTGCACAGAAGCACACATGATGTGATGCGGGAAGCACGGCTAACAAAGTCCACGAATCATAGTGAACACATTCGTTGAAGGAGCACAACAAACGTATTGGACGAAGCACACCTAACGTACTGTATGAAGCATGGTTGACCTACCACCACAGGGAAGCACTGCTATATTTATCACAGAAGCACAACTAACCTACTATAGGAAGCACACCTAATACACTATAGGAAGCACAGGTTACATTTTCCAGCAGTCATAGGAAACCATCTGGACGAAGTCTCATAACCTACTTTATGAAGTATGTCTAACCCACCGCAGGGAAGCGGAGCTATAAGCATCATGGTAGCACACATTAGCTAATGCAGGGAGGACACGTATCTGTTTCCTAAAAACTTAGAGAACATCATTTCAAACATAAATCAAGGGCACAAGCTGGAAATCACTTATTGAACATATTTTTTCTTGAGGCACAAATTCTTCTAGGTAGGCCTCTAGTCTGGGACTCATTTGAAAAAACGGCCCCTCAAAGCCAGGCGGTGGGTGGAAAGGCGTGCACTTAATATCTTTCAGCTGTCATGGGGAAAGAAACAATAATAATCAAGTCAAATTAATATATGGCAGCTAAATCATTTTGTTGAGTTGAAAACTTCACCAACGGAAAATGATGAAAAGTTCACTCACCGTGTGTTTCCCAAAAATTCCGTCTTCTGTTGACAGGCTGTCTATGTTAGCATAATTCTTAATGGTCTCTGTATCCCAGATAAGAATCCTTGCAGGAGTATCATATTTCAGGTCCATAATCTTCGTATCAAGGTACTCAAAATACGTTATCTGTCAGGTGGAAAAAGGTAAAAATGAATCATGTTCTTGTAGCTGCTTGTGTGTATAAAGAAATATACAAGTTAATGAACGAACCACTGGAATCAGGAGGCATCCACACAAGGTGCCTGTGAATCCTTTGTCCTTGAAAGTCTGGAGTGATGTCATCAACTTCTCTGTGACATCATTGGACCAATCATACGATGATATGTTACTTGCTGGTCCTTCGAGAACGGCTAAGTAGTCGGGGCTAACGCAATCATATGTCATTGGGCATAAAAATACAGCTGTCGCAAACATCACGAAAACCCGCTGAAACACTTCTCCTGTCAGCTCCGGGGTCATGAGATCAGTTAACTCTCTGATGTTTGGAGCGTGCGCAGCACACCGAGTCTCAGACTTAACCTGACATCTGAAAGCTTCTGAGCATTTTCTAGGGATAATCTGGCCCCCCCAGTGGAATTCCTAAGATCCGGTGCACGGTGTAAGAGTTGATAAAGAATCTGTATCCACTAGGCAATATGAAACACCTGGATGGGCAATCAAAGTAGCGGACAAGCTAGCGAACGAAACACCTTGGAAGCTCGCGGCAGCATAGATCCAGAAGGTATCCAAAACCAATATCTCTGAGAAGTTGCTTTTGAGGTTCTGTCAGCTTCTCATAGACAGTAATGAATTTCTGCAAGCTCAGTTTTGTGTTGAACTCTTCTTCATATTCAGCCATTGTATTAGCCCTGCGGACAAAGATAAGAAATGACCTTTAACAAATGTATTGTTGAAGCACATGCTAGTATGAAACATACTTTTCTGAGAGAAGGTTATATATAAACCTCGAGTCAGCAAAACAGACACAATATTAAAGCCGGGATGAAAAAGACAGGTAGATTGAGAGGCACTGATTTCCAAAGCAATTTCAATGACACACATGAGAAGCATGAAAAAAACACCTACTTCGAGGCAGCAAGCTGCTTCTTTCGCCTGTACTCCTCAACGAGCTTTTTGTGCGCTGCATGTTTTGACTCGATCCTTAGTCTCTCTGTCTCTAGTTGGTCATGAACCATGAAATCTTGCGTGACAATCTCTGTGCCATCGACAGATTGAGGCTGAGTCTCCGATAACTGTGGGGTGGAGCCCATCTCGTCGAACGCTAAATAAGAGGTCATGAGACATCATCGTTATGAGCTTAGCTACGTAAGACAGTTGTTAGCAGGCCATGTGACACCATCATCAACAGCTCGGTTAGCTAAGACGGATTTAACTCTGAGTTAGTAACTGCTTTTGCAAAAACAAACGTAAGTCCTTTGGATCCCTCCTCTAAATTGCAGATCTATACAATCATTTGACATGTGACCTTGTGATAGGGATCAGCATAGTGAATTTTGACTGCAGTCTCATTGAGCTCTGCAACTAATTAAATCTGTGGTCACGAGAGTCCTTAAGTTTTGCATGGCTGGATATATAACTTAAGTTAGCAAAACCACGGCGCAAACATGCTGCTAGCAGGATTAAAGTGAGGTCAGCTGAGTCCGAACCTTAAGTAACGTCCATAACCCTTTTCCCGTTAACAAGGCGCAATAGTTCGAGCACGGACCATGGCACCTGTGATTTCAGAAAATAATTGGATGCGGAACGGAAATTTAAATCGTGCCCCACCTGCCGTGTTGCACCCCTGCGATGTCTACCCATCCCGCGTAATTGCCATCACCGGATTTTTTTTGTTCAAACGATGAATCAGTGGGATAAGCTCGGCGAGGAAGTAATGGATTACCTGAGCAGGGAGAACCACGGCGAGTGAGATGAAGGAAATCGATAATTTTTCAGGGAAGAGCGAGGGCTGTGGAGGGATCACGACGAGACTGTAGGTTTTCGTTTGGAGAGCTAGAATATCCTTCCCCTGTCGCCACTGATGCTAGATGGAGAGAGATCTGGAACTCATCTACGGACGACCCCACAAGTTAGTCAAAGACTTAGAGGAACTATTTGAGAGCCCACATGTCAGTACGACGATCAAGTCCACCTACCACATCTTCTCAGGCCATATCTAGGGAGTCCTAGAACTCATATACGGCCGACCCCACAAGTTAGTCAGAGACTTAGAGGAAGTAGTATTTGAGAGGCCACTTGTCAGTTCGACGGTAAAGTGAAGTCCATCCACCACATCTCGTCATGCCGAAACATCTCTCATGCGCCGCAAAACTTACCCCACCTATCACGCGAGTCTTTTCCTCCACGCAAAAAATCGAAGCAGGCTCTCTCTCTCTGTGTCTTCTAGATTCAAAATTATCCAAGGAGATCGTTCACAAACTGCGGGAAGCAAACCCCCCACAAATTTGAAAGGTGTCAGGTCCGAACAATCGGGGCATAAGATTCGGAGATTCGAAAGGTTAGTAAAAAATTTATCAACCCACCTTCGCGTGGCGATTCCTGATACATGAGATTCAATTTTCGCGATGCTGGTTTTGGATCTATGCCAAAATCTCACTTCATTATATCTATGTTGTCGTGGTACATGCTGGATGCTTTTTCAGTTTCCGAGTCCTTCTTTTACATCAGTAGGTAGTGTGGTTCTTAATTCAATATTGCGCTTCTGTTAAAAAATATTACAATCCTACTGCCTAAGTTGGTCCTCGGGAAGCTGCAGACAAAAATTCTGTGCCCTAACTGTTATTGCTTAGAATCAGTGTGAGGGTGTTGATGAAATACCTGAGGTTCGAATGCATAGAATAAAACTCCTTAGTTATACGTTGTTGATGAATTCGCTGTGGTCGGTATTCATAGAATAAAACTGTTTGGTTCTACACTGCAGCTGTGATTTGAGCTTGTTCTTTGTTTTGTGTACTGTTATCCTTGTAGGATCAGCTTGTTCCTTTTGGTAGGATTCATGGTTATCTTGTGTTAAGTGATGCACTACCAAACTAGCATCAGGATCTCACTATGGTTGAGGTTGCAGTGTAATTAAATATATAAATATATATATAGAACTAAAAATATATCTCTACTGTATGGTAAGTGTAAAAGGTTAGTAAGAACGTACGAGATCCACTTGGAAAAGGTAACAACACTGATGCTGCAGGTGTATAATTTTTTTTTATAAAACTCTTTTTCTGGCAGATGTTCACGACTACGTCATCTGATCAGGAGAACAGGGACGGTCGGTCTTTGAACGATATTGGCAAGGATTATGGAAGGAAGGCAATACTAAGGTAGCTGAACATTAGCATTTGGGGTTATTTGCTCTTTCATTTCTGCAATGTATGTTGTCAAGGTGCTACCACTGAACACCAAAGAGTACATCAATAACAAAAACAAAAAAAATCATGAATATCTCCTGGTTGACTGCTGTAATAACTGTTTAACCTGTGCATGTATTCCACAGTTAAGTCTCGAGAGGTGGAAGAAAAAGAAAGTACTACAAAGCGAGAAGAAGAACAAGGATGCAGACGTCGTCCAACAGGCACATGCCATGCGGGCTGGAATAATTGGAGTCAAGAGTGATATACCAGTTCTTGGCAAAAGTCCCAACCAGGAGCATGGTGCGCAATAGACACCTGCGAAGAGGAGCATTCTGAGCAGCAGAAACTGCACTAACATGACTGTGCAGGTAACAACGAAAACTTCAAACCCAGTTTTGAACATGCGTGGAAGTTTTACGCGCTAATTCTTCGTAGTGCTCGCATGTGCATCTAATGATTATGTTGTTTCAAAACACAAATGTCCGCAAAGGTGCAGAGCAGGCATTGTGACGGCCCAACGTTTGAAGGCGATCATAATGGAGAGGTACAAGGTAACAGAATTTCCATTGATGCAAGCAGAAGGATCATTGGTAACAAAAGCACTGATGTCGAAGGATTGAGTACGGTTTGCACAAACAAGAAGAGCCCAACAACAAAATCAAACATAGGAGGAAGAAACTTTATCGTACAGCAGCACTAGAAAGTAATACATGTGACAGCAAATACGAACACGCAACAACATCTAAAGCTCCTGTATTTTTTTGTGAGCAATTTTTTCTGTGTTTTCGCACGGTATAATAAATTATATTATATTGCATACGCAGGTGTGCGAGCAAGGAAGCAAGCATCATGGCAGTCCACGGGTCACCGAAAACATAAGGCAAGGGCCTTTGAAAGGATCACCTATGGCGTTCAACATGAGGGGTCCTTCGAAAGGATCTCCGATGGCATTCAGAATCGTTAGCAAAATCACCAATCCACGGAGGATGTCGCCAAGATTTGCTGGACAGGAGAGACATGAGAAAACAAATGTGACGTCGGAACTATGCTTTTTCAATTCACCAAAGAAACAGTTTTTTTTCAAGAACAGGGTAAAGTGCAAAACAGGAGCGCGGCTGTGCATCTGGTCCAGATGTATGTGCAGTTGTTCTCCTGTATAGGATGCTAGCAGAAGCACAGGTGTGCCTCTCTGGTTGTATGGTGCAAACAGAAGCACAGCTCTGCCTCTGGTCCAGATGTATGTGTAGCATGGTCACATTTGTGCTGCTGGGTAAAATGTGAACAGTGCCTCTGGTATACCACATATATGTGAAGAAGAGGTACGGTTGGGGTTTTGGTATAACTGATAATTTCTACCAGATGAGCCCTGATGAATCATATAAACCTTTTGTTTTCAAATTTAAAAAAATGCATATGTTTCAACAGCCTCTGACATGTAATTTAAAAAAATGCCACATATATGTTTCAACAGCAGCAAGTAGTATACAGCGGCAACCACCACGACAGAACAAATGCCATGGTAGAAGCAGCACAGTCCCTTGGATGCACGAGTGCCGGAGAAACAGGTAGCAGCATTCCAGAAGGCGACAGTGGAGAAGCAGAATCATTTATGGATTTGACCGTGGCATGTAGAAACGACGCTCTTGCATGTGACAAACAAGAGAGCAACAACAGCTCTGTGGTAAATGGACTTGTGGCTGGCCATGAAACTGATGCCGCCAGAAGTGAATGCGATGACACGAACGAAGACACGGTAGACAGCATCATCATGGCGCCGCCAACGATTGAAGAGAAAGAAATGGACGACATGTTCAAAGAAGGCACATTCCCAACGATTCAGGAGGTCACCGAAGCGCTCGAACCAGAGGGTGGTATGCCATTCGAATCATTGGATGAGGCCTTCTTCTTTTTCTGCAGATATGCGAGAAGGGTTGGCTTTGCGGTGAAGCGATCGACCAGCAGAAGATCGGTACTTGACGGGGAGCTTAACAAGCAGGTGTTCCAGTGCACCAAGGAAGGGCAGAATAAAACAACCGAGAGACTTGTTAAGGAGAGAAGGAGCAACTGCTTGATCAGGACAGGCTGCCCAGTCCAAATAACAGCGAAGAGGGATACAGATAGGAGGAAATGGTACCTGAAGAACGTACGCCTAGAGCACAACCACCAACTTCACCCATCTGATTGGATGCTGAAGTTCATGAGATGCTATAAGAAGATGACACCTCAGGAGAAATTCTTTATACAAGTGTTGCAGAAGGCAAGGTTAGATCCAAGGAAGGTTATGCAGATTTTTACTGCGATGGGGAAACCGAGGCGAGAAATTATGTTCGACACTATTGACATAAGCAAGATTGCATGCCGGGACAGGGCTGGAGAGTGTAATACTGATATCAAGGACACCATGAACCTGTTTGCAGATATGCAGAGGAAGAGGGCGGGATTCCACCACATGGAAGAGACAGACTGCAGCAATACAATGCGGAGCCTGTTCTGGACAGACTACTTGTGCAAGATGAATTATGATCTATATGGAGATTACGTGTCTTTTGACACGAGATTCTCTACAAATATATATGGCTTGCCATTTGCACCAATTATAGGTGTCGACAACCATGGGTCGACCGTCCTGTTCGGAGTAGGCCTTCTAAAGGACGAGAAAATAGGGTCATTCAAATGGCTCCTAAGCACGTTTGTCGAGGCAATGGGAGGAAAAGAGCCGAAATACATAATAACAGACCAGGAGCAGGCGATGAAGACTGCAATAAAGGAAGCTCTTTACAGAACGAGGCACATGTTCTGCTGGTGGCATATTAGGAAGAACATGAAAGAAAATAATGCAGCAGTGTTTGCGCAGCACCTAGGGATGTCTGATGATTTATTTCGAATTGTCAAAAACTCACTAGATCCAGATGAGTTTGAGCGTTCTTGGGAAGCAACAATTTATGTGCATAAGGCAGAAGGCGAACAAACACCTGAACACGCTATGGGAACTCCGAAAATTCTGGGTGCCAGCCTACTTCAAGGACCGCTTCTATCCTTTCTCGTCAACAACCACACGGAGTGAGAGCACAAATTCGATGTGGAAGAATTATGTCAACCACAAGGACACTATAACAAGGTTTGTTGGTGCGTATCACATCATTCAGCAAACTTGCCTTGCTACGCTTGACAAGAAAAGACACCGAACAGTCGAGAAGACGCCATCACGAGAGACGGGGTTTCCGATTGAAACAGAAGCTAGTGAAATATACACGAATGAAATTTTCAGGAAATTCCAGCTGGAGCTACGGAACCGGACATACTACAAGTGCTCTGACCTGGCAAAGGGGAGGCAGTATTTTTGAAAAAGGATTTGTGAGCCTGGAACAAAAGTGTGGAAACCATATCCGGGTGAGGAATTTGATAGGTCTGAGTTCAGGGTAGATGTGGATGAGCAAAAGGAAATATACAGTTGCAGCTGCAAGAAAATTAGTAGGGATGGCATTCAGTGCTGCCATGTGCTTAAGGTGATGGACCAAACAGGCATGGTCGATCATCTTCCAAAATCCTTCATCAACCCCAGGTGGACTAAGAATGTATCAGAGAGCTTGAAACTCCTATCTACAAGTCAAGATAATAGCATGACGACACAAGATGATGAAACTATGAGATTCGGCCTCGCTTACGCTGAGTTGTCGGATATCTGTTCACATGCTCGCAGAAAAGACAAAGCATACAATGTGCTACTGGAGTGTACGCAAGATATGAAAATAAAAGTCATGGTGGAACTTGCTGAGGAACCAGACACAGGCATTCTTGCTGCAACTCTCAAAAACCGTCCCATGAGTGGCTCAAAGGGCACGAAAAAAGGTGATCGAATCAAAGCTAGTTCTGAGAAGAAAGGAAAAGGCTACAAAGCCACACCCAAGTGCACCTGTTGTTCAGTAAAGGGTCACATGAAAAGAAGCTGCCCCACAAATCCAGAAGTGCAGGAGAGGATGAGGATTGAAGAGGAGAAGAGGAAAATTCAGCAGGAGAAGAGGGCAAGGTCAATGAAATGGCCGACAACACTGACAACACCATCGAGGACATCAAACAGCTCAGGAGAATGCACTCCAAGCCTAGGAGGAAGAAAACAAACGCCAGCAACTCCAACCACCCCACTAACAATAGCCAACATTAATCAAAGTCTTGCATTTACGCCAGAATCCAATATCACACAATCCAGGCAGACAGAATGCGCGCAGGGAACCCCAGGACAAGGCACCGAATCTGCCGAGCCCACTTTCAGAAAAGAGAGATCTGAATGGAGACTCTTTGGTACTGGAGAACAGTACGAATAAAAAATTAAAAGGTAATAATGCATCTTAAACAAGACATAATCAAACATCTACAAACAAGACTACACTACTCCCCGTCGTCGGAGATGTCCACTATCTCCATTCTGAGATCAACGTCGGCGGCCTCCGCCTCCTCCTCCGCATCCAGCTGGTCGAAGAGCGCACCGGTCTTCGCCTGTTCTTCCCGGAGGAAGCGCCGGTTGGACTCCACGTACGCCTCATCCTGGATGGACTCCAGGATAGCGGTCTGCTCTGCCATCAAGGCCGCTTCACCGAGACCGAACTCCGCATCGTCATCCTCGATGGCGAAGCCCGCAATAGGCACCGGCTCCACCTCCGGCTCCACCTCGTCTTCCCTCACTTGGTCAACTCCCTGCATTAGCTCCGACGCGTCCCCCTCCTCTTCCTCCACCTCCGGCTCAACCACATCTTCCCCCACTGGATTAACTCCCTGCATGAGCTCCGACACGTCCCCCTCCTCTTCCTCCACCTCCCCATTCTCCTTCGACTCGGGCGAGTCTGGAGACAGGCTGGCTGCGACCCGGGCGGCGCGCCTCGAACGGATGTCCTCCTGCATCTGGAAGCGGCGCTCGGGAGTAAGCATGGCGTAGGTAGTTTTCTTGTGCGGAACCATGGCGGGGGCTGTCACAAGCAAAAAGAGGAAGAGGAATGGTTTGCTAGGGTTGGCGGCGAAAAGAGGGAGAAGCAAGATGATATCTAGTGGTGGCGGACGCCGCTCGGCTTAAATAACTGGTCCTTGACCTCCGGCGAGGAGTCGGACCGGTGCCACGCGGCGTTCACTTCGCCACCAGATGAGACGCCCGTCGGTCCTTTCGGCTTCCGCAGCGCTGGCACGTGGCGTTCACATGCCCACCGGAGGAGACGCCCATTGGACTGTTCGGTATTGGGAGAGGCACCACGCGTCGTTCGAACACTCACCGAAGACGCCTCGTATTCTCACCAACTCTATTAAATACCTCGACCTCTCCGCCGCGTGATGTAATTTCGTGTCTCCACAAGGGTCACCTGTGTGCGTCGTTTGGCTGGAAAACATGCCACCAACATCTTCACGTCCGTGCCTCCGATGCTACTAAAGCATTTGGAACATGGAGGCACAGACATGCCCCCTATGGTAGCAAAATCGTGCTTCTCAAAGTAAACCTATCACTGAAAAACATTTGATGAACGGCTTCGCACGTAGCATCATATTTGTGCATCACGTGGCTTCATACCTATGGCTCTCGTTGTTTCACGTCCGTGCCTCCCGTTGCTTCACGCACTGGTGTCTAATTGCTTCACGTCCGTGGCTCTACATAATGCGTGACCGTGCCTGTCGTAACGTCAATTGGAGCACAGACGGACACACGGCCATACCTCCATCAGTGAAAGTATCATTGAAAACAAACGGACCATACAGACACGGTCGTGCTCATATCGATTGGAAGCGCAAACATATGCTTGTAAAAGTGCCCCTACCTTGAATTCACGCCAGGCCCCCTCTGTGTCCATGCCTCTATAACTGAACGAGTGAGCCAGAAATATTTTGGAACACACAGGCTCCGCCGTGAAGCTACTCAGTACAGAATTATGGATGTAGAGACTTCACGTACGTGCTTTTAAAAACAAGGAAATTATGCTTTTAAAAACCGCGTCTCTTGAATCGGCCATTCCGTGCCTCACAAAGTCAACAGTTAGTGTTAACATCTAAACCCATCCCGCTTTGTTTCTGCACTAAACGCACAAACGTGACTCTGCGTAAGACCAAACCATGCCGCCATGCCTCTCCGTCTGAACGAGTCAACAGAATCATTTGGAACACAAAGACACACAAACGTGACTCTATATAATACCACAGGATGCCTTTGTGGGCTTCACGGCTTTGCCTGTGACCCGAAACATTGCAACCCTAAAAGCCATGAACGTCCACGCCTTCATGAGTACACAAGTCATGACGATAGTTAGTACAAAACCATGGCTGTACAGACTTCAGGTTCGTGCTTTTAAAAACCATGTCTCTCGAATTGGCCATTGCGTGCCTCACAAAGTAAACAGTTAGTGTTAGCTATACTTATTGTACCATTTTGTTCCAAGACATATAGTTCCGACAAATATAATGTGAAAAACTAAGGACAACCAACGTGACACAGGAAACCAGATTACATTTGTTAACAAAGTTCCACACAACGATATTACAAAAGGAAAAAAAAAAGAGAAACTTCAATCCACTAGCAGTGCCTAATTACAACGATACTGGAATCCAGAATACATTTGTTAACAAAGTAACTGACAACGAAATTTCACTAAACAAGTTAAGAAACTCCAATCCACTGCTTAACAACCGCGGACGCACACAACAACCAGGGACGCTGCGGCACACTTAGTCCCCACCGACCTTCTTGCTGGTTTGCTGCCCGCGCAGTTCATCAATCTGCTTCTTCATCGCCTCCACGGCCTTCATATACTCGTCATGTTGCTTCACAGGCACCACGGATTCCTCCAACAACCGGTCGCGCTCGACAAGGAGATTCTTCTTCTGACCCATAATTTCTACGATGATGGCGTTCGCCTTCTCCAAAGCTTCACTTGTCTCCTCGAAGAGCTTCTTCCACCCGTAGGTGGTCTCCAACAGCTGCTCGAACGTTTCAACCTTCGGCCTTGAAACCAAGGCATCGATATGATCTTGCAGCTTATTGAGATTAATTAGCAAGGAGCTCTTAGTTTGTTCGCCTCCAAGACAAGTTAGTTGGTTTGAGCCGTAGCCAGCCCATAAGGCCTCCGTGTCACCACGGGGCCTCTTAGCACTTCCCGTCGCCACCCCGCTCACCATTCCCTTCTTCTTTCTTGAACCACAACTGCTCCCCAATTCTACAGTAGGGGACTTCTGTTGAAGACCATGACGTAGCCTAACCCTAGCTCCAATTGACTGTAATTTAGTATCAGGAAGACACACGCCCATCATACTAGGAAGAAGCTGACCACAATAATTCACAACCAAAATCAGATGGCTGGAAGAGAGAAAAAACAAATGAAGCAGAAGCAGAGTCAACTTACAAATGAGGAACCCTTGGCAGCCGGGATCTCCTCCCGTGTCTGGACACGGCGCTCCGGAGTAGTCTTCTTCTGCCCAGCCATGGCGGAGAGGGTCAGGATAGAGAACAGCAAGAGGAATGGATGGCCTTGCAGCGGACAAAGGGAGGAAGAGGATGTGGCTAGGGTTGGAGACTCCGTCCGGCTTAAATAGCTGGAGCTTCGCCTCGGGTGACGAGCCAGAGCGACATCACCGGAGGAGATGGCCGTCGGACCATTGGGTTTCCAGAGCAACGCCACATGGCGTTCACACCCGAATACGAGGAGACGCCCGTCGAACCGTTGGGTTTCCACAATAAACGCATGAATGTGACTCTGTGTAAGGCATAACCATGCCTCTCCGGGCTTCACGGCCGTACCTGTCCTTGTGAACGGTTCAACGGAATCATTTGGAACACGAAGACAAACTAACGTGACACTACACAATACCACGCCATGCTTTTCCGAGACTCACGACCGTGCGAATAATATACGCAAGCCACGAACGTCCACGCCTTTATCGAACAATATACGCAACATCAAGAAAGAAGCGTGACACAACACAGTACAGAACCATGGCTGTAGAGACTTCACGTACGTGCTTTTAAAAACAAGGAACTTATGCTTTTAAAAACCGCGTCTCTCGAATCGGCCATTCCATGCCTCACAAAGTAAACAGTTAGTGTTAACATCTGAACCCATTCTGCTTTGTTTCCGTAATAAACGCACGAACGTGAGTCTGCGTAAGAGCAAACCATGCCTCCATGGGATTCACGTCCGTGCCTCTCCGTCTGAACGAGTCAACGGAATCATTTGGAACACAAACACAAGCAAACATGACTCTATATAAAACCACACCATGACTTTGTGGGATTCACGCCCGTGCCTGTGACCCGAAACACTTCAACACTGAAAAGCGACGAACACACATGCCTTCATGAGTACACAAGTCATGACGATACTTGGTTCAGAACCATGGCTGTAGAGACTTCACATCCCGTGCTTTTAAAAACCGCGTCTCTCGAACTGGCCATTCCATGCCTTACAAAGTAAACAGTTAGTATTAACATCTGAACCCATTCCGTTTTGTTTTCGCAATAAACGCACGAATGTGACTCTGCGTAACACCAAAAAATGCCTCCGTGGGCTTAACGCCTGTGCCTCTCCGTCTAGTCGAGTCGAAGGAATCATTTGGAACACAAACACAGGTGAGCGTGACTCTATATAATACCACACCATGCCTTTGTGGGCTTCACGCCCGTGCCTGTGACCCTTAACACTGAAACACAGACAGCCACGAACGTCCACGCCATCGTGAGTGCACAAGTCTTGACGCTACTTGGTACAGAACCCTGGCTGTAGAGACTTCACGCCCGTGCTTTTAAAAACAGCGTCTCTCGAATTGGCCATTCCGTGCCTCACAAAGTAAACAGTTAATGTTCACATCTGAACCCATAAACATCCAATCAACGTGACACAGGAAACCAAAACACATTTGTTAACAAAGTTACTGACAATGAGGTTACACAAGACAAAATAAGAAATTTTTAGTCCACTGCTTAATAGCTTCAGATACAACGATCAGGGTCGCTGCTGTCTACTTAGTCCGAAGAGACTTCTTTTTCGGTTGCTGGGCGCGCAGTTCCTCAATCTCCTTTTTCATAACATATGATTCCTCCACCAGCGGTCGCGCTCAACGAGGAGCTTCGCCTTCTCATCCATAAGATCTGCAATGGTGGCTTTGCTCTCATCGTAGAACTTCGTCCAGTCCTCAATGGCCTTCAACAGCTCACCATTCGCAGCCTCGAGCAGCTTCTTCATCTCGACATAGGAGGAGGTCCCAGACTGATCGCAAGATGCACCCTCATCAAATTAGGAGGCAGCTCACCACAATAATTCACGTTTCACAACTAAATCAAGTAGTCGAAAGAAAGAAAAAATGAAAGAAGCAGAAGCAGAGTGAACTTACAGATGAGGAACCCTCGCCGGTCGGGATCTCCTCCAGTGTCTGGACACGCGCACCGGAGTAGTCTTCTCCTGCTCAGCCATGGCGGAAAGGGTCAGGATAGAGAGCAGTAAGAGGAATGGATGGCGTGATGGTGGACAAAGGGAGGAAGAGGATGTGGCTAGGGTTTGGTGACTCCGTCCGGCTTAAATAGCCGGACCTTGGCCTCGGGCGACGAGCCAGAGCGGCGTCACCGGAGGAGATGCCCGTAGGACCATTGGGTTTCCCGAGCGTGGAGCGACACCATGTGGCGTTCACACCCGAATACGTGGAGACGACCATAGAACCATTGGGCTTCCGCAATAAACGCACGAACGTGACTCCGCGTAAGACCAAACCATGCCTCCTTGGGCTTCACGCCCGTGCCTCTACTGGAAAAAGAGTCAACGGAATCATTTGGAATACAAAGACACACGAACGTGACTCTGGATAATACCAGGTCATGCATTTGTGGGCTTGACAACCGTGCCTGTGACCCGAAACATTGCAACACAGAAAGTCGCCTTCATGAGTAAAGGATCGTGACGCTACTAAATACGGAACCTGCTCTCTTAGTGAACGTTCCAAAGGAAACATCTGGAACACACACTGACGACCGTGCATTTGAGTTAAAATCTTACAACGAAAACAATTGTAACGCGGACAGTCGCCCGTCACTCTACTGGACTTAATGACCATTTGTTTACAAATATAATTGAAGCAGTTACAAAAACATTTTGTAACACTAAAGGCAGGACGATCACACCATTGTGCCTCCCTCGAGGCTGAACAACCAAGATTCTACGCTAATAGGTCACAACTTTGCTTCTACGCTACTCATATTCTCACAGTCAAATTCCAACCAAGATTCACAGCTCTAGTTATTGTCCCATTTTGTTAAGACCTCTAGTTTCGACAAATATATTGCGAAAAACTAAGGACAATCAACGTGCCATAGGAAAGCAAATTACATTTGTTAACAAAGTTAGACACAACGATATTAAAAAAGAAAAAAAAGATAAACTTCAATCCACTTCATAGTAACATTGACTAATTTACTTTCGAGCTCAGCTTAGCTGTTCTCACCGACTAATTGTTATGATAAGCAACTTGTCGCGCACGGAATGCTCCCAAAGTAATCATTGCGGGGAGCGCTCCTCAACTAGTGATTTCGGCTATATGTTGATCTAAATGCGAGGAGACAATTAGTGTTGACAAGTCAACATAATCATTTGGAACACAAAGACAAGCGAACGTGACTCTATATCATAAAATACCATGCCTTTGTGTGGCTTTACGACTATGACTGTGACCCAAAACATTGCAACACAGAGAGACACGAACGTCCACGCGTTTATGAGTACACAAGTCATGACGCTACTTACTACTTAGTACAGAACTGTGGCTGTACAGACTTCATGTCCGTGATTTTCATAACCATGTTTCTCGAATCGGCCATTCCGTGCCTCACAAAGTAAACAGTTAGTGTTGACATCTGAACCCAATTCCGTGGTCTTTCCGAAGTAAATGCACGAACGTGACTCTGCGTAGCATTAAACCATGCCTCCTTGTGAACGAGTCAACGGAATCATTTGGAACAGAAAGACAAGCGCACGTGACTCCACATAATACCACACCATGCCTTTGTGGGCTTCACGACTATGCATGTGACCCGAAACATTGCAACACAGAGAGCCACCAACACAAGTCATGACACTACTTAGCACAGAAGCGTGGCTGTAGAGACTTCATGTCCGTGCTTTTAAAAACCGTGTCTCTCGAATCGGCCATTCTGTGCCTCACAAAGTAAACAGTTAGTGTTCACATCTGAACCCAATTCCATTGGGTTTGCGCAACAAACGCACGAATGTGACTCTGCGTACCACCAAACCATGCCTTTGTGGGCTTCCCACCCGTGCCTCTCCGTCCGAACGAGTTGACGAAATCATTCGGAACACAAACACAAGCGAACGTGACTCTATATAATACCCCCACCATGCCTTTGTGGGCTTCACGCCCGTGCGTGTGACCCGAAACACTGCATCACAGAAAGCCATGAATGTACATGCCTTCATAAGTACACAACTCATGACGCTACTTAGCACAGAACCGTGACTCTGTGCAATACCACACAATGCCTTTGTGGGCTTCACGTCCATGACTGTGACCCGAAACATTGCAACACAGAGAGCCACGAACGTCCACGCGTTTATGAGTACACAAGTCATGACGCTACTTAGTACAGAACCGTGGCTGTACGGACTTCACGTCCATGCTTTTCATAACCGTGTCTCTCAAATCGGCCATGCTTTCACCTTCATGTTGGGGCACCGTGACGTGCGTTCTTTACTTGAAAAACGTGCCTTCTACATCCACGTGACTGTGCACCTAACAAGGGAGGAACGCCAGCTTAGATAAAGTGCCTTTTCTACTACTAAAACCGTGGCTCATATGACTTCAGTTCCATGCGTCTTACAGTGGCTCCTCTCTCAGAGAAAATGTCTGTAAACACACTCACACACTAACATGACTCTGCCTAATTGAAAAACGTGCCTCAATAGCCTTGACGTCCATGCCTATCCAAGTGAACGAGTAAGCGGAATCATTTGGACCACAAAGACGCACATGTTGGACGTACTGACCGTTCGTCCATGAATGTAAACGAATTAGTCGCAAAATATTTTAATAAAGGCACCACGATCACACAAACGAAATAACATGACGACAATGCAACACATAAATGCCTTACAAATTCATGACAGTACAAAAGGCCACATGCAGGAACGCAACAAAGAAACACGCACAAGAGAAGATGACGAAAGAAGAAGGAAGACGCAGAAAAATGACCCGCTCCAAGCTCTCTACTTACACTCCAGCAACCTTCTTGATGAGTTGCTGGGCGCGGATATCCTCAATCTCCTTCTTCGTCGCCTCATGACCTTCCTTGACAGCAGCAAAGGAATCCTCTACCAGGCTCTTGTACTTGACGAGGAGTTCCGCCTTCTCATCCATAAGTTCCCCCGCGACGCCCGACAGCTTCTCCGCCAACGCACTGCTCTCCTCATACAGTTTCTTCCAGCGGGCGGCCTCCTGATCCTTCTGTTCGACCTCGTTGGCAAGCTTCTCATTCTCACACATAGCTCGAAATATGAAACCAGTGGACTTCTCCACCGAGGCATTGCTCTCCTAAACCAACTTTTCTAAGCGAGCGATGAACTCCTGCTGCTTAATTAGCTCATCGAGCACGTCATCGCTGGCTAAGGAATTCGGTACTGCCATCTTGCCAAGATCGTCTCCATGGCGAATGCGCTTGTGAGAGCAATCACCTCCATGCGAGAGATCGTTCGAGACCTGGACAACGGGGCAGGATATCCCTGCCATCGCTACCGCATAGCGGCGACACCTCTCTCTTCTTTCCGCAGCTTTGGTCCTCGCTGCCTGGTTATTTGAACACCCAGAACCCCTCTTACCAGCCATGGCACAAGCAAGGAGCTACCAGCAAAGAAGAGGTGCCTGTCTCTGGAGAATTGTGGACGAGTACAAACGTGGAGTGTTCCATGAGTAGGTACCTTTTATAACATTTGCATAGCGGTCAGACGGTCAAACGGAGTAACCGACGCCTCGAATTCTCACAATCACTCTTAAATACCTCTGCACGCCTAGAAAACCCCAGTACTCTCCTTTCGTCTCCCCGTGCGTTTGTCCACACTACAACCACTCAACTTCTTCCTAATCGTCCGTATATGTTCCACAGAAGACATCTCAAACACAGTTAACTCGTCTCACTGAAAACATTTGGCCCACAGAGGCATGTTGTGCTTCACTTCACGAACGTGCCTTTTTGCAGGTAAGTTCACCACTCTCAAAGTAAACTTACTGTCTACGTCCGTATGTAGTCCAGAGAAGTTACTGTCAAATTCCTACTATTTTCCTTGTCCCATTTTCTGTTTTGAAATCATATTTATATCAAAATCTTTCTACATCCATGAATTAACTTGAACACGTCTCAAGGTGACTCCTTTGTGAAAACGTCTGTAACACACGCAGACACAAACATGATTCTCCATAATACCAAACCATGCCTCCCTGGAACGCACGACCGCGACTCTCCACAATAAAGGAACGTCTCGACAGGGAAACATTGCATAGACAGAGTCACGAATGTGCCTGTTGCATTAGTAACACAGTGCTAACTCGGCTTCACTTCCACGCACCTCACAGTGACTCGCCAGAGAAAACGTATGTAACACATGCAAGCACAAACGTGACTCTGGCTAATAAGAAGACGTGCCTCCGCCAGATTCACGTCCATGACTCTCCAAGAGAACGAGTGAGCGGAATCATTTGGAAATACCAAAGCATACCCCCGTGGGCACGTCCCTACCTCTCTACAAGTGAACCAGCGAGCGGAATAATTTTGAAAACAAGGAAGCATGAATGTGATTCTACGTAATACCAAACCATGCCCTGTTGGGCTTCACGTCCGTGCTTGTGACCCACGAAAGTCACCCTGCTTAAGAGGGACAGTCGCAGCCTCTTCATAAAATAGCTCGGCTTCACTTCCACGCATCTCACCGTGAAACGTCAAAGAAAACGTCTGTAACACGCGCAGGCACTAACGTGACTCTGCCTAATAGGTAAACGTGCTTCCTTTGACTTCATGTCCATGCCTCTCCAAATGAACTGGCGAACGGAATCAATTGGAACACAAAGAACCATGAACGTGACTCTGGGTAATGCCAAACCATGCCCCCGTGGGTGTCACCACACTAAAATCAAAAGATGCTAGCGTCCCATCAACTGACAGTTAAGCAAGCTAGCAAAAAACAAGCCCATCAAAGCCCACAGAAAGTTGCACCAATCTTGATGTCCAAACAGACGGTCGAAGATTCGAGACGGTTCGACCATTTCCCTCTCTCGCTCTACCACCTTCTTGCTTTTTCTTTCGCACCGAAAATATTGAACACTTCGCCAGTTCCCCTCTCTTGAACACCCTCCTCTCTCCTTCTGCCCCCATTGTCCAAACCAATAGACCAACCAAAAATCAAAATCGACTTCGCCTCACCCACCATCCGCCATCCACTTCAAGATACAGACAGTCGGTCGGTGCCCGCGACAGCACCAACATTCTCTCCCGACGGCGGGGACTGACGGCGAGGACCTGTGCGCTCAATACCAGCGGCGAAGATACCAACAGAGAGCAAGGACAAAAACCAGCCGATGGATGCGACGAATCCCTCACAAGCAATCGAAGGTAAAATATTAATCCATTACATTCCATTACCACAGGTCAATCGAAGCGATTTTCCCCTTTTTCACGGACATGAACCCTAGCCGCCACAACAACCGTGTTTTCGAATAGTCTGTTTAAAGTTGTCTAACAAAATTGAAATAGCGTAGACACGTGTGCAATAGAATGCTACCCCTACCCGCCACAGAAATTTGCTCGCAAGATATTTGCTTAAAACGTACTGTACATGCCAGAACTATCTAGGACACGGCTATATTCAAACCCTGAGAGCATCCTTACACATCAAGCCTGATACTTACACGAGATTCTATATGTCCGTTTATTGTATCTGTTCAAATTTAGTGCCTCTCTGATATTAAAATCCGTGCTCCAAGAATAGGTCTACCTGTGCTTATAGCGTGAAACAACCTATGCCTCTCTAACAATGCTATTTTTTTGTCGACGAGATGCATCTCCTCTTTTTTGCTATGAAATTCGATTATGCTTCTAGTGCTGCTAACACCTGGCCATTTTTATGCAGCAAGGACTGGTAACAAGGAAAACAGGATACCTGCGGAAGAGCCTACTGTGCAGCAAGGTACTATAAAAGGCTCACACAATCCATATAATAAAAACTATATAGCAACAACAGTAAGTTAACCACTTACCTCCACACAATCCTGGAAAATTACACTTCATTGAAATTGTTCACACAATGTATTATTATTCATTCAAAAACATTTTATCTCATCCTCTAAATCTTACAATTATTCCTCCAATTTACAGAATATCATTTTTAGTGTATTTTGCCTATCAAAAAACACTTCCCCTTAGTTCACTGAACTTCGCAGCACCCATACTGCTCACACCTGATCCTAATTTCTATCACTGATTGACCAAACCAAGGGAGAGGAAGACTTGATATAACATGAAAAGAATGGATTGATTGCCTTTTTAGGTCAAGAAATGAAAGGAAAGGGCTATTTTATGAGTTTATGTAGATTAAGTTTCAGATTCTTAATGTACAATCGTGGAAGACATAGTTTTAAAACTATATCCCATTTTTTTCGATGATACTACATCCTCCTTTTGTTACATAATCATCGTGCCGGTCATGGAGGAGGAGATGTTGAAACGATACTGTCTGAACTTAATATTCAATTTCCACAAGCACTAGGAATCTCTCCTGACCCGTCAGAAAAAAGAACGAAGCAGAACATGGATAATGAAGCACTTGAGCAAGTGCCAGCACTAGCTTACAGCAGGGAGGGAAAAAAACAAGTAACTAGTAGCAGAAAAGAGAGGCAATCAGAAACCAAGACTGCTGTTCCTCCTATAGCAAAAAGACATAAGAGAAAGGACAAAACTCAACTCATCATCGACGGTACTACCTTGCAGCAGCAGCCAAGTCCACTAATGGTACTCCCACTAGCAGTTCCACCCGTCACAAATAAACTAACTGAAGGCAAGAAGAAAAACAAACGACAACGAGTAGAAGAAGACGAGGATAATGCCAGCAAAGAGCCAGAGTGTGATACTGCCGACGATGCCACAAAACATGATGATGATTTCATTCCTACAGAGGCAATGATGCCGCAGAGGACAACAGTGGTGCCACAGAGGACAGCAAAGATGATGTAAAACACATTTTCTCTACAAATTTTTGTTGCCACCTTTCACCCATGAAAACCAAATGATCCTCTCTAACAAAACCCTCTTTTCTCAACAGCGAAAATCAAACCGGAAGCGCACAAAGAGGAGAAAGACAAGCGGAAAAGAATTGGCAGCACCAACGGATAATAAACAGGAGGCAGCAACAAATGAAGACAAATGCAAAATCAAGGCAGGGGCAACATTTGTTCAGGTCAATAAAGCATGGAATATGCTTGAAGAACGTCACCAACAAGATGTTAGGACGGCTGGATTTGGCAGCATAGAGAAATGCCAAATAACGCGCTCCATCAGCAGACCGCTTGTAGCACACATCTACGACAATTTGGACACAAAAAGCATGACAATAACGTTCGGTGACGTTGGTGAACAAAAGCAAATTAAGATAACAAAGGAAGGCATCCACAAGGTGTTTAGATACCCTAACGGCACACAGAAGTGAGCACCAAGGCCACGGACTTCCACCGATACAATGAGGAAACTGGTCTCAGAACTTGGCCTCAACAGCCTAAATTTCAAACATGAAGTTTGCTACTTCTTGAGCTTGCGTTGGTTTTTCCATTGAAGAGGAAAGGGTTATGCAGCAAAGTAGAGTTTTCCCTCAGTTAAGAACCAAGGTATCAATCCAATAGGAGATACTCGCAAGTCTCCAATCTATGCACCTGCACAAACAATCAAACACTTGCACCCAACGCGATAAAGGGGTTGTCAATCCCTTCATGGTCACTTGCAAGGATGAGATCTGATAGAGATAGATATAAAAGCTTACTAAAACATAAAACAAAATAAAAGTAAATAAATTACAGCAAGGTATTTTTGGGTTTTTTGGTTTATAGATCTGAAAATATATGATGGAAAATTAGACCCCGGGGCCATAGGTTTCACTAGAGGCTTCTCTCTTGAAGGAAAATAATACAGTGGGTGAACAAATTACTGTCAAGCAATTGATAGAAAAGCGCAAAGTTATGACGATATCCAAGGCAATGATTATGAATATAGGCATCACGTCCGTGTCAAGTAGACCGACTCCTGCTTGCATCTACTACTATTACTCCACACACCGACCGCTATCCAGCATGCATCTAGAGTATTAAGTTCATAAGAACGGAGTAACGCCTTAAGTAAGATGACATGATGTAGAGGGATAAACTCAAGCAATATGATGAAAACCCCATCTTTTTACCCTTGATGGCAACAATACAATACGTGCCTCGCTACCCCTACTTTGTCACTGGGTGAGGACACTGCAAGATTGAACCCAAAACTAAGCACCTTTCCCATTGCAAGAAGAACCAATCTAGTTGGCCAAACCAAATTGATAATTCGAAGAGAAATACAAAGATATCAAATCATGCATATAAGAATTCAGAGAAGATTCAAATAATATTCATAGATAAACTGATCATAAATCCACAATTCATCGGATCTCAACAAACACACCGCAAAAGAATATTACATCGGATAGATCTCCAAGAACATCGAGGAGAACATGGTTTTGAGGATCAAAGAGAGAGAAGAAGCCATCTAGCTACTAGCTGTGGACCTGTAGGTCTGTGGTAAACTACTCACGCACTTCATCGGAAGGGCAATAGAGTTGATGTAGAAGCCCTCTGTGATCGAATCCCCCTCTGGCAGGATGCCGAAAAAGGCCCCAAGATGGGATCTCACGGGTATAGAAGGTTACGGTGGCGGAAAAGTATTTTGGTGGACGCTTCTGGTCATTTGGGAATATTTGGGAATTTATAGGCCAAGAATTAGAGTTAGAGGAGCTCCGAGGGGCCCACAAGCCCTCAGGGCGCCCCCCTGGGGCGCGCCCCTGAGGCTCGTGGCCACCTCGGGACTCCTCTGGCTTCATCTCCTAGTCCTACGTGTGTCTTCTGGTCCAAGAAAAATCATCGCGAAAGTTATATTCCGTTTGGACTCCGTTTGATATTCCTTTTCTGTAAAACTCAAATACAAGAAAAAAACAGAAATTGGCACTGGGCTCTAGGTTAATAAGTTAGTCCCAAAAATAATATAAAATATCATATTAATGCATATAAAACATCCAAAACAGATAATATAATAGAATGGAACAATAAAAAATTATAGATACGTTGGAGATGTATCAAGCATCCCCAAGCTTAATTCCTGCTCGTCCTCGAGTAGGTAAATGATAAAAACAGAATTTTTGATGTGGAATGCTACCTAACATATTTATCCATGTAATTTTATTTATTGTGGCATGAATATTCAGATCCATAAGATTTAAAACAAAAGTTTAATATTGACATAAAAATAATAATACTTCAAGCATACTAATAAAGCAATCGTGTCTTCTCAAAATAACATGGCCAAAGAAAGTTATCCCTACAAAATCATATAGTCTGGCTATGCTCCATCTTCATCACACAAAGTATTAAATCATGCACAACCCCGATGACAAGCCAGGCAATTGTTTCATACTTTTGATGTTCTCAAACTTTTTCAACTTTCACGCAATACATGAGCGTGAGCCATGGATATAGCACTATAGGTGGAATAGAATATGGTGGTTGTGGAGAAGACAAAAAAGAAGGAGATAGTCTCACATCAACTAGGCGTATTAACGGGCTATGGAGATGCCCATCAATAGATATCAATGTGAGTGAGTAGGGATTGCCATGCAACGGATGCACTAGAGCTATAAGTGTATGAAAGCTCAAAAAGAAACTAAGTGGGTGTGCATCCAACTCGCTTGCTCATGAAAACCTAGGCAATTTGAGGAAGCCCATCATTGGAATATACAAGCCAATTTCTTATAATGAAAAATTCCCACTAGTATATGAAAGTGACAACATAGGAGACTCTCTATAATGAAGATCATTGTGCTACTTTGAAGCCCATCATTGCCCCTTCTCTCTTTTCTCTCATTTTTTTTGGGCTTCTTTTGGCCTCTTTTATTTTTTTCAAAGTCCAGAGACTCATCCCAACTTGTGAGGGAATCATAGCTTCCATCATCCTTTCCTCACATGGGACAATGCTCTAATAATGATGATCATCACACTTTTATTTACTTACAACTCAAGAATTACAACTCGATTCTAAAACAAAATATGACTCTATATGAATGCCTCCGGCGGTGTACTGGGATGTGCAATGATCAAGAGAGACGTTTATAAAAAATATGAACCGTGGCCTTGCCACAAATACTATGTCAACTACATGATCATGCAAAGCAATATGACAATGATGAAGCGTGTCATAATAAACGGAACGGTGGATGTTGCAAGGCAACATATCTCGGAATGGCTATGGAAATGCCATAATAGGTAGGTATAGTGGCTGTTTTGAGGAAGGTATATGGTGGGTTTAATGCACCGGCGAAAGTTGCGCGGTACTAGAGAAGCTAGCAATGGTGGAAGGGTGAGAGTGCGTATAATCCATGGACTCAACATTAGTCATAAAGAACTCACATACTTATTGCAAAAGTCTATTAGCTATCGAAACAAAGTACTACACGCATGCTCCTAGGGGGATAGATTGGTAGGAAAAGACCATCTCTCGTCCCCGACCGCCACTCATAAGAAAGACAATCAATAAATAAATCATGCTCCGACTTCATCACATAACGGTTCACCATACGTGCGTGTTACGGGAATCACAAACTTTAACACAAGTATTTATACCAATCCAGAATTACTTACTAGCATGACTCTAATATCACCATATTTATATCTCAAAACAATCATAAGGAATCAAACTTCTCATAGTATTCAATGCTCTTTATATGAAAGTTTTTATTATATCCCTCTTGGATGCCCATCATATTAGGACTAAATTCATAACCTAAGCAAATTACCATGTTGTTTAGAGAGACTCTCAAAATAATATAAGTGAAGCATGAGAGTTCAACAATTTCTATAAAATAAAACCACCGCCGTGCTCTAAAAAGATATAAGTGAAGCACTAGAGCAAATTGCCTAGCTCAAAAGATATAAGTGAAGCACATAGAGTATTCTAATAAATTCACGATTCATGCGTGTCCCTCTCAAAAGGTGTGTACAGCAAGGATGATTGTGACAAACTAAAAAGCAAAGACTCATATCACACAAGATGCTCCAAGCAAAACACATATCATGTGGTGAATAAAAATATAGCCTCAAGTAAATTTACCGGTAGACGAAGACGAAAGAGGGGATGCCATCCGGGGCATCCCCAAGCTTAGATGCTTGGTTTTCCTTGAATATTACCTTGGGGTGCCTTGGGCATCCCCAAGCTTAGGCTTTTGCCACTCCTTATTCCATAGTCCATCAAATCTTTACCCAAAACTTGAAAACTTCACAACACAAAACTCAACAGAAAACTTATGAGATCCGTTAGTATAAGAAAATAAATCACCACTTTTTGGTACTGTTGTGAACTCATTCTTTATTTATATTGGTGTAATATCTACTGTATTCCAACTTCTCTATGGTTCATAACCCCCGATACTACCCATAGATTCATTAAAATAAGCAAACAACACACAGAAAACAGAATCTGTCAAAAACAGAACAGTCTGCAAAGGTCTACATTGTTCTCATACTAATGTAACTCCAAAAATGCTTAAAATTCAGGAGAGCAGAGGTAATTTGTGTATAAATCTTGTGTAAAATATTCAGAGTTTTCACAGGCTCCAGTGATTTTAAACAATTCTGTTACTGGATGCAAAAGTTTCTATTTTTCAGCAAGATCAAATCAACTAACACCGTAAGCCATCCCAAAGGTCTTACTTGGCTCAAACACTAACTAAAACACCAAAACACAATTAATACAGAGGTAATAATGTGTATTTATTGAAAAACAGAACCAAAAACCAAAAACATAAAAAATAAAATTGGGTTGCCTCCCAACAAGCGCTATTGTTTAACGCCCCTAGCTAGGCATAAAACATAGATCGAGGTATTGTCATCTTTGGTATGCAATCCATAAGTAGCTATCATAATAGATTCATATGGCAAATTAATTTTCTTTCTTAGAAAGTGTTCCATGCCCTTCCTTAAAGGAAATTGAAATCTAATGTTTCCTTCTTTCATATCAATAATTTCACCAATCGTTCAAAGAAAAGGTCTACCAAGAATAATAGGACATGTAGGATTGCAATCTATATCAAGCACAATAAAATCTACGGGCACATAATTCCTGTTTGCAACAATAAGAACATCATTAATCCTTCCCATAGGTTTTTTAATAGTGGAATCCGCGAGATGCAAATTTAAAGAACAATCATTAAATTCACGGAAACCTAGCACATCACATAAAGTTTTTGGAATCGTGGAAACGCTAGCACCCAAATCACACAAAGCATGACACTCTTAATCTTTAATTTTAATCTTAATTGTAGGTTCCCACTCATCATAAAGCTTTCTAGGGATAGAAACTTCCAACTCAAGTTTTTCTTCAAAACATTTCATCATAGCATCAACGATATGTTTAGTAAAAATTTATTTTGATTATAAGCATGAGGAGAATTCAACATGGATTGCAACAAGGAAATACAATCTATCAAAGAACAATTATCATAATTAAAATCCTTGAAATCCAAAAGAGTGGGTTCATCGCTACTTAAAGTTTTGACCTCTCCAATCCCACTTTTATCAATTTTTGCATTAAGATCTATAAACTCCGAATCATTGGGACGCCTTCTAGCTAAAGTTGATTCATCTCCAGTCCCATCTTTATCAAGATTGTATTAGAAAACAAAGATTCAATATGAGTCACACCAATCACTTTAAGATCTTCATCATTATTTAAAGATTCCGGTTTAGCGACCATCTTATTCACCAAAGTAGTTTCTTTATCGGAAATTTGGCCTACTAAATTTTCAAGATGAGCAAATTGAGATTTAAGACCATAAAATTCTTTAGTAACATCATCAAGCTCTTTATTAATATACTCCATCATAGTTTTTTGTTCTTTAAGCTCGTTCCTAAAGAAACTATTATTCTCAAATTGTAAAGACATGAAGCTTTTAGCATTATTTTCAATCTCTTCCAACTTCCTAAAATAAGGATCAAAACTCTTGGGTTGAGCCATACGTTCAAAAAAGCAATCTAACACACAAGCAACCAAAAAGCAATCGAAAAGATGAACGGAAGAAGGGCGAATAAAAAGGCAAATCTTTTTGTGTTTTTCTGAAATTGTTTTAGAAGTGGGGGAGAGGAAAATGTGAGGCAAATGGCAAATAATGTAATGCAAGAGATGAGAGTTTATGGTGGGTACTTGGTAGGCTTGATGTAGATCTCCCCGGCAACGGCGCAAGAAATTCTTCCTGCTACTTCTTGAGCTTGCGTTGGTTTTTCCCTTGAAGAGGAAAGGGTGGTGCAGCAAAGTAGAGATTTCCCTCAGTTAAGAACCAATGTATCAATCCAATAGGAGATACACGCAAGTCTCCAATCTATGCACCTACACAAACAATCAAACACTTGCACCCAACACGATAAAGGGATTGTCAATCCCTTCACGGTCACTTGCAAGGATGAGATCTGATAGAGATAGATATAAAAGCTTACTAAAACATAAAAAAAATAAAAGTAAATAAATTGCAGCAAGGTATTTTTGGGTTTTTTGGTTTATAGATCTGAAAATATATGATGGAAAATTAGACCCGGGGGCCATAGGTTTCGCTAGAGGCTTCTCTCTTGAAGGAAAATAATACGGTGGGTGAACAAATTACTGTCGAGCAACTGATAGAAAAGCGCAAAGTTATGACGATATCCAAGGCAATGATTATGAATATAGGCATCACGTCCGTGTCAAGTAGACCGACTCCTGCCTGCATCTACTACTATTACTCCACACATCGACCACTATCCAGCATGCATATAGAGTATTAAGTTCATAAGAACGGAGTAACGCCTTAAGTAAGATGACATGATGTAAAGGGATAAACTCAAGCAATATGATGAAAACTCCATCTTTTTACCCTTGATGGCAACAATACAATACGTGCCTCGCTACCCCTACTTTGTTACTGGGTGAGGAAACCGCAAGATTGAACCCAAAATTATGCACCTCTCCCATTGCAAGAAGAACAAATCTAGTTGGCCAAACCAAACCGATAATTCGAAGAGAAATACAAAGATATCAAATCATGCATATAAGAATTCAGAGGAGATTCAAATAATATTCATAGATAAACTGGTCATAAATCCACAATTCATCGGATCTCGACAAACACACCGCAAAAGAATATTACATCGGATAGATCTCCAAGAACATCGAGGAGAACATGGTATTGAGTATCAAAGAGAGAGAAGAAGACATCTAGCTACTAGCTATGGACCCGTAGGTCTGTGGTAAACTACTCACACTTCATCAGAAGGGCAATAGAGTTGATGTAGAAGCCCTCCGTGATCAAATCCCCCTCTGGCAGGATGCCGGAAAAGGCCCCAAGATGGGATCTCACAGGTACAGAAGGTTACGGCGGCGGAAATGTATTTTGGTGGACGCTTCTCGTCGTTTGGGATAATTTGGGAATTTATAGGCCAAGAATTAGGGTTAGAGGAGCTCCGAGGGGCCCACAAGCCCTCAGGGCGCCCCCCTCCTGGGGCGCGCCCCTGAGGCTTGTGGCCGCATCGGGACTCCTCTGACTTCATCTCCAAGTCCTACGTGTGTCCTCTGGTCCAAGAAAGATCATCGCGAAAGTTTTATTCCGTTTGGACTCCGTTTGATATTCCTTTTCTGTAAAACTCAAAAACAAGGAAAAAACAGAAACTGGCACTGGGCTCTAGGTTAACAATTTAGTCCCAAAAATAATATAAAATAGCATATTAATGCATATAAAACATCCAAAACAGATAATATAATAGCATGGAACAATAAAAAATTATAGATAAGTTGGAGACGTATCAAAGATCTGTTTAAAAAGATACAAGAATTGGTACAACTAGACGACCCAGTATCAAATAGGAAATTAGTTAAAATATTTTTCCTTATTTTTTTCCACAACGTTGTCTGTGGGACAACCGCCTCTATCTTCAGCCAACAAGCGATAATGGTCAAGGACATGGACTATGAACAAATGCCAAACATGGATTTCTGCGGGGTAATCGTCGAAAGGATTAAGGCAGGAGCCATGGAATGGCAGCAGCACAGGATGTTGGATCAGAAAAAAAAGAACAAAAAACACTTCAATGGTTTGGCACAGGGGCCAGTAATCATGTACCTCGACTCCCTGCTGCTGCCAACCGACAGCAAAGAAATGCGGAAGATTGCTGAGAGAATGGACAAGACCTCATTACCACGAGCAAACCATCTCAAAGAGAGTGACCTAGCGAAAATAGCTCGAGCAGACATGAAAAGGAACGGAAATGCACGACCGGATGACTATGAATTTGGTAAGATACAGGTATGGCTCTGTTGTATATAAATCCATTCTTCCTTGTAAAAATGATTTCCATTCTAACCAATTCCATTCTACCGAAACAATGCAGACATGGAAAGGAACAACAGAGAGGATCTTCTATACCAGCAGAGCATCACCTTCGTCTTCAATACAAATGATACCAGCACAACAACAGAAGCACCAGCACACGACCAAACTGCTACCACCTCCACCCAAGCGCCAGCACAAAGCACGTGTCAGCACCAGTGGAAGCAGGAAACCCGACACAGGCACCAGCACAGGATCAGAAGAAAGATTCGGAAGGATAAATAAAATGTTGGAAAAAGTGCTTGACGAAGCAAAAAAGTTACCCGGAATAACCACCAGGGCTGAACACAATGCACCGATCAAGTGGAGAGATTGGATCAAAAAGCCAAAAAGTCAATGGTGCAACAAACAATGTCCCTGATCGAAGCTTTCGAACAACACAGAGAATTTCAGGACATGATTTGCAGAAAGAACTTAACAGACGAGGCGACGCTGCAGGTGCTAGATCAAGCAGATGCAGGAGCCACAACTACACTAGTCGATGGCAACAGCACGAAAGAAGTCGTAGCAGCAGCAGAAGCAAGAGGAAGGAGAAAAAGAAAGAAGGAAGAAGAAGACCAAGAAAACGAACACCAAGGGAATAAAAGAATAACAAAATCAAGAACACAAACCTCAAGAATTAACCAGAGGGAGACAAAAGAATAGAACAAGGTGCAAAAAGAGTAGAGCAAGAAGCACATATCAACCAACACAGCAAGTACCAAAGAACAGCAAAACCAAGGTAGAAAAGTAGCTGCAGAAGCAGAGCATCAACAAGAGAAACAGGTAAATGAGAACAATACATCATCCATCTGACTCAAAAGCCATGCTTTCAAACTTGAACTTAAAAAATCTGTCTTTCATACTGTCAGGGACACGGCAACAGAACACCACCCCAACATAAAGGCCAACAGCAGCATGATGTCAAGAACACCGAGCAAGAGGATGCAAGCAATAAAACAAGCAACCCCACAACAGATAATGCTCCCTCAGGAACGTCCACAAGAGCAGTACAAGAGACGAACAGGATCGGAACCATTAAACACGTGAGTATAAAAATCAGTTTCTTCTTTCTAAACTAGATACGGTTTTGAGTTAACTGACAAATCTGCAACGAAATATACACACAGCTGGATAAGCATCATCTCGGCAGTCCCGCAAACAAGGCACGGGCTGATCTACCATTGACCGTTAACAAC
The DNA here is from genome assembly GCA_011799875.1 of Thinopyrum elongatum. Lineage (NCBI taxonomy): Eukaryota > Viridiplantae > Streptophyta > Magnoliopsida > Poales > Poaceae > Thinopyrum > Thinopyrum elongatum. The sequence goes on from CM022299.1 coordinate 526,643,529, forward strand.
ACACAAGATAAACAAGAAGAAAACAACAAAGGAGAGGTAAAACTTCCAAACCCACTTTGCCCAATACCGTTAACTGATATTATTTCATCTTTCAGGTATTACAAGCACAGCAAAAACAAGAGGCTGCCCATGCAAAACAGAAGTTAATAGACAACAGCTTTTCACCGCCACAGCATTCCAGATGACTGATACAGGTGAGAAAGCCTCGGACATACCAGTTGATGACGCACCCAAGGCTGGTATACATAGCAAAGAAAAAATGCACGCAGACACGAATATCCCAACCACCGGCGCAAAGGTAAAATTCAACAAGAACCATTTTTCAAAGATTTATGAGGAATGAACTACCCGGTACAACCTGCCACAGTAATACAAGAATTACAAGGAATGAATCACGCTTTTCTTTCATGAGACGCAGGAAACAAACGAGAACGCTCATGTCAAAGAACAACAAGGAGTACAACCGGAGCAAGCCAAAAAACAAGGGCAAATTGTCATTCAAATAGTACCCAGTACCCCAACTAAAGAGCACTACTCTTCACCTGACAAACACAATCTAGAAGAGATCCCACCAGCATCAAAGACCGAAGAGGTGAAGTTACATGACCTGCTCCTACAACATTAAAAGAAAAAAGTTATGCATACACAGATGAAGTCCCAACTTTATTTACATTTTTTGATTGAACAGAAGATAGAAAGAAATGAAGCAGAAGATGTCTCTCAGCAAGCGATAGAAAGTGCTGCTGCCGCTCGACAATGTCCAAAAACTTCAAAAGACAAAGAAGAAGTAACAGACACGGCACCAGAGACAATGAATGTAGAGGTCAAGCTACAAAACCTGTTTCTATATCATATAAAAAAATACATCCACAGACAGAAATGCAAACACGTTTTAATTACTTTTTGCTTCCGACAGATGCAAGAAACAGAGGAGAGCACCAACATTCAAGACCAACAAACACAACAAGATAAGGGCAAGGAACAAGTGGAAGATGTTCTTCCAACGACAGACAACGTCACCGCTGGAGACCAAGCCAGAAAACCTTCACTGTCCGGACAAGAAATAATAGGGATGGCAGCGACGCAAAAGATCGAAAAGGTGGAGTGAGATAAGCTACTTTTATGAAATTAGAAATTGAGTGAACACAGACACAAATGCAGTCTCATTTACTTACCTCTATGTCTCAACAGCCACAAAACAAAAATGATGACACCACCGATGAGCAACAAGGCAAAGATCCAGAGGAGGTCCAAAAACCTCCACTCAGCGAAGGAAAGGTCGAACAGACAGCAGCGGTGGAAACCACTGAAAAGGTGAAGTTACATTAAAAAAGTTCAAAGACACACTAAACATTTGAGTATTTTTCTTAGGGAATAGACACTAAACTACAATGAAAATAATGACCATATTTATTTATTTTTAACCACGCTTTTGCATGATAACGCAGAAACCTCAACAAGACAGGCACACAGACACAAGCAAAGAAGCAAAGGGTCACAGTGCATTGGAAAAGCATGGAGCTAATATTCCAGAGAAAGAGTCAAACAACATCGAGAAAAACGCCGCACCATCGGACAAGGAAGATTGTGTTGTAAAAGAGGTTGCCGCCACAAGCATGACAGTAACCCAGGACGGCACTCAAACAGAACGTAAACCGTTGATCATGCAATACCTAGTCACTGAGGAAGGCACAAAAGAGGAAGGGATCAAAGATAGTGATCACATGAGCAAAGCCATCGAACACGTGTACAACAATGTCATGACAGCGACAGAGGAGAAAGGGTAAGTTCATGTTACCACCAAAGGATCATTTCTTCTAATGATTTCCCCCCTTTAAACATTTTATATGTATATATTGCAGAGACGAGATTTTAATAAAAACAGAGATCTCAGAAGTAAAGGTCAGCCAAATGGCATGAAGCTTCAAGACTGGAAACCCAGTGGGCAGCGAAGCCATACACCCCATGCTACTAATGTTGAAAAAGCAACTCAGGGGCACAAAGAGAAAGATTCTAACAATATACCACACTATAAGTAAAGATCACGGCAAAAGCTCAAGTTTCAATAATGAATATCAGTCTATCAATCAATCAACCTTTGTGTTCAGTCAAACTTACAAATTTCTTTTGCGCACATGTGGCAAAACAAGCAGGAATCAATATACAGAGCCAACCAGGAAGATCCATTGGAGTTCAAAAATAAAGATGAAGCACACGTCAGAGATAAAACAATACCTAAAAGGCTTAAAAGATTCCTTGATGTGGAAGAAGGGGAACAACTGCAACATTACGACATGGTAAGCAGATCGCATGTTACAGATAAGAGATACAATCACAGATCTACAATTCACTTTTATGATCAACAAATCATGACCAGATCTAAGAAGGATCCCAAAGTGTTTTCCTTAATTATTTATTTTGCATTTTGCAGTTCTTTCTACCAGTTTGCATAGGCAGGACTAGTAAAGACAAAACTATCGGTCACTACTTCACCGCTACAGTCAACATGAAAAAAGAGCGCTTTGAACTCCTTGACACTTCAACAACTGTATATCTAGGCAGAATAGATTACTTCAACACAGTAACAAGCAAGGTAAAGAAGATATGGAAGCAAATAAGCACACAGCTCCAACTGTCTCCAAGAAGTATTGACCATTTCAGAAAGGTCAAAATGCAGGTGCCACTTTAGGGAGCAACGTAAGCACTACAAACCTTTCTCCTTTTGCCTAGTCACTGTAACATTTATTAATACAATTCATAAAAACATAGGATGTTAGGGCAACTTCATCTAAACTGCCCAAACGTCTTAGGACAGCGACAATAACCAATCATCCTTCTACTTGTAGTCTGGACTGTGCGTTCTATATGTTCATGAACGTGAAGCACTACACCAATGATGGAAAAACAGTGCTACTAACAGAAGAACAAGTACCAGAGTTGAGGAAGAAAATTCTCTATCAAATAATCAGCCAATACAGAGATACTATCGCACTATCATTAATCAACTACACCACAGGTTTGTCTTTCTAAAGACAAAAAGGTAATATTTTGCTTATCTAATTTTCAGAGACATACCAATAGGGTTTATTTTATTTTTTAACAGATATGCTCAACGGTGAAGTTGATATAGAAGACAGAGAAATGCAACGGATAGACTGTGACATACTAGAACAAGATTTCCTCCAACTCCCGAGCCCATTGGGGAAAGTGCTCAAGAGCTAGAAGTTATTAAAATTAATGACACTAGCAGCGATGAGGAGAAAGAAGATTATCATGTAAGCAGCAAGGATACTACCGAAGTGACTGAAGAAACACTCACAGAAGAACATGCGCAAACAGATGCTGATTTACAGAGGGAACAACATGCGCAACCAGACACTGATTTACAAAAGGAAGATGAACGCAAGGATCCACCGATAGGACCAGGCAGACCACCCCCAGATAGAAAGACCGAAGACACAACAGGCACTCCTTTAGAAGTGGACAACAGGACGAAGAGCATACCAACTCACCAACAATAGCTTTTCGAACAGAACAAGAACCCTTTTGGCGAAGATCACATATCAGCAACATCACCAGAGGCGAAACATGCACAAGAAGAAAAGAAGCGGAAAGACAAGGATTTACAACAAAAGGTACTTCAAAAGAGGAAACACGATGCTGCAATCTCAGTAGAATAGAGCATCAAAAATGACAACACACAAAAGGAAACACCAACATCTGAGCAGCTTAACGAGCAGGCACAGTTAGGTACTTAGGTTATGACAAGAAAAAGGCAAAGCATCTGGCAAGAGTGCAGACAAGTTCCCCAAAACCCTCAATGATTCAATCATCTGAGATCAGCTCAGCAAACATAATCTCAATTAAGAGGCCATTGAAGCGAACAAGCAAGATCTTTGAGAAAGTCAACGTTGCAACACTTGTTCCAGGAGATTTCATTTACAAAGAAAAGGCCATGGACTTCTATAAATATCTAATGAGCCGACAAGGACAGAAAGATTGCGGAGGGTAAGTAGATTCTCCTTCTTCCATGGAAACAATTATCATAGAACTGCAGATCCTCTAAAATCCAACTAACCATTCACTCATCTAGTTGTAAACCCTCCATGCTTGCAGACAACAGGTATATAAAAGCTCAAAGAGATTAGATTGCATTACCGGAAATTCCATGAAGGAACAGGCAGGAAAAGGACATGCACAAATGGAGGGCTCCATGCTAAACGCAATATTGGAGGAATGGACAGAACAGAAACAAATCAACTCAGACGATACAACTCTACTACCTGCAGATTTCGCAAATGTATGCATACCTCTCCCACGGAAACACCACCATCATTACTATGATAAAAATATTTAACTAAAACCACATACTCTCTTTCTTGCAGCTGGTGCTCGGTCTCAATTATAAAAAAGGCGACCTATCAGAATTCAACGAGGAGGAGGCACTAAAACAATTTAAAGTCCTTGTGAGAGGTAAAAACCTCCTAGATAAGAAGATGGTAAGTTCAGAATCATTACTGAATGCATGACTTATTCTCCTTAAGCAACAACAATTAAATGAAATTTAAATTTTACATCAACAATGATCTTATCTCAACATAGATCATGATACCTCATCACACAGACAGCCACTACACGCTCTATGTCTTGAACAAATATAGAAGCACCATCGACATACTTGACTCATTGAACTACGTATACCACGCCGATAGGTCCTCGAGTGAACACCATATACATCAAACATAATTGGTATGTACTTTTGTACCTTGATTTATTCTTTTCCTGGTGATAGTATGATACAATTACTTTTCTCAATGACGCACCCAAACAACAAAACAAAAATGTAATCACAGATGAGAAGGATGTGCGTACTGATGAACAAGTATTATGGACTAAAAGACAGTAACGAACCAAACTGGGTAAGGATAGCAGAAAGGACTTACAGGATCTGCGCACCAAAACAAGAGGGAACACCATGCGGACACTTCACAGCCCAATTTGCAAAATACTGGAATGGGAATGAACTGGTCAAGGACAGAGAGCATTTTCATGTAAGTTAATAATACATACACGTTGACTAACTTGATTTCATTATTAGCGTAATTAGTTTATTTACAATTGTGAACAATGTAACTATAAACCATACATTTGACATGCCTGCAGCCTACCAAGGTGGATGCCGAATGGAAACCAGAGTACGTATTCACACTCATATTCGGTAAAACCAACCAAATAAAGCAGCATCAACTTCCTGGAAAAATCAAAGATTTCAAACCAGAGACTATAAACATTTTTTTGCCCATGAAAGGTAATATAACTATTTTCCTTTTTACTATTATTCAACATGACAAGAGCTTCAAATATTTCTTTTAGAAACAACAACCATAAATTTTTATCTGTTTTGACAGAGCGAGTCAGAAACAACAAACATCAATCAGGGAGCAGCAAGAAATACCCGTGACATCAACATTCGTTTCAACACGTGGATAAGGCGACTGAGCTCTACCAAATAGTCATGAGTGACACATGGCAGAACAAATTCAAAAGGTGACTTGGTTCCTTTTGCACCTGAAATTTGTTAAAGTGAGGCGGCAATTACACAAATAAGACAGGAAACTAAAAAGAACCTTAAATTCATGTTTATCAGTTTGTTAGTTACTGACTTTCTCAACAAAAATTTCTTCTACTGTCCTGCCTGTAAGTAGAAAACATGTATACTTGCGGCAACATTCAGAGAGCGATAACACATCTCTTACTGGATCAAACCTGAAGGAAGTATTTGGGCCTGCAAAGAAGAACAAACGTCTAAGTATGGAAAAGACGGTGCTCGATGAGTTAGCAGAAATATGGGAAAGCACGCAAACATCAGACAAAAGACATAAACTATTATTAGGCCCAAGCTTTGCAAAGGTAAATTTCAAAAAACCACAATGATCAACTGAATTCGTCTTTTTGCAATAACTGTTTAATCTCTTGGTACCGATCTATTTTTTCTAACTCATTTTTATCGTATTTATTTATTGCCTGCAGCATATACTGGATTTAAAGGATACAACAAAATCTCTCACAAACTTTAGAGATAATTTCAAACAAGACAAGGATAACTTGGTTCCCTTGTACCTTAAACACTGTCAATCAAAGAAGCTCTCAACAGCAAAAATGGTAATAGCATTTTCCATACAACAAAATAAAAATAAGCATTTCAACAAAATAGTTTATTCTAAACTCTCCTCTAACAATAAAACTTTTGTACCGTAGGTATTCATGCCACTCAAAAAGGAAGACCGGTACATACTATTCATGCTTGACAAATATACAAGGAAACCTCAAATTATCGAACCTCAAGAAACCTCTCCTGAAGAATTAAAGAAGCAACAACACCTAAAAAATCTACATGATCAAGGTGTGGATGATGACCGAGTAAGTAATGCAATTGCTGAGATGGCAAGCAACAAACAGAAAAAAGAAAGGGAGCATAAAAAATACCACAACCATAAAGACAAACTAGTAAGAATTGTAAATAGCATCATCTTTCAGTTTTACAAATTGCACTACATGTCTCTCTAAAACAAAAACAAAATGCAATTCCCAGATGCCCAGATTTAGAGAAGTCTTCAAAGTATTGCTCGATGAAAAATTCGAACAGGAAAAGGGTAAATGGGATGTTCATTTTGTAGAAGGCGTTCCAAAAGTAAACAAAGGTGAAACTCCGTTTGATGTTCTAAGGTTCGTGTATCTCTATGATGGTAATGACTTAGTCGAAGACATAGATAATTTGGACGTAAGTTTTCGCTAAAAACTCGCACTAAATCTGCTAGATATCATACAACTGCATGAACTAATTATGATGTGTTTTTTCTCCTTTTGCTGAACTTTTCATAGGATGACACGGAACGATGGAAAGCAGAAGCACTATACAGGCTGTTACTTAGCCAACAGAATGAAATCAAACCCAGCGACATGGGTGATGAGATTAGAAAGATGTTAGACAACAACACAGTCTAAAAGTTGCTGATAAGCGAATTAGCCTAACTCAATCGGAACCACCGAAAATGGTTTAACCGCACCTCGTGTTGCGATAATGAAGCAACCAACTCTTTTTATTCGTGTAGTTCCTTGTCGCTTCTCTAACTGAGTATTCGAACACGAGCCGGTGCCCCTAGACACTTCACAACTATGCATCCAAAGGGTTGATAACCATGCCCCAAGAAGCCCCACGTCCCTCCCTACACATGTGTGCCTCACGTGCACGCGCCGTGACTCTACATGCTCCTCATGCACGATCGCCTGTGACTCTTTGCTGTTGCACAGACATTCCTCTCCGTGCAACCGTGTGCTGCCGAATGCCACCAACCTACACTGCTGTGTGCATCTGGACTATGTACAGCCATGGCTCTCTATATGAGTATTCGAACCCATGCCTGTGGTGCCACACACCCGTGCCTCTAGAGACTTCACACCTGTGCATCCACAATGGTGCCTCCCTAACTCAGTATTCGCAAGCATGCCTCTGCTACAACACCACCATGCCTCTAAAGACTTCATACATGTGCATCCAGAGGGTTGAGACCGGTGCCTCGCGAAACCCCACGCCCCTGCCGTGACTCTTACGTGCCCATGGTGCCACACTCGTGTGACTCTAGAGACTTCACAACCATGACTCCCTAACTGCGTATTCCGATGCATGCCTCTGGTACCACACTTTTGTGCATCCAGAGGGTTGATACCCGTTTGCCTCGAGAAACCTCACGTCCATGCCTGTGGTGGCTTCACTTCTGTGCCATTCATGCCTGCATCCACGCTTAAGTTGTCGTGGTGCTACGCCCTGCGTGGCTTCGGAGACATCACGACCGTGCCTCTCTAACCGAGCATTCGGACACATGCCTCTGCCACCACACTCTTGTGCATCCACAACATTGATACCCGTGCCTCGAGAAGACACAAATCCGTGTCTGCGGTGCCTGCACTTCTGTGCCACCAGTACCTGCATCCACGTGCCTCACATGATACTTGCATCCACGTGCCTCACACCCCGTGGTGTCACACCCCCGTGGCTCTAGACACTTCACAACCGTGCCTCTCTAACTGAGTATTCGGACCTCTCCTACTCAGTCCTCGAGAAGGCGGACAGTCATGCTTGTGGTGGCTTCACTTCTGTGCCTCTGATGCCTACATCCACGCGCCTCACATGATAAGCGCCGTGACTCTACGTGCCCCACACACGTGATCACCTGTGCATCTTTCGTGTTGCACACACGTACCTCGCTGTACAACCGTGTGCAGCTGCATGCCACCAACCTATACCTCTGCTTCCAGAGACTTCACAATTATGCATCCAGAGGGTTGATACCCATGCCTCAAGAAGCCCCACGACCGTGCAAGTAGAGGCTTCACTCTCATGCCTCTAGTACCTACACACCCGTACCTCATGACGTGGCTCTCTAAAATGTCTATTCGAACCGATGCCTCTAGAGCCACGCAGTCGTGGCTCTAGAAATTTCACAACCGTGCCTCTCTAACCAATGCTCTTTAAATGTACTTAGTGCTTTGGAGTACTGCCACTGTTATACTTACTCTGTCAGTGCTTAAGAAAATATGAACTGATGATTCTTAGCACTTTTTGTCGTGGTGCTTATTAATTTTGCTGCCTGCTAGAAGCTGATTTAATTAGTATTGAATGTTTTGATCGGCTGGAAGTACTGTTTTTAGTGTGATGACACCTTTTTTGTTGTTGAACTGCATGCATTTTTTTTGCATATGTGTTTAATCGTTTGTTAAATTGTGTTTTTACATAAATATATATAATAATGAGGTGCGTTTGCATGGTGTGGGATGCAGTAGTGCACTGAACAGCCAAGGTAGTACATAGTTTTTTGTCTTCCATTTTTATTGGTAATGTAAGCTGTATTGATTGATTGTCCTTCTTTTTTGGTACGTACCTTTCATTAATTTCCTTGTTTTTTTCCTGGTGTGCCTTGACCTTTTGGATTCCTCTTCTATATATTTAAGTCTCCTTTGCAGTTCATTTCCTCTGTAGCCGCATCTACACTTCTTTTCAAAGAGCCCTTCCTTTCTTTCTTTCCGGTTTTTAGGTTTTTTGCCATGGCCCCACGCCCCTGTGCGCAACTCTCATCACTACAAAAAAAAGACACATCTGTGACATTTTGGGCCGAACGAATTTTTTTCTGTCATGCTTATGACACTTCTATGACGATAATTGTGACAAAAGCACATATCATCATAGATGTGGTGGGCTCCTACTTCTATGACAAAAAATCATGACAGAAAATGGGCTTTTCGTCTTGGGCGGGCCGGGGACGCACCTGCATGACATTCTTTGGGCCATCCATGACGGAAAAAATCATGGTAGAAGCGAGGGCGAGGAAAATTTTGGAGAGTTCCCGGTTATGGTGGGTGGTCGGGGCCGGGTGATGCACGGAGGTTTGTGCGTTTCTCTCGTACACGTACGCGCGTGTGTGCGAGGCGTTGGGCTCTAACTGAACCCGAGCAAGGCGTTGGGCTCTAACTGAACCCGAGCAAGGCGTTGGGCTCTAACTGAACCCGAGCGATTGCACTACTATGTTACTGAACCCTGATAGATCCCTTGGCTGTTAACTGAACCCGAGTGATTCCTTCGCTACTGCTGCTAACTGAAGCCGATCGAAGCTGCCTCTTGATGAACAGTCCCCGGTGGGGGTTGGATGAACAGTTCCCGGTGGAGGTTGGATGAACAGGACCCCGTGGTAGTAGAGGCCGTTGCAGCTGGATGAACAGGACCCCGTGGAGGGCTGGTTGAACAGTAGCCGGTGGAGGCTGGATGAATAGGACCCCCCGTGGATGAACAGTAGCTGGTGGAGGCAGGAGGAAGTCGATGGTGGATGAACAGTAGCAGGTGGAGGCTGGAGGAAGTCGACGGTGGATGAACAGTAGCCCGTGGAGGCTGGAGCGAGGCAGTAGATGGTGGATGAACAGTAGCCCGTGGAGTCCCGTTTTGCGGTACGCCACACCCCTCCCATGAACAACACCCCATTTCGACTGTAGGTGTGCCAACATAAGTCTGTTTCCTTTGTTTTGCGGTATGCCACACCCCTCCCGATTAACAGGACCCCGTTTCGACCGTAGGCACTCGAACAGAAGTCCGTTTCCTCCGTTTTGCGGTATGCCAGACCCTTCCCGATGAACAGGACCCCGTTTTGACCGTACGCGGTCGAACGGAAGGCCGTTTTGCGGTACGCCAGACCCCGTTCCGGCTGTTCCGTCCTAGCCGGTTGGCTCCCGATGAACAGGACACGTTCCGACCCAGTGGCTTTGCTCTCGATGAACAAGACGCGTTCCGACCCAGTCACTTGGCTCCCGGTGAACACGACGTTGTTTCCTCTGTTCTGACCCAGCCGGTTAGCTGCCGATGAACAGGACGACATCACTGTCGTCTGTTGCCTCTCCATGTACACGAGCCCTGGCCGTAAGTATGCGTGTGTACACGTTCAAGACCCCGCCCGTATGTACGTACGTAGCCGTGTTTACTTTCTTGTAGCGTGGCTGTATGTACGTGTACACGATATATATATAAACGGGACGGCGTGACATGCTACGTCCGCGCCTCTACTACGACACATGCATCTCCTTACTCGGCCACGGTTCATCGCTGCAGAGAGAGCGATCAACCAGTATGTACATACACGTTCGCGACCAGACAGACAACCCTACGTACGGTTCGACCTGGTGGGTCCCAGCTGTCAGGGAGGATAAGGAGGCTCTTCCTTGCGTGCGAAGATATAGCTGGTGGGTCCCAGCTGTCAGGGGGAAGAATATTTTTTTGCCCGTAATATGGACACACTTCCTTGCGTGCGAAGATGTAGCTGGTGGGTCCCAGCTGTCGGGGGGAAACATTTTTTTCGCAAAATACGGCAGCCCTTCCGGTGGGTCCCTGCTGTCAGGTGGAGGAATCATTATTTTGTGCATAATAAGGAGGCACTTCCTTGTTGCGGCCGTGGACCCAGCTATCAGCCTCTCCACGTACAGTCCTCTTCCGATGGAAGTCGTTCCTTGACCACGTTGACCACGCCGCCCTGAGAGCACCAAGGCGGTGAACGACGGCGAGGCCTAGAAAGGGAATGACCCGGAGCCGGGGAAGACTCGGCAGTTGTTTCCCATGCGGATGGGAGTACGAGGGTTTACTGGTTCGGCTGCAGTGTGAGGCTGCTATCGCCGGAGAATAACAGGAGGTCTGTGTGAGTACTGGGATGGTCAGGCCAGCAATGGGAGTAGGGTGGGGCCGTGAGGCCTGCGCGGCAGCACAGCCGGCCATGGGACGCAGGAGCAGGCGACACGGCCAGCGATGGTTTGGGCGGCTGGAGCAAGAAGACCAGAGGTTGAAGAAACACGACAACCGTTGGATGGACATCGTACGGTCACTGCAGCTAGAATCGCTTATATTGGCTAAGTTGACAAAGCCCTGTGTCCGCGCCAACTTAGTAGGCCCACAAGTCAGCCTCCAAATATGGTGGGACCCACCTAGCAGCGGGGGTATTCATTTTTGTGTGTGTAATAGCTGGTGGATCCGAGCTGTCATCGGGGGGAATGTTTTTTTCGCGAAATACAGAGGTCCTTCCGCTCGGTCCCAGCTGTCAAGAGGAGGAATCATTATTTTGCGCGTAATAAGGAGGCACTTCCTACTCACAAAAAAAGGAGAAACTTCCTTGCGTGCGGCTGTGGACCCAGCTGTCAGCCTCTCCATGTACAGTCCTCTTCCGATGGATGTTGTTCGTTGACCACGCCGTGCCGAGAGCACCAAGGCAGTGGACGACGGCGAGGCCAAGTAAGGGAATGACCCGGAGCCGAGGAAGACTCGGCAGTTGTTTCCCACGCGGAGTGGGTACAAGAGTTTACTGGTTCGGCTGCAGTGTGAGGCTGTCGTCGCCGGAGAATAACAGGAGGTGTGGGTGAGTAGAGGGATAGCCAGGCCAGGGATGCAAGTATGGTGGGGCCGTGAGGCCTGCTCGGCAGCACAGCCGGCCACGGGAGGCGGGAGCAGGCGGTTCCGCCGGTGCTGGTTTGGGCGACTGGAGCAGGAAGATTAGAGACTGAAGAAGCACGATTGCCGCTAAATTGACATCTAACGGTCTGACGCTGGTAGAGTTGATTGTTGACTAAGTTTCTTTTTTTGAGAAACCTTGTGTATGCATGAACTTAGTAGGCCCACAAGTCAGCCTCCAAATCTGTGGCAGACAACATAGAGCCCATTTGCTATTTTTTTTAATAATTTGCAGCCCATTTGCTAATTCTTAAGGAATTTATTACAGCCCATTTTCTGCCCAGCACCACGGTCAAAAAGTTCAACCTAATTTTGCATATTTCGGTGGAGTCCGAACTGTTTTAATCCAGAAATGATAAACATTTATTTTTTAAGAACTTATTGATTTGCCAAATAAAATATTGTTTTATTTTTGTAAGCTAATAAGACATTGGACAATTGAGTTGGTTTTAGGGAAAACCAGTGGTAAAAAAATCAGTGCTGGGAGGGAAAACAACAACAAAAAATAAGGATGTAAAGATGAAAAGGGAACTTTATGCATTTTCAATATAATAATACATGTATATGAACTAGTAAAACTATAGGTAGAGATTAGAAAACGGAAGTAGGACATAGCGTCTCAAGAGGAAAATAAAACTGGGTTGTGTGTTTTCTTCAGTAAAAAAAACTGCCTGCGGATGTTCTAAGAGAAAATATAAATAAGGCTGGCGGCCCAGAGGCCAGTTGATACCTGCTGGATCTATGTGCCCCATTGTCATCATGGGCTGGGCCTATTAAAAACAAAACCAAGCCTGGGCAGTCTACAGCCCAGTTGAAACTTGCTCGACCTGAAAAAACAATATACCTGCTGGATCCCAGTTATCAGTTTGTACTTGCAGAATTCTCTCGTTTAATGACTACGTTGAAAACTTCATGGGTTTCACCGTCTCAGATGTCAGCATTATTTTTCCATCATGATAATAAGTGCATGCACTTGCTTGCGTACGGCCATGGACCTGTTGGTTCCGTACGGTTAGGCTCTGTATGGACAGCGGTCTTGTGGTTCCATGGACGAATTTCATGCAAATCGGATGGTTTTCAGTGAAAGCGGACTAAATTCAATGCATTTTACATAGTTCTTTTTATTATGGAATATTTTACATATTTCAACTAATTATAACCGACTAGGCCTTTTTTTAGTCCATGTGAGGCGCTTCACGATCGAGGTCACGACACTTAACTGTTCTGGAAGGCCCAAATCCATCGCTCCTCTCTTTTAACAAATTGCAGCTGGGCTTGGCATGCCACAACCCAGTTCCGACATGCTGCGTCCAACTATCAGCCTGTGAAACTGGATGGATCCCGTGTGTACTTTGAAGATGTAAAAAATTTGGAGAATAGGGAATTCGAACGGCAGGTGCTTATGCTGCCCATCAAATAAAAATCAGGTGCCTGAAGATTCATTTTGAAACAAATGATTCAGCTTTATATCCATGTCGACCCTCGACATGATGGTTGGAAGCAAATGCCAAGTTCATACCAAAAATCCTTAACAACAATACCAACTTGCAGACGACCAGGTAGTACAAGTACCAATACCAAACTAACTTATAATCTTTTTAGTCCTGTCCCTAGTGTTCGTCTGGTAGAAAATCTTGCAGACGACCAGCTCCCGCTCCTTCTCTTGCTCCAGGTCCCTGAGGTGGTACTCGTGCATCACCCAGTTGGTCCTCTGCTAGTCGAAGTTCTTGTTCGTGTGCAGCACCAGAACCTTTTTGCTGCTCGTCTGCCGACCGTTGTCCATCACCGGAAAGGTATTGCTGGTCTTGTGCCACATCGCGTGCATGCCGCACTTCGACTGTATCTTGCGACGCGTCCGCGTGCCCCTTTTGAATGCCCTGGAGTTGCGCTGGAAGAAGTGCTTGCTTAGGCCACTCAGTGTGATACCTACAGTATTGGTGAATACAGCTTTTAGGGTGCGTAGTTGGCATTTTCATAACATCTTTGGCATGCTGCAGTCACTTGTTTCACTTTTTATTAACTGTCAAATTGTAATTGCTTCACTAGGTCCGCGTCTAAAAAGAAAAATAGAGCTATAAACAAAGGAATATGTTTGTGCAAGTAGACGGCCGATCGATGTCTCACCTGGAAGTTTAGCAGGATGGGTGTAGCATATGCCGTACTCGCTGTCGATGGTTGGTATGAACAAATAGATGAGAGGCTGAGATCTTGCGCTGTCAGCGCTCAGTTTGGCCTCAAGGTGCTCGATCAGCTCCTGATCCGTGGGATTAAACTTGACGCCAGCCGGCAGCACCGGCCAATCCTTCTTGGACTTGCATCGGTTAATTCCAGTTAAATGGTACTTAGTGTATGATCAATAGAATGTTTTAAGTAAATGATGAAAGTTTTCAACAGATAAGTGGTACTCCAAATCTGAAGTCCACAATACCCGAACAAACTGGGGTCTCGGCTTCATTACTACATGCAGACCCTAAAGACTTGAAAACCCCCATAAAGATCGAAATCATCATACAGGGCGACGGGACGAATACTCACAGGAGCGGCCTCGCTGGTTCCTTCCTTCATCCGGCTAGCTTGAAGAGCATCCTTGTTGAGATCGATTTTTTCAGCGTCTTCCTTTTAACTACTTGCAATGAAGTATAGCAATTCCAGTAGCTCATCGCTCATCGTACCAAATGGATCGGAACAAGGCGGCGGCTCGGAGGCGGGGAGACCGGGAGAGAATGGGAGAGTGATTTTGTAGAGAATGCGAGAGTGTTGTTGTAGTACGAGAGGGGTGAGGCTCACTTTGGTGAACCGAACACGACGTCGGGTCTCTTGTGTCACCTCACGCGCAGCGTGTTGTCATGTCAATTCAATGTGAGGACATGATGAATAATTTGACCGACGTATGCTAGTACTACTGTCCTACTTACTGGTCGTATTTAGTGTCACATTTTAACCATAGGTTTAACTAACAAAATGTCAATGCATGTCGCCGAAAATTATACCATTGGAAACTATGTTCAAATATGAATCCAACGATATAATTTTTCGTGACATGCATTAACATTTAGTTAGTTAAATTTATGGTCAAAATTTGACACAAATTACGAAGGGGACCAATAAACCAGAAGGGAGGTAATATAGTACGAGTAGCGCAATACACGGTATAGAGGACTATTACAAATTTAGAAATGGAGTATGAAGTTACAAGGTTGTGCGACAGACTTTGTAGGCTACATGAGTAATACAAAATATAATTCCCATTGGACAACACTTTCACCAACAAGTATGCACTTGAAGTCTAATTGATATATATATGGCTTCTGCACAACATCTCCATCATCATTATAAGTACATCCTACGCAGGTGAGTTAGGATGCACTTGATCCCAGAAAGGTATCTATCCTTCAAACTAACTATAGTACATAATATCCAACAAAAGAGGGTCATGCTACAGCAGCAGGATACATGACTCAGTCTAGATATCACTACGAATCAAGTTGTGCATATTTGCTGTTGGCATGAACCACATCGTCGCATGTCGGGTTTGCAAAAGCCATTCATCTCTTGGAAGCTTGATGCCTTTCATACACTGAAGATCATCTGGCAACAAGCTGTGTCGATGAATCTCTGGATATGGTGATTCATGAAACCCATGGTACGATGTGTAAACACAATTCCCCCTGGCGATTGGAAGTTGCATAGCACGGTAATCATCGCCGGTGATACGATCGATGATTGGTTGGATGATCGGATAATTGAGCCCGAGGAACATGGAGTGGTTGCCGAGGCTGTAAACCCGCCTCCAGTTGAATACGCCTGGCCCAACGGAGCTGGGATCTTTCTCGAACACGAAGCAGCCATAGCCATCACAGTAACGAATGCCCCAGGCATTGTACTGCATGTGGTTTGATGAAATGGTTTGGTCAATTTGGTACGTGTGAATGAGCATCAAATGACCGCCTTCAATTAAACGAGCGATAAACCACCACCCATTGACTTCTATATTTCTAGGTCCTGGAATTATGAAGGCCAGCGCACTTGCGTCTGCTGCAACAAATCAAATTGGAGACCAAAAGGACAAAAATATACAATCATGTTCAGAGTATGTGTGGAATTAAGATTATTATAACAGTGACACAGATCATAGCCAGAGAATTGCAATGCCGTGGTCATCATCATACCCCAAATTAAAAAAATTAATCCAATGGCTTTCATATTCTAGAAATATGTCATGGTTCAAACATCATGTAAAAATGAGAGGAAAACAGCTATGACATGGCCTACTCATATTCTACCATAGCTGTTACTACTGTTCTCATATCAACTCTAACAATAACATGCGTGGTTATAAAAATCTTGGAAATGAGAGTAACATATAGCAATCATGAGGTTATACTCATAATATCTATTATAACAATCATTAGATGCCAATTGTTCTCATATTAACTCTAACAGTAACATGTGTGGTCATAAAAATCTAGGAAACGAGAGGAACATATAGCAATGATGTGGTTATAGACATACTATCTATTCTAAATTTCTGACAATCAACAGGCAGTCGTATTCATAAGGTAAAGATGAGATGAGATAGAACAATTACACGACGATAGATTCCACCAGTGTATGCAGCCAATCTATGTGTCGACCGCGTAAACGATGCCATCGTGCACTATAGCATCAGACAGAAATGGAGGGTCAACAGGATTAATGATGAGCCATAACCATGTATGGCGACCGAATTTCAGATAGACTATCCCATGTCGAACAAGGCAATGAGCTTGTAATCCATGTAGTCTTCTGATGGTGTGGGCACTTCGCAGATTACAACCTTCAGCAAACAGAGGTCGGACCAAAAGCTCGACGCGTCTCGTGCATAGTAGGCAGGAGTGTCCGGCGGGCCACGAGGCTCGATGCCGGCAGTATCCAACGATGGAAGGGTGATCTCTCGCTAGGTGTAGATATCCACGAGACGCCACAGACTACCGGATTGGTGGATGAGGACGATCCAGTTGGCCTTCATGCCCGCCCAGTAGTGGCCGCGCATGAAGGACAGGTGGGCGGGTAGTTGTAGCATGTCGAGGGGCACCACGACAACCTCCGTGGGATCGTCAAGTTGGTGTCTAGGCCACCTGCGAGGATCGGGCATCAGCAAGCAGGGTGTCTTGAAAAGGGCCGGCCGGTTGCAGACGAGTAGACAGTACATAGACACCGAGCATGCGGCCAGACGCACAGTGCTGAGTAGGTCCATACGATTACAGATCTGCTCCAAGAGAACATCGGGGAGGGAATTCCAATCGCGGCTCTGCGTGTCAGTCGGTTCTGCCATAGGGTTTTTTTAGGGCGCTGAGTGATTGGGGTTTTCAGTGCCTGCGAGCGATCAGAGAAGTGGATTCGGGCGGGCAAGCGAAGAAGATGGCGTGTGTGGCCGAGCAGTGAGCGGGGGGGGATATGGTACGCGCGAGCTACCGAGGAAGATGGCGCGGGTGGGCGAGCAGTGAGTGGGGGGAAATGGTGTGCGGCCAACGATGGGGAAGAGAGGAGGAAGAAGAGGGAAAGACGGGCAAGAAAGTGCATTAAATCTCAATTCTACTAGTACTACTACCAGGATATACCGTCCTTCAGAGTGTAAATAGTTAAGCCGATGACATGTGGGTCTACCTGAAGAGGGCCCATATGTCAATTAATGGAAGAGAGAGGTGCGTAGGCGTATTTGCGGAAGCATGCTCCATTGGCAAACATGATGGCAGTATAGGGTAAGGCTAATTTAGTAACACCAACACGCTGGTTCAGCTTATTAATTAAGTGTCCCATCTGCTGCAGCGTGTATTGTCACTTCACTGTGCAGACTAGTTGAATAGTTCTCTCTGACCGAGATGGGGAATAATGGATCACCAAGACATCCTATCTACAGTATCCCTATGCCTCTACTCTCATCCTATCCAACAAGATGAAACATTGGCCAAGGCACCCGGCGCCAATAATGTAGGAGTACTACTAGTATTTTGTGTCAAACTTTGACCATCTATTTAACTAATAAAATGTTAATGCATGTCACCAAAAATCATATCACTGGATTCACATTTGAACATAGTTTTTAATGGTATAGTTTTTTATGACATGCATTGACACTTTGTTAGTTAAATTTATGGTCAAAATTTTACACTAAGTACGAAGGGGACCAATAAACTAGGACGGAGGTTTATATACAGGTCAATAAAAAAATCATCAACCAAGGTAGTACTAAATGATGAGTGCCCGAAGAATTTTTTCCGAAAGTACTCAATAATGGGCTCGTTTTCCTCAAGAAAATTGTGTTTATGAACGTATTAATTGCAATGCATGCGTGAGGAACAAAAGACCAGAACTTTTACACTCATTGGTGAGTTTTCTCTTAATTCTTGCATGCAATGTTTCAATGAAGCTTGAAATATGAACATGTCAATGGGAGGGAGTAAAAGCCTCATGCATGCATGCATGCGTGCAACATGGAACACTCACACGTACACATGCACGCACGAAACACTCACGCATCCATGCGGCACACTGCACATGACGCAACACACACGCTCACGCTCAAGTGTTCAACCTACTCCCTCCGTCCGTGAAAGACTGTACATATAGAGATTTACACATTGACCAAGAGGAACCGGAACTTCATGGCATAATTAATGCCCAAAGGTAGCAGACTTATGTGTGCATGCCACCATTGAGAGAAGAAGATTAAATGACGGTTGTTGCATGCTATAATTAAGGATAGACATGCAGCCTATAGCTAAAGCACAAGTTGGTGCAATAGTCAATCAATACCGATTAGATTAAAAGGCTAAGTGCATTCGAAGTGTAGATGTACACTCTTTGTTGGAAAATTTTCTAAGACTAGCCAAAGTGGGAGTAACTTCAGCAGTAACATCGAGTCCAACTCAGCAAATTTTCTTACGTGGCAATGAGTTAATGAGGAGAGAGGTAGTTTGAGTAACTTAGCAATATGAGTCCCAGTGCAATACGAGTCTATAACCAAATAAATGAAGCTTTGTTACTACCCACTATGAAGGTAGTGTATGTTACTCTCCATTTATGCTAGATGTACAGTTTTTCACGGACCGAGCGAGTACACGTGCATGCACTCACATAAACAGCCAGGGTGGTTTGCGCGCAAGGGTTGGACTCCTGTCACGCCTGCGTAAAGTTTTGTTTAACTGATTTCTTTGCTCTGCCAACTGACAGGTGGGACCTAGAAACCATGTGTCGATTTAACCAGTCAACAAAGTGCCACGTCGACTATGTGGCCGGTCAGCAGGGTGCAATACGGTGCTCTACGGTGAGCTAGTGACCGTATAATCACCGCAAAACTATATAGTGACCGTAATGAGCATATTCTTACATACGTTGACCGCCAGTGTATTTTTCTCATTTCAAATTATAACTAGAAAGGATGCAATATGGACTAGTACTACTTTGATGTGTCCCGTCAACTCGCAGAATGAGGATAAGCTTGCTTACTACGCCCCCTCCCTCGCCCACGCGCGGTGGCTCGTAGGACGAGGAGAAGCTTGCTTACTACGTACGCCTACACCCTCTCCCTCGCCCACGTGCGTGGTGGCTCGCAGAACGAGGAGAGGGTTTTGACTACAGCACCCTCTCCCTCTCCCTCGCCCTCTCCCTCTCGGTGGACGTGCAGCAGTTCATTTGGTGTCAGATTGCCAGAAGCATATTGTACTGACATTGTTGGACCTTCCAAAGAGGCGAAGAGCCAAGTGCAAGGTTCACAGGAGTATGAACCGTTGAACCTCCCGAAGAGGCGAAGAGCCAAGTGCAAGGTTCATAGGAGTTGTCATCCTAGGACTACAACTATAGCAAATGATCGCTACTGTATGATGCCGCCACGTCACCTACAGCCAAAGCTGTGCAACCTTTTTTTCTCACAGAGCGTGTTGGAGCCCGTGCAACAGCCACACAATTTGCACGTACACATAACACATTTACTAGTAAAAAGTTCTAAAGGACAAATGCCAGCATGCCACACAAGTTCATCTCCACTTCATGTGATAAATTTGTGCACGACTACTCTACATATATTTACAGCGCTACCATTCACAATTTACCATACTCCACCTACACGTTATAGATGGGCTCCATGTCCATGTCCTCCTCTAGGTTCCAGTCCCAGGTGTTCTTCATAGATGTCACGATCCATAGCGGTGGGCAACGGGAATCATTGTCGCAGCTTTCTAGTCCGGTTCCACATGATGGAGACTCATCCAAGCTGAAGCGGCATAAATCAGGGATAGCGTGTCCTAGCATGTCGTTCATCCGGCAGTGCGCACGGAAGACACAACCATGCTTCATGAATGGCAGGCCTTCGGTGTCGTGCACGGAAGGTGGCATCTGCTTCACAATTCGGTAGTTGTCCCCAATGAAAAGCGAGTACTCTCCAAGAGTGTTCCTCGGCACCCACATAGCATCACGGGGGTCGAACTCGGCGCCGTTCATCTGGTACATGCGGCATCTCAGATCTGGACACATGGTGACATACATGGTCAAGGTCCATGCATGATAATGTTGTGCTCAAATATGGCGGTCAGTAATATTGTGCCGCAAGTAGTACTACTCCAGTATAGAGGAAGTAAAATAACCGGCTTATTATATATAGCCACTCCTGGCTACATGGATGAGATAGTAAGACATGGAAAAACAAAAATGGTGGGAGCTAGTGGGTTCAAGTCTTCAAGGGCCTAGCTAGCTATACGCGTCCTCTAAGGTAGAAAGTACTTGTACTCCTTACTACTACAATGAAAGAGAAGGCGAGAGGGTTAAAAAAATTAATACCAAATTGTAGTACTAGTACTAGTAAACATGTCCCAGTCAAGAAAAGAAAAGAACTAACAAGTACTACTACTCTAACACACAACAATGAGAAAATGGAATACCTGGGTAGATGGTGACGGTCCGATCGTGGTAGATCGTGTGACCATGTTGCACATCAGTGGTACCATGGGTAACGACTGCTAAGATAGTCGATCCTAATATGCCAAAGTCAGCTACAAGGTTCCAGGTTAGGCCGAATCACGGATGCAAATGCACATCCAGGATCGGCGAACTAATTTTGATTGGGGGATGACTGGTCCTTGCAAAATAATGGAGTACCGTTAGGGATGCAAATGATGGTTTGTGCATTCCGTTTGTAATCTCCCGTACAGTAGGATGGCAACCAGATGAAACAAGTCCCCTGGCTTGTCACCGCGAAGATGCGGCCTACATGGCACACGGCGTCTTCGAACGTGTAGGGGTACGAATCTGCTGGGGCCAACATGTGCCAGCCTCTGCCGTTACTGCCTTTTACATTGATGGCAATCCTTATGTCGAACACCGCGATGAGATAGTAATCGTCGTAGCTGCGTCGCTTTGTCGGCGGGTCCGCAATTGCTATCTTCTTCAATCTCATGTAGGCATCATCATATGTATTCAAGCCCAGCCAGTCCGGAAGGCTGATCCCCATGGTGGAGAAGGGGTCTACGGGAACGGCCGCATTGCTGTGGATGCTGTGTAAAATAATGGTTGTATCCGGCCGGAGGTATGCAAGCCAATCTCCGTTGGCACCAACCTAGACCTATATATAAGACGGTGGGCAGCGGAGAAATTATGGGATGGAATAACTAAGTACTATATTTAGAATATACACTACATGATCAAAATCCATGACTGACCTGCTCATCGAACAAAATCCGACTCCCTCTCAATGTCGGCAACTCTAGTGGAGTCAACATGCAACCACGGCCAGGTAGCGGTGGACTATTCGACGGATTGTCCCATAGAATAACCTTCTGCTCGAGAACGCATGGAAGACCAACAAGCATGGCCTTTTCCCAAGCCTGTTTACGCACCGTCTTAAAATAGTTGGTGCAGGAAGCACCAAGTCTTGCGGCAGTGAGGACGTCGGAGCGGCGTGCGAATTCTCCCAGAGGATCGTCATCCAAGGTCTCCCAGCCCCGATGAGGAGGAGAACCACCTGGCGAATCCATGGCAGTAGCGGCGAATTGCCTTGGTCTCTTCGGCGGGAAGGGAACTGGCGAGGAGGAGGAGATAAGAGCGTAACCATCGTAAAGGAAGTTATGTGGGCACGCATAGTGGTAGTGCGATGGTACGGCTATTATTTACTTACGTAGTACTGTAGCAGTAGTACTTTCTCAACTAGTAGTGCGATGTACTATATTTCTATAGTTCACCAGTTTTGAACTCTTGAATCTCAAGGCCAAGGAGCTATAGTCGCAAGTGGAGGGTACTACTGTTCTCTAGAACCATCGCCGTACTATCAATGCAGGGAAAGTACACCTGCGTAGTGCATACTCTCCGTGCTCTATTCAAGCGCGTAGCTGGCCTACTCAGCCACTCCTCTCACGCACACACTATCAGCCTATTTATCAACGACAGTTACTGTGGGGACAGAACATTTGAGTTCTTTGATACAGCGAGACTAGGCTTTTCGCTTCCATTTGTGGAGGTGTAATGGATCTCGTCGAACTTTGTTTGTTGGTCCTTCCTTCTTTATGAATGAGATGAGGCAAAGCTTTTGCCTCCGTTTCAAAAAAAATCACATCAAGAGGAATTTTTTTTATGGAGTTTAGAGCCGATAATGGAATGAAGTCCATGCGTGCAACGCCACAAGCTACAGAGTAGTAGCACTTTACGTACAGAGCCATATTGCACAGTTGCCAATGCCACGCCAGGCTTTTCCGGCTCCTTGGGCTTAATTGGGAGGCGCTAGTAAATATGGTAGCTGATGAGGACGCAGCAAGCGAGGTGCAGCTAGGGCGAGCATCCAGGCGAGAAAGGTTGCACGGTGTGAATTGATATACAGGAGTGCTACTACTTTACGCAGTAGTACTAGTCTCTACTCTTATAAAAAATAGAGTTGGTGATGATGGTGTGCCTGCCATCCTGCAATATAGGCCATCTGATTTATATCTGACGAATAGGAAGGAAACTATGGCAATTTTGCAAAAAGGTACCCACACCCCTCTCCACATTTACAAATAAGGCCTTCCCTCATTCATCCTTTTCTCCCACAAGATAAACTACTCATACAAATGCATCTTGATGTTCCGTGCAACACATGGGCATCTTGCTAGTACTACTCTAGTACGCGAGCCACGAGATGATGGGAGGGAAACCCCGTTCACGTGGTTGGGCTATCCAGTGCACCCACATTGTGGTGCGACACGTCCGTTCGACTTCAAAAGTCAAACTACCAGTGTACAATAATGGCTCGCATCGAGGTTAATATTTTAAAAAAGGCCGCCGTGCGTTCGGCCGGGATTGAACCCACAAAATGAGCTATACACTCCCGCGACCACTAGTAGTACAACGCAACCTAGAATCGCCTTTTGTCGCTAGTACATTGTTCCTTACAAGAAACCACTACCAAGAAACTACCACTTTCCAACCAGCCCTACCAAGAAACCACTACTCTACAAAAATTAGCAAAAACACACCGAAATTTTCTTAATCCGTCGCAATAAACTACCAAGTGTCGTTATAGGCACGTTTCAACCCATGTCGCCCCTTAAATCAACGCCGTCTATTTGACCGGCAAGTTAGGCGTTATGACTTGTGGGACCTACATGTCAGTCTGGACAAAAATCCCCGAGTGACCTCCTACCTCCGGCCCATCCACCTAGTCATCCTCGGCCATGGGACGCAGCTACCGCCGCCGGTAGAAGGCGATGTCAAAAGCGCCGGCGGCGCGGAGCCCATCTTGCAGCAGCCTGGATGCCAGCTCCGTGCGGCGCTCACGGCCGCTAGCTATCCAAGCTAGCACACACCCTGTGATGTCTACTACAGAACTTATTCTTCTATACTCGTGTTGGGCCTCCAAGCGCAGAGTTTTGTAGGACAGTAGAAAATTTCCCTCAAGTGGATGACCTAAGGTTTATCAATCCGTGGGAGGCGTAGGATGAAGATGTTCTCTCTCAAACAACCCTGCAACCGAATAACAAAAAGTCTCTTGTGTCCCCAACACACCAAATACAATGGTATTTTGTATAGGTGCACTAGTTCGGTGAAGAGATGGTGATACAAGCGTAGTAATGATAGTAGATATTGATTTTGTAATAGGAACAATAAAAAACAGCAAGGTAGCAATTGATAAAACAGAGCACAAACGGTATTGCCATGCTTGAAAATGAGGCCTAGGGTCCATACTTTTGCTAGTGCAATCTCTCAACAATGCCAATATAATTGGATCATATAACCATCCCTCAACGTGCGATGAAGAATCACTCCAAAGTTCCTATCTAGCAGAGAACATAAGAAGAAATTGTTTGTAGGGTACGAAACCACCTCAAAGCTATTCTTTCCGATCAATCTATCCTAGTGTTTGTACTAAAATAACACCAAGCTATTCTTTCCGATCGATCTAACCAAGAGTTCGTACTAAAATAACACCATATGATACACATCAACCAACTCTAATGTCACCTAGATACTCCAATGTCACCGCGAGTATCCGTGAGTTGATTATGCGATATGCATCAAACAATTTCAGATTCATAATACTCAATCCAACACAAAGAACCGCAAAGAGTGCCCCAAGATTTCTACCGGAGAAACAAAGACGGGAACATGCATCAACCCCTATGCATAGATTACCCCAATGTCACCTCGGGAATCCGCGAGTTGAGTGCCAAAACACATATCAAGTGAATCAATATGATACCCCATTGTCACCATGGGTATTCATAGCAAGACATATATCAAGTGTTCTCAAATCCATAAAAGTATTCAATCCGATAAAACGAAATCTCAAAGGGAAAACTCAATTCATCACAACAAGATAGAGAGGGAGAAACACCATATGATTCAACTATATTAACAAAGCCCGCGATACATCAAGATCGTGTCATCCAGAACAAGAGAGAGAGAGAGAGAGAGATTAAACACATAGCTACTAGTACAAACCCTCAGCCCCGAGGGTGGACTACTCCCTCCTCATCATGGTGGCCGCTGGGATGATGAAGATGGCCACCGGTGATGATTTCCCCCTCTGGCAGGGTGCCAGAACAGGGTCTAGATTGGTTTTTCATGGCTACAGAGGCTTGCGGCGGCGGAACTTCTGATGTAGGGTTACCCCGAGGGTTTTTGGAATATCTGGCAATTTATAGGGCGAAGAGGCGGTGCGGGAGGCTACCGAGGTGGGCACAACCCACCAGGGCGCGCCTGGGCCCCCAGGCGCGCCCAGGTGGGTTGTGCCCCCCCTCGGGGCACCCCTCTGGTACTTCTTTGGCCCATGTTGTGTCTTCTGGTCCATAAAAATTCTCCAAAACGTTTCGCTGCGTTTGGACTCCATTTGGTATTGATTTTCTGCGATGTAAAAAACAAGCAAAAAACAGCAACTGGCACTGGGCACTATGTCAATAGGTTAGTCCCAAAAAATGATATAAAGTTGCTATAAAATGATTGTAAAACATCCAAGAATGATAATATAATAGCATGAATACTTCATAAATTATAGATACGTTGGAGACGTATCAGCATCCCCAAGCTTAATTCCTACTCGTCCTCGAGTAGGTAAATGATAAAAGAAATAATTTATGAAGTGTGAATGCTAGCAAAGTGCATAAGTTTGATCAATGATAATTTCAATCACTTTTCCTAGCATCATAACAGCAATTCTTTCTCATAGAACTTCTCATGTTAAAGTAGCAACCAATTCACATGTTAAGGTTCAAACAATGAATTCTCTTGATACTCAACAACCTATATTCTTAGTCACCAAACAATTGCAATTCAACTTATTCAACAGACTCTAAGTAAGAGCTCCACATACTCAATCATCATATAGTCTTGTATGATTGCTAGTACTCAAAGCATATTCTTAGAACAAATGGTATCCATCGAACACAGAGAAAGATAGGGGCTTAATATTTTGCCTCCCAACTCATTTATCATAGAGATAATTGTCAACAATAATAAATCATGATCAAATATATTTGACTGGTCATATGTGCCTAGATCTTTCCCCACCACATGATGCTTACCAACTAGATAATAATTGAGGTTGAAATGAGAATGCATTCTATTAACTCTTGCATAAAAGTAAATACTGAAAAGTAAAAGATAGGCCCTTCGCAGAGGGAAGCAGAGGTTGTCATGCGCTTTTTATTTTTGGATGCCCAAGCTCTTAATGCAAAGGAACGCCATGTTATATTGCCCCTTATGATAGCAACCTTTATTATGCAGTCCGTCACTTTTATTACTTTGCCATCACAAGTTCGTACAACGCTCAATTTTCCCTTAAAATAAAAGATCAAACATATTTAGGAGCAATTTTTATTGCTTTATGCACCGATGACAACTTACTTGAAGGATCTTATTCAATCCATAGGTAGGTATGGTGGACACTCGTGGCAATAAACTGGGTTTAAGGGTTTTTGGATGCACAAGTAGTATCTCTACTTAGTACTAATTTTTGGCTAGCAAAAGATCCTAGGCAAACACCACATGTTGGAGGATCCATAACAATATAACTTCTATGCAAATATACACAACCATAACTCATTATGTTGTCTTCCTTGTCCAACTTCAACTAATTTTCTCAAGTTTGAAAATAATTAATGGGTATTCACAATCCTAGAAGATGTCCAAGATAATATATTTGTATGTGTAAGTTCTCTTCCTTATACTAACCATTCATGAATTGCTTGTATGACCAATATCGTGATTGTCAAGCTTCAAAAGATTTCACTTCCTAAACCCAATATGAAGCTATCACTAGGCATGATATGAACATATAATTTCAACTTCATGAAATTCAATTCATTCAACAATTTACTCATAGGATATAAGTGAAGCACAAGAGTAAATGACAAGCTACTCCAAAAAGATAAAAGTGAAGATCAAGCGAGTAGTTAAGTAAATAGGTAGCTATTTGAGGACTCTCTCTTATTTAGAAACTTTCAGATCTAAGTATTTTATTAAAACAGCAAGAAAAACAAAATAAAATTACATTCCAATAATAGCACACATCATGTGAAGAAGCAAAAACTTAGGCTCAACCGAGGCTAACCAATAATTGTTGATGAAGAAAGGTGGGATGCCTACCGGGGCATCCCCAAGCTTAGATGCTTGAGACTTCTTGAAATATTATCTTGGTATGCCTTGGGCATCCCCAAGATTGAGCTTTTGTGTCTCCTTAATTCCTTTTATATCATGGTTTCCCTAAATCTCAAAAACTTCATCCACACAAAACTCAACAAGAACTCGTGAGATAAGTTAGTATAAATCAACGCAACACCTTATCATTCTCTACTATAGCAAATCACTAAAATTATTATTAAACATTGCATGCTAAATTCCTCTGCATATTCAATACTTCCATCCTCAAATAGAATCATTAAACAAGCAAACATAAGCAAACAATCCAAACATAACAGCAATCTGTCTAAACAGGATAGTCTGTAAAGAGTGCAATTGTACTCACACTTCCCTAACTCCAAAAATTCTAAAAATTTACCACACTGTATAAAATTTATCAGATATTATGGTGCAAAATTTTTCAACATTTTATCACAAATTTTCTCAGGAATTTTTGCAACAGCGAGAAACTTTCTGTTTTGAAATAGCAACATGTAGACTTGCAAAATAAGCATGGTAAAGGCCATCCTTGATATTTTTATTGAGATGAAAGATGCAAAATATTATTATAAATAACAGAAAACAAATAAAAATGAAATAAAATGACGCTCCAAGCAAAACACATATCATGTGACGAATAAAAATATAGCTCCAAGTGAGGTTACCGATAATGTCGGAGACGAAAGAGGGGATGCCTTCCGGGGCATCCCCAAGCTTAGTTGCTTGGATATTCCTTGAATATTACCTTGGGGTGCCTTGGGAATCCCCAAGCTTAGGGTCTTGTCACTCCTTATTCTCCTCATATCGATATCTCACCCAAACTTGAAAACTTCAACCACACAAAACTTATCGAAACTTCGTGAGATGGGTTAGTATGATAAAGATAAATCATTCACATTGGTACTGTCAAGATAAGATTCATAATTGTTCTCACACAATGCCTACTTTACCCTACAATTTCTACAACTTATATTAAGCAATATAAGCCATGGAAACCATAAAACAAGCAAACTATGCATTGAAAACAGAATCTGTCAAAAACAGAACAGTACGTAAAGATCTGAATTAAGGTAATACTTATGTAACTCATAAAATTATGAAACTTTTGGAAAACGTAGGAAATTTGTAGATAAATCATATTTAAAAAATTCAGAGTTTTTTGATTCTGCAGTTAATTCAAAAAATTCTGTTACGGGAAGCAAAAGTTTCTGTTTTTGCACAGAATCAAGTCAACTACCATCCATACTATCCCAAAGGCTTTTCTTGGAACTTTATTGAAACAAAAGCTATAAAACATGATTACTACAGTAGCCTAATCATGTTAACACACAAAAACAGTAGGTAAAAGTGTTGGGTTGTCTCCCAACAAGCGCTTTTCTTTAATGCCTTTTTAGCTAGGCATGATGATTTCAATGATGTTCACATAAAAGATAAGAATTGGAACATAACGGGAGCATCATGAAGCATATAACTAGCACATTTAATCCTAACCCACTTCCTATGCATAGGTATTTGGTGAGAAAATAATTTTAGGGAGCAAGAATCAACTAGCATAGGAAGGCAAAACAAGCAAAACTTCAAGATTTTCAACACATAGAGAGGAAACATGGTATTATTGCATTATGTAAAAGCATATATTCCCCTCTCATAATAATTTTCAGTAGCATCATGAATGGATTCAACAATATAGCTATCACATAAAGCATTCTTTTCATGATCCACAAGCATAGAAATTTTCTTACTCTCCACATAAGCAAATTTATTCTCATGAATAGTGGTGGGAACAACCTCAACAAAATAACTATCATGAGAAACTTGATTGGGAAAATTGAAATCATGATGACAAGTTTCATGGTTGTCATTACTATTTATAGCATACATGTCATCACTATAGTCATCATAAATAGGAGGCATGCTTTCATCATAGTAAATATTCTCATCAAATCTTGGGGGACTGAAAATATCATCTTCATCAAACGTAGCATCCTCAAGCTTATGGCTTTTCATATCATTAGCATCATGGATATTCAAAGAATTCATACTAAAAACATTGGAATCATGCTCATCATTCAAAGATTTTTTTTCAAACATTTTATAGAATTATTCCTCTATCAATTGAGCACAATTTTCCTTTCCATCATTTTCACGAAAGACATTATAAAGATGAACAATATGATGCAACCTCAATTCCATTTTTTTGTAGTTTTCTTTTATGAACCAAACTAGTGATAAAACAAGAAACTAAAAGATTCAATTGCAAGATCAAAAGATATACCTTCAAGCACTCACCTCCCCGGCAACGACACCAGAAAAGAGCTTGATGTCTACTACACAACTTGTTCTTGTAGACTCGTGTTGGGCCTCCAAGCTCAGAGTTTTGTAGGACAGTAGCAATTTTCCCTCAAGTGGATGACCTAAGGTTTATCAATCCGTGGGAGGCGTAGGATGAAGATGGTCTCTCTCAAACAACCCTGCAACCGAATAAAAAAAAGTCTCTTGTGTCCCCAACACACCAAATACAATGGTAATTTGTATAGGTGCACTAGTTCGGCGAAGAGATGGTGATACAAGCATAGTAATGATAGTAGATATTGATTTTTGTAATAGGAACAATAAAAAACAGCAAGGTAGCAATTGATAAAATGGAGCACAAACGGTATTTCAATGCTTGAAAATGAGGCCTAGGGTCCGTACTTTCGCTAGTGCAATCTCTCAACAATGCTAATATAATTGGATCATATAACCATCCCTCAACGTGCGATGAAGAATCACTCCAAAGCTCCTATCTAGCGGAGAACATAAGAAGAAATTGTTTGTAGGGTACGAAACCACCTCAAAGCTATTCTTTCCGATCAATCTATCCTAGAGTTCGTACTAAAATAACACCAAGCTATTCATTCCGATCGATCTAACCAAGAGTTCGTACTAAAATAACACCATATGATACACATCAACCAACTCTAATGTCACCTAGATACTCCAATGTCACCGCGAGTATCCGTGAGTTGATTATGCGATTTGCATCAAACAATTTCAGATTCATAATACTCAATCCAACACAAAGAACCGCAAAGAGTGCCCCAAGATTTCTACCGGAGAAACAAAGACGAGAACATGCATCAACCCCTATGCATAGATTACCCCAATGTCACCTCGGGAATCCGCGAGTTGAGTGCCAAAACACATATCAAGTGAATCAATATGATACCCCATTGTCACCACGGGTATTCATAGCAAGACATACATCAAGTGTTCTCAAATCCATAAAAGTATTCAATCCGATAAAACAAAATCTCAAAAGGAAAACTCAATTCATCACAACAAGATAGAGAGGGAGAAACACCATATGATCCAACTATATTAACAAAGCCCGTGATACATCAAGATCGTGCCATCAAGAACACGAGAGAGAGAGAGATTAAACACATAGCTACTGGTACAAACCCTCAGCGCCGAGGGTGGACTACTCCCTCCTCATCATGGTGGCCACCGGGATGATGAAGATGGCCACCGGTGATGATTTCCCCCTCCGGCAGGGTGCCGGAACGGGGTCTAGATTGGTTTTTCATGGCTACAGAGGCTTGCGGCAGCGGAACTTCTGATATAGGGTTACCCCGAGGGTTTTTGGAATATTTGGCAATTTATTGGGCGAAGAGGCGGTGCGGGAGGCCACCGAGGTGGGCACGACCCACCAGGGCGCGCTTGGGCCCCTAGGCGCGCCCATGTGGGTTGTGCCCCCGTCAGGGCACCCCTCTGGTACTTCTTTGGCCCAAGTTGTGTCTTCTGGTCCATAAAAATTCTCCAAAAAGTTTCGCTGCATTTGGACTCCGTTTGGTATTGATTTTCTGTGATGTAAAAACGAGCAAAAAATAGCAACTGGCACTGGGCACTATGTCAATAGGTTAGTCCCAAAAAATGATATAAAGTTGCTATAAAATGATTGTAAACATCCAGGAATGATAATATAACAGCATGAATACTTCATAAATTATTGATACGTTGGAGACGTATCACCCTGCTGGATGCATCCAGCTACTTGTCTGCAAGGTTTGCTAGCTAGGTTGGCACGGTTGTCCGGCGGCTTGCT
This sequence comes from Thinopyrum elongatum, assembly GCA_011799875.1. Taxonomy (NCBI): domain Eukaryota; kingdom Viridiplantae; phylum Streptophyta; class Magnoliopsida; order Poales; family Poaceae; genus Thinopyrum; species Thinopyrum elongatum. Next base: position 526,674,767 of record CM022299.1, read on the forward strand.
CGCATGCGCTGCGCTAAGGCCAGCCATCTGGCTCGAGGGAAGGCCAGCGCGATGGCTTGGTCACACGTGAGCCATGCTAGGACCAGCCAGGCAACCCGTGCAGAAGCCAGCGCGGCGTCCGGCCCGTTCGGCGGAGCGGCGGCCAACTCGCTCATCACCGGTGCCACCGGCAAACACGCATAAGAACTGTTTGAAGTAATGTTCTGGAAAATAACGATTGGAGGAGGAAGAAGAGGATAGAAGGTCAGATATGGGTCCCTCGTGTCAACGGTCATACAAATGGTGTTGGTTTAAGGTGCCTCGTCAGCACGGACGTGTGGGCCAACCCTGTCATAAACGGGTTTAAACGAGCCTAATCGGCACTAGGTAGTAGTTTTTTGGCGTGCATTACGAAATTTTGGGTATGATTTTGCTATTTTTTGTACAATAGTTTCTTCCTAGGGCTGGTTGAAAGTGGTAGTTGTTTGTTAAATACTCTACATACTGTAAGTAGGAGTGAAAGTTAAGCTTTGGAAGCCAAAAAGCATGGCTAGTTACATAGTGCCTATGTGTACGTAATTCAAACTAAATATCGACCATGAGTGACTAATATCTTGATGGAAAACTCGAAACTATGGAAATACTAGCAATTTTTTTTTGCATGGTTGGAAATACTAGCAATGTGCACGTGCGTTGCAACGGATCATAATTAGAATAATACTTATTCACAAACTTGATAGAAAACACTCTAATTTTGATATACATATATCACTAAAAATATATTATGTTTCAATCAGAATATACTCCTTGGGCTATTTTGGTGAGGTGAGGGAGGGATGTGGTTGGTTTTAAGAAACTAATTAAGGGGTTTTCTGCAATTTGGGTAGAGAAGTGGGATGTTGTTGAGAAAAGGCAACAACTTACCTCACAGTCGTTAGATGTAGATCTAATGGTCAGAAATGACGGATGGCAGACACACCATCATCACCAACTAAGTCTTCTGTAGGAGTACTAGCAAGATGCCCGTGTATTGCACGGAGCATCAAGATTTTTTTTTTATAAAACACTTGTTGTGATTGACCCATGCGGGAGTAATCCCATGTGTAAAAACCAATGATATCTCGAGAAAGAGGAGAGATAAGGTGAGGAGGAGTGGGGCGTGGTGGTGATTAGTGGTCGGACTGAGCGGAGGCATGGGGATGGACGACGCTGGCAGCGACCACCATGCCAGATTGTTCTAGAGGCTTCCTTTTTTAATTGCTCAACAATGAGGTTGTGAGAGATAATGATGAACGAGGGAAGGCCTTGTCTGCAAATGTGGAGAGAGGTGCGGGTATCTTTTAGTTTCCTTTCTATTCATCAGATATAGATCGGACGGTCTATATTGCAAGATGGCAGGCATACCATCATCACCAACTCGGTTTTTTTATAAGAAGAGATATAAGTATAGAGATACAAACATATTATCGATACTTGTTTCCATAAACTTGGATCTACATTCTATTCAACGGCTGAGCATGTGGGGCCTTAGCACGATGACTTCCCGACTGCGTAAAACAAAGGTTTTCCCGTCGCCGATAAGGGGGGGGGGTGACGGCGGCGCGCTTTCGGCTCGCTCTAGTCCTAGTAGTCATACTAGGTGGTCTATGGACATGTAGATTTTTTTTCACATCTCGTGTTCGTCGTACTGCCACGACTGTTGATGAGTAGATGGTAAGTTATTCACGAGAAAACCTTGGTTGAGTGTGTGTACGAGAGAGAGACAGCGCGTGCGTGTGTGATATGTAGAGACTGAGGCAATGATAAGAGATTCTTTGTGTCTCTGTGTGTGGAGGATAGAGAGAGACATGTGCATGGGGCTTTGTGTTGTGTAACGTGGAGACACATAGACATAATCAGAGAGTGAATGTGTGAGATACACATGCGGACATGGGGAGAGATGTGTGAGTTAGAGAGACGGAGAATTTTGGTGTGCATGTGAGCTAGAGAGAGAGGGGGATATATATATATATATACCCAGAGCTGGAGAGAATATGCAAGGGTGTGTGCCTTAAAAGAAGGATCCAGATATATGGGTGTTTGTGCGTGTTTGTGTGTGTTTGTGCGCGCCCGTGTGTGTGAGAGGGAGTGTGTGTATGTGGAGAAGAGAGATCACTAATGATGTAAACCTAGTAGGGAAGGGGGAATGGTGTGACATGTGTGTCCAAGAGAGAGAAAGGCATGTGTAGTAGCGGGATAGCATGGGTGCGGGCGGGGAGCAGACTATTTGGAAGAGACATCGAGTGTGTGTGGGAGAGGGGTGTGAAAGCGAGAGAGAGAGCGAGCGAGGGAGAGAGAGAGAGGAAGAGAGGGGTCGTTTATGTGCGGAAGTGGCGTATAGATAGGGAGACAAGGTTGATGTTGTTCGAAAGTGGCCAATATACAGAGACGCAAGGGATGTGAGTCATCGTGTGTGTGATAGAGAATTCATGAGAGATCTAGAATAGATGGCGTAGAGAACAACGTGCGAGATTGTGAACGATGATACACTAGGGAGCTATGGAAAGAGTCACGACATATATGTATATAGGGAAGGAGCTAGGTCGGGTCCGCATGTGGGAGAGATAGAAAGAGGAGAGTGGTGCACAAGGAGACAAAGGGTGCTTGTTTGTAGTGGGGGTGGTGAGTGAGGTGAGTGTGCGAGAACCACATAACTAGGGAGATAGACGTTTGGGGCGATGTTTTGTGCGTATGGGAAAGATACACTCCTATATAGTGCGTGTGCTTGGGAAAGAGAGATGCTAGGAGACCTAGAGAGTGGGGGAAGAGATGTGTGCATGCCCGATAGACAAAGTGATAGAGACCTATATCGGGGTCTGGACTTAGAAGAGAGAGGGGGTTAATGTGCTCCTGTGTTCGTGTCCGGGGGAGAGAACGACTTGTGGTGGGGGGGGGACGGGGTGGGTGGCTTCAGATAAAGAGTGAGGTGTCTATATTTGAGAGACTTAAGCCTAATTGAGATATATATGGTCAATAGTGTGTGCACTCATGGTTGATCAATTTGTTTCATAGTTTGGACTATGAGATAACGATACTTTTGAACATGCGTGATATACTTTGAAGTACTAGAATTACAAACCTAAGATTGGAACTTTGGAATTCGACTCCATTATTAGCTTTTGTAATTCATTTAAACGGAGGTACATTTTTTAAGCCGGGATTTCGTGATTTCAAATTCATATATCAAACCTAGAGATATACACATACGGGCATGTTCAAACCTTATAATCATCCACTTTATTCATACACATACACATTTTTGTTTTTGTCATCATATTTAGGATAAACGCATTTGGAATTTCATTTGAATTGGACCATATGATGGTATTTGCTTCCACTAGCTCAATGATCCATATTTGAATTGAATGGATAATCTAAGTTTCGAGTTGGAGACATTGATTTTCGAAACTTGCACTTTTTTTGCGTGCAAAACAAATAAATTCTCGGCCATGATATCATAGTCGGCCGTACAAGAGTAGAACACTTGATTTCAGCCGCCAAAAGCTTTCAAACTTCCTGCTCACATCGAAATATCTCGCGCCGGAAGGTTTAGCCCTGCGATATTCCTGTTTTACCCCTGCCACATGAACGAAAAAGGGCTGCTTTGGTAATTCCATTTTCCCCCTCTTTGCCCCCAACATTCTTCCCCAGATCCCCTCCCCTTCCCCTCCCCGCCTCCTCCCCCCCAACCATGCCAAGCTGCCGAATCTAGTCCTCCGCCGCAGCGGTGGACCTCACACCCCGCCGGATCTACCTTCCGCACCTTGGAACCCCCAACTGCCAACTCACCACTTCACCGGAGCCGCTTCAGCGACTGGCTTGTCCACTGCTCCAGATCTCCTTGACCGCCATCATGGTCCACTGCATCGGATCTGCTTCACCGACGCCCTCGTCCACCACAGTGTAGGCCCTTCACCGAATCCCTCGTCTGCCACATCGCTGGCCCTTCATACAAGCCCTCGTCTGCCGCAACAGATCCGCCTCATCGACAGCACTGTACACCACGTCGGATGTGCTTCGCCGACGCCTTCGTCCACTGCACCGGACCCGCTCCATGGATGCCATATTCAACTCCACTGGCCCTGCTTTACAGACGCCGTAGCCTCATCAGGTTATTTCAATTTGTACTCCTTCGGTTTTTCTCTTCTTTATCGTGGAACTGTTCACTTACCATAGATGAGCTTTCTTGTATGTCGACAGGTGCCGCAACCGAAGCACCGAAGCCACTTCAGCAACGGCGACAGCCGGCCCAAACTTAACTACAACAAGAGCACCATCGGCGATCCTTAGCTTTCAAGTATGACAACGATACCCATACGCCGCCGAGAATCAGCTACTATTATCCAACGGTCGGCGCCTGCGTTCACTTTCTTAGCATAAGCACCGCACCTTCGAATTTCTTCAGGGCATCATTCAATTTTTCGTGAGACGCGTTATTCTACTTGCACCTGTAGGGCCATACGTGTGGCAGTGAATAGGTTACATGTGCTAAATTACAAACCAGTGCACATATACTACCTCCGTCCTGGTTTATAGGTCCCTTTTATAGTTTGTGCCAAATTTGACCAAAGATTTAACTAATAAAATGTTAATGCATGTCAATAAAAATTATATTGTTGGATTCGTATTTGAACATAGTTTTCAATGATATATTTTTTGGTGACATGCATGAACATTTTGTTAGTTCAATCTATGGTCAAAATGTGACACAGAATACAATGAGGACCAATACACCAGGACGGAGGTAGTAGTTACAATGCTTTTGTTTTTTCCTAAGTATTACTGTACTTCCTAGATATCACTGCCTACTATTTTACTTCTTGCATGCTATATTTATGATAATGGTGTTGTTCTGATGCCACCTGTTGGTTACATCAGACTGCTTCTATGGCCCTGTTTGGATACTCTAACTTAGCTAGAGGTTAGAGTTAGTTTCTAGCTCATGACTAACCCTAAACTAACTCTAGCCAAATAGGTGTTTGGATGACAGGGTTCGATTGACAATAAATGCACTAGGAGAACTAGCTCCTCTTAGCACCTCTTGGGTGGGATAGTTTTTTCGGATGGGTTAGATGCAACTAGCTCAAACTAGCCCTCATGTTTGGATACTTTAGGGCTATTTGAGCCCAAACTAGCTCTAACCCATGGATCCAAACAGGGCCTATGTTCTCTATGCTTAATTACACATCAGCAAACTAGCTTGTGGTTCCGCTGCTTTTTGTTCGTTTTACCCTACATTTTTTGATGCTAGCTACTACATCACTGCTCCGAGCCTTTGTTCATTACTTTTTTGTGCGTTCTTGATCTTCCCAAGTTGCATGACTAATTTGATCCTTCTATTAATTATGGAGCTTCCAACCCCATCAAGCAAAATATTTGTTCTTTTGGGGCTGGCACCTCGAACAAGCATAAAAATAGAGTGAAGCACATATATTGTCGTGTAAGCACACACCCTTCTTTCATTAGTTTAGATTAACCATTGATGATCAGTTCGAACCAGTGCATGTGATTAAAATTAATTTTACCTAAATAGAGGGGGAAGAATAAACTACAACAACTAGATTTGCAACCAAGGGATGCTGACGATATCTTCAAAGAACATTGCAACAACAGTGAGGCTTCATAGCAACATATGGTAAGCTAGTGTATTTTAGTACATGTGAAATGTAATGCGTGTGGGCTGCTTTCTTGGCTTGTGCCCTCAACCTGTAATCCTACAGAATTACAAATAGTTCAGTTGTCTGCTTTGCTGTATTACTTGATTCGATTGCTTGTTTGTTACTTGTTATGCTATACCTGAGTTGGCCAATATGTTAGCAGTGCCTGCTGTACTATTGTAAAGAAATGCATGCCTAATTCATTTAACTCCTTAACTTTTCCTACGAACTTCATCACAAGACTGTCTTCATAGTTTATATGAGGCCACACTGTTTAAGTGATTTCTCAGATTATTTCAACTGCTTAGATGCCTGGGCAACTTAAATATAGCGGTGGTACATTACCTTTCATCTTACCATTTTAATTTGTTTTTGGCTGATGCTGCTTCGAACCATTTAAATATAGCTTGCCATGCTTGGCAATACTAATTCGTATGTCGTTTACCATGTAAGCTTACTGCCTGGATCATGCGATAACTATCTCTTACTTATGTCCAGCGGAAACCTTTCAGGATGCCGTTCACACTAGGACACAATGTACAACACCAGAATCTATTTGTGGAAGCAGTGCGCCAGCCATGTTACCAGATGGTAGCAGTTCAGAGGCAACACCGCTATAGAGCAGTCTGAGCACAGATATTGTAGTTCTTGAGGCTCTACTAGAGGCAGAAAGAGATGGTGTGGCTGCCATGAATGAGGTAATCTTGATCTTGAGGCTGGAAATTATGCAATTAGCTGCACGCATTATGCAAGCAATGACCCAAGAATTGGTGGAAGTAAGAATGTTGCATTTGAAGACGGAGGAGGTCCTGCTGCTTCTACTATCTGAAGCCTAGGGTAATCCCAGTTCTTATTTAGATACCAGTTGAAATTTTCATTAGATTAGTATACTTGCATGTTGTGTCATGTCTCTAAATGGATTTTGTTGTAAGACCCCCTTTGTTGTCAATGTGTTGTAATGATCTGAATTTTTTAGGCGAGGTAATCCTTAGTACTTGTATGATTGACATAAGGTGAACTGTTTTTCGTGTGAGCATATTGTATTGGATGAAATAACTGTTTGACTCAAACTATATCCAACCTACTGAATTCAAACATCACGGCATTTCTAAATCATATTCATATATAAAGGTGGAATAAATCTTTGTCGTGGTTTTGAAGAAATAAATAACAAAACGTAGAATGATGTATGGATATTCGTAATCGAATACAAATGGGATTAGAATTTAGTTGCCAGGGCCCAGGGTAAACCTGAATGCTAATTCTCCCAAATTTTGAACCAAGCTGCAAAACACCCACTATCATTTGTCGGCTGCCCGAAGCCAGTGTTTGCGAGATGGAAATTACTGTCTACCCTTGACACTTCACATCCTAATCGACCCGATTTCCACTGCTGTCGATAGGGGTAGACTAGTAACTTCAATCAGACATGACACGGCCGCCTGTCTCCCCATTCAGACACGGTGGGCGCCAAACATGGGCGGCAAACACACATTTGATTCAAACTCGTCCAAAAGACATCTCTCTCTCCCTCAATTTTCTCATTCATACACGTGGGCGGCAAAACAAACTCTCCTCGTCTGAAATCGATGTAGGCAAATATTTTAAATAGGGGCAGGTGTGTAACTTCCCTCAGACATGACACAACCGCCCTACCTGTCAGCCCTGTTCATACACCGTGGGCGCCAACCATGGGCGGCAAAAGACCCTCTCCTCGCCCGAAATCGCTATCTGCAAATATTGGGGAGATGCGAGATTACCGTCCTATGCCCAACCGACGAGATGTCCGAAATTTTAAACGGGGGCTAAGTTCGTAACTTTCCCACATTTCAGACAAGCGCGTCCCAAAGTTTGAGATCCCCTCCCCCTCCATTTCCCCATTCATACACCGTCGGCACCACAACAATCTCCCCACTCCGGCCAGCCTCCTCCGTCCGCCACCCCATCCTCCACCTTACCGGAGCCGCTACCCCTACCCCGTCATCCACTGCAAGAGATGGACGTCTCTCATCCACAGCGCCGGACCAGGATCCTTTCATCGCGTCCTGTCACTTCATCGGCACCGTCGTCCACCTTTCCGTTGCCACTCCTACGACCGCCTCGTCCACGGCAACAGGACTTATCCCCCGACCCGGCCGTTTACCGTCTCAAGTCTTCTTCCGCGCCGCCTACAGCCATCGCACCTGCAGCACCCTCAACGTATCAGCAGGGGCCTACACATCGTCGCAAGAGAGGTGGTACTCTTTCATATCTGCTTAAGTTAATGATCTCACCCGGAAAATAGATCGTAACTTGTTTACTGTACTTTTCTTGTCCATACCAAATCGTAGTGGCTAGTTGAAAGTAAACATTGGTTGCGAAGTAGCCTTTGTCCGGTTTGCACCTTCAGATCTGCCATGGCACGGTCACTATACTCGTAAAGCTTATGGTTTTCCCCCTTTATATTCACTACCATCATCGTAGGTGCTTCGTGTCGTGCTAGCACTGCTCCTCAAGACCTCAACCCATCAAGCGAAACAACATGCCACTCATAATTCTAAAGCTTAGTTGTTGAAATACGAATCTGATATGATGCTCATATTACTAAAATAGTGAACGTTCAATTGGTTAGCTAATGTTCCTATATTCGTTTCGAAAAGCATGTGCACCACATATAGAAAGACAGAAGGAATTTGCATTTCTCTGTGCGCTCTGGTTCATCATGGGTGGGCAACACACATTGTATTATCTAAAATCTGCTTGATCTTTGTTATCATGTTCCTCTTCTGTTCTTCTTAATAAGTATATTACTTCCTCCGTTCCTAAACTACCTTGGGTGCGTGCGTGTGTTGTGGTGGCATGCGTTTGTACCGGGTGTTGTTCATCGTTGCTTTATTTATAAAGCGGGGCGAAAGCCTTTTTCGGTAAAACATAAGTCTTTTTAGATATTCCAATAAGAACTACATATGGATGTATATAGACGTATTTTAGAGTGTACATTCACTAATTTTGCTCCGTATGTAGTCCGCATTCGAATCTCTAAGAGATTTATATTTAAGAACGGAGGGAGTAGTACAGTATGTTCCTTGTCGGGAAGTGGAGCAGGGACATTTGCAGTCGACAGGTCTATTGGGTCACTTCAGATGGATGCTTTCAACGATTCTAGATGGTCTGCCATAATATCCGGGAAATGCTGGGAGCTATGTTTACTTTGATAGTCTAGACTGATAGTAACAGTATTGTGCCTTCAATTGAATAGAGCTGCCCCTTTTGGGGCCGAAGCCTTTCTGAACCCTTTCTTGCCGTACCGGCAATACAAGCCCATATGGTCCAGCTAGTTCCACTTTCCTGATTTTACTCTTGATGCTTAGGGTTTTCCCATTTTATCTACTCTACTATGATCTGCGTAGGTGCTTTCTGTCGTACTAGCAGTACTCCTCCCTTCAAGCTAAACAACACAGCACTCATAATTCCAAAGCTTAGTTGTTCAAATATGATTGTGATATGATACTGATATTAGTTAACAGACACATTTAATTGGTTAGCTAAAGGTCCCACTTGAGTTTCCAAACGCATGTCGCGACATATAGAGAGACAGCTGGAATTGCATTTCTTTGTCACTTGTTGACTGTAGTTTCTTGTCCATACCAAATATTAGTTGTTATTTCAAAGCAAACATCGGTTGCTAAGTACACTTTGCGCGGTTTGCAGCTTCAGATCTGCCATGCCACTGCCACGGTCAACACTATACTCATCATGCTTAAAGTTTCCCCATTTTATGATGACCAAGATCAGCCTACGTGGTTCGTGTCTTAATAGCACTGCTCCACCCATCAAGCTGAACAAGCTTAGTTGTACAAATTCGAATCAGCTATTATGCTGATATTAGTAAAACTGAGACATATTTAATTGATCAGCTAAATGTTCCTACTTTAGTTTCGAAATGCATGTGAGCCACATATGGAGAGACCGGAAGGAATAGTATTTCTCTGTGCACTCTGGTTCATCATGGGTGGGCAACACACATTGTATTATCTAAAATCTGCTTGATCTTTGTTATCATGTTCCTCTTCTATTCTTCTTAATAAGTATATTACTTCCTCCGTTCCTAAACTGCCTTGGGTGCATGCGTGTGTTGTGGTGGCTTGCGTTTGGACCGGGTGTTGTTCATCGTTGCTTTATTTATAAAGCAGGGCAAAATACTTTTTCGGTAAAACATAAGTCTTTTTAGATATTCCAATAAGAACTACATACGGTTGTATATAGACATATTTTAGAGTGTACATTCACTCATTTTTCCCCATATGTAGTCCGCATTCGAATCTCTAAGAGACTTATATTTAGGAACGGAGGGAGTAGTACAGTATATTCCTTGTCGGGAAGTGGAGCAGGAACATTTGCAGTCGACAGGTCTGTTGGGTCGCTTCAGATGGATCCTTTCAACTATTCTAGATGGTCTGCCATAATGTCCGGGAAATGCTGGGAGCTATGTCGTCTTTGAGAGTCTAGACTGATAGTTACAGTATTGTGCCTTTAGTTGAATAGAGTTGCCCCTTTTGGGGCCGAAGCCTTTCTAGCCGTACTGGCAATACAAGCCCATATGTTCCAGCTAGTTCCACCTTCCTGATTTTACTCATGATGCTTAGGGTTTTCCCCTTTTATCTACACTACTATGATCTGCGTAGGTGCTTTCTGTCGTACTAGCAGTACTCCACCCTTCAAGCCAAACAACACAACACTCATAATTCCAAAGCTTAGTTGTTCAAATATGATTGTGATATGATACTGATATTAGTTAACAGACACATTTAATTGGTTAGCTAAAGGTCCCACTTGAGTTTCCAAATGCATGTTGCGACATATAGAGAGGCAGCAGGAATTGCATTTCTTTGTCACTTGTTGACTGTACTTTCTTGTCCATACCAAATCTTAGCTGTTATTTCAAAGCAAACATCGGTTGCTAAGTACCCTTTGCGCGGTTTGCAGCTTCAGATCTGCCATGCCACTGCCACGGTCAACACTATACTCATCATGCTTACGTTTCCCCATTTTATGATGACCACGATCAACCTACGTGATTCGTGTCTTAATAGCACTGCTCCACCCATCAAGCTGAACAAGCTTAGTTGTACAAATTCGAATCAGCTATTATGCTGATATTAGTAAAACTGAGACATATTTAATTGATCAGCTAAATGTTCCTACTTTAGTTTCGAAATGCATGTGAGCCACATATGGAGAGACCGGAAGGAATTGTATTTCTCTGTGCGCTCTGGTTCATCATGGGTGGGCAACAGACATTGTATAGAAAGACTTGTAATATCTTCAATCTGCTTGCTCTTCTGCTCTTCTTTAACATGATCCTCTTCTCTTCTTCTTTAATAAGTATGTTCCTTGTTGGGAAGAGTAGCAGAGACATTTGCGGTCCACTGGTCAGGTCGAGTTGTTCTCCCTTAGTATATTTTGAATCTGTCAGGTCAGGTCCACATGTTCTTCTTTACTATATGTTGAAGCTGTCATCTGCGTAGTATCATCACTTCTGGAGCTCTCATATTTTGAGTAGTAGGCCACATTATATTAATGCACACACCAAATTACAGCATGCATGGCATCTCTCAGAAGAATTGCAGAGATAGCACAAAGGGGTTTACAGGGAGGCAGTATTGGATTAGAATCACTTCTGCATTACAAAGATAATCTCACTTATTTTTATGTTTTCATGCATGTCAGGTATTGAACATGATCAAAATGAATATGAGAATAGGCGCATGAGAGGAATATTGCGGAACAATCCACTGGCTAACAAACTTGGCATGGTGGAGGATGGCCTATCTTATTCACCCATCAAGGTGCTTGCTCTAACTTGGCAAGGTTGTATTGGTCACACATATTTTGCATATGACCTCTTGCAATACTTCTACTTTGTTACACCACCATCTGCTTAGTTTAAGCATCATATATGAGTATATGCCATACCTATCCATTTTCTGTACCTATTCCATGTGTCATCATACTATGTTTTTCCAGTCAAATGTTGTTCTTTCGTAATAAATGTCCAAAAGGAAGAGGGTGAGGGCAGATCCTCAAGGAGTACAAACTAGGTATTTGGAAAAGGTAGTGATACCTGTTAAATCAGATAGATCAGCAGCCACAGAAACCACAGGCCCAACTGTACCACACTTTACCCGTACTCCACTGGCCAAACCCCTATTAGAGCTGCAGAGAGCCCAGCGTCAGGTACTGTCTATGATATCAATTCAAAATTTGAACTCCTACATTTCTGCATGTGCCTTACCTTCTGTCTTGTATGAAAACTAATTTCAGATGAATCTCCTTTCTCAAAGGATCATAAGATCTCACAACAATACTGGGCACTGCATTGCTCTTGTCAGTACCTCTTGCCCTTTGTCAGCATACTTACACTCATTGCTGTTTGATTATGTAGCATCACTGGAAATGTTCGCTTCCTTATCCTCCCTTTGCTCGAAATTATAAGATCTATATTTACTCTTACATAAATGTAGAATTAACACAATGGTTATGAAGTTCTGGATTGCTCATGTAAGTACATGTTGTCATGTACTCCCTCTGTATCGAATTAATTGTTGCTCAATTGGATGTATTTAGAACTTAATAGTGCTAGATACATCCATTTGAGCGACAAGTAATAACGGACGGTGGTAGTATTACTGTACTTGCATTGCGAGATAGTTGATTGTCTAGCATTACTTTGCATCTTATCTGCCCTGCCCTCCATTTTCTCCAAATTATCAGATCTACATTTACTCTTACAAAAATGTTGAATAAAGCCAATGCCACTGCACACGTTGATGTCTGCATTCCTCTTGTCAGTACCTTTTGCCTTGTAACGCTGTACTTAATTAATAGCTATTTGATTATGTATCATCACTCTGCACCTGAGCTTCATTATCCTCTATTTCTTCCAATATTATTTGATCTATATTTACTCTTTACAAAATGTAGAATAAATGCAACTCTTATAAAGAAGTTTCTTTGGGGAATTTCTTGAATTATCCTTCCATCGACATGGAGAAGGGCTTTGTCCAGCCCGTGTTAACATGTAATGTAAGTTCATCCTTCTCAAGCCTTCAAACTTTGGTCTAGTATAGATTTGGATAGGCATCATTTCCTCCACTGCTGTTTACTTTGGTGTTTACATCTGATTGCTGTTTGCAACAACTACCAGTTTTAAATTGTAGTTGTAAAAACATGTTCCTTATGTAGAACAGATCCATTTATTTGCTTATATAATTGTGAAACCTATTACGTGTCTCCTTGTTTTTCTTTCAGAGTCATATCTCTTATGCCAGGCAGAACTTTAGGGAAGATAGTGAGCCAAACCATCTTGAAGAGAGCGAGATGACCCCAAGGTCATGTCTTGATGAAGATAGTGAGTTGAAGCTACTCACCAGCAGCTGTGAGACAACCTCTGTGCAGTTGCTGCCTCTATCAGTTCGACTTCTTCAGTCTCAACTTAAAGCAGAAAGGCTTGCTTCAGCTCAGCTCCGACTTGATGTCAATGATGCAAAGAAGACCTTAGAGGACAGCCTTGCGGCCTTTCGTGCTATACAGCTAGGGTTAGAGCATCTATCATTGACACAACTGAGGTCTCATCAGCTTGTTCTGCTGGTTGCGGTGCACCTCCAGGCCAGGCGTAATGCCTTCTAAAGTGCTCTCAGTTTTGTATATTATTTTGTCGGCGCATTTATATGCACTGGTGGCGATCTTTGATGCCCAGTGTATGTAATCCGCGGTCTCGTTGCGCTTTATTATCACCGGTGGCGAACATCGATGCCCAGTGGATGTAATATGCCATAATTTCTTTATTGAATAGTCTAGGTTTATTCTTAGTCGGTATGCTATTATTTAGGCCAGAAGCTTCAACGCATCTCAATGTTGTCGGTCTTCAGGCCGGCCCGTAACTCGCTATGCTATATATGGGCCGAAACGTGGGCCTATAATCATCTTGGGCCATTAGCCGGTCTAAACGTATAGTAGTTTTCCGCCTTTAACTGGGCACGTAAAGTTCTGGCCAGCTGGGCCAGAGAATACCATGGGCCTTTAACAGGCTAAAAACTAGATTGGGCTAGCTTTGAGCCGAAAAATTCACGGGCGAACACAGGCCGAAACTGTCTTAGGCCCATGTTTGGCCCAAATAGAAAACGAACCGTTAACAGGCCAAAATATATCTCGGGCCCTGTTTGGCCCAATAAAATTATGCGCTTTAAGCAGGCTGGTATCAACGGGGGCCGTAGGCCCAACTGTGTCACGGGCCATTAACATATGGGCTGTAAGTAGGCCAGATTCAATGTGGGCATTAATTAGGCCCAACTGTTACACGGGCCATTAACAGGCCGATAGGCACGTTGGGCTGAAATTTATCCACAAAAACTACGGGCCATTAAGAGGCCTAAAGTCACTTCGGACAAGAAATAGCCCAGTTTCAGCACGGGCCGTTGAATGGCCTAAAGTGAAACCGGGCCGACAACAGCCCAGATGCACAACGGGCCGCTAACAGGCCGAAACTATTATCGGGCTGAACTGGTAAACGGGCATTTAACACACTGAAATACAAGAACAGCTTAGAATGGGCCCAAAAGAACAGTGGGCTGTTTACGGGCCAGATCTGATATGGGCCTTAATTTGACCCAAAACATGGCAGGCTTTTGACGGGCCGGCCCACTAGTGTCTGAAAAAATATGGTGGGCCTTTAGCTGGGCCGGCCTTTTTACCTTAAATGGGCCACTGTTGGGCTGTCCCACATGTCGACATATCATAGGCGTCTTCCATCCATTGTAGGGATGACATCTGTCCCAATGATGAGTTGACACGTGGATCATCCGGTGAATGAGAATTTTACACTTGGAAAATCCCCATTGGTCGGGGCTGTTAACGGGTTATCGGATCCAAACCGGAACCCGATAGCTTAACGGCGACCCGGTAGGGTGGATGCCACATGTCGGTTACCCTTGACGAAAACACTTCTATGATGTGCCATTTATCGTCATGGAAGTGGACACTTCCGTGATGATAATTTTGGTATTGTCATGGAACACATCTACGATAGCACAGGTATGACTATCTTGATTCTGTCATAAAATCATCATGGATGTACATGCATGACAGAAAACGTGACCTACTGTGACAAACACGTATCGTGACGGAAGTGTATTTTTTTTGTAGTGCATGCTGCGGCCATGGTTGTGGTGTGCCGACGCACTGTGACTGCAGGGCTTGCAGTGAGGCCCGGCGTGCTCGCCGGAAGGGCAAGGTCTTGTGCCGAGCTGGGCGAGCAAAGCAGCTTGCGTACAACACGGTTTTCACCGAAGGATTGGATCTGGATGATACCAATCTCGTTCACTTCTATTCTGCTCTGCTTCGCCGGGGCCTTGGCCGCAACACCCCATTTGTCCATCACCTCACGCCCACAGATGTGGAGACTCATTAAAAGATGGTAATTTTCATTTGATCTGAATATTATTCACACACTACTCTGAACTGCTATTACTATAGAAGCGCACCTCATTTGTCTATTAAAGTGTATTGCACAATGTTGTTCTATTGTTTGTAGGTTTTGTTAGTGTAGATGGAGATCTGTTGCACTACCGAGTTTTCTTTTTGTGTGTGTTTGTGTACTACAAGGTGAGGACGTGTGGACTGCGTAGTTGTGTGACACGCACTGCACTGCATCCTTGCTTGAAGTGCATTTAAGTTAGACTTGTACTGCATATTAGCATGTTGCACACTGCATTTTACGTTTTGCCTGTACTGCTAATGACTCCATTGTGCATTTTCAGCACTGCATATTGGTTCGTTCTGCTGTTCGTCCTCTAATAGTTCCATTAATATTCTTGTAGAAAATCCCCCATCGAGCTATTAGGTCTCTCCACCTTAAGAAGGCGGGTATTCTTCAAGTTGTTCTCGGCGAAGGTCACCCAAAACTAGTTAAGTGTCGTGTTGGCGTTGATGGGCGGCTGTATCTAGAGAAAGGCTGGAAGGAATTCGTCATTGATAGTGGGCTGAGGTCTCATCAAGTCATTGTCGTCAACTTTTTTGAAGTTGGGGATTGTATTGTTGAAATCATGTTTGATGTGATTGGTTAAGATTTTGAGGTGGATTGTAATAAGTGCTTTTTCGCGTATCAAATGCTTCATCTTACTCTGATATATGGTCTGTAATAACATCTTGTATATGTATTTATCTATTAGACATGTGTGTTTGTTTTTTAAATTAGCTTGTAGTTTTGTTTAACTAATCCAAACTTCCTGGCTTGTATGAGAGAACTTCATGATTTGTACGTTTGTTCAAACGTAGTGCACAGCTTCCAGAAGTAACAATACTTCATGCTTCAACATGACGAACTCCATTGTTGGGGCTTCCTGTATTTATTTATGAGAGCGAAATGCAGTTTCTGGCAAAGCATGTAGTGGCTTCACTTCCTGCATACAGAAGGTTGATACCCATGCTTCAAGAAGCCCGACGTCCATGCCTGTGGGTGGCTTCACTTTCCATCCCTATGCATCCACGTGCCTCGCATCGTTACACTCGTCATGCTTGTCTAACTGCGTATTCCGACGCATGCCTCTGGCACCACACTTTTGTGTATCCAGAGGGTTCATACCCATTTGCCTCGAGAAGCCCCACGACCGTGCTTGTAGAGGCTTGACTACCGTGCCTCTGGTGCATGCATCCACGTGCCTCACGTGTCACACACCGTGACTCTTACGTGCCCATGATGCCTCTGATGCATGCATCCACGTGCCTCACGTGTCACACACCGTGACTCTTACGTGCCCATGATGCCACACGACCGTGCCTGTAATGCCTTCACTTCCGTGCCTCCGGACCCTGTAGTGCCACACGCCCGTGGCTCTAGAGACTTCACAACCGTGGCTCTCTAACTGTGTATTCCGACACATGCCACTGCTACCACAGTTTTTGTGTACCCAGAGAGTTGATACCGCTACATCGAGAAGCCCCACGTCACTGCCTGCAGAGGCTTCACTTCCGTGCCTCCGGTGCATGCATCCACGTGCCTCACGTGACACGCACCGTGACTCTTTCGTGCCCGTGGTGCCACATGCCCATGGCTCCAGAGACTTCACAACTGTGCCTCTCTAACTGAGTATTCGGACCAATGCCTGTGATGCCACATGCATCACATGACTGTTAAAATGCTATAGCAAAAAAAAACCCAGCCAGGCCGGACGAATCTTCATGCTCAAATAGACGTTCGAAGATTAGAGACGGTTCCATCATTTCCATCTCTCCCTTCTCTACTACTCTCTTGCTTCCACTCTCACACAGTAAATATCGAAACCTTCGTCACTCCCGCACGCGAACCCAAATTCGAAATCGAGTTCGCCTCACTGGACAACCGCCACCGCACTTCGCCAACCGCCCTCCACTTGGAGATACAGACCGTCAAATGCTGCCCGCGACAACACCAAGTACCCCGCCGGCAGAGGCGACTGACGGTGAGGACTTCAACACCGGCGGCGGAGATTGCAACAAAAAAAGATCAATGACAGAATAGACCGATGGAGGCGAGAAACCCCACACAAGCAATCGAAGGTAAATTTCAATCTATCCCATTCCATTCCACGAGCTAGATCGTAGTGATTTCTCCACTTCCAGGAACAGCAACCCTAGCCACCGCTACAACCGAGTTTTCCAATAGCCTAAATCAATTTGTCTAACAAATTGAACTAGCGTACACATCAGATTTAATAGAAATGCTACTGCTCCCCGCTACGAAATTTTTGCAAGACAATATGTGCTTAAACGTAACCTACCTGCCATCACTAACTAGAAATACCTCAATAGATTCAAACCCTGCGAGCATTCTGAGAGATCAAACCTGGTAATTACATGAGATTTTCTATGTCCCTTGTCCCTTGATTGTAACTGTTTCAAATTAAGTGCATCACGTCAATTGTTGGAGTGGCTTTACTTCCGTGCCTCCCGTGCATGCATCCACGTGCCTCATGTGACACGCGTCGTGACTCTTACGTGCCCATAGTGGCACACCCGCATGACTTCACAACTGTGGTTCTCTAACCGAGTATTTGGACCCATGCCTTTGCCACCACATTTTTGTGCATCCAGAAGGTCCACACCCGTGACTCGAGAAAACCCACGTCCGTGCCTGTGGTGGCTTCACTTCTGTGCCTTTCGTGCCTGCACCCACGTGCCTAACGTGACACGTGCCGTGACTCTTAAGTGGTCGTGGTGCCATGCTCGCGTGGCTCCTGAGACTTTACATCCGTGCCTCTGTAACCGAGCATTCAGACCCATGCCTCTGCCACCACACTCTTGTGCATCCACAGGGTTGATACCCATGTCTCCAGAAGCCCCAAGTACGTGCCTGTGGTGGCTTTATTTCCGTGCCTCCTATGCCTACATCCACATGTCTCATGTGGCACTTTCCGTGACTCTTACATGCCCCGTGGTGCCACACCCCGTGGCTCTACGGACTTCACAACCGTGCCTCTCTAACTGAGTATTCGGACCTCCACTACCACACTTTTGTACACCCAGAGGGTAGATACCGAACGAATCCTCGAGAAGCACAACGCCCGTGCCTGTAGAAGCTTCACTTCCGTGCCTCCTGTGCCTGCATTCACGTGCCTATAGATGCTTCACTTCCGCACTACCAATGTCAGTACACTAAAATAAAAAAAATGCTAGCATCCCACCAACTGACTGTTAATATGCTAGCGAACAAAAAAAAACCAGCCAGGCATCACGAATCTTGATGCTCAAACGGACGGTCGAAGATTAGAGACGGTTCCATCGTCTCCATCTCTCCCTCGCTCTTCTACTCTCTTGCTTCCCCTCTCGCACAGTAAATCTCGAAACCTTCATCACTCCTGCACAGTCTCCTCTTTCCTTCTGCACACGAACCCAAATTTGAAATTGAGTTCGCCTCACTGGACAACCACCAACGCACTTCGCCAACCGCCCTCCACTTCGAGATACAGACCGTCAAACGCTGCCCGCAACAACACCAAGTCCCCCGCCCGCACCGGCGACTGACGGCGAGGACTTCAACACCGGCGGCAGAGATCGCAACAAAAAAAGAGCAACGACAGGATAAGCCGATGGAGGCGAGAAACCCCACACAAGCAATCGAAGGTAATTAATTATCAATCTATCCCAGTCCATTCCACAGGGTAGATCGTAGTGATTTCTCCACTTCCAGGGTCACCAACCCTAGCCACCGCTACAACCGAGTTTTCCAATAGCCTAAATCAATTTGTCTAACAAATTGAACTAGCAAACACATGAGATATAATAGAAATGCTACTGTTCCCCGCTACGGAATTTTCGCTAGATGATATGTGCTTAAACGTACTATACCTGCCATATCACTAACTAGAATACCTCAATAGATTCAAACCCTCCGAGCATCCAAGAGGTAAAACCTCGTAATTACACGAGATTTTCTATGTCTCTTGTCCCTTGATTGTAACTGTTTTCAAATTAAGTGCCTCTGGTGTAGAAAACCGTGAACCAAGAATAGGTGTACATGTGCTTCTAGGGTGAAACAACCTGTGCCTCTCTATCCATACAATTTTTTTCACACAACGCATGTCTTTTTTTCTGTGACACTTAACTCTGCTTCTAACACCTTGCCATTTCTATGCAGCAATGAGAAAGCCTGACGAAGAGCTTAACATCCAGCAAGATACTGATGAAGACCATGAGGAAGAGCATGCAATCCAGCAAGCTCCTGTCAAAGGTTTAAGCAAAGTGTCAACTGTAGATCTACCAAAAACTATTTAGAGACAATAATAACTTAACTGCTCTCCTTGACATTAATAACTTAACTATTCTACAAATAAAACTACCTGCCCCTTTTATATATTTCTTTCTAGAAAACATTAAAAATGTTCACACACTATCTTATTTTTAATTCAAAAACAATTTATCTTACCCAGTAAATCTTCCACTCTGCTTAATGATATTCCTCCCATTATGGAATATCACTTGGAGTGTGCATTTTTCTCTCAGAAAATGCTTCACCCTAACTTCACTTGCTCAGCTGCACTTATAACCATATTTCATAATTTCTATCCCCTGATTAACTCAATCAGGATGAGTATTAAATACCTTTTTTAACTCAATCAGCTTCCCCTTTAGGAGTTTCACATTCCTTATGCATAATCGTGGAAGATATATATTTTAAATCTGTATCATTTTTTCCGAACAAAACTATATCCTTTTTTGTTACCTGATCATTATGCAGAGCACAAAGACGGTGATATTGAAATCGCAGAAAGACACAACATCTCTCCTCATTCATCAGAAAAGGGCACACAACAAAACATCAAGAGCAAAGCACCTGTGGCAGAAATGATAACTTACACCAGGCTCACTAAGAGTAAACAACTAGCAACAAGCAAAAAAAGAGAAAATCAGATACCAACACTGTTTTTACTCCTGGAGCAAAAAGGCAAAAGCAAAAGGACAATATTGAAAACATCGTCGACAGTAGTACTGATACGTCCATTTTGCATCATGTTTTCCGATTGTTATTTATGATGTTTTTATGCATAATAATGCTTTTTGGAGTAATTCTAATGCCTTTTCTCTCATAATATGCAAGGTTCACACAAAGAGGGAGAATTCCAGCAGCTGGAAATCTGGACCTGAAAAAGCTATGTCAGGCTACCTATTCTGCACAACTCCAAATGAGCTGAAACTTCATGAGGAATTTTTATGGAATATATAAGAATTATTGGAGCCAATAAGTACCAGAGGGGGCCCACCAGGTGGGCACAACCCACCTGGGCGCGCTAGGGAGCCCAGGCACACCCTGGTGGGTTGTGCCCTCCTCGGCCTACCTCCGGTGCCCCTCTTCTGGTATATAAGTCATTTTGACCTAGAAAAAATAAGGAGAGGACTTTCGGGATGAGGTGCTGCCGTCTCGAGGCGGAACTTGGGCAGGAGCACTTTTGCCCTCCGGCGGAGCGATTCCGCCGGGGGAACTTCCCTCCCGGAGGGGGAAATCATCGTCGTCATCTTCACCAACAACTCTCCCATCTTGGGGAGGGCAATCTCCATCAACATCTTCAACATCACCATCCTCTCTCAAACCCTAGTTCATCTCTTGTGTTCAATCTTTGTACCGGAACCTTAGATTGGTGCTTGTGGTTGACTAGTAGTGTTGCTTACATCTTGTAGTTGATTACTATATAGTTTATTTGGTGGAAGATTATATGTTCAGATCCATTATGCTATTTAATACCCCTCTGATCTTGAGCATGATTATCATTTGTGAGTAGTTACTTTTGTACTTGAGGTCACGGGAGAAATCTTGTTGCAAGTAATCATGTGAACTTGATATGTGTTCGATATTTTGATGATATGTATGTTGTGATTCCCTTAGTGGTGTCATGTGAACGTCGACTACATGGCACTTCACCTTATTAGGGCCTAAGGGAATGCATTGTGGAGTAGTTATTAGATGATGGGTTGCGAGAGTGACAGAAGCTTAAACCCTAGTTTATGCGCTATTCCGTAAGGGACCGATTTGGACCCAAAAGTTTAATGCTATGGTTAGATTTATTCTTAATACTTTTCTCGTAGTTGCGGATGCTTGTGAGGGGGTTAATCATAAGTAGGAGGTTTGTTCAAGTAAGAAAAGCACCTAAGCACCGGTCCACCCACATATCAAATTATCGAAGTAGCGAACACAAATCAAACCAACATGATGAAAGTGACTAGATGAAATTCCCGTGTACCCTCAAGAACGCTTTGCTTATCATAAGAGATCGTTTTGGCCTGTCCTTTGTCTCAAAAGGATTGGGCTACCTTGCTGCACTTTTGTTACTGTTGCCGTTACTTGCTCGTTACAAATTATCTTGCTGCCAAACTACTCATTACTTATAATTTCAGTGCTTGCAGACATTACCTTGCTGAAAACCGCTTGTCATTTCCTTCTGCTCCTCGTTGGGTTCGACACTCTTACTTATTGAAAGGACTACGATTGATCCCCTATACTTGTGGGTCATCAAGGCTCTTTTCTGGCGCCATTGCCGGGGAGTGAAGCGCTCTTGGTAAGTGGAAATCGGTAAGGAAAAATTATTATTATGTGCTGAAATTTATTGTCACTTGCTACTATGGAGAACAATCCTTTGAGGGGTTTGTTTGGGGTTTCTTCACCTTGACCGGAACCACAATTAGTTACCCCTCAACCTACTGCACCTACTGAAAATATTGGTTATGAAATTCCTTCAGGTATGATAGAACAACTGCTAGCTAATCCTTATGCAGGAGATGGAACCGAACATCCTGATATGCACTTGATATATGTGGATGAAATTTGTGGATTATTTAAGCTTGCAGGTTTACCCGGAGATGAAGCTAAGAAGAAGGTTTTCCCTTTATCTTTGAAGGGAAAAGCATTGGCATGGTATAGGCTATGCGATGAAATTGGATCTTGGAATTGGAATCGATTGAAATTGGAATTTCACCAAAAAAAATATCCTATGCATCTACTTCATCGTGATCGGAATTACATATATAATTTTTGGCCTCGTGAAGGAGAAAGTATCATTCTAGCTTGGGGGAGGCTTAAGTCAATGTTATATTCATGCCCCAATCATGAGCTCTCAAGAGAAATTATTATTCAGAATTTTTATGCTCGGCTTTCTCATGATGATCGATCCATGCTTGATACTTCTTGTACTGGTTCCTTTATGAAGAAGACTATTGATTTCTGGTGGGATCTTTTAGAAAGAATTAAACGCAACTCTGAAGATTGGCAACTCGACGAAGGTAAAGAGTTAGGTATTAAGCTCAAGTATGATTGTGTTAAATCTTTTATGAATACCAATGCTTTTCAAAAGTTTAGCACTAAATATGGACTTGACTCTGAGATAGTAGCCTCCTTTTGTGAATCATTTGCTACTCATGTTGACCTCCCTATATACTATTTTTGAATGCCACTATTCAGCACTCAAAATCAAACGTTCCTTTCTAACAAAACATTTTTTTCTGAAACAGCCCAAATCAAGCGAGAAGGACGTAAAGAGGAGAAAGACAAGCGGAAAAGAATTGGCAGCACAAACAGTTGACGAACATGAGGTAGCAACAAATGAAGACAAATGCCTAATCAAAGCAGGAGCAGCATTCGCTCATGTCAAGAAAGCATAGAAATTACTTAAAGAACGTCACAAGCAAGATGTTAGGATGGCAGGATTTGCCAGCATAGAGCACTGCAAAATAACGGGCTCCATCTGCAGACCACTTGCAGCACACATCTACGACAATCTGGACACAGAAAGCATGACAATAACCTTCGGTGATGCTACCGAAGAAAAAAAATCAAGATTACCAACGAAGCTATCCACAAGGTCTTTGGATACCCGAATGGCACGCAAAAGTCAGCACCAAGGCCACGGACTTGCCAAACTTCAATGAAAGAACTGATGTCAGACCTTGGCTTAAAACGTCCAGATTTCTCGCCCAAAGAACTGTTCGAGAAGCTAGAAAAATTGGTGGAAATAGACGACAAAGAATCAAACAGCAAATCAGTTAAAATATTTTTCCTTATTTTTTTTTCACAACGTTGTCTGCGGGACAAGTGCCGCTATCTTCAGCCAACAAGCGATAATGGTCAAGAACATGGACTATGAACAAATGGCACAGATGGATTTCTGCGAGGTAATCGTTGAAAGAATTAAAGCAGGGGCCATGAAATGGCAACATCACAGGATGTTAGATCAAGAAAAAAAGAACAAAAAGCACGTCAATGGTTTGGCACAGGGACCAGTAATCATGTACCTCGACTCCCTACTCCTACCCATCGATAGGAGAGACATGCGGAACATTGCCAAGAGAATGGATAACACCTCATTACCACAAGCAAACCATCTCAAAGAGAGTGACCTAGCGAAAATAGCTAGAGAAGACATGAAAAGGGATGGAAAAGCATGACCGGATGACTATGAATTTGGCAAGATACAGGTATAACTCTGTTGTACATAAATCTGTCCTTCCTTTTAAAAACAGTTTCCATTCTAACCAACTCCATTCTACCGAAACAATGCAGACATGGAAAGGAACAGCAGAGAGGATCTTCTATACCAGCACAGCATCATCTCCGTCCTCAACTGAACAGATACCAGCACAGCATCATAAACAACAACAACACCAGCACACGACCAAACTGCTACCACCTCCACCCAAGCGCCAGCGCGAAGCATGTGTCAGCGCCAGTGGAAGCAGGGAACCCGACACAGGCATCAGCACAGGATCAGAAGAAGGATTCGAAAGGATAAATGAAATGTTGGAAAAAGTGCTTGCCGAAGCAAAACAGTTACCCGGAATAACCACCAGGACTGAACACCAATGCACTGATCAAGAGGAGAGATTGGATGAAAAAGCCAAGAAATCACTGGTGCAACAAACAATGTCCCTGATCAAAGCTTTCAAACAACACAGAGACCTGCAGGACATGATTTGCAACGCAAGAAAGAATTTAACAGATGAGGGGACCCTGCAGGTGCTAGAGCAACCAGATGCAGGAGCCACAAGTACACTAGTCGATGGCAACCGCACGAAAGAAGACGTAGCCAGAACAGAACTAGGAGAAAGGAGAAAAGGAAAGAAGGAAGAAGAAGACAAAGAGAGGAAGAGAAGAACAAAATCAAGGGACATGGGAATTGACAAGAGAAAGATAAAGCGCCAGAAACAGGTACACAAGTAGCAGAAGGAGAAGCACATACAAACTAACACAAGCTCCGAAGAACAGCAGAACCAAGGAACAAAAGCAGGAGCACAAAAAAAAGATGCAGGCCGTGAACAAGAAAAGCAGGTAAATAATAGCAATGCATGATGCCATCTGCCCCTAAAGCAAAGCCCTGTTTTCATACCTGAACTGAAAAAAGTCGGAATACTTTCAGGAACGTGCCAATAGCACGCCAGGCCAAGATGAACTCCAACAGCAGGATGATGTCAACAACCCCAAAAACAAGAATGAACACAACAAAGCAATCAACCTCACAACAGATAATGCTACAACAACAACGACCCCAACACAAGTACAAGATACGATCGACGTCAGAACCAGTGAACAGGTTAGTATGAACATCCCTTTTTCCTTTCAAAGTTGGATAGAGTTATAAGTTAATTGACAAACCTGCAACAAAATATAGGTTCTGCTGGACAACCATCAAATCAGCAGTCCCGCCAACGAAACAGAAGAAGCTAGCCCACAATCAACCGTTAGCATCACACACGATAAACAAGAAGAAAACAACGAAGAGGAGGTAAAATTCCACAACCCACTATGCCCCACACCGGAAACTCATAATGGCAGGAAGAAAATGCACCGCAAACTCATATTGTTTGATCTCCAGGTATCACAAGCACTGTAAGAGCAAGACGCAACCCGTGTTGAAGTTGAATCCCATGATGAACCTCAAACAGACGAAAGCGTCACCGAATGTAAAGTTAGTGTACAAGAGATTTCCAGTGCCACAACATTGCAGATGAGCATCACAAATACAGAGGAGAAAGCCCAAGACATCCCAGCCGATGAGAAACTCGAGACTATTATACCTGACAAAGAAACAGTTGACGCACGCACGAATAACCCAATCATCAACACAGAGGTAAAATTCAACAACAACAACCCCTTTTCAAAACATTTATGATGTCTGAACTACCTACTACACCCTGCCACTACAATACAAGGATTATAAGGGATGAATCACCCTTTTCTCTGTACAAATGCAGGAAACAAACGAGTACGTTAATCTCGAAGATCAACAAGCAGCACAACCAGAGGAAACTCAAAAACACAGAGAACTTCAAACAACAATGGCTGAAGAGGTGAAGTTACAAAGCCTGTTTCTATGACATACAAAAATATTGTTACAACGATGAAGTTCATATGTACGATGTAGTTCAGACACAAATGAAGCTCAAACTATAATTTCAATTTTTATTAAACAAGAAAAGGAAGCAAACGAAAGCACTGGCATAGATATTCAACATGAAGAACAAGAGGACAACATGAAACAAGGAGAAGCCGTATTTCCAGCAGTAGACAGTCCTGCCACTGCAGAGAAAGAGGTCTTATAAAAAAAATAACTGCAACTGCACAGTCAGAAATGCACCAATTTTAATTACTTTTTGTGTTGGAACAGGCGCAAGAAGCTCAGGAGAGCACCAACAATCAAGACCATCAAACACAACCAGTGGAGGCCAATGAACAAGGGGAACATGTTCTTCAAACTGGTAGACAACAATGCCACCGAAGACCAAGCCGTGAAATATTCACTCACCGAACAACAGGTAGCAGAGACGGCAGCACCGTCAACGATTGAAAAGGTAAAGTTACATAACCTGCAACTATGAAATTATAAAATAGCTCCGTGCACACTCAAATAAACTCCCACTTACCACCTCTATGTTCACTCAAATGCACTCCCACTTTGCCACCTCTATGTTTGAACAGCTGCAAGAGAGAAACGAGGACAGTGACGATGAACAGCAAAATGAACAACAAGAGAAGGCCCAAAAACCTCCACTCGACGAAGAACAGGTAGAACAATCAACAGCCGCAACAACAAATAAAGAGGTGAAGTCACATAAAGTGTTTGCTTAACTTCTGCGAACACCACCACAAATTTCAATAAAAGAATACCTCTTCACGATCTTATAGTTCAAAAATATGCACTTGACATTTCACTATTTTCCTGTCACAACCAGAGAAGGCCAATGAGCAAGAG
Source organism: Thinopyrum elongatum (assembly GCA_011799875.1). Lineage (NCBI taxonomy): Eukaryota > Viridiplantae > Streptophyta > Magnoliopsida > Poales > Poaceae > Thinopyrum > Thinopyrum elongatum. Next base: position 526,701,189 of record CM022299.1, read on the forward strand.
GAGGCCACTGAACAAGGGCAACATGTTCTTCAAACAGTAGACATCAATGCCACAAAAGACCAAGCCCCGAAATATTCACTCACCGAACAACAGGTAGCAGAGATGGCAGCAGCGACAATGACTGAAAAGGTAAAGTTACATAAGCTGATCCTATGAAAGTATAAAATAGCTCCGTGGAACCTCAAATGCACTCCCACTTAGCCACCTCTATGTTTGAAAAGCTACAAGACAAAAATGAGGACAGCGGCAATGAACTCCAAAAGAAAGAACAAGAAGATGCCCCAAAACCTTCACTCAATGAAGAATGAGTGGAACAGTCAGCAGCAGCAACGAGAACAGTAGCAGAGACGACAGAAGCGGCAACGACTGAAAAGGTAGAGTTACGTAAGCTGATTCTATGAAAAATATAAAGTAGCTCCGTGAAAACTCAAATGCACTGCCACTTAGCCACCTCTATGTTTGAACAGTTGCAAGACAAAAACGAGGACAGTGGCGATGAACACCAAAAGAAAGAACAAGAGGATGCCCAAAAAACTCCACTCAACGAAGAACGGGTGGAACAGTCAGCAGCAGCAACGATAGCTAAACAGGTGAAGTTGCGTAAAATGTTTCTACAAAATTATAGCTTAATATCAATAAAAGAACACCTCTTCACAATCACATAGTTCAAAACACGTACCGGATGCTTCGCTATTTTCCTGTCACAACTGCTATAATTAAAATAAAGTAGCAAATTAAATTATTTAACGCATTTTCCATGATAACGCAGAAACATGAAAAAGGCAACCACACAGATACAATCAATGAAGCAAACACTCAGATTGTTCTACAGAAACTTGGGTATGATATTTCAGCGAAAGAATCAGACACTATGGAAGAAAACCCTACACCGTCGTACGACGGCGATTCTCTTGGCAAAGAGGTTACTGCCAACCAGGTCGAGACTGAAAAAGAAGACGGAAAAGACCACCAGCAAGACATGACGCTTGACAAGCAAAAACATGACGCTAAGAAAAGCACAAACGACTCAAACGAGGATGCAGCAGAGACTGGACAAAAGGGTACTGACGAATCCAGCTTCGAATGTACAACGCAAAAAGGACAACATCACATGCAGCCAGAAGCAGAACGAGAACAAGAAAGGAACAACACTAGGCAAGGCATATCTTCTAGCATCAAAACAGGCAAGACAATAGAAACTTAATTGCTATCTTGCGACTTGAAATTATTTACATTAAAATCAAAATCATGCCAGGCACAAATGAGAAAGGGGGCAAACATAGTGATGCCATCAACAAAGCCATCGAAGACCTGTACAACGATGTATGCAAGCCATGGACAAAGAAAGAAAGGTAAGTTCATGTAACTAACACACAACACATTCTTACATACAATGATTTTACCTGTATTCTGTGTAAACTAAAATATTTTTCTAAATATACTTTGTAGAGATGAGCTTTTCATTACAACGGACAGGTTAGATGTCAATCTAGGTCATGTTGCCGAAAGCTTCAAAATCGGTAACCTAGTGAGCAGCGAAGCCATCGAGCCCATGCTAACGATCTTGAGAAATCAACTCAATGGCACAGGGAGAAAGATTCTATCATTAAGCAACACTATAAGTAAAGATCACGGCAAAAGAATCAAGTTTAAAACTATAAATATCCATTTATAAATAGATAAACTTTGCCTATAACTAAACTGACAAATTCCCTTTGTGTATGTATGACAAAACAAGCAGCACTCAATAAAGGAAGCCGACGACAAAGATCCAATGTGCTACAAAAATAATGATCAAGCACATATCAGAAAAAAACTACTACCTGCCAGGCTTAGAGCATTTTTCAACATAGAAGAAGAAGAAGAAGAAAAACTGCAAGATTATAACATGGTAAGCAGATCAGCTGTTACAAAAACAAAATCCAATTACGTATCATATGCAAAGTTCTATTTCATGACAGACAAATCATGCCTAAATCTAAGAAGATTTCCAAATATTTTCTTTTTATTTTGTGTTTTGCACTTCCTTCTACCATGTTCGATGCGCGGGTTTAAGAAAGATGAAACTATCAGTCATTACTTCACCGTTACAGTTAACATGGAAAAATAGCGCTTTGAACTCCTTGACTCTTCAACTGCATATCCAGGCACAATAGAATTCTTCAACACTGTAACCAGCAAATTAATGAAAATCTGGAAGCACGTAAGCACAGAGCTCCAACTTTCACAAAGAAGTATCGACCATTTCAAAATGGTCAAACTGCAGGTGCCACTTCAGGGAGAAGACACGTAAACACTTCCAACATTTCTCTTCTTTCATTTTTTCAATGCAACATTCACTACTACCATTCCTCCAATAATTATCTTGTTTCATTTTTTCAATGCAACAATTACTACTACCATTCCTCCAACATTTCTCTTCTTTTTGTTTCTCAAATGCAACAATTTTACTACTACCATTCCTCTACATGCAGAATGGACTGCGCATTCTATATGTACATGAACGTGAAGCACTACTCCAAAGATGGTACAACAGCGGCCTTAGAGGCAGAACAAGTACCAGAGTTGAGGAAAAAATTCTATATCAACTAATCAGCCAACACAGAGGCAATACCACACTGTCATTAACCAAGTGTACAACAGGTTAGTCTTTTCAGAAACAAAACCTTACAATTTTGTCACACTACCAACTACTAATAAGATTTTTTTTTATTTTTTGATTCTAACAGATATGCTGAAGTATGAAGTCGATATGGGAGACAAAGAAATTCAACGGACAAAATGTGGCGTACTAGAAGAGTTTCCGCCAAATCCTGACCCCAAGGAACATCTTATGCATGCGAGAACCACCCAAGAGCAAGAAGTTATTGATATATGCAGTGAACACAAAGAGCTTATGCATGTGAGCAGCCACGTCGTCGTCAAAGAATCTTGCATAGACCACAAACAGAAGGATCCACCAATAGAACCAGATCAACCACCACCAGACGACAAGATACAACACCAATCTGAAGAGGCAACGGTCACCACTAATGAGCAAAATATCAACAGCAATATCCCGAGCACAGAGCAACTTGAACAAACAGGCACTGCTTTAAAAGAGGATGACAGAAGCAACGACGTACCAACTAGACAAGAACAGGTTTCCGAGCAGAAGAAACAACCTGTTCTACTTCAAAAAGAAACAGGCTCGACAAACGATCAGCAAGGCACCTCAAGCACTGTCTCTTTAGACTTCTTATCCCCCAAAACAACGAAAAAGCATGAAGAAGTTGATGAATTTCTTTTAAGCCTTGACCCGGACCAACTAAAGCAATACAATTTACTTATAGAGTGGGAATATAAATTCGATGAAATCAAAATAGCACGGATTCAGCATGAAGAGCGTGAATTCAACAAAAAAGGCACGCCGTATCTGGCAAGCTTGCAGCAAGAATCAGGAGAATATTCAATGGCTCAATCATCTGAGAACTGCTCAGCAAAGAAAATCTCGATTAAGAAGAGGCCGGTGAAGCCTTCGAGCAGCCTCCATGGAAAAATCAAGATTCCTACGTTTGTGCCAGGAAATTTCAATTTTATGAACAAGGCCATGGCAATTCATGATTACCTATTCAGCAAAGAAGGACAGGAAGAATGCGGACAGTAAGTAGTTTCTCTTGTGAAAACAAAAAACAAAGAAGTGCTGCTCCTTTTTAAAGCCACCTAACTAATGTATAAAGCTTTTCTGCTTGAAGTCTAAACGTATATAATAGCTCAAAGTGACCCGATTGGATTACAGGAGAAAACATAATGCAACAGCTACGAAGAGGAGATGGACAGATGGAGGGCTCCATCGCAAATGCATTGTTCGAAGAATGGATGGAGCAGAAACAATACAACACAACCGATAAAGCCATACTCTTCGCAGAATTTGCAAACGTATGAAGTCCAATTGGGCAAAAAACACTAGCATCATTTCAGTGATTATATGTTTCAACTAAAAAGTACACAAATTTTTTGTCGCAGCTTGTGCTCGGTCTTAATCCTGGAAAAGAAGGAGGACTATGAGAATTCAATGAGGAAGAAGCATTGAAAGAGTTTGTACCCCTTGTAAGAAGGAAAGAACTTTTAATGAAAAAGCTGGTAAGTTAATAGAAATATACAAACATAATTCATTCTTCCTAAAGATTGCACATTTACGTGTGATTTAATTCTCCTGAAAACAATGATCTTTAACTCACTCTGTCTCCAAACACCGCAGATTATGATACCTCACAACACAGCTCAACACTTCACATTGTATGTGCTGAACAAGTACACGAGCTCCATTGACATACTTGACTCACTGAATTACAGACACACAAGAAATAATACATGAAAAAAACACCATAAAGATCACCCAGAACTGGTACGTCATTTCAACCTTGGTATTCTAATTCTCGCATTACCTTTCTTAATGGCAATATCCAACAATAAAACCAAACCGTAATCACAGATTAAAAGGATGTATGCACTCATGAAGAAGCATTACGGAGAAGTGAAACTAGAAGCCAACAGTGAACCGAACTGGTCAAGGATAGCAGAAGCACCTAACAGAGTGTGCGTGCCAAAACAGCAGGGTACCCAATGCGGACACTTCATGGTTCAATTTGTAAAATACTGGAATGGCATTGATCTCACAAAGGACGATGTGGATTTCCATGTAAGTTAATTGTACGAGCAACAATTTTATTTTAGAAGCAGCACTCCTTGAATTCTTCAATTATTTCATCAAAGAAAAATAAAAGAATTTCCGATGACCTTCATGCAGCAGGTAGATGCCGAGTGGAAACCGCAGTTCCTTTTTACATCCATATTTGGTGAAACCAACCAAGTAAAGTGCGAGCAACTACCTAGAAGAATCAAAAAATTCAAACCGGAAACTTCGAAGTTCTTTTCCACCAGCAAAGGTAAGAAAATTATTTCTGGTTATCTTTTTTTGTAATGACCTACCCATGGTTGACCAATGTCTTTAGTATCACGAAAGCTTACATATTACATATTTGCTTCCTCTGACAGAAATAGATGCAACAAAAAGGAAAAAAGGACGAAGCACCAATCCATACCCAAAACATTCACATTCCTTCCAACACACAAAGGAGGTGTCCGACCTCTTCCAAATAGTCATGAGCGATAGCTGGCAGGAGGAATTCAAAAAGTGAGTTGTTTTCTATTGCACCTCAAAATACTTGGACCGAGGCCAAAAAGAATATAAAATTTTGTTTCTCACTGACTCTCACCTCCAAAATTATTTTATTTTCCTGTCGCAGCAAAACTATATTTAAGCGCATTCGTAGAGAGAGCGAAAGCACGCAACTTACTGGAGCCCAACTGAAGGCAGTATTTGGTCCAAGACCAGCACGGACGAACATACCACATCATATAGAAAAAAGAGTGCTCGATGATATAGCAGAAATCTGGGAAAGTAGACAAGATTCAAAAAAGAGTGATAGACTAATATTAGGTCCAAACTTTGCAGAGGTAAATTTTTAAAAAGCACAAACTTGTCTATATTGCAACGCCTGCTCTTTATATTGATACAAAGCTGTTTTTTCTGACAAATTTTTTATCGTAATTATTGTTTGCAGCGTATACTGGATTTAAAGAATCACAAAACTACTACTAGCAAATTTAAAATTGCATTGCAAAGAACAAAGAATCAACTGGTTCCCGTGTATCTCAAAGAACATCAACAGAATAAGCTCTCAACAGCAAACACGGTAACATCCCTTTACTCCACAACAAAATCAAAAATATGTGTTTTATCATATTCCTTTATATTAAACAGTCATCTAAGCAACAAATATTTTGTACGCAGATATTCATACCACTCGAGAAGGATCACCGCTACGTCCTATATATGCTGGACAAATATAAAAACAAAGTTCATATTATTGATCCTCGAGAAGCAACTCCAGAGGAATTAGAGAGAGAAAATGCAGACATAGAATATTTGGATCCAATTGAAGCAGATCGAATTCTTCAGGAAAGCGACGAGACTGAAAAGGAAAGGAAAAACAGTTTGAGGAATATCATGTTCATAAGTCGGCAATCGTAAGCATTTCTAAATAACGATTTTTTCAGTTTTACAAGTTGCAATATTAAAACAATTACAAAATGCAATTCCCAGGTACCTAGGATTAAAGAAGTCTTCAACGCCATACTAGAAAAAATAATGAATCCCAAGAATACAAGATGGCAGTGTCATACTATACAAGATGTTCCGGTGGTAGAAAAGGGCGAATCACCATTTGTTGTTCTAAAGCTTGCATTCCTCTACAATAGTGAAAAGTTCATCGAAGACCTGGATGATTTAAGTGTAAGTTTTCAATAAAAATCTTCTGGACACAATACATAGAAAATATTGGAATATATATTTTACTTATATACACATTTTATGCACCAACTCTAAGAATATATTTTCTTCTCGGCAAAAATCTCACAGGATGAAGTGGAAGACTGGAGGGCAGAGGCACTGTACATTCTTTTACTTAGCGAGATGAATGAAGTCAAACCTAATAAAATGGGTGATGAGATTGGCAAGATCTTCAGTAAGAATGAAGACTAAAACTTTTGATTTAGCCAGCGAGGCTAATTCCATCAAAACGTGACAAAATAGTTTAACCATGACTCATATTTATATGTAATCTAGTTACAAATTGAATGTTCATGTTGAAAAGAGAACATCATCAGAGAGTGCCACTACACTATAAACAACAGTGCTTCTTTTTAACTGTGCGGCAGCAGTGACTCCCAAAACGAACTCCTACCCATGACTCTGGAGACCACCCGCCCGTGCCTCCGGAGGCAACATGGCCCCGTGCCTCCAGAGGTGACATGCCCGTGCCTCCGGAGAATTCACACCTATGCATGCACGCACATACCTCGAGTGCCTCAACTGTGGCTAGCTGCTGCGCACACGTGACTGCAGATGCTTCACACCCGTGCCTCTGGAGAATTCACACCTATGCATGCACACACATACCTCGAGTGCCTCAACCGTGGCTAGCTGCTGCACACACATGACTGCAGATGCTTCACACCCGTGCCTCCGGAGGCGCCATGTGACACCACGACGGACAACGGGCCGCACGACCAACACGCTGCACGACCAACACGCACTTCGACCTATGCCCCCCTTCAAGATGTTTATGAAAATTTAACGAGCTGAAGGCAAGCAGGAGGGTCCCCGCGCCGGAGGCGCCATGTGACACCACGATGGACAACGCGTCGCACGACTAACATGTTGCACGACCAACACACACTTCGACCTATGCCCCCCTTCAAGATGTTTATGAAAATTTAACGAGCCGAAGGCGAGCAGGAGGGGCCTCGCGCCGGAGGCGCAGTGTGACACCACGACGGACAACGCACCGCACGACCAACACGCTGCACGACCAACACGCTGTACGACCAACACGCTGCACGACCAACACACACTTCGACCTATGCCCCCCCTTCAAGATGTTTATGAAAATTTAACGAGCCGAAGGCGAGCAAGAGGGTCCCCGCGTCGGAGGCGCCATGTGACACCACGACGGACAACGCGCCGCACGACCAACACACACTTCGACCTATGCCCCCCTTCAAGATGTTTATGAAAATTTAACGAGCCGAAGGCGGGTAGGAGGGTCCCCGCGCCGGAGGCGCAGTGTGACACCACGACATACAACACGCTGCACGACCAACACGCTGCATGACAAACACACACTTCGACCTATGCCCCCCCTTCAAGATGTTTATGAAAATTTAACGAGCCGAAGGCGAGCAGGAGGGTCCCCGCGCCGGAGGCGCTATGCTCCAATTCAGTAAAGTGATACAACCCATGCCTCTGCTAGTATACGCCCGTGCCTATAGAGAATTCAGACATTGGCATTGACAGGATTGACACATGCCTCTGCACTCTTCATGACCGTGCATCAACATGTTTTCCCGTCCAAGCGTGTGTATGATAAAGTTGATGTTTTTGCTTGCTTGAAAGGTCACCTTTTTTTGAGAGAGAACATCGGCCTTTATTAATCAAGCAACCAAATTACACAAAGTCTCCCGGATGCAATCCGGAGCAGAATGGAAACTACACGGACTCACAGAGTTCAGACTAGATCTAGCTAGAACATGAGCTAAAACATTACGGTGCCGACGAACATGCATAAAAGACACAGAAGACAGAGTCCCACAGGCCGACTTGATATCAGCGATGATCGAACCCACCATGGAGCGGTCTCGGGCCGAAGACTGCAACCTTTGCACCACAGAGAGGCAATCTGATTGAAAGATCACACGTTCATAGTTCTCTTGGCGAGCCAGATACGCCGCACGACGGAGAGCTAGGGCCTCGGCCACTTTTGGAGATGAAACACCTGGCAGAGGTTCTGAAGCCGCAGCTACACACTGGCCGGTATGTTCTTGCACCACCACACCCACCACAGAAGAACCCCGCTCCAAAGAGACAGCAGCATCAGAGGACACCAGCAACGTACCTTATAGTGGCGGAGACCAACGGAAGCTAGAAGCAGATGTCTCACGCCTAGTTGCAGTTCCAGGCTTGAAAAGATGCTGAAAAATCATATCAATGTAAGCACGCACCCTCGCGGTTGTCTTCTTCGGATGATGGGAATCAGGTTCATTACGGGCAGAATTCCGAGCCTCCCAAATGTGCCACCAAGTGACCGTTATGATGGAAATGTATCTGTCTGGTCCACACGCTAGCAAGTTCAACAACCATTGCTTCGGAGATGTGAAGGAAGAACGAAAAAGCTTGATCCCAAAGACGACCTTGATCTCTTCCCAGATAGATCGTGCATGGGCACAAAACAGCAATGCATGTTCAATACCTTCCGGGCGGCCACAGAAAAAATAGTCAGTCCTCGTCGGGACCTGACGGCGTTGCAGTTGCTCTCCCGATGGCAAACAGTCATGAGAAAACCTCCATAGCACTACTTTCATCGTGTTTGGAGCCTTGACATTCCAAAGCTTCTTCCACAGTTTTTCCTCCACGGACCAACCGGAGTGTTGACCCCCATCATTTCCACTCCGATCAGACAGAAAATGACTCATCCTGGCCATGTTGTAAGCTGAGCGGACAGTGTATTCTCCGAATCTTGTGAAAGGCCAGCGCACAAAGTCCGGCCCTCCCGCCAAGTTAATAGGAATTTGGAGGATATCGTTTGCCACCTCCTCGGGGAAGAAGGCCCACACTGTTTCCTCATTCCAGGATCCGTTGTCCTCGTCAAGCAAGCAGTGAACAATGGCAGAATCCGAAATTGGAGAGAGAGTCCGAAGTATAGCCGGAGGAGTAGAGGGGATCCAGTGATCCCTGAGAATATGGGTGCTTCTCCCATCCCCAATACCCCATTGCACACCTTTCTTGAGCAGGTCTCGACCGTGTAGAATAGCACGCCAAGTGGCCGAGGCCGAACGAGGAGCAGCAGCATTCCAGAAGTCACCAAAAGGAAAGTACCGTCCTTTTAAAACATGCGCGCATTGCGATCTAAGATCAGTTAACAGCCGCCAGCCTTGCTTGCCTAGCATTGCCTGGTTGAAAAGCGCCATATCCCAGAAGCCCATGCCCCCGAGGGATTTCGGCGTGGAGAGCCAATCCCAAGAGCGCCAATGCATTTTCTTCTTACCATCCTCACGACCCCACCATTGATCAGAAACGAGCTGCCGGAATTTCTCGCAAATAGCCACAGACAAACGGAAACAACTTGAGATGAAGGTGGGGATAGCTTGAGTCTTAGATTTCAGTAATGTTTTCGTCCCTACTCTGGACATAGGCCGGTCCGACCATCCATGAATGTTCTGCCACGCCCTATCCGGAAGAAACTTGAAAGTGCTTGTGGGAGAAACTCCAACATCCGTGGGCATACCCAGGTAAGAACCATGAAAAGACTCGTTGCAAATACCCAACTGATTTTTCACCCGGTCTTTGACATTGGCAGGACAGTGCTTACCAAAGAACAACGAAGACTTGCCTTTATTGATTGCTTGCCCCGATCCCGCACAATATGAACTGAGGGTAGACTCCAAAGATGCCACACTCTGAAAATCACTCTTTGCAAAGAAGATGCTATCATCGCGAAGAGGAGGTGTGAGATAGACGGGCCATGACGGCCGTTTCGAATCCCATGTAGCTCGCCACGATCCTCCTTTTGAAATAGCAGACTAGACAAACCTTCAGTGCATAAGAGAAAGAGATATGGGCTTATTGGATCCCCTTGTCAAATCCCACGAGATGGAACCACCGGTTCAGTGAGCTCTCCGTTAACTCTCACAGCATAACAGACATTTGTCACACATCGCATAACTGCCTCGATCCAGGAAGTAGCACAACCCAGCTTGGTCAAACATTGATGGAGGTAGCTCCATTCCACATGATCATAAGCTTTCATCATATCGATCTTGAGGGCAAAGAAGGGTTTCTTCACATGTTGTTTCCGGATTGTGTGCAAGCACTCATACGCAATGAGGGTGTTGTCCGTGATCAATCTGCTGGGAATAAAAGCACTCTGACTCTCAGACACCACCACCGGCAGAATGGATTTCAGACGATTTGCTAAGACTTTGGATGCTATTTTGTAGAGCACATTGCAAAGACTGATAGGACGGAAGTTCTTCAAATGTTTTGGCTTGACTGTCTTCGGAATCAACACAATGACCGAATCACAAAAACCTTCAAGGATCGGTCTTCCCTCCAAGAAACCACGAACCGCCTCACAAATATCCTCCCCCAAAAAGTCCCAATGGGTCCGGTAAAAAAGAGCCGGGAAACCGTCAGGTCCAGGGGCCTTGGTCGGCCCCATCTGGAACAAAGAAGCCCTAATTTCCTCATTTGAATATGGTTTACACAAGTTGAAAGGGATCGAGAAGAGGTGTCTAGAGGGGGGGTGATTAGACCCTCAACAAGCAAAAGTAGCAGTTTTTAAGTTCTTCAAGTTGAGGTGGAGTTTTAGCACAAGTTTAAGCATTCACAATACATTTCAAACAAGCATGATAAGAGTATGAGCAGCGGAAAGAGTAAAGCATGAAATTTGCAAGAAAGTAAAGGGATGGGATTGGAGTGTGCAAACGCAATGAAGACATGGAGATTTTTGGCGTGGTTCCGATAGGTAGTGCTATCGTACGTCCATGTTGGTGGAGACTTCAACCCACGAAGGGTAACAGCTGTGCGAGTCCACGGAGAGCTCCACCCACTAAGGGTCCACGAAGAAGCAACCTTGTCTATCCCACCATGGCCATCGCCCACGAAGGACTTGCCTCACTCGGGTAGATCTTCACAAAGTAGGCGATCTCCTTGCCCTTACAAACTCCTTGGTTCAACTCCACAATCTTGTCGGAGGCTCCCAAGTGACACCTAACCAATCTAGGAGACACCACTCTCCAAAAAGTAATAAATGGTGTGTTGATGATGAACTCCTTGCTCTTGTGCTTCAAATGATAGTCTCCCCAACACTCAACTCTCTCTCACAGATTTGGCTATGGTGGAAAGAAGGTTTGAGTGGAAAGCAACTTGGGAAGGCTAGAGATCAAGATTCTTGTGGTAGGATTGGAATGTCTTGATCTCAACACATGAATAGGTGGTTCTCTCTCAGAAAATGAGTAGTGGAAGTGTAGGCTCGTTCTGATGGCTCTCTCTTGAATAGAGAAGGGGGTGGAGGGGTATATATAGCCTCCACACAAAATCCAACCGTTACACACATTTGACTCAACTCGGTCAGACCGAATAGAAGAACTCGATGAGACCGATTCAATTCAAAATGTGAACGTTAGGATTCTCGGTGGGACCGACATGATCAACTCGGTGGGACCGATGTGCTAGGGTTAGGGCAAGACCTCATCTCGGTGTGACCGATTTCATGAACTCGGTGGGACCGATTTCAGCAATGAGTTAAACAAAGTTGGTTAGGCAAACTCGGTGGGACCGATTGCATATTTCGGTGAGACCGAAATAATCACAACAGGCAACAGAGAGTTTGCATTGCGAACTCGGTGGGACCGATCGCTCATTTCGGTAAGACTAAAACGTTACGAAGGGAAACAGAGAGTTTGCATTGCCATCTCGGTGAGACTGAAACGTTACGAAGGGAAACAGAGAGTTTGTAAACATGATTAGGTTTCTTGGGATTAACAAAGCCGGGAGGTTGTTTAACATAGGCTTCCTCCTCAATTTCTCCATTTAGAAAGGCACTTTTAATGTCCATTTGGTATAGAGTGATATCATGGTGATTGGCATAAGCAAGTAAGATGCGTATGAACTCAAGTCTAGCAACGGGGGCATATGTCTCACCATAGTCCATACCTTCGACTTGAGTGTAACCTTGGGCGACGAGACGGGCCTTGTTGCATACCACTTGTCCATCTTCATCTTTCTTATTCCGAAACACCCATTTGGTTCCAATGACATTGTGCTTTTCATCGGACTGTTCAACAAGCGTCCATACTTGATTCCTCTCGAAATTGTGTAGCTCTTCATGCATAGCGTTCACCCAATCCGGATCATCGAGAGCTTCTTCAACCTTCATAGGTTCAATGTTAGAAATGAAAGAGTAATGTTCACAAAAGTTAGCTAAGCGAGACTTAGAGCGAGTAATTCTCCCGGTTTGAATATCATCGAAGATTTGTTCAACGGGGTGATCTCTTGAGACTCTTGCTCTAACTCGTGAGATCCTTTGTTTGGGTCGGGGTGGAACATCCTCTTCATTGTCTTGTTCTTCCTCTTGTCTATCTTCATTGTTGTTGGCGTTGATGTTCTCTTGTGGAGGTGGAGAAGGAGGTCGATGAGGTTCATCTTGTTGTCCTTCCTCGTCTCCTTCATCTTGACGTGTTCCACTTGTGGATGCCTCCAAGTCAACTTGTGGTTCACCTTGGCGTGAAGTTGAGGCTTCCACTTGAACGTACGAGGTACTCTCCTTCACCTCCGTTGGGCGAATCTTGCCAATAGACAAGTCTTGAATCGCTTCCGAAGGGTCTTTGTCTCCTTCATCAATTGGCAATTGCTCTACTTGCAAGCCGTTAGATTCATCAAACTTCACATCTAACGTCTCTTCAACTTTTCGGGTGAAATTGTTGTAGACACGGTAACTGTGAGAGTTTGCCATAACCAAGTAGAAAACCTTCATGAGATTTAGGGGCAAATTTCGAACGACGATGTTTATCAATAATGTAGCACTTTGAGCCAAATACTCGAAAGTATCGAACTTGGGGTTTGTTACCGGTGAGAAGCTCATATGCCGTCTTGCCAAGAAGCTTATGAAGATACAATCGATTTGTAGCATGACAAGCTGCCTCAACCGCTTCCGCCCAAAAGTGTTTTGGCATCTTGTATTCATCAAGCATCATTCTCGCCATCTCAACGAGTGTCCGGTTCTTCCTCTCAACAACTCCATTTTGTTGAGGTGTGTATGTAGCCGAGAACTCATGTGAAATCCCTTCTTCGTCAAGAAAGGTATCCACATTGGCGTTCTTGAACTCCGTTCCGTTGTCGCTGCGAACCTTCTTGATCTTCACTTCAAATTGATTTTGGGCCTTCCTAGCGAAGTTCTTGAAGATCTTTGGACCTGCAATTTATCATCAAGAAAGAACACCCACGTAAATCTTGAAAAATCATCAACAATGACTAAACCAAACGAGTTACCACTGAGACTCTTGTAGGCGTTGGGACCAAAAAGATCCATGTGGAGTAGCTCAAGCGGTCTCCTCGTGGTCATGGTCATAATGTTCTTCACGGGATGACTTCCTCCAACTTGTTTTCCTGCTTGACAAGCACTGCAAAGTCTATCCTTGTCAAATATAACATCTTTAACACCAAGGATATGATCACCTTTAATAAGCTTATCAAGATTTCGCATGCCCACATGACCTACCTTCTATGCCACAACCAACCTTTGGAAGATTTAGCAATTAAGCAAGTTCTAGGTTGAGCTCTTTTAGTGAAGTCAACAATGTATAGATCACCTCTACGTATACTCGTAAAGACCATATTATGATTATCTCTTCGAAACACTTGGAAGTCTACTTTAGTGAATAGAACATTGAGACCGAAATCGGCTAGTCTAGATACGGAAAGTAGATTGTAGCCAAGAGATTCAATGAGCATAACATTTTGGATGGAGCTGTCATGCGAGATGGCCACCTTACCAAGGCCAACCACCTTACCCTTTGAGTTATCATCAAAAGTGACATACTTTCGAGGGCCGTCGTTTTCAGCAAGCTCACGAAACATATCCTTGTCTCCGGTCATGTGATCGGTACATCCACTATCAAGAACCCATTCCTTTCCTCCAGCCATGTAACCATGAAGGTTAGCCATAAGACCAAAGTGTCTCATAGACTCATCAAGATCAAAGTCACTATCATCATCCTCATCATAATATCCATGTTCAACATCATCATCATATGAATGATCATTACCTAGATAAGGTAATTCATTAGATTTATGACCATGACAATGTTCATATTTATGAATTCTAATAACTTGAGAGATGATGTCACTAACGATTCCAACATCTCCTTTGGCTTGCATGAGGTCATGAAGCTCAAATAGACAATCACCAAACTTAGGATCACTAGAATTCATCTTATTTAAAGCAATGGACATTTGAAGAATCTCATCTAGATTTTTCAAGGAATAGTCTGGAAAGCATTTCTCGAGGTATCTCCAAATAGTGTAAGAACATTCAAGTGTAGGCAAGCACACAATCAAGTTTCTAGGCAATCCTCTAATGATAAGATTAACAGTTCTAAGATTATGGATCGTGTCAAGAGACTCATCGGGGGTAGGATGCAAAGGATCAATAGGAGGTGCACAAGGGCAAGTAATATACTTGTTCAAATTATATTCATTGAAAATCACAAGCATCTCATTTTTCCAATCATGATAGAACTCTCCATCAAGTAAAGGTACTCTACGTCTAATACTCCCAATCATAGACTCATCCATCTTCCTCCAATGGTGATTAAACCAAAGCAATGGAGACCAATGCTCTGATACCAATTGAAAGGGATCGAGAAGAGGTGTCTAGAGGGGGGGGGGTGATTAGACCCTCATCAAGCAAAAGTAGCAGTTTTTAAGTTCTTCAAGTTGAGGTGGAGTTTTAGCACAAGTTTAAGCATTCACAATACATTTCAAGCAAGCATGATAAGAGTATGAGCAGCGGAAAGAGTAAAGCATGCAATTTGCAAGAAAGTAAAGGGATGGGATTGGAGTGTGCAAACGCAATGAAGACACGGGGATTTTTGGCGTGGTTCCGATAGGTGGTGCTATCGTACGTCCACGTTGGTGGAGACTTCAACCCACGAAGGGTAATGGCTGCGCGAGTCCACGGAGGGCTCCACCAACGAAGGGTCCACAAAGAAGCAACCTTGTCTATCCCACCATGGCCATCGCCCACGAAAGACTTGCCTCACTCGGGTAGATCTTCATGAAGTAGGCGATCTCCTTGCCCTTACAAACTCCTTGGTTCAACTCCACAATCTTGTTGGAGGCTCCCAAGTGACTGATACGTCTCCAACGTATCTATAATTTTTTATTGTTCCATGCTATTATATTATCTATCTTGGATGTTTTATATGCATTTATATGTTATTTTATATGATTTTTGGGACTAACCTATTGATCTAGAGCCCAGTGCCAGTTTCTATTTTTTCCTTGTTTTTGAGTTTCGCAGAAAAGGAATATCAAACGGAGTCCAAATGACCTGAAAATTTATGGAGAATATTTTTGGAAAATATGAAAAATACTGGAATGAAAAGATATTGGAGAGGAGTCCCGACGCCACCACATGAAGGAAATATGCCCTAGAGGCAATAATAAAGTTATTTTTTTATTTCCTTATATCATGATAAATGTTTATTATTCATGCTAGAATTGTATTAACCGGAAACTTGATACATATGTGAATACATAGACAAAACAAAGTGTCCCTAGTATGCCTCTACTTGACTAGCTCGTTAATCAAAGATGGTTAAGTTTCCTGACCATAGACATGTGTTGTCATTTGATGAACGGGATCACATCATTAGGAGAATGATGTGATGGACAAGTCCCATCCGTTAGCTTAGCATAATGATCGTTAAGTTTATTGCTATTGCTTTCTTCATGACTTATACATGTTCCTATGACTATGAGACTATGCAACTCCCGAATATCGGAGGAACACTTAGTGTGATATCAAACGTCACAACATAACTGGGTGATTATAAAGATGCTCTACAGGTGTCTCTGATGGTGTTTGTTGAGTTGGCATAGATCGAGATTAGGATTTGTCACTCCGATTGTCGGAGAGGTATCTCTGGGCCCTCTCGGTAATGCACATCACTATAAGCCTTGCAAGCAATGTGACTAATGAGTTAGTTACGGGATGATGCATTACGGAACGAGTAAAGAGACTTGCCGGTAATGAGATTGAACTAGGTATGATGATACCGACGATCGAATCTTGGGCAAGTAACATACCGATGACAAAGGGAACAACGTATGTTGTTATGCGGTTTGACCGATAAAGATCTTCATAGAATATGTGGGAGCCAATATGAGCATCCAGGTTCCGCTATTGGTAATTGACCGGAGATGTGTCTCGGTCATGTCTACATAGTTCTCGAACCCGTAGGGTCCGCACGCTTAACGTTCGATGACGATCGGTATTATGAGTTTATGTGTTTTGATGTACCGAAGGTAGTTCGGAGTCCCGGATGTGATCACGGACATGACGAGGAGTCTCGAAATGGTCGAGACATAAAGATTGATATATTGGAAGGTTATGTTTGGACACCGGAAAGGTTTCGGATAGGTTCGGGCATTTTCCGGAGTACCGGGGGGTTATCGGAACCCCCCGGGGGGTTATTGGGCCTTCATGGGCCTAGTGGTGGAAGAGAGGAGGCAGGCCAAGGTGTGGCGCGCGCCCCCCTAGCCAAACCGAATTGGACTAGGGCTAGGGGGCCGGCCCCCCTTTCCTTCTCTCCTCCTCCTCCTTCTCCCCTTCTCCTTGTTGGAATAGGAAAGGGGGGGGGGCGAATCCTACCTGGAGTAGGATTGGCCCCCCATGGTGCGCCTCCTCCCCTTGGCCGGCCTCCTCCTCCCTCCCTCCTTTATATACGTGGGAGGGGGCACCCAGAGACAGACAAATTGATTGTTTAACCGTGTGCGGTGCCCCCCTCCACAGATTTCCACCTCGGTCATATTGTCGTAGTGCTTAGGCGAAGCCCTGCGTCGGTAACTTCATCATCACCATCACCACGCCATCATGCTGACGAAACTCTCCCTCGGCCTCAGCTGGATCTAGAGTTCGAGGGACATCACCGAGCTGAACATGTGCAGATCGCGGAGGTGCCGTGCGTTTGGTACTTGATCGGTTGGATCGCGAAGACGTTCGACTACATCAACCGCGTTACTAAACGCTTCCGCTTTCGGTCTACGAGGGTACGTAGACACACTCTCTCCGCTCGTTGCTATGCTTCTCCTAGATAGATCTTGCGTGATCGTAGGATTTTTTTTGAAATACTACGTTCCCCAACACCACAAGGGTGGAGGGCGCCCCCCCCCCCGCCTAGGGCGCGCCCCATGTCCTTGTCGTCGCCTCATGGGCCCCCTTGACTTGTCCCCAACGCCAACACCTCTTATAAATCCCAAAAACCCCAGAATAAAACCTAGATCGGGAGTTCCGCCGCCGCAAGCCTCTGTAGCCACGAAAAACCAATCGAGACCCTGTTCCGGCACCCTGCCGGAGGGGGAAATCATCACAGGTGGCCATATTCATCATCCCGGCGCTCTCCATGACGAGGAGGGAGTAGTGCACCCTCGGGGCTGAGGGTATGTACCAGTAGCTATGTGTTTGATCTCTCTCTCTCGTGTTCTTGATTTGGCACGATCTTGATGTACCGCGAGCTTTGCTATTATAGTTGGATCTTATGATGTTTCTCCCCCTCTACCTTATTGTAATGAATTGAGTTTTCCCTTTGAAGTTATCTTATCGGATTGAGTCTTTAAGGATTTGAGAACACTTGATGTATGTCTTGCATGTGTTTATCTGTGGTGACAATGGGATATTCACGTGATCCACTTGATGTATGTTTTGGTGATCAACTTGCGGGTTCTGTGACCTTGTGAACTTATGCATAGGGGTTGGCACACGTTTTCGTCTTGACTCTCCTGTAGAAACTTTGGGGCACTCTTTGAAGTTCTTTGTGTTGGTTTGAATAGATGAATCTGAGATTGTGTGATGCATATCGTATAATCAAACCCGCGGATACTTGTGGTGACATTGGAGTATCTAGGTGACATTAGGGTTTTGGTTGATGTGTGTCTTAAGGTGTTATTTTAGTACGAACTCTAGGGCTGTTTGTGACACTTATAGGAATAGCCAATAGATCGATGAGAAAGAATAACTTTGAGGTGGTTTCGTACCCTACAATAATCTCTTCGTTTATTTTCCGCTATTAGTGACTTTGGAGTGACTCTTTGTTGCACGTTGAGGGATTGTTATATGATCTAATTATGTTATCATTGTTGAGAGAACTTGCACTAGTGAAAGTATGAACCCTAGGCCTTGTTTCGAAGCATTGCAATACCGTTTTCGCTCACTTTTGTTACTAGTTACCTTGCTGTTTTTATATTTTCAGATTACAAAAACCTATATCTACTATCCATATTGCACTTGTATCACCATCTCTTCACCGAACTAGTGCACCTATACAATTTACCATTGTATTGGGTGTGTTGGGGACACAAGAGACTCTTTGTTATTTGGTTGCAGGGTTGTTTGAGAGAGACCATCTTCATCCTACGCCTCCCACGGATTGATAAACCTTAGGTCATTCACTTGAGGGAAATTTGCTACTGTCCTACAAACCTCTGCACTTTGAGGCCCAACAACGTCTACAAGAAGAAGGTTGCGTAGTAGACATCAAGCTCTTTTTTGGCGCCGTAACCGGGGAGGTTAGTGCTTGAAGTTATATCTTTAGATCTTGCAATTGAATCTTTTAGTTTGTCGTTTTATCACTAGTTTAGTCTATAAAAGAAAACTACAAAAAAAATGGAATTGAGGTTGCCTCATATGCTTCATCTTTATAATGTCTTTCGTGAAAATGATGGAAAGGAAAATTGTGCTCAAGTGTTAGAAGAAGAAGTCTATAAAATGTTTGGCACTAAATCTTTGTATGATGAGCATGATTGCAATGTTGTTAGTATGAATTCCTTGAATATCCATGATGCTAATGATATGCAAAGCCACAAGCTTGGGGATGCTATGTTTGATGAAGATGATATTTTTAGTCCCCCAAGTTTTGATGAGAATATTTATTATGATGATAGCATGCTCCTATTTATGATGATTATATTGATGAAAGTGGGTTTGAAAGAGTGTCAACTCTAGGTACTAATGATCCCACTATTTTGGAGGGTGTTGAATCTTTTCACAATATTGATAAAAGTGGATTTGGAGAGGTCATGACTTTATTTAGTGATCAATCCACTATTTCAGAAGAGGTTCCAATTGATTATGAGAACAAACTTGCTATCTATGATGATTATTGTGATGACATGTATGCTATAAAAAATAATGATAACCATGAAACTTGTCATCATGATTTTAATTTTCAATTGGATTATGCCTCACATGATAGTTATTTTGTTGAGTTTGCTCCCACTACTATTCATGAGAATAAATTTGCTTATGTGGAGAGTAGTAAAATTTGCATGCTTGTGGATCACGAAAAGAATGCTTTATGTGATAGTTATATTGTTGAATTCATTCATGATGCTACTGAAAATTATTATGAGGGAGGGATATATGCTTGTAGGAATTGCAATAATATCAAGTTTCCTCTCTATGTGTTGAAATTTTTGAAGTTGCACTTGTTTTGCCTTCCTATGCAAGTTGATTCTTGTTCCCATAAGTTGTTTGCTCACAAAATCCCTAGGCATAGGAAGTGGGTTAGACTTAAATGTGCTAGTCATATTCTTCATGATGCTCTCTTTGTGTTTCAATTCTTATCTTTTATGTGAGCATCATTGACATCATCATGCCTAGCTAAAAAGGCATTAAAGAAAAGCGCTTGTTGGGAGACAACCCAATATTTACCCCTACTGATTTTGTGTGTTCACATGATTAAGCTACTATAGTAATCATGTTTTATATCTTTTGTTTCAATAAAGTGCCAAGTAAAGCCTTTGGGATAGTGTGGTTGATGGTTGACTTGATTCTGTGCAAAAACAGAAACTTTTGCGTCCAGTGCAGAAATTCCTATATTTTACTGGAAGGTGGAAAACTTCTGAAGTTTTTACAGTTGATTGGTATACAAATTTTATACGTTTTCCTAATTTTTAAGAATATTTGGAGTTACATAAGTATGACCTTAATTCATATCTTTACAGAATGTTCTGTTTTTGACAGATTCTGTTTTCGATGCATAGTTTGCTTGTTTTCTAGTTTCTATGGCTTATATTCCTTAATATAAATTGTAGAAATAATAGGGTACAGTAGGAATCATGTGATAAAAGTTATGAATCTTTTCTTGACAGTACCAAAGTGAATGATTTGTTTTATTATACTAACGGATCTCACGAAGGTTTTGTTAAGTTTTGTGTGATTGAAGTTTTCAAGTTTTGGGTGAGATATCGATATGAGGAGAATAAGAAGTGACAAGACCCTAAGCTTGGGGATGCCCAGGGCACCCCAAGGTAATATTCAAGGAAGATCCAAGCAACTAAGCTTGGGGAAGCCCCGGAAGGCATCCCCTCTTTTGTCTCCAACATCATCGGTAAATTTACTTGAGGCTATATTTTTATTCGTCACATGATATGAGTTTTGCTTGGAGCGTCATTTTATTTTATTAGTATTTACTTTCTGTTATTTAGAGTAATTTTTTGCATCTTTTAGTTCAATAAAAGATCAAGTTTAGCCTTTACCATGCTTATTTTGCAAGTCTATATGTTGCTGTTTTGAAAACAGAAAGTTTTCTATCATTTTCTGAATTCTTATGGAAATTAAGAACATGGTAAAATATTGAAATTTTTACACAATGAGTAACAACAAATTTTCTACAGTGTGGTAAATTTTCAGAATTTTTGGAGTTAGGGAAGTATGAGTACAATTGCACTCTTTACAGACTGTCCTGTTTTGACAGATTGCTGTTATGTTTGCATTGTTTGCATATGGTTGCTTGTTTAATGATTCTATTTGAGGATAGGAGTATTAAATATGAAGATTCATTTAGTATGCAATGTTAAATAATAATTTTAGTGATTTGCTACAGTAGAGAATGATAAGGTTTTGCATTTGATTTATACTAACTTTTCTCACGAGTTCTTGTTGAGTTTTGTGTGGATGAAGTTTTTAAGATTTAGGGAAACCATCATATAAAAGGAATTAAGGAGACACAAAAGCTCAAGCTTGGGGATGCCCAAGTCATCCCTAGTTAATATTTCAAGAAGTCTCAAGCATCTAAGCTTGGGGATGCCCCGGTTGGCATCCCACCTTTCTTCATCAAGAATTATCGGTTAGTATCGGTTGAGCCTAAGTTTTTACTTCTTCACATGATGTGTGCTATTCTTAGAATGTCATTTTATTTTGCTTTGCTTGCTGTTTGAATAAAATACTTAAGATCTGAAATTCTTAGATGAGAGGGTCTTCACACAGCTACATAATTATTTGACTACTCATTGGTCTTCACTTATATCTTGTGGAGTAGTTTGTCATTTGCTCTAGTACTTCACTTATATCTTTTAGAGCACGGCGGTGGTTTTATTTTGAAGAAATTGTTGAAATCTCATGCTTCACTTATATTATTTTGAGAGTCTCTCTAAACAGCATGGTAATTAGCTTAGGTTATTAATTTAGTCCTAATATGATGGGCATCTAAGAGGGATATAATAAAAACTTTCATATAAAGTGCATTGAATACTATGAGAAGTTTGATTCCTTATGATTGTTTTGAGATATGAAGATGGTGATATTAGAGTCATGCTAGTGAGTAGTTGTGAATTTGAGAAATACTTATGTTAAGGTTTGTGAGTCCCGTAGCATGCACGTATGGTGAACCATTATGTAACGAAGTCGGAGCATGAGATATTTTTTGATTGTCATCCTTTGTGTGGAGGTCGGGATCGCGCGATGGTTAACTCCTACCAACCCTTCCCCTAGGAGCATGCGTCTAGTACTTTGTTTCGATGACTAGTAGATTTTTGCAATAAGTATGTGAGTTCTTTATGACTAATGTTGAGTCCATGGATTATACGCACTCTCACCCTTCCACCTTTGCTAGCCTCTCTAGTGCCGCGCAATTTTCGCCGGTACCATAAACCCACCATATACCTTCCTCAAAACAGCCACCATACCTACCTATTATGGCATTTCCATAGCCATTCCGAGATATATTGCCATGCAACTTTCCACCGTCCCGTTTATTATGACACGCTTCATCATTGTCATATTGCTTTGCATGATCATGTAGTTGACATAGTATTTGTGGCAAAGCCACCGTTCATAATTTTCATACATGTCACTCTTGAGTCATTGCACATCCCGGTACACCGCCGGAGGCATTCATATAGAGTCATATTTTGTTCTAGTATCGATTTGTAATTTTTGAGTTGTAAGTAAATAGAAGTATGATGATTTTCATTATTAGAGCATTGTCCCATGTGAGGAAATAAAAGAAAAAAAAGGAAAGAAAAAAAAGAAAAGGAGAAAGAAAGAAAGAAAGAAAAAAAGAAAGAAAAGTAAGAAAAAAAATTGAGAGAAAAAGAGAGAAGGGGCAATGTTACTATCCTTTTTCCATACTTGTGCTTCAAAGTAGCACCATGATCTTCATGATAAAGAGTCTCCTATGTTGTCACTTTCATATACTAGTGGGAATTTTTCATTATAGAACTTGGCTTGTATATTCCAATGATGGGCTTCCTCAAATTGCCCTAGGTCTTCGTGAGCAAGCGAGTTGGATGCACACCCACTTAGTTTCTTTTTGAGCTTTCATACACTTATAGCTCTAGTGCATCCGTTGCATGGCAATCCCTACTCACTCACATTGATATCTATTGATGGGCATCTCCATAGCCCGTTGATACGCCTAGTTGATGTGAGACTATCTCCTTCTTTTTGTCTTCTCCACAACCACCTTCTATTCCACCTATAGTGCTATGTCCATGGCTCACGCTCATGTATTGCATGAAGGTTGAAAAAGTTTGAGAACATCAAAAGTATGAAACAATTGCTTGGCTTGTCATCGGGGTTGTGCATGATTTGAGTATTTTGTGTGATGAAGATGGAGCATAGCCAGACTATATGATTTTGTAGGGACATCTTTCTTTGGCCATGTTATTTTGAGAAGACATAATTGCCTTGTTAGTATGCTTGAAGTATTATTGTTTTTATGTCAATATTAAACTTTTGTTTTGAATCTTATGGATCTGAACATTCATGTCACAATAAAGAAAATTACATGGATAAATATGTTAGGTAGCATTCCACATCAAAAATTCTGTTTTTATCATTTACCTACTCGAGGACGAGCAGGAATTAAGCTTGGGGATGCTTGATACGTCTCCAACGTATCTATAATTTTTTATTGTTCCATGCTATTATATTATCTATCTTGGATGTTTTATATGCATTTATATGCTATTTTATATGCTTTTTGGGACTAACCTATTAATTTAGAGCCCAGTGCCAGTTTCTGTTTTTTCCTTGTTTTTGAGTTTCGCAGAAAAGGAATATCAAACGGAGTCCAAATGACCTGAGAATTTACGGAGAATATTTTTGGAAAATATGAAAAATACTGGAACGAAAAGATATCGGAGAGGAGTCCCGAGGCCACCACAAGGGTGGAGGGCGCCCCCCCTAGGGCGCGCCCCCCGTCCTTGTCGTCGCCTCGTGGGCCCCCTTGACTTGTCCCCGACGCCAACACCTCTTATAAATCCCAAAAACCCCAGAACAAAACCTAGATCGGGAGTTCCGCCGCCGCAAGCCTCTGTAGCCACGAAAAACCAATCGGGACCCTGTTCCGGCACCCTGCCGGAGGGGGAAATCATCACCGGTGGCCATCTTCATCATCCCGGTGTTCTCCATGATGAGGAGGGAGTAGTTCACCCTCGGGGCTGAGGGTATGTACCAGTAGCTATGTGTTTGATCTCTCTCTCGTGTTCTTGATTTGGCACGATCTTGATGTACCGCGAGCTTTGCTATTATAGTTGGATCTTATGATGTTTCTCCCCCTCTACCTTCTTGTAATGAATTGAGTTGTCCCTTTGAAGTTATCTTATCGGATTGAGTCTTTAAGGATTTGAGAACACTTGATGTATGTCTTGCATGTGTTTATATGTGGTGACAATGGGATATTCACGTGATCCACTTGATGTATGTTTTGGTGATCAACTTGCGGGTTCTGTGACCTTGTGAACTTATGCATAGGGGTTGGCACACGTTTTCATCTTGACTCTCGGGTAGAAACTTTGGGACACTCTTTGAAGTTCTTTGTTTTGGTTTGAATAGATGAATCTGAGATTGTGTGATGCATATCGTATAATCAAACCCGCGGATACTTGTGGTGACATTGGAGTATCTAGGTGACATTAGGGTTTTGGTTGATGTGTGTCTTAAGGTGTTATTTTTGTATGAACTCTAGGGCTGTTTGTGACACTTATAGGAATAGCCAATAGATCGATCAGAAAGAATAACTTTGAGGTGGTTTCGTACCCTACAATAATCTCTTCGTTTATTTTCCGCTATTAGTGGCTTGGAGTGACTCTTTGTTGCACGTTGAGGGATTGTTATATGATCTAATTATGTTATCATTGTTGAGAGAACTTGCACTAGTGAAAGTATGAACCCTAGGCCTTGTTTCAAAGCATTGCAATACCGTTTTCGCTCACTTTTGTTACTAGTTACCTTGCTGTTTTTATATTTTCAGATTACAAAAACCTATATCTACTATCCATATTGCACTTGTATCACCATCTCTTCGCCGAACTAGTGCACCTATACAATTTACCATTGTATTGGGTGTGTTGGGGACACAAGAGACTCTTTGTTATTTGGTTGCAGGGTTGTTTGAGAGAGACCATCTTCATCCTACGCCTCCCACGGATTGATAAACATTAGGTCATCCACTTGAGGGAAATTTGCTACTGTCCTACAAACCTCTGCACTTGGAGGCCCAACAACGTCTACAAGAAGAAGGTTGCGTAGTAGACATCAGTGACACCTAACCAATCTAGGAGACACCACTCTCCAAAAGGTAATAAATGGTGTGTTGATGATGAACTCCTTGCTCTTGTGCTTCAAATGATAGTCTCCCCAACACTCAACTCTCTCCCACAGATTTAGCTATGGTGGAAAGAAGGTTTGAGTGGAAAGCAACTTGGGAAAGCTAGAGATCAAGATTCTTGTGGTAGGATTGGAATGTCTTGATCTCAACACATGAGTAGGTGGTTCTCTCTCAGAAAATGAGTAGTGGAAGTGTAGGCTCGTTCTGATGGCTATATATAGCCTCCACACAAAATCCAACCGTTACACACATTTGACTCAACTCGGTCAGACTGAATAAAAGAACTCGGTGAGACCGATTCAATTCAAAATGTGAATGTTAGGATTCTCGGTGGGACCGACATGATCAACTCGGTGGGACCGATGTGCTAGGGTTAGGGCAAGACCTCATCTTGGTGTGACCGATTGCATGAACTCGGTGGGACCGATTTCAGCAATGAGTTAAACAGAGAGTTGGTTAGGCAAACTCGATGGGACCGATTGCATATTTCGGTGAGACCGAAATAATCACAACAGGCAACAGAGAGTTTGCATTGCGAACTCGGTGGGACCGATCGCTCATTTCGGTAAGACCGAAACGTTACGAAGGGAAACAGAGAGTTTGCATTGCCATCTCGGTGAGACCGAGATCCCGATCGGTGAGACCGAATTGATTAGGGTTTCTGGCAGTGGCTATGTCAAAGAAACTCGGTGGCGCCGGATAGATCAAATTGGTGGGGCCGAGTTTGACTTTAGGTTTAGGACATATCTGGAAATGAGAAAGTATTTGAGGGCTTTGGAGCATATCACTAAGCATTTTGAGCAAGTAGACCATTAAGCAACACCTCATCCCCTTTTAATAGTATTGGCTTTTCCTATGGACTCAATGTGATCTTGGATCACTAAAATAGAAATGAAGAGTCTTGAGCTTTTGCCAATCTTTGTCCTTAGCATCTTGAAGGGGTTCCACATCCTCTTGTTCCTGCCACGCCATTGTTGAACTTTCTGAAATATACTAGATAAAGATATCAGTCCAACAAGAGATATGTTGACATTAATTACCAAAATCACCCAGGGAGCACTTGTGCTTTCACAAGTCAGCATTCATCTCACTGGAAATCTTATTTGGAATAGCTTGCAAAACCTCATCAGCAGTAGGGCACGGTTCAGACGTGAAGAGCTTCTCATAATAGGACTGCACCAAGCCCTTGATCTGTCCTTGTGAGCTGCAAACTGAGCCATCCTCCCGAAGCAGCGAATGAATCCTATTGGTTCTCCGTCTGGCCGTCGCTCTTTCCTGGAAAAACTCAGTGTTGCGATCTCCTGCTTTGAGCCAGTCCACCCGTGAGCGTTGTCTTTCCATGATCTCCTCCTGTTCAAACAGCTCACATATCTGACCCTCAATGTGTTCATCCTCTGACAGAGAAGCCGGGGAAGGCGGTGAAGCCCTAATAGTAGCTAGGCGGCGCTCCATCTTCCCAATATTCTTGAGTATAGAGCCAAAAGTTTCCTTACTCCAGGATCGCAGCGAGCCAGCCACCCCCTTAAGATTCGTCCACGTCGAACTCAAAGACAAAAGGCCATCCCTGCCCGCAGACCAAGCTTGTTCGAGAGTGTCCTTGTAGTCTGCCGCCCGCAGCCACATCGCCTCGAATCTGAAGCCTTGCTGTACCAGGGCCGAGTGGCGCTGTTGGGAACCGCGGTCCAAGTAAACAAGAATCGAGTAATGATCAGATGTGGTGGCAATAATATTCTCCACATTGCAAGCTTCAAATAAGTTGTCGAAGGCACTGTTAGCCATGGCCCGATCTAAGCGACATCAGACATTGTTGTTGGGGTCTTGTTTGTTGCACCAAGTGAACTTTGGACCTGAGAAACCCAAGTCAGACATTCCACAATCCATCATACATGTAACACCCCCGGTGATTAGCAACAGTAATCACTTTTGGTAATGACATGTCAGCAAGATTAACAGTGCATAATCATCATTTGCATCATATTGCATTTCAACTCCTAAGTCAAATTCAAATTTAAATGAAAGTGAAATATAAAAGTTGTCCAACGTAAAAAACTAAAATGTTCGATAAATAACAAATATTGCAGAGGCTAGTCTAAAATTGAAACTAACAAATAATAAAATAATTGGGTGGCTCTAACATAATTAAAACAGCTAGGATTAATGCATATTAATTATTATAAAAATTGTGGGAGCTCAAATTGCCTCCAAACCAATTTTTGGTAGTGATAGGTAATACCTAGTATTTGTTGGAGCAATTGTTATGTTTTACAAAAACCATTAGGAGGCCTGACTATTTACTAAACTGAGAAAAGAGAATAAAGAAAAAGATAAAAGAAAAAGAAAACAGAAGAAGAAGAAGAAAAAGGAACCCCCCCCCCCACGGCCCAACTGGGCCCCAATCCCAGACCACTGGCTTCGGTCCGGCCACCCCGCCTCCCCTTACCCTTGTCGGTGGAACCCTATCCACCCCTCCACCACTCCACTCCCCTCGCACCCCCCCTCCTCCCCCGATCCCCTCCTGGATCGGGATCGAGGCCCGAGCCGCGCTCTCGCCTCGCCCTCGCTCGACCGCCCCGCCGCCTCGACGCCGCCGCCGCCGCGCTCGCCGACGTCTCCGACCTCCTCCCACGCCGCTCCATCACCCTCGCCGCCCGATCATCTACAACTTTGGTGAGGCCCCGGCCTCCCCCCCTCTCTGCTCTCCGCACCTCGCCGCGCACCCCCACGCGCCCCGCGCGCGCCGCCACGCCCTGGCCACGCTCACCGCGCCCGGCCCCTGCTCCTCGCCGCTCCCGCCACTGCAGGGCTTCCCCTGCTCGCCCCGCTCCGTCCCCTCGCCTCGCCCACCATAGCCCCCCCCCGCTGCCGCAGCTGCCCGCTCCGCCGCCTCCGCCCGCGCGTGCCTGGCCGAGCCCTGTGGCTATCCCCCGCGCCGCGCCTCCTCCCTTGCTGCTGCTTCTTCTACTTCCGTTCCCCGCCACTCCCCCCCCCCCCCTTGGCCACCCCCCTCGCCCCAGTCTCTCTTCCCTTCGCCTCTGCTTCTGTCTCTCCACACTCCTTTCTTCCTTCTCCCTTTTGCTCCACGCTTCTCCTCCTGCCTCCCTCGCCACTTGGCTCGGGTTACCCCGCCCGCGCCCAGTGCCCGTTCGGGCGGCGCCCGCAACGCCCGCGCCCTCTGTGGCCCTAGGGGCCACCGACAGATGGGCCCGGTGCCCCCCCTGACTATGACACGCGGGGCCCACGCCCAAAAACGTTTTTATATAAAAGAAATAAAAAAATAGAAAATAAAAATAATTAAAATAATTAATTAATTAGTTAATTAATCCTGATTAGGTTAATCTAATTAACTAATTAGTGTTAATTAAACAGTAATTAGTAATTAACTTAATTAACCTTACTGACATCAGCATGAGGTCATGCTGATGTCATCATCAGCACTGTTTCGGATAATTTTGATTTAAATAATTAAATAAATTCCAGAAATTAATAAAAACTTTAGAAAATCATATTAAATAAACCGTAACTCTGATGAAAATATTTTATACATGAAACTTGCTCAGAACGACGATACGAACCCGAATACGTCCTCCGTATTCCCGACAGACGCCCGCAGCTATAAGAACGTTGAACTTTTAGACCGATTTCAGTAAATGAATAGTGCCCAACTTTAATTAAATAAATCCAAATAAATTCCTAAATTAACTAAATCATTTAGTTAGGAAGTAGAACACCCCGGCATATCATTTAGGCATGTCATGCATGTTGTTTGCATTATTGCCGTGAATTTATTGTTTCTCTCCCCCTCCTTCTCTCTCTCGATAGACGCTGAGACCGACGGCGCTGCACCTGGATACGACTACTCTACCGACAAGCAGCCCGTTGACGACCTTCCCCTCTTGCCAGAGCAACCAGGCAAGCCCCCCCCTCTTGAGCATTCCAGATATCGCCCATTCTATTCTCCTGCTTGCATTAGATTTTGCTACTGTTAATGTATGCTCCTATTCTGATGCATAGCCTGCTGTTATAACCTGTTCATTGCTACCTTACCTGCCTATGATAAACTGTTTAGTATAGGTTGGTGACGAACCATCAGTGACCCCACCACCTTATCCTTGATGCCCCTGCTTGATCATCGACGACTCGATCAATGTGATCGTCGACCAGAGACCGACACCTCACTTCACACCCCCTTAGTTGTATGACTCTGCATAGTTATTATCGAGTGCCGAGGGTGATACCTCGTAACGCACTCACGATGAATACTCTGCAGTGTAGCTATTCGGTCGTGGTCATCGAGGGTGATTCCTCCTTCTCCACTTCCGATACGACTCTGTCGTGCAACCCTCAGTGTGAACCTCGAGGGTGATACCTCATACGTTCACCCTGATGATTTCGTCGAGTGGAATCCGCCGAGGGTGATTCCTCGGGTTTCCCCCTTGATGTTATGACCACACGATTACTTGACCTCTGTTACAGGCGGGTCCACCCTGGTGGGTACCCGCTGGGGATCTATGATTTCGGGTGTGCCGGAAGGGCACTCGAGTGTGACATTGTGGCGGAGCATCAGAGACTCTGATTGTCTCCGCGTGATACTAATTGAGCCTATTGGATTTGGGTGTGTGATCTGAGTGGGTCGACGTGCCCTATACGCACTACCACCACGTGGGATAATGGTTATGGGACCCTCTGCGAAGTACGTTTCTCCGAAAGCTCGTCTGACGTCACGATTCACCGTGCGGGCTGATTGTCGGGATTGGGCTGGATACTTCACTGACGAGTTCAGTGTCGCGCCTGCACCCCGGCCAGTCTCGCAACGCGCAGGGTGCCCAGGGCGATGGCCCGAGACCTCTGGGTGCATAGGTTAGTCCGGCGTGCTGACCTCTCTGCCGAGCCTAGGTAGGGCGCTGCTTTGTGTTGATCTTCCGAGGACGGGCATTACCCAGCAAGTGTGTCCGGCCAGAGTTGATCGAGCGTGTTGGGTAACAGTAGTGCACCCCTGCAGGGATGAATCTTCTATCGATAGCCGGTCCTACGGTAAAGGACGCTCAGTTTGTGTATCACGATCTACTACTTAAACTGGATACTTGTTACTTAATTGAAGCTTAGGGATCGCTTTCTCGCTTGGGAGTCGAGGAAGGATCTTTAAGCTGTACTTAAACATGTTTGCTAAATAAAATGCTATTCTACTCTCTTCTACTGCTGCAAGATGATGGCCTTGTGAAGATGTTTGAAGATGCTAGTCTTCGATAGGACTAGGCCTTCTCTCTATTCTGGCATTTCTGCAGCCCAGTCCAAATATACAGCCTTTCTCCATTGATAATGTTGCATATGTAGTATAGATCCTTGCTTGCTGAGTACTTCGGATGAGTACTCACGGTTGCTTTACTTTCTCTTTTCCCCATATACCCCACATTGATGATACATCAGACGATGGAGTCCTGGAGCTAGATGCCACCACCGGAGCTTACTACCAGGAGGGTCCAGAGGGTACTTACTACTGGATCGAGCCAGATGACCAGGAGTAGGATCGGAGGCTCCCAGGCAGGAGGCCAACGCCTTTCGATCTAGTGTCGCTGTTTGTGCTAGCCTTCTTAAGGCAAAACTTGTCTAACTATGTCTGTACTCAGATAATATTTGTATGACTGACTTATGTATTCGGATCTTCGGATCCCTGGTTTGTAATATTGTGGACCTTCGTTTAAATTGTGTTAGAGTTGTGTTGTGATATCTTCCCGTGAGTCCCTGTGCTTGATCGTACACGTTTGCGTGTATGATTAGTGTACGATTGAGTCGGGGGCGCCACAATACATTCCCGGAACGCAGCCATCTGTGAGTCCAGCCGATCCCTAGGACCACAATGTTCATCATGAGTGAGTACCTAGTTAAAATCTCCACAGCAAATCCAAGGGCCCGTCCAGGAATGCTGCATGCGTCGAAGGAGCTCCCAAAAGTGAGGTCTATCCTCTCTCTCCTTGGTTCCCCATAGACAAACGACGCTCGCCAAGGCAGGCCCTCATCCAATTGCACCTGGACATCAATACACCTTTTATTGGCTGCCTTGACCGTCACTGCCGCAGCTTGCGACCAGAAAAGAGCGAGGCCGCCACTGAGCCCCTCACTACTAACAGCAAAGCAGCCAGAAAAACCCAAAGACCACATGAAATTCTTAACTCTGGAATCCCTCATCTTTGTCTCAGAAAGAAAGAGGAGGGAGGGTCGGTAGAGCTTCACAAGCCAGCGAAGCTCGCCAACTGTCGAGTTCGAAGCAAATGATACTCATTGCGTCTGGCGGGGCTGCGCCGCAGCCGCCGCCGGATCCGCCGATCGAGTGTCTGATGTGCGTTGTTTCTTGTTTGATTCCGTATCAGTGATCTGCTCCACACCAGAAGAAGCAGGCTGAGGTCCCGTCACCAAAACCAGAGCTAAAGCATTGGCATCAGTCGGCTCCGGTTCACAAACCAATGTCGGGGGAGGTGACTTAGCCGATTTCCTCTTCTGCCCCGAAGTGCCAATCTTTTCCTGACCACTCGAGAAAAGCTCCCTGTTCGTGGCCCTAGCTCTTCCTCTACCTAACCCACGCGAAGAGGCTGCACGACCATGACCCCTTCCAGCCCGCTTGAGAGGAGAGGAGACCTCACCCTCGGCAGCGGTAGAGCCTACAGGAGCACCAGCCCTAGCACGAGCTGAGGGGGCCAAACGAGAGCCGCCAAACTTGTCATCAGTTCCAGCATAAGAAGAAGCAGTAGAAGACTTCGATCCACCGGACTTCTTGTGGCCGTCATCCGGAACACAGAGCTTCTTGGCAGCATACGGCAGGTCCCCATTAGCATCCCTGATTCCTGGAGTAGGGCACAGGACCAAGGAGTGGCCAAGGAGACCGCACGAAAAGCAATGAAAAGGAAGCCTCTCGTACATCACATAATAGGTGTCCGTGGATTGGAGCCTGACAGAGGTCACCGTCACGTAGCGAACGAGTGGCTCCTGGACAACAATCTCAACCCTAACACGCATGTATCCACCCCAGCAGCGTCCATCAGTATCAGCGTCCACCTTGATAATGTTCCCAACGGGCTTTGCAAACTCCATTCCGAGCTTGGCCTTCATCAGTCTTGGTGGCAAATTCATAATACGGGCCCAGATAGCCAAACGATCAAACTTGACATGAAGAGGCTGGATGTTCAGATCAAAGACCTTGAGAAGAACAGCATGCTTGCCCACCATCCAAGGCGAGCCGTCGATCACCCTGGTTCTATCCGCCAGGGTACCAAATTCAGCGACAAAAACATTGTCTCCGGAGGGGTGGAGCAACAAGCCCCTGGGGTTGCCCCAAGCCGGCCTCATGGCCGAGGAAATCGTCTGAATATGGAGGGTATTGGGAGAAAGCACTTTCCCCACCAGGGCGCAATCCGGAGCAACCAGATCGGCCTCATCCTCATCATCCAGCACCACCGGCCGCGCCTCGACCGCCGTTAGCCGAAGCCGTTCCATCATCTCCTCTACGCGATCCGCCGAGCGATCTGCAGAGGATGAACCGCCCGCCAAGGGGGACGAGTCTGAAACCGCCATCGCCCCCCCCCCCCCCCCCCCCCCCCGGCCGGAAGCGCCCAACCCGGAGGGCAATCGCCTCCGTCCGGCGCAAACTGCTCGCCCCCAAGGGCATCAGACCCCCCCCCCCCCCCCCGCATCACTAGATCCTGCCATGTGGTGCAGGCCGAACCCTAATCCAGCCCCTGCCAAGGATGGGTAGCGATACAAAGAAAGCCTCGTAATCACCCCGAACAGAGACATGATCGAGGAACCGCAAGCACCCCGGACCAGCAGGAGATCAGACAGAATTGGGAGGGAAGAAATTGGATCCACGATACAATCAAAGACCCAGAGATCGCTCAAACCCTAGGAACCGCCCGTCGCCCTAGCGTCGCGGGAGCCTAAAACATGTTTGAAAGGTCACATTTGATAGTGTTGAAAGCCCCCGCCCGTAACTACCCCATAAATCTTCATTTTTCAGAAATATAATGGGAACAAAAAAGGAAACAACAAGGAAACAGGGGACCGCCGACACGGTTGACCGTTATTTTCTGTCTGTTATCGCGCACAAAGGGAAAAAATAGAAAATTCAAGTAGTTGAAGGGTTGAACTGCAAAACGCACGAAACCACAAACCGAAAAGGGAAAACCGGGAACCAACCACGTCGGCTGGTTTTCCCTCGCGGGAGCGCTCCGCGCGCGACGCTCCCGAACCGCTCGTTCGGAGCGGTCCTAGTTCCTCTCGCAAACAACAGCGCCCAAAGGATCCCTCAAAAAAAAAAAAACAGCACCCAAAGGAAGAGCTACAGCAGCTGGCCAAGGCTTTGCCTACGCACAGCCAAGAAACTACAGAGGAATTGGACCTACTTTCTTGTGTGCAAATGTTGCATATACCCAGGATACGTAAAAGCTTAGAAATCCGAAGAATGCTTTGCAGCGTGCCCATCATACGGCCTACCTCGCCTAGACGACGAGAGAGGCGGGAAGGAGCGCTCCATTCCCTATGTTCTGACCTCTGTCTTCCCTCCTCGAGCCTAACGGCAGCCACGACGCACGCTTGTGACCCCTGTGCTGTGCCGTCTCGTCTGCTGCTACTGTTCACCGATCACCATGGAGGGATGGACCAAACAGAAGCTCGAGAAAAGGAAGGAGGACAGGGTAGGAACAAATGGCAGGGGAGGGAGGAGAGGGTGCATGTCCGTTGGACAACAGGCGTACTGTGCAAACCATGTCGTGCAAGCAATGGCAGGGCGGCAGGGTGGTGGTGGACTCGAGTCGTTGGGATCCCCGCCGTAGTCGATTCCTTGGCTTGTAACTGGATCGCCTTTCCGCTAAACAAGCCCTTGGCTTGGCTTGGCTGCCTTCTTCTTGAGTACTACTAGTACACCAGTTTACTATGCGCGCGCCTATCTGCTAGCCACTTAGCCACATACACACATAATGATTAGGTTATTAATCTAAAGACCGGGTCAAAAATTCCGACTTAGGCACGTAATTAATCTTCCGGCGGGAAGTTTGAAAATTTAAAGTGAAGCTTGCTTGTGGGGTGTGGCTGTGGTAGCCGATACCACGTACGCCCATGACCCCCACACACACTCCAGCCCATATCTGCAGATGAGACAGGACGGAGATCCCATCGCCGTACCTGTCCGAGCCTTCCCGGATCCATGCTATAATGGTGGAGCCCGCGTACAAAAGGGAAAGTGGCAGCAGGCGACGAGAGACAGAGAGAACGGAAAGAAACCTCTCCGCTTCGCGCAGGGCGAGCAGCCATCCGCTGCCGCGGCTCACCGTCTCTCTCTCAAAAGCAGAGAAGAGAATCGCGATTGGAGAGACCGGTCAAAATTGCTACTCCATCCGGGGCGACAGAGTACCTCACTCTTTCTCTCTCTTCACGGGATGAAAAATGGATCAGAAGAATCCGAGGAGTCGATATGCAACGGTTTGTAATGTGCAACGGTCCACGCTACACGCACATCACCTGCGATACCAAAGGAGAAAATTTCTTTGACGCGGGGGGGGGGGGGGGGGGGGGGAGCAAGAAGTAAATAACACAACCCCACTATATTTACGGTGATAATATCACATAACCATCGCTTTTGGAAAAAAAATCACACATAAGGGCATCTACAATGGTGTACACCAAACCAATCTTCAAAAAATAAATTGTAAAGGATATGGGAAGAGAATTATCCCACCCGATCTTCAAGTCAATGAACCCGTAGTCCAAAGGAAACTACTCACGGGTGATCACGATGGCCTTCAAGTTGATGGAGATGGCTATCCTGAAAAATTCCCGTTCCGACATAACTTTGAAAAAGGCCTCCAGATTGGATTGTCACGAAACAGAGGTGTCTGAGGGCGGAAAAAAATAGGGTTGAAAAATCCTAGAAAGTTTCATGTATAAATAGAAGCACATGAACCGAGAATCGGTAAATCGGAGCAACAGGGGGCCCATGCGGCCCCACCACTTGCCCCCACGTGGAGAGGGCGTGTTGGCCTGTGGGTGCTCCCCGACCTATGGCGGTTGCCAAAGGAAGCTTCAGGATCAAAAACTTTCGCTGATTATTTTGGATTTCTTGAGCCTAATAAAATTATTCTTTTCTGAAAATTTAAAAACATGCAGAAAATAGCAACTGGCATTGGGCACTGTATTAGGTTAGTCTAGAAAAATAATATACATATTGATGTTAAAAATATGCCAAAATGATATAAACATAGCATGAAACAATAAAAAAATTAAATAGATATGTTTGAGACGTACTCAAATTTGTGACACGTGCGGTACCGTGGGATAGATATTATCGGAAAAACACCACCATAAGGGTATTTTTTGTTGTTCGGTTACATGTCAATCGGTGGATTATGATCCATGGCCGTAGGGTTCATGGTAGATTTGTGGAGATACTGCTGGGA
Organism: Thinopyrum elongatum; assembly: GCA_011799875.1. Classification (NCBI taxonomy): domain Eukaryota; kingdom Viridiplantae; phylum Streptophyta; class Magnoliopsida; order Poales; family Poaceae; genus Thinopyrum; species Thinopyrum elongatum. The sequence goes on from CM022299.1 coordinate 526,736,903, forward strand.
GGTACTTCCTCTGTCTCATAATATAAGAGTATTTTTTACACTAGTATCGCTCAAAACACTTTTATATTATGGGACGGAGGGAGTAGATCCAATTTGGATGGCCTCGGTTTTCTTTATTTTAGCCGATTTGTCCGGCAAATACTTGGCTTTGATCCCCATTATTTAATACTCCTTTTCAAGAAAAAGGAAAAAACACAACCTGAGATATCGGCGACTTAGAGCATCTACAACCTGAGCCCTCAAACCCCTCTTATACGTCCAGGCAGACGGCATGGTCACTTTTTCGCGACCCAACAGAACCCCTCAAACCGGCCTATATGTCCGGTTGTCCAGCGCCCTCACAGCCTATATGTGGGGCGAATATGGATACACACGTACACGCTCGAACACATATGTCATGTTGAACTGATGAGCATGGGCCGTGCCAAAACCCATCGGTCCGACGAGTGCCTCCTCCTATTACGACGAGGACGCATTCATGTCGCAGTTCCAGCGCGCCGCCCAATTCGGCTATTTAAGCCGAACAACTAGGCAACCCTAGCCGCATCATCATTTCCATTTCCTCCCGTCCACGCCGCCGTTGCCCCCTCCTCTTCCTCTCTTGCTTCCAATCCGAGCTCACCGTCCGCTGTCATCGTCCGGCTGATGCCAAGGTCCGCACCAAGGTAACATACTACAAGCTACTTACCCTGGAGTGTCAGGTGGAGATCCAGGCAAAGATGCATGCCTTCGAAGTAGGAGACTTCGGACAAGGAGGTGCTGGAGTAGAAGGAGGTGGAGGCATCGGAAAGGATGGTAGAGGCAGAACAGGAGGAGCCGTCATCGAACGAGGAGGAGGCACCAAATCCGGAGCAAGACAGATTTGACATGGAGGATGCATTGGTGGAGTTCGAGCTCACCTAACCGGAGGAGACATCGGAGCAATAGGCCATCATTGAATCCATCCCGTCCGAGGCAGAGTTGGGGTCGAACCACCGCTTCATCCATGAGGTGGACATGAAGCGCGAGCAACTCTTCATGGACAAGGAGGATGAAAATGAGGATTCGGCATCCCACCAGGCCACCAATGACCATGAGGCCAGCGACTCCAACAAGGAGGTCATCAAAATTTCCAATGAAGAGTAGTCAGTATGTTAGTTTGCTACTTTACTTTATGTATGTAGATAATGGATGTTGCATGGCATTGTATGAAAATGGGGATTCGGAAATGAGAAATGTGGTTGCAATGTGTGAAAAATGAGGGGTGATTGGGCGGACGCGATTGGACGCATCCGCAAACGTTTGAGGGCTCACTTTTGCTAGGTCCATGCACCTCTACATCCGTACTTGGCAAATCTGGCCACCTAAACGTCTGCGGACGCGCCCGAGCGCGACTGCGGACGGCCTCTGATGGCTCCTCATATTGGCTGCTGAGAAGACACTCATCAAATGCTAACCCTCAAATCCATGCACTTCTATCATACATGTGAATATCACGCGTAAATAAATACATGTGAATACTGCTTCATCCACGGTAGTGCGCGCGGTACTCCATGATACGTCTCCGTCGTATCTATAATTTTTTATTGTTTCATGCCAATATTATACAACTTTCATATATTTTTGGCAACTTTTTATATGATTTATTGGACTAACCTATTGATCCAGTGCCCAGTGTCAGTTCCTGTTTGTTGCATGTTTTTTGTTTCGCTGGAAATCCATATCAAACGAAGTCCAAACGCGATAAAAATTTACGGAGAATTATTTTGGAATATTTATGATTTTTGGGAGCTGGAATCAACGCAAACGGGGGCCCACAGTGACCACAACCCACCAGGGCGCGCCGGGCACCCCCTGGCGCGCCCAGGTATCTTGTGCCCTCCTCGAATGTCGGTTGGGACCTTTCTTCTGGCGCAAGAAAGATAATTTAAGGGAAAAAATCGTGTTAAAATCTCAGCACAATCGGAATTACGGATCTCCGCGAATTTAAGAAACGGTGAAGGGCCAGATCTGGGGAACGCGAAACAGAAGAGAACAGAGAGGGAGATCCAATCTCGGAGGGGCTCCCGCCCCTCCACCGCCATGGTGGCCATGGACCAGAGGGGGAACTCTCCTCCCATCTAGGGGGGAGGCCAAGGAAGAAGAAGAAGGAGGGGAGCTCTCTCCCCCTCTCTCCCGGTGGCGCCGGAGTGCCGCCGGGGCAAGGATCGTGACGGCGATCTACATCAACAATCTTGCTACCGTCAACACCAACTCTCTCCCCCTCTATGCAGCGGTGTAACATCCCTTCTCCCCGCTGTAATCTCTACTTAAATATGGTGCTCAACTCCATATATTATTTCCCAATGATATTTGGCTATCCTATGATGTTTGAGTAGATCCGTTTTGTCCTATGGGTTAATCGTGATCTTGGTTGGTATGATTGTATATTTTATTTATGGTGCTGTCCTACGGTGCCCTTCGTCTCGCGCAAACGGAGGGGGACCCACTGTAGGGTGTTGCAATATGTTCATGATTCGATTATGGTGGGTTGCGAGAGTGACAGAAGCTTAAACCCGAGTAAGTGGGTTGTTGCGTATGGGAGTAAAGAGGACTTGATACTTAATGCTATGGTTGGGTTTCACGACCTTAATGATCTTTAGTAGTTGCGGATGCTTGCTAGAGTTCCAATCATAAGTGCATATTATCCAAGTAGAGAAAGTATGTTAGCTCATGCCTCTCCCTCATATAAAATTACAAGAATGATTACCGGTACTTGTTATCGATTGCCTAGGGACAAATGACTTTCTTGTTGACAAAAGTTATCCACTTTTATTACCTTGCAATTTATTCGTAGTTTTATTCTCGCAAAGTACTCGTAGTTTTATTCTTGCGAAATAGTTTCATACTTGTTTTAGGTAAAGCAAACGTCAAGCGTGCGTAGAGTTGTATCGGTGGTCGATAGAACTTGAGGGAATATTTGTTCTACCTTTAGCTCCTTGTTGGGTTCGACATTCTTATTTATTGAAGAAGGCTACAAATGATCCCCTATACTTGTGGGTTATCAAAACCTTTTTCTGGCGCCTTTGCCGGGAAGCAATAGCGTGGGGTGAATATTCTCGTGTGTGCTTGTTTGCTTTATCACTAAGTAGTTTTTATTTCCTGTTCTAAGTTGTTCTTTATCTTTAGTTATAGATATAGAACACGAAACACCAAAAAAATTAGTTGTACTTGCTACTCATGGAGATGGGGAACCTCCTAAAACCCTCGATGCTCGTTATGTGAAAAATATTATGCAATACTTTGATAATCCTGAGAAAACCCCGTTCAACTTGATAATGGGAGACACGTTGTATCAACGTGAATACTTTAGGGATTATCGCTTGACACAAAAAAGAAAACTGTTATGGGATCAAATTCATATGTTGAAATGGTATGCTTGAAATCTATGCTCTAGATATGATTATACTTGTTACTCTAGGATGAATGCTCCACGCCTTCCATTTTCATGCAAATTTAATGACAATGAAACCTTAGCTTCTTATGCTAATGGTAGATATGATTACTATGATGTGGAACGAATCGAAGAATTTGTTGCTTTTAAGGGTGCTTATGAAATTGAATCTTTGTTTGAAACGTTTGAAGATTTTGATGATTCAGTTTATAGACCTGAAAATTTTGCTATCCTTAAATATTGCTATGACAATTATAAATTCAATTATGATATTGATATATTTATTGAGAAAGTATCCGCTGTCCAAGAAGAGACTAATATTTTGCAGGAGTCTATGGAAGAAGAAATTGATGAAACTGTGAGCTCATTGGATGAAAAAGATGATGAGAAGAGCGAAGAACAAGCGGAGGAAGAGCGGATTGATCACCCGTGCCCACCTTCTAATGAGAGTAACTCTTCAACTCATACATTGTTTAATGCCCCTTTGTTCTTACCGAAGGATGAATGCTATGATAATTGCTATGATCCCGTTAATTTGTTTGAAATATCCCTTTTTGATGAACTTGATGATTGCTATGCTTGTGGCCTTGATGCCAATATGAAATATGCTTATGGAGATGAACTTGCTATTGTCCCTTATGTTAAAAATGAAATTGTTGCTATTGCACCCACACATGATAGTCCTATTATCTTTTTGAATTCTCCAAACTACACTATATTGGAGAAGTTTGCTCTTATTAAGGATTATATTGATGGGTTGTGTTCTACCACTACACATGATGATTTTGATGAATATAATATGCATGTGCTTGCTGCTCCTACTTGCAATTATTATGAGAGAGGAACTATATCTCCACCTCTCTATGTTTCCGACACGATAAAATTACAAGAAACTGCTTATGCTATGTATTGGCCTTTACTTGATGTGCATGAATTGTTCTTGTATGACATGCCGATGCATAGGAAGAGAATTAGACTTCGTCATTGCATGATATATGTTGCTTTGTGCTCACTACTAAATACCAAATCATTGTTAATTAAAATTGGCTTTGATATACCTTGGGATCCGGATGGATCCATTACTCGAGCACTTTATGCCTAGCTTAATGGCTTTAAAGAAAGCGCTGCCAGGGAGACAACCCGGAAGTTTTAGACAGTCATTTATTTCTGTTGAGTGCTTTTATAAAGTTTAAAAACAAAAAAATATAGAGGGGAACTTAAAACTTCACAAAAAGAGAAGCGATTGAAAGGTGATGCATTGGAGAAGTGAGGGTCGACCTTGAACAGTTGTGTTCATGCTCATGGAAACAATGTAAATTTTTCATGAAGATTCTCATAAAAATAATTATCCCCTTGTACAAATCCATTGTATTATAAAAATAATGTGCCAAGATTTGCCTTTAGGATGATTAGATTGCTTGTTGGTATGTGCGGTGCAAAAACAGAAACTTTGTCTGTAGTGCGTGATTTTACATTTTTTACTGGAACATCAAAAGCTTCTGAAACTTTTTGCAAAGTCTTTCTATACAAAATTTTTATTTTTTCAAAAATTTTCAGAATTTTTAGAGTACGATAAGTATGGTAGGTGTTCAGATTGCTACAGACTGTCCTGTTTAAGACAGATTCTGTTTTTGATGTGTTGTTTTGCTTGTTTTGATGAAACTATCGATTTTTATCGGTAGTATAAGCCATGGAAAAGTTATAATACAGTAGCTACAATGAAAAAATAAAATATGAATTGGTTTGCAACAGTACTTAGAGTAGTGATTTGCATTATTATACTAACAGATCTTACCGAGGTTTCTGTTGAGTTTTGTGTGGATGAAGTGATCAAAGATCGAGGAGGTCTCGATATGAGGAGAAGAAGGAGAGGCAAGAGCTCAAGCTTGGGGATGCCCAAGGCACCCCAAGTAAATATTCAAGGAGACTCAAGCGTCTAAGCTTGGGGATGCCCCGGAAGGCATCCCATCTTTCTTTAACAAGTATCAGTATGTTTTCATCTTTGTTTCGTTCATGTGATACGTGTGAATCTTGGAGCGTCTTTTGTGTTTATTTTTCATTTTTTCTTTTATGCACCATGCTGGTATGAGATAGTCCATGGTCGATTTATAGAATGCTCATTGCACTTCACTTATATCTTTTGAGTGTGGCTTTATAGAATGCTTCATGTGCTTCACTTATATCATTTGAAGTTTGGATTGCCTGTTTCTCTTCACATAGAAAACCGTTATTTGTAGAATGCTCTTTTGCTTCACTTATACTTATTAGAGCATGGTCTTTTGTAGAAAGAATTAAACTCTCTTGCTTCACTTATACCTATTTAGAGAGTCAACGGGAATTGGTCAATTGCATGGTTAGTCATAAAATCCTACATAAAACTTATGGATCACTGAATATGATATATTTGATTCCTTGCAATAGTTTTGCGATATAGAGATGGTAATATGTGGGAGGTACTAGTAAATGGTTGTGGTTAGTAGGAATATTGGTGTTAAGGTTTGTGATTCCCGAAGCATGCATGTATAGTCTCTCGTTATGCTATGAAGTTGGAGCATGATTTATTATTGATTGTCTTTCTTATGAGTGGTGGTCGGGGACGAGCGATGGTCTTTTCCTACCAATCTATCCCCCTAGGGGCATGCGTAGTAGTACTTTGCTTCAAGGGATAATAAACTTTTGCAATAAGTATATGAGTTGTTTATGACTAATGTGAGTCCATGGATTATACGCACTCTTACCTTTTCGCAATTTGCTAGCCTCTACGGTACCTTGCATTGCCCTTTCTCACCTCGAGATGTGGTGCAAACTTCGCAGGTGCATCCAAACCCCGTGATATGATACGCTCTATCACACATAAGCCTTATTATATCTTCCTCAAAACAGCCACCATACCTACCTATTATGGTCTTTCCATAGCCATTCCAAGATATATTGCCATGCAACTTCCACCGCTTCCGTTTTGATGACTTGAGCATTCATTGTCATATTGCTTTGCATGATCGTAAGATAGCTAGCATGATATTTCCATGGCTTGTCCGTTTTTTGATATCGTTGTTATGCTAGATCATTGCACATCCTGGTACACTGCCAGAGGCATTCATATAGAGTCATACTTTGTTCTAGGTATCGAGTTGTAATTTTTATTTCTTTTGAGTTATAAGTAAATAGAAGTGTGATGATCATCATTATTCAGTTTTAGAGCATTGCCCCAGTGAGGAAACGATGATGGAGACTATGATTCCCCCACAAGTCGGGATGAGACTCCGGACAATGAGAGAAAAAAAAGAAAAAGAAAAGAAAAAAAGAAAAGAAAAAAAGAAGAAAAAAGAGAAAAAAAAAGAGAAGGGGCATTGTTACTATCCTTTACCACACTTGTGCTTCAAAGTAGCACCATGTTTTTCATATAGAGAGTCTCCTATGTAGTCACTTTCATATACTAGTGGGAATTTTTCATTATAGAACTTGGCTTGTATATTCTGATGATGGGCTTCCTCAAATGCCCGAGGTCTTCATGAGCAAGCAAGTTGGATGCACACCCACTTAGTTTTCATATTGAGCTTTCATACACTTATAGCTCTTAGTGCATCCGTTGCATGGCAATCCCTACTCCTCGTGTTGATATCAATTGATGGGCATTTCCATAGCCCGTTGGTTAGCCGCGTCGATGTGAGACTTTCTTACTTTTCTGCCTTCTCTATATTTACCCCTATCATCATACCCTATTCCACCCATAGTGATATATCCATGGCTTGCGCTCATGTATTGCGTGAGAGTTGAAAAAGCTGAAGCGCGTTAAAAAGTATGAACCAATTGCTCGGCTTGTCATCGGGGTTGTGCATGATAAATACTTTGTGTTAAGAAGACAGAGCATGACAAGGCTATATGATTTTGTAGGGATAGCTTTCTTTAGCGTTGATATTTTGAAAGACATGATTGTTTGTTGGGATGCCTGAGTATTGATGTCTTTATGTCAAATTATAGACTATTGGGAGATGGACGCTCACTGGCGCGTGCGATACGCGGCGGACTTGGCGACTGCCCGCACCATCCACCTTCACGACAGCGAGCTCCTCTTCCGTGGAGACGTGATGACGATGATTTCCCCCAGCGGAATCGCTCCGCCGGAGGGCAAAAGTGCTCCTGCCCAAGTTCCGCCTCGAGACGGCGGCGCTCCGTCCCGAAAGTCCTTTCCTTATTTTTCTAGGTCAAAATGACTTATATACCAGAAGATGGGCACCGGAGGTGGGCCTGGGTGAGCACAACCCACCAGGGCGCGCCTGGGCTCCCTGGCGCGCCCAGGTGGGTTGTGCCCACCTGGTGGGCCCCCTCTGGTACTTATTTGCTCCAATATTCTTCAAATATTCCATAAAAAATCTCCGTAAAGTTTCAGTTTGTTTGGAGTTGTGCAGAATAGGTGGCCTGACGTAGCTTTTCCAGGTCCAGATTTCCAGCGGCCGGAATTCTCCCTCTTTGTGTGTACCTTGCATATTATGAGAGAAAAGGCATTAGAATTACTCCAAAAAGCATTATTATGCATAAAAACATCATACATAACAGTAGGAAAACATGATGCAAAATGGACGAATCAACTCCTCCAAGCTTAGACCTCGCTTGTCCTCAAGCGAAAACCGAAATCGAAAAACATGTCCACATGCTTAGAGAGAGAGGTGTCGATAAAAACAAAATACGGACATAGAAGCATCATGTAGATTATTATAACAACAACAAATTTAAACATAAGACTTTTATCATAAGCTTCTCATGAATAAGTGACAGTTCATCACACAATTGAAGTATAAAGCATAAACTCTATTAGAAACCAACAAACTATGTTCTCAGTCAACTTTGCAACTACAATTCATCATCTTTTCAGGAAGGGTCACATATCGGAGCCTTTAGGCAAGTCCACATACTCAACCATCATATAGTCTTCTATGATTGCTAACACTCACCGCATACACATGAGCAAAACGTTTCAGCCAGACACATAGAAATATAGGGGCTTATAGTTTCGCCTCCCAACGTATTCACCTCAAGGGCGATGTCAACAATAATAACTTATGCCACCCATATTCAACTGGACATATGTGCCTAGATCTTTCCTCACCACATGATGCTTGACAAAGGATAAAAATAAAAGGAAAAGAGAGAAGAACTTTGACTCCTTGCATAAAAGTAAAAGATAGGCCCTTCGCAGAGGGAAGCAGAGGTTGCCATGCGCTTATTTGTTTGTATGCTCAACCCCTTAGTGCAAAAGAAAGTCACGTTGTATTGCCCCTTGTGATGGCAACCTTTATTATGCAGTCTGTCGCTTTTATTCTTCACCATCACAAGTTCGTACAACGCTCAATTTTCCTTTACACTAAATGATCTCACACTTTTAGAAGCAATTTTTATTGCCTTATTGCACCGATGACAACTTACTTGAGGAGTCTTGCTCAATCCCTAGGTAGGTATGGTGGACACTTGAAAATAAGATTTGGGTTTAAGGGTTTTTGGATGCACAAGTAGTATCTCTACTTAGTGCGAAATTTTTGGCTAGCAAAGATAGGGGGCAAGCACCACATGTTGAAGGATCTATGACAATATAACTTCTATGTGAATATGAACAAGCATAAATCATTACGTTGTCTTCCTTGTCCAACGTCAACAATTTTTGGCATATAATATTTTGATGGGGGCTCACAATCACAAAAGATTTCTAGGATAGTGTATTTATATGTGAATCTTCTCTTCCCTTATTAATTCTTTCATGAGTTGCATCATTGACCAATGCTATGTTTGTCAATCTCTAATAAAATTTTCTACTTATACTTTTCCTTATGTGGTGCCATCACCTACCATAAGATTAGCATATGATCTTTTTCTTTTATTTCCTTCCCCCCCTTTTTTTATTGCAACATGAAAGTAAAGACAGCAAAAACTCAAACTAAACTTTATTATATATCTCACACACGGTTACAAGGATAGATCACTAAGCAAACTCTCGAAAAGAAAGGATCGAACTAAACTTTTATTCATCTAAAGCAAAAGATCGAACTAAAATAAGTAAAGGCAAAAAGATAGTGGGGATGATACGATACCGGGGCACCTCCCCCAAGCTTGGCGGAAGCCAAGGGGAGTGCCCATACCCGAAACTCAATTTTCCTTTGGTGATGAAGAAGAAGGAGGCTGTGATGAAGAGATCATGTCCTTCACGATCAAGAGATTCTCCAATCTACGTATGATGCTCCGGAGGAAAATGATGTGCTCTTGATGCAGAATATTTTCACGAGTGAGGTATTTATTCTGCACATGGACCATTTCAACGATCCGGAAGGCTGCAATCTCAGTAGGGGTAAGATGAGCATAGTAAGGCTTAAGGATATCTTCTTCTTCCTCCTCGGTCGGCAATGCTTGTTCAGCCACTGAGGGTGGATCTACGGTAGCCTCCTTGCCCCTGTCTGCCTTGACGGCTTCCATGGGCTCCTCCCTCTTTAGCTCAATCTTCATCAACCAAGCATCTTCTTCCATGTTGTTGGAGGAAGAGGAAGACATGATGCCTGGCTTGATAGATCTGACCGAAAACAGCAAGAAAAGATAACAGAAGATTTCTCCGCGATACAGTGGTCAATAGGTTCGGGGAGTATATAAAGATTTTTTTATCTTGGGAAACAAGCAAACGAAAGAAAAACAGAGTCTAGAAGGTGTCCAAGGTGGGCACAACCCACCTGGGCGCGCCTGGCAAGCCAGCTGCGCCCTAGTGTCTTGTGCCCACCAGGGTACGCTTCCTGGAAGTTTCTTATTTTCCTAATTTTCTAAATAGTCCAAAACTGACAAAAAATATTTTTGCGGATTTTTCGGAGTCCGTTTACTTACCGTATCACGTACCTCCTTATTTTCACGATTCTGGAGTGTTCCGGAAGGACTCTTTTATGTGTTCTTCCGGTGTCAAAGTTTGGATAATATTACTTTCAACATTGATGGGCGTACCTGAGATATAATGTTTTATTCGTTGCCCATTAACAACCTTCGGGTTAGTACCTTCAGCATTATTTATTTTGATAGCACCAGACAGATAAACCTCCTCAATAACATACGGTCCTTCCCATTTGGAGAGGAGTTTTCCTGCAAAAAATCTGAAACGAGAGTTGTACAAAAGAACATATTCTCCGACTTTGAACTCACGCTTTTGGATTCTTTTATCATGCCATCTTTTAACTTTTTCTTTAAATAATTTGGCATTTTCATAAGCTTGGGTTCCCCATTCATCTAGTGAGCTAATATCAAATAACCTCTTTTCACCGGCAAGTTTGAAATCATAGTTGAGTTCTTTGACTGCCCAATATGCTTTATGTTCTAACTCAAGAGGCAAATGACAAGCATTTCCATAAACCATTTTATAAGGAGACATACCCATAGGATTTTTATATGCTGTCCTATAAGCCCAAAGTGCATCATCTAATTTCTTAGACCAATTCTTCCGGGACCTATTGACGGTCTTTTGTAAAATTAATTTTATTTCTCTATTACTAAGTTCAACTTGACCACTAGACTGAGGATGATAGGTGTGACGCCCCCGGCTCAATCGTGCACTAATCATACACGCAAATGCACACGATCAAGCCTAAGGACTCACGGGAAGATATCACAACACAACTCTAAAACATAAATAAAGTCATACAAGCTTTATATTACAAGCCAGGGGCCTCGAGGGCTCGAATACATAAGCTTGCGTACAAGCGTCAGCGGAAGCATCAGATATCTGAGTACAGATATTTAAACAGAAACAGAAAGGCCTTTAGAAAGGTGGGGCAAAAGAAAAACACTACGATCGAAAGGCGTAGGCCTCCTGCCTGGGACCCTCCGATCCTACTCCTGGTCGTCAGTCAACTCGTAGTAGTATCCATCTTCTGGGTAGTAGTAGTAGTCGATCGACGGGGCATCTGTCTCAGGGGCTCTGTCATATTGGTCACGTCAAACTGATATGGGGAGAAAAGGAAAACAAAGCAACCGTGAGTACTCAGAAATACTCAGCAAGCAAGGATCTACACTACATATGCAACATTTTCAAATGGAGGCTGTATATGTGGACTGGGCTGCAGAAATGCCAGAATAGAGAGAAGACCTAGTCCTATCGAAGACTAGCATCTTCAGCGGTCTTGCAGCAATAGAAGAGAGCAGAACAGATCAATATAAAGTAGCAGTATCATTAAGTCTCAACCTCACCCAGAGATCCATTCTCGACTCCCTGCGAGAAAGCAATCCCAGAGCCATACAGTCATCAACCTCGTCCTGAGATCCCTTCTTGACTCCCTGCGAGAAGCAATCCCAGAGCCTCATATCCAAGTATCCAGTTCTAAAATTGTATCAATCAGGATACAACTCCGAGTGTCCTTTACCGTAGGACCGGCTATCGATAGAAGTTTTCTTCCCTGCAGGGGTGCACCAACTTACCCAACACGCTCGATTAACTCCGGCCGGACACACTTTCCTGGGTCATGCCCGGCCTCGGCCAAACGACACATCGCAACCCTACCTACAGCTCAGCAGAGAGGTCCCCGCCGGTCTACATCCTAAGCGCAAGGGGGTCTTGGCCATCACCCCTCACCCTCCGGGTCGTTGTGCACATGGCTCAGATCCAAGCACCACCGAAATGGCGCCAATCACTCCATGCCGCACTGCTGAACTGGACGTCTGACAGAGCTTTCGGCTGATGCATATGATGCAGAACGCCCATACTATGCCCACGTGATGGTTAGTGCTATCAGACTAGAGGCCTGCTCGGATCAAATATCCAAATCGTTAGTACCTTGGGCTTGCGGTAACGAGCAGAGACTCACGAAAGATGTGACCCCGTTGCCCCGTCTCGAGGACTTGCTGCAAGGGTTAAGAATGCCCGGCCGCGCCTCGTATTCAGCACTCGGGCACCATACAGGCACCCGTCTTCACAACACTCGCCTCTCAGGCGCACGCGGGTACCCCTCAGGGTCGACCCGCCTTTCCAAGTAAAAATAGTTCAGTCCAAGTATCCGTGTGTCCATAACATCAGGGGAATCTGAGGTATCACCCTCGTTGGATTCCTACTCGATGTATCCGTCAAGGTGAACTCGGAGGAATCACCCTCGATGGGTTCACACTTGATGTGTTGCACGACAGGGTCGTTACCGGAAGTGGTAAAGGAGGAATCACCCTCGATGACCACGACCAATTAGCTACTCTACAGAGTTAACATCAGAAGTGCTACATGAGGTTTCACCCTCGGCACTCGATAGTAACGCTGCAGTGTCGTTACAACTAAGGGGAGTGATGTGCGGTGCCGGGACCTGGTCTTCAATCCCGTTGATCGGGTCTTCTGATAATCCAGTGGGGCAACAAGGATCAAAGTGGGGTTCTCTAGTGGGTCTCTACCCAGCCTATACTAAGCAGTTTAGGTTAAGCAGGTAAGGTATCAATAGCAGGTTACAATAAACAGGCTATGCATCAGAATAGGTAAAGCAGTAGTAGCAGCAATTCTAATGCAAGCATGAGAAAATAGAATGGGCGATATCGGGATGGTCAAAGGGGGGGCTTGCCTGGTTGCTCGGCGGCAAGGGCAAGGTCGTCAATGGTGTCTTCGGTCTCCGGAGCTGCGTCGGTACCGAGAACTGCGTCAGGGTCTAACGAAAGAGAAGAGGGGGAGGAAATAGTATAAATACACAGCAAATATGAGCAACACAATGTACGACATGACATTAAGCAGTGCCGGGTGTGTCCTAACGTATGGTTGCACGTCACTGAGGAAGGAGAAATCCATCCGGGAATGTTTTCCCGGTTCCGGGCATTTGTCAGACAGATGACCGGAGGGGAACGGTTCCATGTTCGGGTAGTTAGGGACGTGTGACGGACGAACGGATCGCGTATTCAGATTCGTCTCGTCGTTCTGAGCAACTTTCATGTACAAAGTTTTTCGATCTGATCTACGGATTATTTTATATGATTTTCTAAAGTTTTTATTAATTTCTGGAATTTAATTATTTATTTAAATTAAACTTTATCCGAAACAGTAAAAGGTGATGTCATCATGACGTAAAGCTGACGTCAGCAGTCAACATGGGGCCGGCCAGGTCAAACCTGACCAGTGGGCCCCACGTGTCATTGACTAGACTAATTAACAGAGTTATATTAACTAATCTAATCCTAATCAGCTAGCGGAACCCACCTGTCAGTGTCTTATACTAATTATAATTAGTTTAAAATTTGATTAGGGTTAATCAGGCGCTGGGGCCCACATGTCAGTGGCAGTAAGCGCCACGTCACCACAGTTGACTTGGTCAACTGGTCAACTGGGCCCCCTGGGCCCACGGGTCAGTGACCCAAGGGGGTGGCCCATGTCGGCCACGTCGGCGTCGACCGGCGACTTGCCGCCGGCGCCCAAAACGACGGTGGCGCGCATGGGAGGGGGTCGGATTTAGCCGTCCGGCGACCAAAACGGACGCCGCGAGCATGATTCGAATGGGCGCAGCGTTCCGCACCCATCCATGGTGGTAGCTGGTCCGGGGGAGGTCGGGAGCGGCGCTAGTGATGAGCAGGGCGGCGGCGGCGTTCGGGTGTTCGGCGAAGACGGCGTTACGGTGCGTGCGTGAGCTATGCGAGGGGCTAGGCAGGGTCTGTGGGGTGCTAGTATCTTGCCGAGGCGGTCGGACGAGGCCGTAACGGCTCGGAAGCTCTGCACCGACGGCAATGGCGGACGGCGGAGCACGCGCGCGGCAGCAGTTAGCAAGGGGCCCCGGGGAGCGTAGAGAGGGAGGGGAGCAGACGGCGGTGCTCACATCGTTGACGGGGAGCGCTCGGGGAAGCCGGTGGCGGTCGGAGACGACCGAATTGACGGCGGCAGCGGTGGACGGTGTCGGGGAAGAAGGGGTTGAGGCGGCGTCGTAGAGGCTCCCATGGCTTGAGCCAGGGGCGAGGTCCACGCGATCGAGCCCCGGGAAGCTGCCGGTGGGCTCGGAACGGCGAGGGGAGGACGGCAGTGACGGCTATGGCGACGGCGTACTCATGGCGGCGTCGGGAGGAGGCGGGGAACAAATGTGGGAGAGGGAGAAAGGAGAAAGCGAAGGCCAGAGGGGGCTCGGGGGGGGGGGCGGGGGTGGCCTTATCCCTCAACAGCAGGCGCGGGGCTCGCTGTCGAGCGTACGGGGGGGGGGGCATGTGCGCGGTGCGGACGAGACACACCGGCACGCGGTGGTGAACAGAGGAGGGGGACGAGCGGGGTGTTGGGCTGGGCCGGCACTGTTGCTTCAGGCCGAGGTAAGTGCACAGTAGCATCTTTCTATTTTCCTTTTTACTTTCTGTCTCTTTTAATTCCATTATATTTTGTATTTCTTATTGCGCCACCAGGGTTTTGTAAAATGTAATACTTTGACAAATAAATATAGTGCAATATTTAGCACTGCCATAAAATATTTTTTAGTACAAATGATTTTATTTGTATTTTATTTAATTGAAAAAGGGGTAAATAACTCTGTTTTGTGGTTGTTAGAGTCACCTAATTTATTTATTATTTGTTGGTTACAATTTTAGAATAGTCTCTGGAATATTTGTTATTTAATGAACATTTTAGTTTCTATGTTGAACAACTTTTATTTTCCACTTTCATTTAAATTTGAATTTGGCTTAGGAGTTGAAATGCAATATGGTGCTAATGATGATTATGCACTATTAAACATGCTGACTTGTCATTATCAAAAGTGATTACTGTAGCTAACCACTGGGGGTGTTACAATAGGGTGATGCAATTCTATGGTTAACATCGTACTTGGCAAGCATTTTACGGAAAGCACCATGAATAAAGTGTGAACCACCAACAGTCATTAAATATCTAGGGACTCCAAACCTTGGGAAAATAACTTCCTTAAGCATTTTAATAGAGGTGTTGTGATCAGCACTACTGGTTGGAAAAGCTTCTACCCATTTAGTAACATAATCAATAGCAACCAAAATATGTGTATACCCATTAGAGGAAGGAAAAGGTCCCATGTAATCAAATCCCCAAACATCAAATGGTTCAACAGCAAGTGAATAATTCATAGGCATTTCTTGACGCTTACCGATATTACCTATTCTTTGACATTCATCACAAGATAAGACGAACTTACGGGCATCCTTGAAGAGAGTAGGCCAATAAAATCTAGATTGTAATACCTTGTGAGCAGTTCTGTCTCCAGCATGATGCCCTCCATAAGCTTCGGAGTGGCATTTCCGTAGGATTTGTCCCTGTTCATGCTCAGGTACACATCATCTAATAATACCATCTACTCCTTTATAAAGATGTGGGTCATCCCAAAAGTAGTGTCTTAAATCATAGAAGAATATTTTCTTTTTGTTGGTATGTAAAGCTAGGTGGTAAATATTTAGCAACAATGTAATTAGCATAGTCATCATACCAAGGAGTGTTATTAGAAACATTTATTGCAGCTAACTACTCATCATGAAAACTATCATCAATAGGTAGTGGGTCATCAAGCACATTTTCAAGCCTAGACAAGTTATCAGCTACGGGGTTCTCAGCTCCTTTCCTATCAGTGATATGTAAATCAAATTCTTGTAGCAAGAGAACCCATCGAATAAGTCTAGGTTTAGCATCTTTCTTTTCCATAAGATATTTAATAGCAGCATGGTCGGTGTAAACGATAACTTTAGAGTCAACAATGTAAGATCGAAATTTGTCACAAGTAAACACCACTGCTAGGAATTCTTTTTCATTAGTAGCATAATTTCGTTGTGCACTGTCTAGAGTTTTACTAGCATAATGAATAACATTCAGTTTCTTATCAACTCGTTGTCCTAGAACAGCACCAACAGCATAATCACTAGCATCACACATAATTTTAAAAGGCAAGTTCCAATCAGGTGGTTGAACAATAGGTGTAGAAATTAAGGCTTTCTTGAGTGTTTCGAAGGCTTCTAAACAATCATCATCAAAAACAAAAGGAGTATCCTTTTGCAAAAGATTTGTAAGAGGCCTAGAAATTTTAGAAAAGTCTTTGATAAATCTCCTATAGAAACCAGCATGACCTAGGAAACTACGAATACCTTTGATATTTTTAGGACATGGCATTTTCTCAATTGCATCAACCTTAGCTTTGTCCACTTCAATACCTCTTTCAGAAATTTTATGACCCAAAAAAATACCTTCATTAACCATAAAGTGGCACTTCTCCCAATTCAAGACAAGATTTGTTTGCTCGCATCTCTGCAAAACTCGATCAAGATTGCTTAAACAATCATCAAATGACTTCCCATAAACAGAGAAGTCATCCATGAAAACCTCAACAATCTTTTCATAAAAGTTAGAGAATATAGCAGTCATACATCTTTGAAAGGTAGCAGGTGCATTGCATAAACCAAAAGGCATACGTCTATAAGCATAAGTTCCAAAGGGACAAGTGAAAGTGGTCTTTTCTTGATCAGGTTGAGAAACAAGTATTTGTGAAAAACCAGAATATCCATCAGGGAAGCAAAAGTGTGTGTGCTTAGATAATCTTTCTAGCATTTGATCAATAAAAGGCAGAGGGTAATGATCTTTTCTAGTTGCTTTATTTAATTTTCTGAAATCAATTACCATTCTATAGCCTGTAACAATTCTTTGTGGAATAAGTTCATTCTTATCATTAGGAACAACAGTAATACCTCCTTTCTTAGGAACACAATGAACAGGACTTACCCATCTACTATCAGCTATAGGATAGAATATACCTGCTTCCAGAAGTTTTAAGATTTCCGTTCTTACCACTTCCTTCATTTTCGGATTTAACCGATGTTGGTGATCGACAACGGGTTTAGCATCAGGTTCCATATTAATCTTGTGCTGACATAGTGTGGGACTAATGCCCCTTAAATCATCAAGACTATACCCAATAGCAGCTCAGTGCTTCCTTAGAACTTTCAATAATCTTTCTTCTTCATGTTCTGAAAGGTTAGCACTAATAATAATAGGATATATCTTCTTTTCATCAAGATAAGCATATTTCAAAGTGTCTGGCAATTGTTTTAATTCAAACACAGGACCACCTTTAGGTGGAGGAGGACCTCCTAGAGTTTCAATAGGCAAATTGTGTTTAAGCAGAGGACGTTGTTCAAAGAAAATCTTATCTATTTCATTTCTCTCATGCATATGTAAATCATTTTCATGGTCTAGCAAATATTGTTCTAAAGGATCAGTAGGAGGCACAGCAATAGAAGCAAGACCAATTATTTCATCCTTACTAGTCAATTCTTTTTCATGAAGCTTTCTACTAAACTTGGAAAAATTAAACTCATGAGACTCATCACCAAAGCTAACACCGACAGTTTGTTTTTCACAATCTATTTTAGCATTAACAGTGTTCAAGAAAGGTCTACCAAAGATAATGGGACAAAAGTCATCTTGTGGGGAACCAAGAACAAGGAAATCAGTACGGTATTTTATTTTCCCACACAAGACTTCAATATCTCTAACAATCCCAATTGGTGATATGGTGTCTCTATTAGCAAGTTTAATAGTAACATCTATGTCTTCTATTTCTGCGGGTGCTATTTCATTCATAATTTCTTGATATAAGGAATAAGAAATAGCACTCACACTAGCACCTATGTCACAAAGACTATGATAACAGTGATCTCCTATTTTAACTGAGACAACAGGCATGCCAACAACAGGTCTATGATTATCCTTTTTATCAGGTTTGGCAATTCTAGCAGCTTCTTCACAGAAGTAAATAACATGCCCATCTACGTTTTCTTCCAGGAGATCCTTAATCATAGCAACACTAGGTTCTACTTTAATTTGTTCATCAGGTTTAGGTGTTCTAATATAACTTTTATTAACCACAGTTGAAACTTTAGCATGTTCCTTTATCCTAACAGGGAAAGGTGGTTTCTCAATATAAGCAGTAGGAACAACTAGATCAACATTATAAATTATGGTTTCCTCTTTAATTGGTACCAGTTCTTTAACTTCTTCTTTAATAGGTGGGTGATATTTGAACCACTTCTCCTTAGGGAGATCAACATGAGTAGCAAATGATTCACCAAAGAAGGCTACTATCTCAGAGTCAAGTCCATATTTAGTGCTTAACTTTTAAAAACCATCGGTATTCATAAAAGATTTAACACAATCATACTTAAGCTTAATACCTGACTCTTTACCTTCATCGAGTTCCCAATCTTCAGAGTTGCGTTTAATTCTCTCCAAAAGATCCCACCGGAATTCAATAGTCTTCTTCATAAAAGAACTAGTACAAGAAGTATCAAGCATGGATTGATCATCACGAGAAAGCCGAGCATAAAAGTTCTGGATAATAATTTCTCTTGAGAGCTCATGGTTGGGGCATGAATATAACATTGACTTAAGCCTCCCCCAAGCTAGAGCGATACTTTCTCCTTCACGAGGCCAAAAATTATATATATAATTCCGATCACGATGAACTAGATGCATAGGATAAATTTTTTGGTGGAACTCCAATTTCAATCGATTCCAATTCCAAGATCCAATATCATCACATAGCCTATACCATGCCAATGCTTTTCCCTTCAAAGATAAAGGGAAAACCTTTTTCATAACTTCATCTCCGGGTAAACCTGCAAGCTTAAACAATCCACAAATTTGTTCCACATATATCAGGTGCATATCGGGATGTTCGGTTCCATCTCCTGCATAAGGATTAGCTAGCAGTTGTTCTATCATACCCGAAGGAATTTCATATTCATTATTTTCAGTAGGTGCAGTAGGTTGAGGGGTAGCTAATTGTGGTTCCGGTCGAGGTGAAGATACCCCGAACAAACCCCTCAAAGGATTGTTTTCCATAGTAACAAGTGACAATAAATTTCAGCACACTATATAAATGTTTCCTTACCAAATTCCACTTACCAAAGGCACTTCACTCCCAGGCAACGGCGCCAGAAAATAGCCTTGATGACGATGATTTCCCCCTCCGGGAGGGAAGTTCCCCCGGCGGAATCGCTCCGTCGGAGGGCAAAAGTGCTCCTGCCCAAGTTCCGCCTCGAGTAAGCGGCGCTCCGTCCCGAAAGTCCCCTCCTTATTTTTTCTAGGTCAAAATGACTTATAAACCAGAAGATGGGCACCAGAGATGGGCCTGGGTGAGCACAACCCACCAGGGAACGCCTGGGCTCCCTGGCGCGCCCAGGTGGGTTGTGCCCACCTGGTGGGCCCCCTCTAGTACTTATTTGCTCCAATATTCTTCAAATATTCCATAAAAAATCTCCGTAAAGTTTCAGCTTGTTTGGAGTTGTGCAGAATAGGTGGCCTGACATAGCTTTTCCAGGTCCAGATTTCCAGCTGTCGGAATTCTCCCTCTTTGTGTGTACCTTGCATATTATGAGAGAAAAGGCATTAGAATTACTCCAAAAAGGATTATTATGCATAAAAACATCATACATAACAGTAGGAAAACATGATGCAAAATGGACGTATCAAGATGCTCTACGTCTCGTGCTCTTCAACAACGAGGGCGAAGTGTTCGATGCTAGGGCTCTTCGGGAACACGAGTCCGTCGACATAGGGTACATCATCTCGTTCCCGTGTTTTTTTGCGAGGGTCCTTGATAGGATTCCGGCCATTCCCGGAGTGGTTTTCTGGCGTGATGGTGGTGATCAGGTCAAGGGTACCGCGGCGATGCACGGATCCAGTCCTGTGGTACACGGCACGGGCGGGGTGAACCGAAACGCCTCCGACCCGCTGCACATGGGACCCAGAGGGGGGAAGATGCCGCCAATGGCGGCTGGTGACCACGTGGACGGCGATCCCGGGCTCCATTCGCATCTCACCGGCCCGAGGGGGAGTATTAAATCCCCACCCCACTCAACCCTTGACCTAGACGCCGCTCTCGCACACCTGTGGGCGGCGCCGCACAACCCTAAATCCAGATCTGATTCCCCTCCTTCCTTCTCCTGGTGGCGAGGGAAAATTGGTGGTGACTGCAGGTCCTTCGCTGAGGTCGCTGCAGTTCCTCCACGCCCACCAGATCCCATGGACAAGTCGGAGCAAGGCTTCCGCGGCGACCACCGCGAGGGATTCGGAGCTGGACACACAGGCCACGACGCGGGTCACTTCGGTCGCGGTGGTGGGCGTTTCGACCGCGGCGCGGGAAGATTTGATCGCGGTGGCGGTCGCTTCTCGTGGCGGAGAGACGGCACCAACAACAACGTCGACAAGTCCAGCACATCTGATGCCTCTGAGGCTCCTCGCTGGGAGGCCGCGGCGGCGGCGTCGGCGGAGCGGCAGAGCTCCAGCTCAGGGGGCGTTTGGGTGGAGAAGAACAAGGCCTCTGCGAACTCAGGCGGAGGGAACAGTTCTCGTCAGGTCACGGATCTGACCCCGGCCACTGCTGTTCCTCCTACATCAAGGGCTTTGGCCAAAAATCAGGTGCCTTCTTCCAATTCTGGTGATCTTTGTCCCATATGCAAAGCTACTGGACACACTCCTGTTCATTGTCCGCTTGCGTTTTGCGAGAGGTGCAGTAAGCTGGGACGCCTGGCCTCTGTCTGCGTGGAATTTCTACCTTGGGAGCGTATTGCTCCGATGTGTGCATTTCAAGCTAGGGGGCAGGGTTTCTTCTATATCCATGATTACTGCTCAGCTGAGCAAGCTAGGGAGAGATCTTGTAATGTCATGATGACAGTGCTAAAAGGAAATCCTACTGTAAAATAGATGAACGATGCGTTCTTCTCGTATCTTGGTAAAACTTGGAGGTGTTCTGCTAAACTGATTGAACCTGGAGTGTTTTTCTTGAGATTTCCCAATATCAGAGAAGTGGAAAAAGCGTGCTATAGTGACCGTATGACTATGAAACCGTGTGGAATGGTGGTGAGGGTTACTAGATGGGAGCACGATGATGGGGCAAAAGGGATGCTGGAGAAAGCATGGGTAAAAGTTGGTAGAATTCCAACTGACAAGAGGTGTGAAAGAAGTGTTGCCTTTGTAGCCTCTCTTGCTGGAGTGCCGCTGGAGATTGATATGGCTACCCTGCCCCGCCCCGATTCTGTCAGAGTTAAACTGGGATGTCGTAACGTTGATGAGATTATCCCAGTGGCTGAGTCAGTCCTGGGGGACCGTTTTTACGACTTCACCTTTGATGTGGAGCGGGTGTTCGTGAGAAATCCTGATAGAGAGAGTATTCGCACCAAAACCTCTGCTGAACAGGGGGGGTCCTTCACCTAAAAAACAGAAAAGAGCAGGTATGAATGAGGACCTGATGGGCAGCTCTTCTGGTGGAGTGCAGGATGTGGGAGAGAAGAAATCTGTGGGGAAACAGTGTGTGAATAACTCTATGGACTCACATGTCTCGGTGAACTCTGACAGTTCAAACCATGACACCCTTCTGATTCACACGATGGAACAAGAGGCCTTGGCTGCCAATGAAAAACCCAAAGAGAATTCAAAAGCCCTTTCTCTGTCCTATGATATGTGTGACCAGGTTGCTGCTTTTGATGCTGGAAATGGGAGTATAAAAAAGACCTATGCTGAGAGTGTGAAGAGCTCAATTAAAGTTACTGAGTTGGAGGGCCCATTTGGTGCTGTTGATGATAACACAGTTGAGTACAGCGTGCAATCGCCCGAATCTGCTCATGATTGCTATGGTGAGGTGATCCCTACACCTCCCCTCTTACATGAAAACGTACTCAGGTTCAGTACCAGGACCGTGCTGACCAACTTGGGGAAGGTGGAAGACAGAGCCAAAGCTGCCATCAAGAAAAGGGATTTGGAAGGTAATAATACTTCTAATAATTCGTTTGCAGTCTTATCTAACCCTGATATGATGCTTAGAGCTAGAAAAATGGGTGTTATGATTCCTGATATTGAATTCTCTAAAATTGATATTCTTAGGGAGCTTGAAAATGTTAGAAATAATGTTGTAGAAAAACCTGTGCCTCCTGATGAGGTGATGTTTATTACCAATGGTAAAGGTGAGGATATCCCCATCAACCTAAGTTGGGGGGATGAACAGGATTGTGATGTTTCTGATTTCACTGTGGTTGGGTCCAGAAAAAAGAAACGTAATACTAGGAAAGTCCAAACCCCTATTTCTAGACCCAGAACCAGAAGCCAAAAGGCAGTGGAGCCCACTGCCAATCCTGGTAATGCTGCTAAGTCTCCTAGCAGAGTGACCAGGGGGAGGGGGAATTCAAATAAATGGTATCTTCTGGAACTGCAGAGGGGCAGGTAAAAGTGGGATGACCACCTGCTTCTCTGATCTGATTAAGGATCATTCCCTAGATTTCTTGTGCTTGCAGGAGACTATGAAGAGGAAATTCTCCCCTAGTTTCTTTAGGAAAATAGATCCTCACAATACTTTCGATTGGAATTGGATCCCATCTGTTGGCAAGTCTGGGGGCTTGCTTTGTGGGGTCAAGAAGGAGAAATTAGAAATTGTTTCCTGGTCTATGGGGAAATATATTCTCCAAGTCACTATTTTTTATGTGGATAAACAGTGCGTGTGGGCCTTATTAAATGTCTATGGTGCTGCCCATGATGAGCACAAAGATGAATTCCTTGCGGAGCTGGCTAGCTTTTGTAGCCACTTATCCATGCCTTACATTGTGGGTGGAGATTTCAACATTCTTAGACATTGCGGAGAGAAGAACAAAAAGATGGTGGCCTCCCATTATATTGACAGATTTAATGCCATCATTAATACCATGTGCCTCCAAGAGATTTATGTAGAGGGGGGTATGTTCACTTGGTCTAATAACCAAGCCCATCCTACTCTAGAAAAGCTGGATAGGATTCTTATGAATAATGATTGGGAAGACTTGTTCCCCTTGGTTACTGCCAGAAAACTGGTCAGGGACGTTTCTGACCATAATCCTCTCCTTATGACTACCAATAGTATTCAACCCCAGTCACCTAAGCCCAGGGAATTTAGATTTGAGATGAGTTGGATGGCCAATGAGGATTTCCTACCATTGGTTAGAAAAATTTGGCAGAGACCAGTTAAATCTTCTGACCCCATTGATGTGCTTAATATCAAATTGAAACGTTTTAAAAAGTTTTTCAAAGGATGGGGTTCTGATAAATTTGGCCACAATAAGAACAGGAAGAAGGTGATCAAGGATGAGCTCGCTTCCATAGAGTCTATGGAGGAGCAAGGCCCTCTTGATCCTAATATTTTAGATAAAAGAGCTACTCTTAGTGGTGAACTCCAACAGCTTATGGTGAATGAGGAATTGTACTGGCTCCAACAGTCACATGAGACATGGCTGTTGAAAGGGGACCAAAATACTACCTTCTACCATAGGATTGCCAATGGTAAAAAGAGAAAAAACACCATCCATTCCTTCTCATATGGTGACACCACTATTGAGGGGACTAATAATTTGCTCAAACATGCCACGTGGTTTTATAAAGAGTTGTTTGGTCCGGCTTCGGGGAATCTTTTCCACTTAGACCCTGATACTTGGGGAAAAAATGAAAAACTTACGGCTGAGGATAATGAAATTTTGACCAGACCCTTCAATGAGGAAGAGGTGAAACAAGCTCTATTCTCTATGGACAGTAACAGAGCCCCTGGGCCAGACAACATACCAGCAGAATTCTATCGATTCTGTTGGGATGTTGTTAAACATGATATTATGAATCTGTTTGTGGCCTTTCATGAAGGGTCTCTGGACGTAGAGAGATTGAATTATGGGACTATTACCCTGATTCCTAAAATCAATGGGGCTAAGAAAATTCAGGAATTTCGACCCATTTGTCTTTTGAGATGTCCTTACAAACTTATCACTAAGGTTTTGGATAATAGGGTTGTGGTGTTTGCCGACAAGCTTATTAGCCGCCACCAAAACCCTTTTATCAAAAAGCGCAATATCATGGATGGGATCCTGACTTTACATGAAGTGCTACATCATACTCAAGTCAAGAGAAAAACGGGGATTGTCCTAAAACTTGACTTTGAGAAGGCGTACGATAAGGTTAACTGGGATTTCATGCTTGAGTGTCATAAAATGAGGGGTTTTAGTGATAAGTGGTGCGAGTGGATGGAGAAAATCCTACACAATGGCACGGTTAGTGTCAAGATCAATAATACCATGGGGCCCTATTTTCAAAGTTATAAAGGGGTTCGTCAAGGAGACCCTATGTCCCCTTTTCTTTTCAATCTTGCAGATGAATGCCTCACCAAGATGATTCTAAATGCCCAAAAAAATAACCTTATTAAAGGGCTGGCAGCTGATCTTGTTCCCAATGGGGTAGCTGTCCTGCAGTATGCGGATGACACGGTGATTTGCATTAAAGACGATATTGACAAAGCGATCAATCTTAAGCTTCTTTTGTACTTGTTCAAACTTATGTCTGGCCTTAAGATTAACTTCTTAAAAAGTGAGGTGTTATGCGTAGGAGGGGATGATTCGGTCCTCCAGAAATATGCTGATTTGTTTGGCTACCAGATCGGTCACTTTCCTATGAAGTATCTAGGGGTGCCGGTTAGTTACTCTTCTCTGAGAAACTCGGACTGGGAATTTGTTGTTGTCCGATATCTCAAGTGCTGCGACTCCTGGATTGGCAATTCTGCCTCATTCGGAGGGAGATTGACTTTGTTGAACTCTTCTTTATCTAGCATCGCATACTACTATATGTCGATGTTCCTCCTTTCCAAAACCTTTATTGAGAGATTAGACAAATATCATCGCAAATTTTTCTGGTGTGGAGGGATGGGCAAGAAACGCTATCATTTGGTCAAATGGGCTCGAGTGTGCAGATCTAAGAACAAAGGGGGGCTAAGCATTAAGGACCTTCATAAACAAAATATTTCTCTCCTAGTGAAATGGTGGTGGAAGTTGGATACTGGGGAGGGTCTTTGGCAAGATATAGTGAGGGCGAAATACCTCAAGAATAGCTCGGTGGCTACTGTTAAATCCAAATTCAATGACTCCCCAGTATGGAAAGCCCTACTGAAAGTCAAGGAGATCTATATGGCCGGAAGAAAAGTGGTTATTAATTCTGGCAATATAGCTCGACTGTGGTATGACCCTATTGGCTCTCATCCACCTCTATGTGATACTTATCCAGAGCTGTTTAGCATTGCTAATTACCTGAATGATACTATTGCCCAGTTTAAGGACCGGGCTGGTGGGGGTGTGTTCAGGCGCAGGTTAAATGTCAACCTGACACGCCAGCTGGAGGGGGTGTAGGGTGTCATTGACAGCATTAAGCCTTCTGATGAATGTGATGGGATCGAATGGGGCTTTGGTCCCAAGGGCAGATACACAACTAAATCTGCGCATACTTACTTAGAAAAGGACCTTGCTGGGTGTGACTACAGATGGATTTGGAAGGCTAAGCTTCCTGTCAAAATTCAGATTTTTCTCTGGCAACTCTTTCAGGACGCTGTCCTCACAAGAGATGTTATGAAACGCAGGAATTGGGCTGGCAACCCGCGCTGTTCTTTCTGCAACTGCAGAGAAACTTATTTGCACTTGTTTTTTCCTTTGCCTTATAGCAAGGGTAGCTTGGCGCACGGTTGGTGCGATGCTTGGTACTGAACTATGTCCTAACAATCTTTGTCAACTTTACTCCTGGTGTTATGCTTTTCTTCCCCGTGGGGAACGATATTTCACTATGGGCCTAGCGGCCATTTGCTGTGCCATCTGGAATCGCAGAAACCAGGCCACCTTTGAATTTAAGAAATTGTCATCTCCTTTTGAGATTGTCTTCACTACTTGTACGCATTTATCCTACTGGGCAGGTCTACTGAAGGGCGAGGAACGAATGGAGATGGAGCATGGCGCGGCGCTTCTGAAGAGGAATGCTAAGGAGATGATGAGGCTCTGTGTGACTGCGTACGTGGGTACCAACCTGGGGTGATTCTGGCGCTGTGTTTCTTAAAGCTCCCATTTTGAAGCTGGTCGGACATGCTATCGGGTGGATCCCAGTAGAACTGTTTAGTCGCCTATGTTAGATCTATGCTCCTGTTGTACCGCCTCTGCGTAGGCTGTGGTGTTTGCTGAACCTTTGCTACTTTGTTGCGTGGTGATAGTGCTCCAGGGTTTTTGCCTCGTAGTGGACGTTTCGATTGCGAGCGTCCACAGCGGGTTTCCCTGGATGTGCTTGAACTCGCTTTTTCCCTTTCCCTTTTTGTTTGAACTTGGACATGGCTATATTTCCGTTATTTCTATAATGGAAAGGGGATTAGCCCGGTTCAAAAAAAATTATAGACTATTGATTTGAATCACTTATGTCTTAATATTCATGCCATGATTAGATATATGATCAAGTTTATGCTAGGTAGCATTCCACATCAAAAATTATCTTTTTTTATCATTTACCTACTCGAGGATGAGCAGGAATTAAGCTTGGGGATGCTGATATGTCTCCGTCGTATCTATAATTTTTGATTGTTTCATGCCAATATTATACAACTTTCACATATTTTTGGCAACTTTTTATATGATTTATTGGACTAACATATTGATCCAGTGCCCAGTGCCAGTTCCTGTTTGTTGCATGTTTTTTGTTTCGTAGAAAATCCATATCAAATGAAGTCCAAATGCGATAAAAATTGACGAAAAATTATTTTGGAATATTTATGATTTTTGGGAGGTGGAATCAACGCAAACGGGGGCCCACAGTGACCACAACCCACCAGGGCTCGCCGGGCACCGCCTGGCGCGCCTAGGTATCTTGTGCCCTCCTCGAATGTTGGTTGGGGCCCTTCTTCTGGTGCAAGAAAGATAATTTATGGAAAAAAATCGTGTTAAAATCTCAGCGCAATTGGAGTTACGGATCTCCGGAAATTTAAGAAACGGTGAAGGGCCAGATCTAGGGAACGCGAAACAGAAGAGAACAAAGAGGGAGATCCAATCTCGGAGGGGCTCCCGCCCCTCCGCCGCCATGGAGGCCATGGACCAGAGGGGGAACTCTCCTCCCATCTAGGGGGGAGGCCAAGGAAGAAGAAGAAGGAGGGGGGCTCTCTCCCCCTCTCACCCGGTGGCGCCGGAGTGCCCCCGGGGCAAGGATCGTGACGGCGATCTACATCAACAATCTTGCTACCGTCAACACCAACTCTCTCCCCCTCTATGCAGCGGTGTAACTGTGGTGCCCCGCTTGATTACCACTGTAGCCAGATGGTCGCCACGCATACCAGCCCAGGAAATCACTCTGGCATGCGCGTTTACAACAAGTATCAAGAACACAGGCATTTCTATTAATGGATATATAAGTCTTACATGATATATTACATGAGTGATGGCAGCGGAAAAGCTCTATCTAAGGCAGCATGGTCCTGGTGCAGCTCCAATCCACAGGGATCTGACTGGGTTACTCTCCTAGCCCGCGAACGCTCCGGCTCCTCGTCGACGTACGACGGATCCTTATGTGAACCTGGCCACATTGAAGGCCGCTGAGTACTTTTGAATGTACTCGTAAGCAAACCAAACTAACATATACACCAAGCAAAGCAATTCATGGCATTCAAGCATGCATTTGTAATTAGAGCAACATTAATTATCATGGCATAACAGGTTTATCCAGCAATATAACTACTAAAGTAAAATACAGTAAGGCCTAGCAAGTAAATAATCCATACTCCGAACATTCTCATGATCCAATCCTACTCTTTCGGTCATCCGACCGTCTCCTTCATAGCCATCCCATGGCTAACATATCATATCCCTGACATCATCCGATGGCTATGCATCTCCACTATAAGTCTGATAAACTTACTTTCTTCCGGGTTGTCCCACAACCCTCAGAATACTCATGATCCACTTAGTACTATAGGGCATAAGACGAGTTCTTCCATCATTATTATCTTTGTTCCGGTTGATCACCTAGAGAGGTCTGGACGGACTGTCCAATACCGTGGACGTGGCTATTCGAATAGATTTTACACTCTGCAGAGGTTGCACACTTTACCCACGCCATGGAGCACCTGACCTCGCGATCCCATTTGGGTGGACCAGGGTTGCTCCAACGAAACCTGCCTAACCCGTGACTCCTCCACCGTACGACTGGCAATCATCCTCCCCCGGAGTCCTGCCCTGGGTGGCCCCTGTGTCACCTCGTGACACCTGCCACCGTCGTGGCCAAACTAAACTATCCCAAACGGGGACTCCCGGGTTAAACAATCAACTGGGCTCACAAAGGTTATCGCCGCCTACCGGGCCAGGGTAGCGCGCACACATAACCTTCCCTAGTTGGCGGTACCGATAAAAGAGCACGCGATCAGACCAAGTCAAGGTTGTCCCATACCGGCAAATGTGGTTGCACGGATAAGTCCGGACAGGTGACTCTGGATCAACCGACTAGGTTTAGCTTTAGCAGGTACTTAGCAAGCATGGTTGTTTATCATGAATAACTTAACATGGCGGGGACTATGCATGAGGTAACAACTATGGAAACATAACTACCTATCTTCATATAACATTACAATGAGTCATTAATGAAACAACAATTAAATGGCAAGTCATCACGTTACAAGTTATAGCTGTAAGTTACGACCATCGGAACCCTTGCACAAAACCGGCAAAGAAACCAGTAGCCACCAGAACGGACTTTACAACTCAGATCTGGGACATTACTAGAATAACTCAACCCCGGCTCAAGACGGCTGGAAAGTAGCTCAGAATATGAGACGGTGTTGATAAGAAGAATGTAGCAGTTCCCTAAGACGGCCGAAAACAGCTCAGAGCATAGGGTCACTGCTACGGAAAGAAATTCAACAGCTGCCCGCGATGGCCGAAAAGCAGCTCAGAACACGGACAGTTGCTGACAAGAGAAATAAAAGTCGGCATCCACCCCGAACGGCCGGAAACAGCTCAGAACACAGGCGTGGTGCCGTTACCGAAGAAAGTGCAAGGAAGGGTTCGTCAGAGTCAAATACAGCTCACTACTACACAGACAAGCACAAGCATATTAATTTAACATGCAAGAATAACACAGAGCAATGCTTTAGGGCATATATCAGATGGTCGGCTTGCCTGGGGTCGAAGAATACTCCGGGAAAGGGTGCGGTAGCCTCGCAGGAAAATCCGCCGGAAAGGATTCCCTCTCGGAGGGGCTGAATGAAAGGCAAGGGCAAAATGGTCATTTTCATTGTGTGAACACATCATGAAAATGATTCCATCGGAAAGGGCTCGACGAGACGAAGACGTGAGCGTTGGATTCACCTGAATCGGAGTTGGGAGCAAAAAGATATGAAGGTTCTTCTGTTAGGGACCTATCTGCAATTTTAGAAATTACACAGAGGTCCTTAATAGTTTTTTCTGCGGAAAAGAATAAGGAGCACTGTTGCCCTGGGCCATACTGGGCCGAAAGTGGCCGCAACCAGAGCGCCAGCTGGGCCACGCAGCCGCTGCCACTGCTGGGTCAGCCCACCCGCACCCCCACCACTTAACAGGACGGAGGGAGAGCACCGAGTCGCTGCCAGGCCGGGCCCGCCCGCAGAGCCTTCATCCTCCTCCCGCGCTCACCTGACAGAAGAGGGAGGCGGCCCCCGACGGCGATTGCCGGAGCTACAGGCCGTCTCCGGCGGCGCTCCGCCCATGGATGGACTCAGAATGAAGAGGCGCATACAGCGGTGGGTGGCACGGATGCCAGGGATCACCGAACGGTGGCACCACGCGCGGACAGAGAGCACGGGCGGCGATGGCCGATCGATGCGGGCGGCGGCTTTAGTGGCTCTAGTGACGAGCGGAGGAGATGGGGAGGCACAAGGGGTTCGAGGGGATGCTCTGGTGGTGGCGGGGTGGAAAGGGAAGCACGGGCTCGCCGAAATTTGAGCGAAGCTCGCCGGCGGCTGTGGCGGCAAGGGGCAGCGGGGAGTGCTCCTCCGGCTCGGTGGAGAGGCTGGAAGAGAGCTGGGAGTGTGGGGAAGTGGCTCGTGGGCTCGAGGGGGAGAGGGACAGGCTATTTATAGCCGAACGGCGGCGAGCCAATAAGGATGCCGCGGGATGAGCTGGCCGCGGTTGTCAGAGCTTGGAGGTGACAGCTCTGGCTGGTGCGCGATGTCGGGGAGTGGCACGGGCGAGCAGGGAAGCTAGCTGGTGCTTCGGGAGGGCTCGAGCGCATCCAAAGCCGCGTGGCAATAGTGCGGCAACAATGGCAGAGTTATGGCGTTCGTCACGGCGCAGCGAGGAAGAAGACGGAGGAGGAGAGGGTTCCAGAGGGGTGCGGGGACGTCGAGGAGTCAGGTCGGCACCAGGGGGCACGCCGCAGCAGCTCGAGCTGGCCTGTCCAAGGCGACGGACGCCCAGAGCGCCACTGCTGCACATCGCACCTGTGGTCACCGCCGGCACCACGTGTCCAGAGCACTGTTTAGGCCTTAGGACATGTCAAATAGATGCATTAATGCCTCTGGAGTTGACATGTCGAGTCTTGGAGGGAAATGGAGACAAAGACTGACTAACTTGAGCTGTCATTGATCCAGAATAGCAATTGTTTGTAGTGGTTTCTGGAGAGATCCTTGAGTGAAAGGAGCTAGAACTTGGCATGCAGTAATAATCTACCAAGGTGATTACCCTGGTAAATTTTCAGATCAAATGGAGCAAGATAGCTAGCACTTCCTTTGTAATGCCAAATCTGGTACAGAAAAGGGATTTTGAAGCTGCACTCAAATGGCTTGATAAAATGAGCTGAGTTTTGGTGGAGATTGATGATTTGGACATATGAACATACTGGTAAAATTTCAGCTCATTTGGAAATGCCAAAGTGGTACTTCCTTCACAGAGCTTTGAAATGAACAGAAACTTGAGAAAATTGCTGGGGAATAATGGATGGATGAATTGAGCTGATTTTTGATTTCCATGGGTTATTTATCAATGTTAACCACCATGAAAAATTTCAGCTCAAATGGATCAAGGGTTCAAGCACTTCCTTTGCAAACTGGAAATCTAGACAGAATTTGCAAATGGACACTGTGCTCAAACTTTGAACTATGGGACTTGGATTTTGATGGAAATGGTGAAGATATGGTTAGGTTAAGCTCCACAATTTATTTGGCATTTTTCCTGACTACCAAAATGGTAGTTCCTTTAGAAACTGCCCAAAATGCAATATTGGCATTAAATAGGAAAATGCAATTTCCCTTATTTAATTATGGCCAATATTTTTATGGGAGATCAATATGATCACAAATAATATCTCCACAAGTTTTCATGAACTTTGGAGATGGATAGATATTTTCCTGGATTTAATTCCCTTAACTGGCAGAAAAAGGAATTAATTATAAATGAAATATATTGCAAATGACTTGGCAATATTTTCACATATCCAGGGTTTACAGATGAAGGATGATCGCTGAGAAAAGTTTGGGAGTTAGCAGATCAATGGAAATTGGGGTTCCTTTGTAACTGACGAAGTTAGGGTTTCCCTTCCGGCAATTCGGAAGGTAGGGTTTCGATAGCAAAACCCCGAGAATATATCTTGGGTGGCAAGGTTGGACTGGAGAGAATCTCTGGTTGGATAGGAAAGGCAAGGCTAAATGACCATCTTCATATACCCAGGAGTTAGAGAAATCCGATAACACCGAGAAAAAAGACGGGAGTCAAATCCCGCGAAGGAAAAATCCAAGAGCGAAACCAGGGTGTCACAGTAACATCCCTTCTCCCCACTGTAATCTCTACTTAAATATGGTACTCAACTCCATATATTATTTCCCAATGATATTTGGCTTTCCTATGATGTTTGAGTAGATCCGTTTTGTCCTATGGGTTAATCGTGATCTTGGTTGGTATGATTGTATATTTTATTTATGGTGCTATCCTACGGTGCCCTCCGTCTCGCACAAACGGAGGGGCCCACGCTGTAGGGTGTTGCAATATGTTCATGATTCGCTTATGGTGGGTTGCGAGAGTGACAGAAGCTTAAACCCGAGTAAGTGGGTTGTTGCGTATGGGAGTAAAGAGGACTTGATACTTAATGCTATGGTTGGGTTTCACGACCTTAATGACCTTTAGTAGTTGCGGATGCTTGCTAGAGTTCCAATCATAAGTGCATATTATCCAAGTAGAGAAAGTATGTTAGCTCATGCCTCTCCCTCATATAAAATTACGAGAATGATTACCGGTACTTGTTATCGATTGCCTAGGGACAAATGACTTTCTTGTTGACAAAAGCTATCCACTTTTATTACCTTGAAATTTATTCGTAGTTTTATTCTCGCAAAGAACTCATAGTTTTATTCTTGCAAAATAGTTTCATACTTGTTTTAGGTAAAGCAAACGTCAAGCGTGCGTAGAGTTGTATCGGTGGTCGATAGAACTTGAGGGAATATTTGTTCTACCTTTAGCTCCTCATTGGGTTCGACACTCTTATTTACCGAAGAAGGCTACAAACAATCCCCTATACTTGTGGGTTATCACTCCAGCAAAATCGTGAATTCTAGAAGGGTAACAGAGACCCTCCCGGGAGTAGCCACGGCATACCAGCGGAAGTGCCGCACAAACAGTACTAATGTGGTGGCCAGCGGTACTGCCGCCAACCCTCATGAAAGCCAGAACATAACAGAAGAATGCTCCAAAGTCGGGAAGGTGTCGTGGGTGTATTTTAGGTTGCGTACGTGTTGAATCCACCCATACCTTCCAATGCGGACCCCCTTTGATAGTACGGATTTCCCATGACTCAAATCAAACAAAAAGAAATGACGGAGAACCTGTCTTTGCTCTTTTCCTCACCGAGGGGAATCAAACCATCTTGTGTCATAGATATGAATCTCTAAAATTCTCAATGCACACGATTACTCCGCAAAGCGCATTATCATCAACACCAAAACAAATTAGAGAGAGACATGCCCTAACACAACTGATGGTCTTGAAGATTAGGATGCATATGAGGAAAATTGATAAGATGATCTACATCTTGTTGTTCCAGGATGTGGACTTGTTCTCCACACTTGTCAAAATCATGGGTTTGGGCAACTCCATTGATGAGTCCTTTGGTGATCCGGTAACGGATATCAGAAAGGTTCCCAGCCTCTTTCCCCAAGTTGTGACTCCGAGTAATTGAACCCATGAGTGGCATGCACTTACGAGAAAGGTTTCTACAAAGCCTTTGCGAGAGAATTAAATTCTAGTTTTTAGATCGGATTGTTATCACCTTTGCTTCTAAAACACTTATAATAAAGACATGCATGGTTATGAGGACTTGATTGTTACAATCATATGTTTGTGGCCGGGATCATCGTGATCTTAATTTGTGCTCTGGAAGACACCCGTTAAGATGTGCTTGCAGCGAGTCGAAGTGTCTTTCCGAAAAAAGGAAAAATAAAGAATATGTTGAGAGTTTGAGGTATCGGTTGGGCATGAAAAATGTGTTTACTGTTTTGAGTAAAGGCAAAGGGGGTGGTTTAGCGGTGTTCTCGGATGAGTGTGTCTCTATGGAGTTGAACAAATTTGGTGACCATTTTGTTGACATGTATATCTGTAATAGTGATGGTTCAAGATGGAGATGCACCTTTGTGTATGGAGAACCGAGGCAAGCCAAAGGTACATCATGTGGGAGTTCCTGAGACGGGTAAAATCTCTTGGCTTCGGTCCTTGGTTTATGGTGGGTTATTTTAATGAAGCTATGTGGCAGCATGAGCATTTTTCTTGGCATAAGAGGTCACCTAAGCTCATGGCTAACTTTTGGGAGGTTCTTTCTGAATGCAACATATTTGATTTGGGATTTCAAGGGATGCCGTGAACGTATGATAATAAGCAGGAAGGAAAGCAAAATGTGAAGGTGCGGCTTGATCGGGCAGTGGCGTGTCCTCAGTGGTCTTCTATTTATCCTCAGTTCAAGGTCTCACATATTATATCATACATGCCTGATCATTATCCTTTGTATATGCAATTATTGGGTAACCGGCCTAAGGTTTCCTTTAACAAGAATTTGCGATATGAATCATACTGGGAGAGGGAGAGTATGACGTTGGATGATTAGGTTAGAACTTGCTGGAATAAAAGTACGCAAATAAGGGATTTGCAGGATGTGGCGAGTAATATGGAAAATTAATGAAATCCTTGCATTCTTGGAGCCAGGATCACATTGGTTACCTTCCAAAAAAAACTTGAGGCTGCTCGCAAAAGATTAAATGTTCTTTTCAAAAGGAGCGATAAGGCAGCTATTATGGAGAGAAAGAAAATTCTTGTGGAGATGGATGAGCTGCTTATTAAGGAAGAACTGATGTGGAAGCAAAGGTCCTCTATTGACAAAATGATTTTGGGGGATCGTAACAAATTACTTTCAGAGAAAGGCTTCTTGAAGAGCGAAGAAAAATAATATTTCTGTCCTCAAGAGGAGTGATGGGGCGCTTACGGACAATATGGAAGAAATCAAAGGTATTACAAATTCGTTTTTCCAGCAATTGTACACTTGTGATCCTAATGTTGATCCGTCCCGTATTATCCCAATTGTGAAACCTCTCATCAATGATGATATGAATGTAGAGCTCTGCGAACCTTTTTCTGATGACGAGATTAGTGATGCTCTTTTCAAATTGGACAGTTAAAGGCTCCAGGGCCGGATGGTTTCCCAGCGAGATTCTTCTGAAGAAATTGGGGTGTAATCAAGGAGGATATTGTAAGGGTTGTCCAGCATTTTTTTAATCTCAAGAGTTATGCCCAAAGGTATCAATGAAACTACCATTGTTCTTATCCCCAAAGTGAAGAACCCCCAAGCCATCAAAGATTTTAGACCGATCAACCTGTGTAATATCATCTATAAAATTATCTCGATGTGTCTGGTGAATAGACCGAGACCTCTCTGGGATGGTATGATTTCTCCCACTCAGAGTGCCTTTATCCCTGACTGGTTAATCTCTAATAACGCGCTCATTGCTTTTGAATGTATTCATTCCCTGAGTACATTAAAAGATCGACGTGGAGATTTTGGTGCGTACTAGTTGGACTTGGCAAAAGCGTACGATGGAGTGGATTGGCAATTTCTAAAGAGTATGCTTGGGGATTTTGGCTTTACACCAATCTAAAATAACTGGATTATGACTTGTGTGACATCAGTGAAATACAGTGCGCTTTAATGGCCAGCTGTTGGAACCTTTTTATCCATCTCGTGGACTCGGGCAAGGGGATCTTTTATCTCTGTATTTGTTTCTTTTTGTGGCTGAGGCTCTCTCTTTGGGAAACGTAGCATGCAATTTCAAAAAAATTCCTACGCTCACGCAAGATCTATCTAGGAGATGCATAGCAACGAGAGGGGGAGAGTGTGTCCACGTACCCTCGTAGACCCAACGTGGAAGCGTTAGCTTAACACGGTTGATGTAGTCAAACGTCTTCTCGATTCAACCGATCAAGCACCGAACATACGACACCTCTGAGTTCTACACACGTCCAGCTCGATGATGTCCCTCGAACTCTTGATCCAGCAAAGTGTCGAGGGAGAGTTTCGTTAGCACGACGGCGTGGTGACGGTGATGGTGAAGTGATCCGCGCAGGGCTTCGCCTAAGCACTACGACAATATGACCGGAGGAGTAAACGCTGGAGGGGGGCACCGCACACGGCTAAGAACAATTGTTGTGTCCAAGGAGGCACCCCCACCCCCGTATATAAAGGAGGGAGAGGGGAGGAGGCCGGCCTAGGGGCGCCCCAAGTGGGAGGAGTCCCACTTGGGCTCCTAGTAGGATTCGCCCCCCCCCCTTTCCTTTTACCGGAAGGGGAAAGGGGGAAGGAGAGGGAGAAGGAGAAGGAAAGGGGGGCGCCGCCCCCTCCCCTTGTCCAATTCAGACTCCCCATGGGGGGGGGGGGGGGCGCCACCCCTTGTGGCTGCCTAGCCTCCCTTCCTTGGCCCATATGGCCCATATCTTTCCCCCGGGGGTTCCGGTAACCCCCCCCCCCCCCCCCCCCCCCCCGGTACTCCGATACATACCCGATACATTCCGAAACACTTCCGGTGTCCGAATACTATCATCCAATACATCAA
Source organism: Thinopyrum elongatum (assembly GCA_011799875.1). NCBI lineage: Eukaryota > Viridiplantae > Streptophyta > Magnoliopsida > Poales > Poaceae > Thinopyrum > Thinopyrum elongatum. Next base: position 526,773,185 of record CM022299.1, read on the forward strand.
TATTTACGTCTCAACCATTTCGAGAGTCCTCGTCATGTCCGTGATCTCATCCGGGGCTCCGAACAATCTTCGGTCACCAAAACACATAACTCATAATACAAATCGTCATCGAACATTAAGCGTGCGGACCCTACGGGTTCGAGAACTATGTAGGCATGACCGAGACACATCTCCGGTAAATAACCAACAGCGGAACCTGGATGCTCATATTGGTTCCTACATATTCTACGAAGATCTTTTATCGGTCAAACCGCAATGACAACATACGTCATTCCCTTTGTCATCGGTATGTTACTTGCCCGAGATTCGATCGTCGGTATCTCCATACCTAGTTCAATCTCATTCCGGCAAGTCTCTTTACTCGTTCCGTAATGCATCATCCCATAACTAACTCATTAGTCACATTGCTTGCAAGGCTTATCATGATGTGCATTACCGAGAGGGCCCAGAGATACCTCTCCGATACTTGGAGTGACAAATCCTAATCTCGATCTATGCCAACCCAACAAACACCTTCGGAGACACCTGTAGAGCATCTTTATAATCACCCAGTTATATTGTGATGTTTGATAGCACACAAGGTGTTCCTCCGGTATTCGGGAGTTGCATAATCTCATAGTCAAAGGAATATGTATAAGTCATGAAGAAAGCAATAGCAATAAAACTTAATGATCATTATGCTAAGCTAACGGATGGGTCTTGTCCATCACATCATTCTCCTAATGATGTGATCCCGTTCATCAAATGACAACACATGTCTATGGTTAGGAAACTTAACCATCTTTGATCAACGAGCTAGTCTAGTAGAGGCTTACTAGGGACTCAGTGTTTTGTCTATGTATTCACACATGTATCAAGTTTCCGGTTAATACAATTCTAGCATGAATAATAAACATTTATCATGATATAAGGAAATATAAATAACAACTTTATTATTGCCTCTAGGGCATATTTCCTTCAGTCTCCCACTTGCACTAGAGTCAATAATCTAGATTACATTGTAATGATTCTAACACCCATGGAGTCTTGGTGCTGATCATGTTTTGCTCGTGGAAGAGGCTTAGTCAACGGGTCTGCAACATTCAGATCTGTATGTATTTTGCAAATCTCTATGTCTCCCTCCTTGACTTGATCACGAATGGAGTTGAAGAGTCTCTTGATGTGTTTGGTTCTTTTGTGAAATCTGGATTCCTTCGCCAAGGCAATTGCTCCAATATTGTCACAAAAGATTTTCGTTGGACCCGATGCACTAGGTATTACGCCTAGATCGGATATGAACTCCTTCATCCAGACTCCTTCATTTACTGCTTCTGAAGCAGCTATATACTCCGCTTCACACGTAGATCCCGCCACGACGCTTTGCTTGGAACTACACCAACTGACAGCTCCACCATTCAATATAAATACGTATCTGGTTTGCGACTTAGAGTCATCCGGATCAGTGTCAAAGCTAGCATCAACGTAACCATTTACGACGAGCTCTTTGTCACCTCCATAAACGAGAAACATATCCTTAGTCCTTTTCAGGTATTTCAGGATGTTCTTGACCGCTGTCCAGTGATCCACTCCTGGATTACTTTGGTACCTCCCTGCTAAACTTATAGCAAGGCACACATCAGGTCTGGTACACAACATTGCATACATGATACAACCTATGGCTGAGGCATAGGGATTGACTTTCATTTTCTCTCTATCTTCTACAGTGGTCGGGCATTGAGTCTAACTCAACTTCACACCTTGTAACATAGGCAAGAACCCTTTCTTTGACTGATCCATTTTGAACTTCTTCAAAACTTTATCAAGGTATGTGCTTTGTGAAAGTCCAATTAAGCGTCTTGATCTATCTCTATAGATCTTGATGCCCAATATATAAGAAGCTTCACCGAGGTCTTTCATTGAAAAATTCTTATTCAAGTATCCTTTTATGCTATCCCGAAATTCTATATCATTTCCAATCAACAATATGTCATCCACATATAATATTAGAAATGCTACAGAGCTCCCACTCACTTTCTTGTAAATACAGGCTTCTCCAAAAGTCTGTATAAAACCATATGCTTTGATCACACTATCAAAGCGTATATTCCAACTCCGAGATGCTTGCACCAGTCCATAAATGGATCGCTGGAGCTTGCACACTTTGTTAGCACCTTTAGGATCGACAAAACCTTCTGGTTGCATCATATACAACTCTTCTTTAAGAAATCCATTAAGGAATGCAGTTTTGACGTCCATTTGCCAGATTTCATAATCATAAAATGCGGCAATTGCTAACATGATTTGGACAGACTTAAGCATCGCTACGGGTGAGAAGGTCTCATCGTAGTCAACTCCTTGAACTTGTCAAAAACCTTTTGCAACAAGTCGAGCTTTGTAGACAGCAACATTACCATCAGCGTCAGTCTTCTTCTTGAAGATCCATTTATTCTCTATGGCTTGCCGATCATCGGGCAAGTCAACCAAAGTGCACACTTTGTTCTCATACATGGATCCCATCTCAGATTTCATGGCCTCAAGCCATTTCGCGGAATCTGGACTCATCATCGCTTCCTCATAGTTCGTAGGTTCGTCATGGTCTAGTAACATGACTTCCAGAACAAGATTACCATACCACTCTGGTGCGGAACGCACTCTGGTTGACCTACGAGGTTCGGTAGTAACTTGATCTGAAGTTTCATGATCATCATCATTAGCTTCCTCACTAATTGGTGTAGGCATCACGGGAACTGTTTTCTGTGATGAGCTATTCTCCAATTCGAGAGAAGGTACAATTATCTCATCAAGTTCTACTTTCCTCCCACTCACTTCTTTCGAGAGAAACTCCTTCTCTAGAAAGGATCCATTCTTAGCAACAAAGATCTTGCTTTCGGATCTATGATAGAAGGTGTACCCAACAGTTTCTTTTGGGTATCCTATGAAGACGCACTTCTCCGATTTGGGTTCGAGCTTATCAAGCTGAAGCTTTTTCACATAAGTATCGCAACCCCAAACTTTAAGAAACGACAACTTAGGTTTCTCGCCAAACCACAGTTCATACGGTGTCATCTCAACGGATTTAGATGGTGCCCTATTTAATGTGAATGCAGCTGTCTCTAATGCATAACCCCAAAATGATAGTGGTAAATCGGTAAGAGACATCATAGATCGCACCATATCTAATAAAGTACGGTTACGACGTTCGGACACACCATTACGCTGTGGTGTTCCAGGTGGCGTGAGTTGTGAAACTATTCCACATTGTTTTAAATGAAGGCCAAACTCGTAACTCAAATATTCGCCTCCGCGATCAGATCGTAGAAACTTTATTTTCTTGTTACGATGATTTTCCACTTCACTCTAAAATTCTTTGAACTTTTCAAATGTTTCAGACTTGTGTTTCATTAAGTAGATATACCCATATCTACTCAAATCATCTGTGAAGGTCAGAAAATAACGATACCCGCCGCGAGCCTCAACACTCATCGGACCGCATACATCGGTATGTATTATTTCCAATAAGTCAGTGGCTCGCTCCATTGTTCCGGAGAACGGAGTCTTAGTCATCTTGCCCATGAGGCATGGTTCGCAAGCATCAAATGATTCATAATCAAGTGATTCCAAAAGTCCATCCGCATGGAGTTTCTTCATGCGCTTTACACCAATATGACCTAAATGGCAGTGCCACAAATATGTTGCACTATCATTATCAACTTTGCATCTTTTGGCATCAATATTATGAATATGTGTATCACCACGATCGAGATTCAACAAAAATAGACCACTCTTCAAGGGTGCATGACCATAAAAGATATTACTCATATAAATAGAACAACCATTATTCTCTGATTTAAATGAATAACCGTCTCACATTAAACAAGATCCAGATATAATGTTCATGCTCAACGCTGGCACCAAATAACAATTATTCAGGTCTAAAACTAATCCCGAAGGTAGATGTAGAGGTAGCGTGCCGACGGCGATCACATCGACCTTGGAACCATTTCCGACGCGCATCGTCACCTCGTCCTTAGCTAATCTTCGTTTAATCCGTAGCCCCTGTTTCGAGTTGCAAATATGAGCAATAGAACCGGTATCAAATACCCAGGCGCTACTACGAGAATTAGTAAGGTACACATCAATAACATGTATATCTAATATACCTTTGTTCACTTTGCCATCCTTCTTATCCGCTAAATACTTGGGGCAGTTCCGCTTCCAGTGACCAGTCCCTTTGCAGTAGAAGCACTCAGTTTCAGGCTTAGGTCCAGACTTGGGCTTCTTCCCGGGAGTGGCAACTTGCTTGCCATTCTTCTTGAAGTTCCCCTTCTTTCCTTTGCCCTTTTTCTTGAAACTAGTGGTCTTGTTAACCATCAACACTTGATGCTCCTTCTTGATTTCTACCTCCGCAGCTTTGAGCATAGCGAAGAGCTCGGGAATTGTCTTATCCATCCCTTGCATGTTATAGTTCATCACGAAGCCTTGGTAGCTTGGTGGCAGTGATTGAAGAACTCTGTCAATAACACTATCATCCGGAAGATTAACTCCCAGCTGAGTCAAGTGATTTTGATATCCAGACATTCTGAGTATGTGTTCACTGACAGAACTGTTCTCCTCCATCTTGCAGCTATAGAACTTGCTGGAGACTTCATATCTCTCAACTCGAGAATTTGCTTGAAATATTAACTTCAACTCCTAGAACATCTCATATGGTCCATGACGTTCAAAACGTCTTTGAAGTCCCGATTCTAAGCCGTAAAGCATGGAACACTGAACTATCGAGTAGTCATCAGATCGAGCTTGCCAGATGTTCATAACATCAACATCTGCTCCTGCAGCAGGCCTTTCATCTAGCGGTGCATCAAGGACATAATTCTTTTGTGCAGCAATGAGGATAATTCTCAAGTTACGGACCCAGTCCGTGTAGTTGCTACCATCATCTTTCAACTTAGCTTTCTCTAGGAACGCATTAAAATTCAAGGGAACGGTAGCACGGGCCATTGATCTACAACATAGATATGCAAAAACTATCAGGACTAAGTTCATGATAAATTAAGTTCAATTAATCATATTACTCAAGAACTCCCACTTAGATAGACATCCCTCGAGTCATCTAAATGATCACGTGATCCATATCAACTAAACCATCTCCGATCATCACGTGAGATGGAGTAGTCTTCAATGGTGAACATCTCTATGTTGATCATATCTACTATATGATTCACGTTCGACCTTTCGGTCTCCAGTGTTCCGAGGCCATGTCTGTACATGCTAGGCTCGTCAAGTTTAACCCGGGTATTCCGCACGTGCAAAACTGTCTTGCACCCGTTGTATGTGAACGTAGAGCTTATCACACCCGATCATCACGTGGTGTCTCGGCACGACGAACTGTCGCAACAGTGCATACTCAGGGAGAACACTTATATCTTGAAATTTTAGTGAGGGATCATCTTATAATGCTACCACCGTACTAAGCAAAATAAGATGCATAAAAGATAAACATCACATGCAATCAAAATATGTGACATGATATGGCCATCATCATCTTGTGCCTTTGATCTCCATCTCTAAAGCACCGTCATGATCTCCATCGTCACCGGCATGACACCTTGATCTTCATCGTAGCGTCGTTGTCATCTCGCCAACTATTGCTTCTACAACTATCGCTAACGCATAGTGATAAAGTAAAGCAATTACATGGCGATTGCATTTCATACAATAAAGTGACAACCATAAGGCTTCTGCCAGTTGCTGATAACTTTTACAAAACATGATCATCTCATACAATAACGTATATCACATCATGTCTTGACCATATCACATCACAACATGCCCTGCAAAAACAAGTTAGACGTCCTCTACTTTGTTGTTGCAAGTTTTACGTGGCTACTACGGGCTTCTAGTAAGAACCGTTCTTACCTATGCATCAAAACCACAACGATGTTTCGTCAAGTTTGCTGTTTTAACCTTCAACAAGGACCGGCCATAGTCAAATTCGATTCAACTAAAGTTGGAGAAACAGACACCCGCCAGCCACCTTTATGCAACAAGTTGCATGTCTGTCGGTGGAACCGGTCTCATGAACGCGGTCATGTAAGGTTGGTCCAGGCCGCTTCATCCAACAATACCGCCAAATCAAAATAAGACGTTGGTGGTAAGCAGTATGACTATCATCGCCCACAACTCTTTGTGTTCTACTCGTGCATATCATCTACGCATAGACCTGGCTCGGATGCCACTGTTGGGAAACGTAGCATGCAATTTCAAAAAAATTCCTACGCTCACGCAAGATCTATCTAGGAGATGCATAGCAACGAGAGGGGGAGAGTGTGTCCACATACCCTCGTAGACCGAAAGTGGAAGCGTTAGCTTAACGCGGTTGATGTAGTCGAACGTCTTCTCGATTCAACCGATCAAGCACCGAACGTACGGCACCTCCGAGTTCTGCACACGTTCAGCTCGATGAAGTCCCTCGAACTCTTGATCCAGCAAAGTGTCGAGGGAGAGTTTCGTCAGCACGATGGCATGGTGACGGTGATGGTGAAGTGATCCGTGCAGGGCTTCGCCTAAGCACTACGACAATATGACCGGAGGAGTAAATGGTGGAGGGGGGCGCCGCACACTGTTAAGAACAATTGTTGTGTCCTTGGAGGCACCCCGCCCCCGTATATAAAGGAGGGAGAGGGGAGGAGGCCGGCCTAGGGGTGCCCCAAGTGGGAGGAGTCCCACTTGGGCTCCTAGTAGGATTCGGCCCCCCCTTTCCTTTTACCGGAAGGGGAAAGGGGGAAGGAGAGGGAGGAGGAGAAGGAAAGGGGGGCGCCACCCCCTCCCCTTGTCCAATTCGGACTCCCCATGGGGGGGGCACGCGGCCACCCCTTGTGGGCTGCCTAGCCTCCCTTCCTATGGCCCATATCTTTCCCCCGGGGGTTCCGGTAACACCCCCGGTACTCCGATACGTACCCAATACATTCCGAAACACTTTCGTTGTCCGAATACTATCGTCCAATATATCAATCTTTAACTCTCAACCATTTCGAGAGTCCTCGTCATGTCCGTGATCTCATCCGGGACTCCGAACAATCTTCGGTCACCAAAACACATAACTCATAATACAAATCGTCATCGAACGTTAAGCGTGAGGACCCTACGGGTTCGAGAACTATGTAGACATGACCGAGACACATCTCCGGTCAATAACCAACAGCGGAACCTGGATGCTCATATTGGTTCCTACATATTCTACGAAGATCTTTTATCGGTCAAACCGCAATGACAACATACGTCATTCCCTTTGTCATCGGTATGTTACTTGCCCGAGATTCGATCGTCGGTATCTCCATACCTAGTTCAATCTAATTACCGGCAAGTCTCTTTACTCGTTCCATAATGCATCATCCCGTAACTAACTCATTAGTCACATTGCTTGCAAGGCTTATCATGATGTGCATTACCGAGAGGGCCTAGAGATACCTCTCCGATACTTGGAGTGTCAAATCCTAATCTCGATCTATGCCAACCCAACAAACACCTTCGGAGACACCTGTAGAGCATCTTTATAATCACCCAGTTACGTTGTGACGTTTGATAGCACACAAGGTGTTCCTCCGGTATTCGGGAGTTGCATAATCTCATAGTCAAAGGAATATGTATAAGTCATGAAGAAAGCAATAGCAATAAAACTTAACGATCATTATGCTAAGCTAACGGATGGGTCTTGTCCATCACATCATTCTCCTAATGATGTGATCCCGTTCATCAAATGACAACACATGTCTATGGTTAGGAAACTTAACCATCTTTGATCAATGAGCTAGTCTAGTAGAGGCTTACAAGGGACTCAGTGTTTTGTCTATGTATTCGTTAATACAATTCTAATGTTTTGTCTATGTATTCGTTAATACAATTCTAGCATGAATAATAAACATTTATCATGATATAAGGAAATATAAATAACAACTTTATTATTGCCTCTAGGGCATATTTCCTTCACTCTCTCCTTGCTGTTAAAGGACGCTTTGTGAGAAAGGTGCCCTTAAAGAGTTTAATTTAAGCAGACAAGGTCCAGGTATTTCTCATCTATTGTTTGCGGATGATAGCCTTCTATTTTTCAAGGGGTCCATTGATCAAGTCTTAACCATTAAAAATACTGTGTCAATTTTTGAGGAAAGAACTAGTCAGCTTCTGAGCCCGGATAAGTGCTCGATTAAATTTGGTAAAAAAATGCAGTATGGAGGATCAGGTGGCCACGATGGTTATTCTAAAAATTACTTCATAAGGGTTTGAGGTTAAGTACCTTGGATTACACGCGCTAGAGGGCAGCATGAAGATTGGGAAATTCCAGACGACAAAAGATAAGGCCTTCAAAAGAGCTTCAGATTGGGTTGAAAAGTATGCATCTAGTGGTATAAAGGAAGCTCAAATCATGGAAGTTCTGCAAGCGCTCCTAGTGTATGCCATGGGTCTTTTTAGTTTCCAGCCTCATTGTGGCGCCCCGCCTGATTACCACTGTAGCCAGACGGTCGCCACGCATACCAGCCCAGGAAATCATTCTGGCATGCGCGTTTACAACAAGTATCATGAACACAGGCATTTCTATTAATGGATATATTAGTCTTACATGATATATTACAAGAGTGATGGCAGCGGAAAAGCTCTATCTAAGGCAGCATGGTCTTGGCGTGGCTCCAATCCACAGGGATCTGACTGGGTTACGCTTCTAGCCCGCGAACACTCCGGCTCCTCGACAACGGACGACGGATCCTTATGTGAACCTGGCCACGTTAAAGGCCGCTGAGTACTTTTGAATGTACTCGCAAGCAAACCAGACTAACATATACACCAAGCAAAGCAATCCATGGCATTCAAGCATGCATTTGTTATTAGAGCAATATTAAATTATCATGGCATGGCATAACTAGCTAGCAATATTAATTATCATGTCATAACAGGAGTATCCAGTGTGATACTAAAGAAAATAAAGCATGGCAAGTAAATAATCCATACTCCGAACATTCTCAGGATCCCATCCAAACCTTAGCCAGATCCAACTTACTCTCTTCCGGGTTGCCTCACAACCCTTAGAATACTCATGATCCACTGAGTACTTCAGGGCATAAGACGAGTTCTTCCATCATTATTATTACTGTTCCGGTTGACCACCTAGAGAGGTCTGGATGGACTGTCCAATACCGTGGACGCGGCTATTGGAATAGATTTTACACTCTGCAGAGGTTGCGCACTTTACCCACACCATGGAGCACCTGACCTCGTGATTCCATTCGGGTGGACCAGGGTTGCTCCAACGAAACCTGCCTAACCCGTGACTCCTCCACCGTACCACCGGGAATCATATTCCCCCGGAGTCCTGCCCTGGGTGGCCCCTGTGTCACCTCGTGACACCTGCCACCGTCGTGGCCAAACTAAACTGTCCCAAATGGGGACTCCCGAGTTAAACAATCAACTGGGCTCACAAGGTTATCGCCGCCTACCGGGCCAGGGTAGCGCGCACGCATAACCTTCCCTAGTTGGCGGTACCGATAAAAGAGCACGCGATCAGACCAAGTCAAGGCCATCCCATACCGGCAAATGTGGTTGCACGGATAAGTCCGGACAGGTGACTCTGGATCAACCGACTAGGTTTAGCTTTAGCAGGTACTTAGCAAGCATGGTTGTTTATCATGAATAACTTAACATGGTGGTAACTATGTATGAGGTAACAACTGTGGAAACATAACTGCCTATCTTCATATAACATCATAATGAGTCATTAATGAAACAAGATTTAAATGGCAAGTCATCACCTTACAAGTTCTAGCTGTAAGTTACGACCATCGGAACCCTTGCGCAAAACCGGCAAAGAAACCAGTAGCCACCAGAACGGTCTTTACAACTCAGATCTGGGACATTACCGGAATAACTCAACCCCGGCTCAAGACGGCTGGAAGCAGCTCAGAACATGAGACGGTGTTGATAAGAAGAATGTAGCAGTTCCCTAAGACGGCCGAAAAATAGCTCAGAGCATAGGGTCACTGCTATGAAAAGAAATTCAACAGCTGCCCGCGATGGCCGAAAAGCAGCTCAGAACACGGACAGTTGCTGACAAGAGAAATAAAAGTCGGCATCCACCCCGGACGGCCGGAAACAGCTCCGAACACAGGCGTGGTGCCGTCACCAAAGAAAGTGCAAGCAAGGGTTCGTCGGAGTCACATACAACTCACTACTACACAGACAAGCACAAGCATATTAATTTAAACATGCAAGAAATATCACAGAGCAATGCTTTAGGGCATATATCAGATGGTCGGTTTGCCTGGGTTCGAAGAATACTCCGGGAAGAAGTGCGGAGAGTCCGCGGAAAGGATCACCGAAAACCGTTCTCTCTCGGAGGGGGCTGATAGAAGGCAAGGGCACAATGGTCATTTTCATAGTGTGGAAACGTTATGAAAATGATACCATCGGAACGGGCTCGACGAGACGAAGATGTGGCCTTTTGAATCACCTGAATCGGAGTTACGGTTGCGGAGTTACGGACGTTTGTTCGTTACGCAGAAAAAGAATTAAAAATTGTCCATTTCTGCTGCTAATGGGCGAACGTTCACAAAATAAGGTTTTCGGCCGGCGGGGTTAAACAGAAAGCGCACTTCCGTGGAATACGCTTTCAGCATAAAGAAAGCGCACTCCCGGCAGTAGTACTAAGTGAATACACTTTCTTTGGCAGAAAACGTAATCCTCTGGATACGCCTCCACTTAAACCCGTGGGCTCGAGGCTTAGGTCGCTGACGAGTGGGTCTCCCGTTGACTTCTCTCTCTCCCCCGCTCCTCCTTCTTCCTCTCGACAGCTGAGGCAGGGGAGGCTCGGCCCGCGCTCATCGGCGCTCGCTCCGTTGGCACAGGCCGCCTCCGACGAAGCCCAGGCCATCGACGGACTCAGGAGGGAACGCCGCCTCCATACTGGCCGGACGTGGATGCCGAGGAGGGCCGGAGCAACGACGGCTTGGACGGTCGTGGGCGGCGGTTCCGGCGGGGTTCCGGCGGCCTGGAGGTTCCCTAGAGAGGGCAAGTAGATGGGAGGGGTCGCCGAAGGACGATGCTTCCAGAGGTGAGCTTGGTCAGAGCCGGGGATGGTTCGGGTGGTCGAATTTGAGGCGAGGTCGACCAATGGCCGTTGCGGAGCTTGCCGGCGATTTGAGCCACGGGAGCTCGAGTGGCTCGGTTGGAGGGATTCTGGGAGGGGAGAGAAGAGTGCTGGGGTGTTGAGGTGCTCGGGAAGGGATCGGGGGAAGGCTATTTATAGCCGGCGGTGAGAAGAGATAGGCTCGGCCACCGTGGCGTCCTCATCGCTACACTGGAGCTCCCAGGCGAGGTGGCGAGCGAGGAGAGGTGCCGACCTGACGAAGACCAGAGGGAGGGGATGGCTCGGGGAGCTCGAGAGGCTTCGGGGAGGAAGAGGACAGCGGAGGGGAGGGGACAGATGCGTTCACGGGAGGTACAGTGCCGCGGCGGCGCTCACCGTGGCGCGAGGAGGAAGAAAGAGGAGGGGGAAGGTGCTGGAGAGGGGCTACGTGGGTGCTGCGAGGCTGTAGGACATGCCCGGACAAGCTGAGGTCGGCCGGAGGCGTCTGCACGAAGCAGACCAAGCGCAGAGCACGCGCTTCTACCTGCCGTCCGCGTGGTCACCACGCCAAAACATGATCTGTAGCACTACTTGACCCAACACCTTGTCTATTGTGTGACTCAAAGGTCAAATAGATCCTAGGTGTGGCTGGAATCCACTGGAAGGCTGGGAGGTGAGGGAAACTTGCTGAACAAGTTTCTAGCAGCAAACTTCACTGGATTCTAGAGGAGAAATTGATGAGAGTGGGGAGTTGAAACCTTGTCAAGGTGAAATGAGATAGGAAGAACTATATGCTTGCAAAATGTGAAGGCATTTGGACAAGATTTGCACACACTTCCTTTGTAATGCCAAATCTGGTCCAGAAAAGGGATTTTGAAGCTGCACTCATATGGCTTGATGAGATGAGCTGAATTTTGGTGGAGAGTGATTATGTCAATATATGAAGGTACTGGAAAAGTTTCAGCGCATTTAGATATACCAAAGTGGTACTTCCCTCACAGAGCTTCCAAATGGACAGAAACTTAGGAAAATTGTTGTGGGAGAATGGATAGATGGATTGAGCTGGTTTTTGGTTTCCATGAGTGATTTGTCAGTGTTAATCACCATGAAAAATTTCAGCTCAAATGGATCAAGGGTTCAAGCACTTCCTTTGCAAACTGAAAATCTGGACAGAATTTGCAAATGGATGCTGTGCTCAAACTTTGAACTATGGAGCTTGGTTTTTGATGGAAATGGTGAAGATATGGATAGGATGAGCTCCACAGATTATTTGGGATTTTTCCTGGCTACCAAAATGGTAGTTCCTTTAGAAACTGCCCAAAATGCAATATTGGCATTAAATAGGAAAATGCAATTTCCCTTATTTAATTATGGCCAACATTTTTATGGGAGCTCAATATGATCACAAAGAATATCTCCACAAGTTTTAATGAACTTTGGAGATGGATAGATATTTTCCTGGATTTAATTCCTTTAACTGGCAGAAAAAGGAATTAATTATAAATGAAAAATATTGCAAATGACTTGGCAATATTTTTGCATATCCAGGGTTTACAAAGATAGGATGATCACTGGGAAAAGTTTGGGAGTCAGCAGATCAAAGGAAATTGGGGTTCCTTTGTAACTGGAAGGATTAGGGTTTCTCTTCCGATAACTCGGAAGGTAGGGTTTCGGTGGCAAAGCCTCTGGAATATAACTCAGGTGGCAAGGTTGGTCTGGAGAGAATCTCTGGTTGGATAGGAAAGGCAAGGTTAAATGACCATCTTCATATACCCAAGAGCTAAAGAAATCCGATAACACCGAGAAAAAAGACGGGGGTCAAATCCCGCGAAGGAAAAAAACAAGAGCTAAAACCAGGGTGTTACACTCATTATGTGAGGAGTTAGCACAGATCATAAGGAATTTCTGGTGGGGAGATGAAGAGGAAAGGAGAAAAGCCCATTGGTTAGCTTGGGATAAACTAACAAAACCAAAAGGACAAGGCAGCATGTGGTTCCGTTTGAGTTTCGACATAGCCAACTGCAACTTATAGTGCTAGGCCTTTTCAAGGTTGAGGTTTATCCTCAATGGGAAAATGGAGCACATAACAACGCATCTTCACAGACCAAGAACTACGAGATCACCCCTTTCATTCTGGGGTGACGGAGGGATCGTACCATTCGAGCCTTTTTGTCAATCCAAATAAGTGTAATGTACTTCCTTTATGCTTGATTCCGGATTGACCTATGAATCGAATAAGGAAAATTGCAGTGCCCGGCCCAGGAGGTAGGTCCAGTCTATGGTGAAATCTCGAATCCCTCTTTGGCATAGGTATTAGTTTTGTAATGGTTGGGGCAGCAAATTCGGATTCGGCAAGAATCTCATTTTTTGGTAGTATGAAGGGGGAATTGGCCCAAAAATTGGATAGGGCCAATCCTACTCCACTAGTACCAATAGGCGACATAGGGGAAAAAGTAATACACTGGTAGGGGTCGATCAGGCAAATCCCAAAGATGACCCCCGAACAGCTGCCGGACTGCTCTACTGATCTTCTCTCTCTTCAGAAAAACGGAACCTTCTCAAAGACTCCCTTTGCACTGAGAACACAATTCAGAACCCTCCTTCTCACAAGAAGGCAAACCTTGTATGTTGATCGAATCTTCTTTTGCATCAATTTTGGATCCAATTCGGGATTTTTCTTGGGAAGTTTCGGGAAGAAATTGGAACGGAATAATATAGATTCATACAGAGGAAAAGGTTCTCTATTGATGCAAACGTTGTACCTAGAGGATAGGGATAGAGGAAGAGGGGAAAATCGAAATGAAATAAATAAAGAATAAAGCCAAAAAAATAAGTCGAAGATAGAAGAGCCCAGATTCCAAATGAAGAAATGGAAACTCGAAAAGGATCCTTCTGATTCTCAAAGAATGAGGGGCAAGGGGATTGATACCGAGAAAGATTTCTTCATTGGATCTCTCTCTGGTGGGAGCCTGGCAGCGGGGAAAACTCAGGCCGGGTCATAGTGAGGTACACAAGGCTGCCTACAAGATGACGATAGCGAGTGGTATCCCTCAAGGGGAGTACCATCACTAGGGCGCAATTGGAGATGGAGCTCCATGGGTGTAGCGGCAGTGTGTGTATCAGTAAGACCTGAGCGTGAGATCAAATCCTGAGTATAGCGATGCTGCAAGGAAGCACGCCTGTATCAATCCTTTAATCGGAGACTAGACTAGCGGTAAGTTTAACTCCAAATTATGGACGCCTAACAATAGGAATTTGAAGATCACAAATGATCTTACTATTAGATGAGTTTTCGTAAGTTGACAGACCTCTATTCTTTATTCCCAAGGCTTTACTCAAATAAGATAGAGGTCTTCCGTCTTGCATAAGCACTGCACCAATACCGACATCACATGCATCTTTCTCTAGTAGAAAGGTTTTTAAAAACCCTACTTGGGGAGATTTTATTCATTCAGAATTCGAATTGATAGTTATAGCTTTTCTGACTAGCGACCCCTGTCCTTCTCCTTTTTTTCCTAAAGACGCAGCAGAATCGCTAGAGCTATCAAGAAGGCATTGTTTGCAGTATCAACCATCATCTACAAATGCCCATCAAAAGAGACCATTTCTCTTGAAACTTCTGTCCCTCCAAGCATTGTACATCCTTCAGAGCTTCCTATCTATCCTGCTAGCAACTTCTACTCAGTTTCAGAGCACCAGTTCTCTTCTCCTTACACCCCTCATCAAAATGGTGTGGTGGAGAGGAAGAACTGGACGGACCCCTGTGGAGATGGCTAGAACAATCCTCGATGAGGCACTGCGCATCCTTAATAGGGAAGAGAAAAGTCAAGAAGCCTCTAATGACCAACATAAGGGAAAGGAAGAAAGAAAGACGCGCCAACTTGAGATTTTTTTGGAATTATCATCACAAAGAAGATATTCTGGGTTTTTCTTATTTGATATCTTCAAGGCAAATCGACCCAATTCAGTGGCTGATGAAGTTTTGAACCTTTTTTCTAACATTCGTTGAAAATTTATGTGTTTCTGCTTGAGCACTCCTCACGCACGTTTCGAGCAAGCAAGACAACACCAGCTTCTACGACTCTGAGTTAAATAGTGAGTATTCTCCAAGGCGACATTGTCCTCAAAAAGGTCGTGTATCCACAGTCCCAAAGCAAGCTCCGCCTAAAATGGGAAGTGTTGCATCGTGTCACAGTCCTAGGATCCAGTTTCAATGTTCTGTCTCGTCCCTCTCTTTTTGCATCTTGTTTGACTAGCTTGCTTGGCATGTGTTGGTACCACAATACCGGTTTTAGTGAGTAAAGACAGCGGGATCCACCTTGTGAACCGTGTTTGTCTTAAAGTACTGGCACAGCAGGAAGGGTGTGCTCACTCTTGTTGAGTTGACACACATTACAGTGAAGAACAAACTCGGAGGGAGAAAAAGAAACCAGAAGGGACCCATTGTTTCTGTCCAAGTCGAACCTTGTTGGCCTCCAACTCCTTCTGTCCCTCAATCCTCTTCTCTGCCCTTTTTTTACTGGAAAGCATGACGTTCTGGCCACACACAAAAGAAGTCGGTGGAAGGTATGGAATTTCTCGGATGAAGGTCAGAAAGAAAGCAATCGCCAGTGCTCTCGGTTCCAGCAATCAACCTTCGAATGGTGTTGGTCCTACGGACCATGAATGGGTTCGCCAATGATTGATGCAATCAGTCAGTGCCCTCGATTATTATATTCCTGATAGAAGGATCATGGCGCCCCGAAAGCATTCCATCCAGCAGTAGCATCTCCTTCAACCACGCGAGGACAAAATTCCTATGGCCATTCCTTTAATACTTTTGGCTCTCGGGAGTCTCTTTGTAGGATACTTGGCCAAAGTGTGACATGTTAGCCCATAAGTCAGTACTGTGACGAAGCGGTTGTTGCTCACCCGATACGATCGTACGAGGTCACCATTTACCCAACACGATCATCCGGGGTGAACAAGAATTGTGGATCGGATGCGGGCGAAATTCCTTAAGCTCAAAACTCTTCCTTGTAGGGATCAGATCAACCTAAAGCACCAGACTCTGAGTTTAAAGTAGGAGTAGAGTCTTTAGAGGCTCGCTTAGAAGGAATAAAGAGAAAAAATCAACTGCAAGCGTTCGGGGCTTCTGTTACCCCTTCCTCGAAAAGGAGATTATACGTTTAGTAAAAAAACGAGAATAAAAAATCAAAAAGCCGCAATAGAGCAATTATGCCTTAAGCCCAAAACTCTTCCTTCTAGGGATCAGATCAACCTAAAGACGGAGTGACTAGCTACCCCGACTTTTTATTCCAGTTCCATTCTTAATGGTGCATGAGTCCAAAGTGCATCTTCCAACTCCCTAACTACGTCTTCCATGAAGTTCGGGAGACCCCTCACGTGCCGCTACCTGTGAGACTCGCCTTTGTACACTTTGCGCACCGCTTCGACTAGACCCTGCTACTACCTCGTATCCAAATCCCTGCGATCTAGCTCATTCTTTTTTAAGCCCACTTTTAATAGCAACGCCCACATCAATGGAAAATGGAAGTTTCTAGAATTGCTACTCTGTTCTGTTCAAGAAGTCTTTCTCCAGGGTTCGGTTCAGAAGCGCTCTTGGCTAAATAGGACTGACGGTTACTGGTGTACCCGGACTCGTTATGTGCCAAAGTTCTAATGTCAAAGTATTATCCCAATGGTCACATCCTTGATACGGTATTCCCGCAATCCACACCGGTGAATTGGCAAGGTATTATGCATGGACTTCCAAGAAGGGCCTAAGAGTTATAGAAAAATAATAATCGAACTAGACTGAAATGGGTGTCGGAATTATTCATGAGCGGGACAAGAAGATGGGATGAAAATTTGGTTAGGCACTTATTCTTTGATCATGATGCCGAAGAGATCCTAAATTACGCATTCAGTCTGTGGGAGAGGGTGATCTAATTGCTTGGCACTATGAGAAAAGTGGGATGTTTTCTGTTAAAAGTGAACATGGACTGGCCTTAAATCTCAAGGATTGTAAAGGTGAGACAGGAATATCCAGTAGTTGTTAATGAGGAAAGAAGATGTGGGATGTAATTTGGAAGGCCAAAGTTCCGCAAAAAAAAAGAATTTTTGCCTGGAAAGCTGCGACCAACAGTTTGGCGGTTCAGGTAAATAGAGTAATTCATCACCAAAGGGTATCGGGATTATGCACTATATGTGGTATTAAGGATGGAAATATTTTCCATGCCCTTGTGACCTGTCCTAAGGCACGTGCTTTACGTTTCGCCATGGGGAAAGTGTGGAATATTCCAGAGGAGGAGGTGTTCCGATTTACGGGGCCGGATTGGTTTCTCATCCTGCTAGACCAGATGGGGTCACCTGTACACGAGCAAGTTTTATTTATGTTCTGGAGAGCTTGGCATCTGAGGAACGATTTGATATTTGGAAGAGGGAAAGATTCTATGACCGCCTTTGTTATCTTCGTGGAAAATTATTGGAAATCCTTTACGACTGCCAACGCTTGTGTGCCAGTGGATTTAAGCAGCAAAGGTAAGGGAGTGATAGGTAACGGGAAGTTCTTTACTCCGCCAACAATTGCTCGTGCTCTTTGGAGGCCTCCAGATCCGGAGTATATTAAGATAAATGTTGATGCTAGTTTTGTGGAGAGCATCAGATCTGCTAGTGTTCGGGTTATCGCTAGGAATCATCTGGGAGAAGTCTTGGTTTCATCTTGGGATTTTATCCGATCGTGCTCCGGAGTGGATGAAGCGGAGCTTCGTGCATGCCTCGTCGGGCTATATATGCATTGGTATTACTATTCACAAACCAATTATTTTGGAGACTGATTGTTCATTTGTTGCATCTTTTCTAGCAAAAGAAACCATTGACATGTCTCCTCTTGTGGATCTAAAAAAGGAAGCGATCAGTGTATCAAAGTTTATTGAGGATCTCAAGATTGTAAAGATTGATAGGCAGGCTAACAAGGTGGCGCACGAGATTGCTAAATTTAGTTTTGATAGAAGGTCCGATGGTGTGCTTTGTAATAGTGTTTGCCCTACGTGGCTAGTTAGTAATGAGGAATTGTAAGAATCTTGTTAATTAATTAATATATGGGTGGGGTTTAAAAAAAATACGCCGTGACCGGAACGCGCCCTGCATCAAAAGTCAGTTTTCTAACCGTAGGCCCTATCCATCATGCGGGGTTACTTCAGTAATTAAGATAAATCAGACAAAGGCATTGGGCATTTAATGACTACACCACATGTATCCCCAATGATTGGCTTCACGCTACCATACTAAACCTTTTTGTCTTCAGAATAGCGCTCCACTTTCTCCCTGCTCCTAACTTCCTCATGACGCGAACTACGTGATCCTCTGTACCTGCAGGGTGGAAGAACACGACAGAGACAAGAGAAAACTATGATGCAATTTTATTTCACACATACATGACATTCATTCAAAGTCATTCAATCGATCCCTCTTACAAAAAATGGGTTGCAAGGCTATGCCTCAACCATTGCCTTACTGAATTACTCAAATACGGGGACCAAATCACACGAAGGAATCATTGAAGAAGACATCAGGATGAAAGCTTTATTGATAATATGTCTTACAATGGTTGCTGGATGCGGTATATGATTACTAGTATGGCTAACTTGGACATGGATTGCTACGGTGGTGAAGATGGTGGTGGCTATGGAGATGAGATGGAAAATGACGGTGGCTAGGGTTTGCGAATGGCTTCTGGTGCGGAGATGGAGGTTTCTGGCGACGCTCCTCACGAATCTGGTACAATGCCCTTTATAAAAGTTGGAGGGTTGGATGCCATGGTGCGGCTGGCACCTGGTACGAGGTGCGCCTCCCAATTGATCTCTTCTTTCTCCATTTTATTTCTTTCCATATAAATGATGATTTTTATCCATGTATGATGTATTTGCTATGGAAACAAAATAAAGATAGGATTTTGCAATCTCTTGCATTCATTAATCATTAGTGGAAATATCAGAGGGAATATCTTGGATTTTATAAGATAGACTGGTTTAAACAACAATGTGATGAGCGTAAAAAATACACTCATCATCCGTCACCGTCGTCCCCCACAATCACATTTCGCAAAATGACACAACATGTCATCAGTTGTCACAAAGTCTCTGATTCCCACATCATTACAGTTCCATGAACATTTTCCCAACGAGCTTGGAGCACTCAGAATGCCCTCTCCACATCCTTCCTAGCTTATTCTTGCATTGCTGCAAAGTGGCTTTGTTTGTTGCCTTGGGGTTCAGATATGGTGTTCACAAACGCCGCCCACTGAGAATAGATACCATCGGAAGGTAGTACCCCATGTTGTAGTCGCAACCGTTGACATTGTGGTTGCATGGCGGCGATTCCCCTTTACAAGTCTCCCGAACACCGGATATCGCTGGAGCACATTGATGTCGTTGTGAGAACCCGACATTCCATATAAAGCATGCCAAATCCACAAGTCATGTGATGCCACTGCTTCCAGTATGATGGTGGCATCTTTGATGTGCCGCCCCCGCCGTGGGGTTCGAGCTTGCCCGCCGGCCTCGCCTCACGCTCGCGCCGGGCCAGTGCTGCTGCAGCCGTCGGCCTCGCCTCCCTATGCCAGCCGCCGCGCGCTCCCCTGCCTGCTACGTGTTTAACGAAATGTCGGGGCGAGCATGTCAAAAATGTGTCGGCTATCGTTACCGGCTGACCCAAACAAACAAACGGACAAACCCGTCCGCTCGGTCGACCCAAACGAACAAAACGTAGGCAATACGGACGCTATTTGGATCGCTGCGTTGGAGTTGCTCTAAGGGAATCATTTGCTTAAATAAGATGATAAATCCTCTGCTTGTGTCTTCATTAATAAGCTAGTTTAAAGCGACACACTTAAATAATGGAAAAAAGTTAAAAATAAGATTGAAATGACATGTCCTTTTGAATCCTATATAAAATTAGAAACCATAGAAATTTAGATTAAAAAGTGTTTGATGTGACGTGAAAATATAAGAAAATATACAAAAAGGTTAGAGTGGATAGAAATTTATAACTCCAAAACTGCGTGCAAAATAATCCCTAAGATTTTTTTTCCCTAAATCCTTTAAAAATCCTAGTATATAATTCCTTTGAATCCAGCAAGCCATAGAATTTGAGTGAATGTAGCAAAACCCGCGGCAAGTGTTTGTCATGTCTGACCCAGCGGAACATGCACTTCCCATCACGTTTAAGGTAAAAGGTGAAAAGCTTTAGGTGGTGAAGAGAGCCTCGTGGACTCGTACACCCTCTACCGATCAGCTGAGAAAGTTGTGGTCGGTCTCATGGACTAGGTTCACGTGATTTATGGAGGAGCTCCCAGTTCCCAAGCCTCCCACTCCAGCTGCCCCCATATAAGCCCCCCTGTAGCAGTAGCCATTGCTTGAGCAAGCAAGTTAGGAGAGCAAGCTTCAATGGCGCTCATGGCAGCACCCGGACCGGTCGATTTCCCCCTATCTCTCTCTCTCTCTCTCTCTCTCCTGTTCTTTCTCTAGGTCTCCGTTTTTTTGGACTTCTTTTAGGTTTCTACTAGTCTCACTCTTTGGGTTTTGCCTTTCCTAATTTCTTAGGCCAATCCGCCGCACGACCCGCCGCTGATGTATGCGAGATGGCACGGATTTCATACCGACAGCGAGCTGCAGGTATGCCGGCTCTCCTTTGCTTCCCGCTAATCTTTCGTTGTCCTTGTTTGAAAGGTTGGGGAAATAAGGCTGACTCGTCTAGCTACGCTTGGGTTGCGTTTTTCCTTTCTCACGTTTATTTGGGGCTGTGTTTTTTGGGGGTGGACTGCTGCATTCTGATTCAAGGAAAGAATTTTTTTTTTTTTGCGAGTGATTTAAGGGAAGATCTGAACCTGGTTTTATGGCACGGATATGTGTAGATCGGGAGTATGAAACCCTACCTAGTTACCTTGTTGTGTGTCACGAGGCGGAGGCGGAGCCGGCGGCCACCCCCGGTCACTATGCATGACACGAAAAGGAGCCGCTGGCGTGCACCGGTGTAGCTGCCATCGCTCGCCGCACCGCCCTTTCTTGTTTCTTGATTTTCTTCTAGCGTGCGTTGTTCCGTACGTTTCTTGATTTTCCCGTTCCCTAAGTTTCTTTGCTCTTCAAGCCAGGATTTTCTTGATTTGGGCATGTTTTCCTCCCGGTCTTGGTATATTCTGTGGTGACTGTCCTGTGCCGGTACTTCGCACATATACAGATCTTCTAGCTTGAGCCGCCATTGATCTGTTTCTTTTTTTTCTTTTCTGTGGAAGTTCTTTTTGGAGATATATATGCACCTACGTTCCGTGGGTATACGTTCTTGTTTATTCTTTTGCGTATATATATTTGCGTGAGTTCCTTGGGTTTTCTTTTTCCAATGGACCTCTTTGTTCTTGGTTTCTTTTTCAAGGAAAAGATGTTTTTTATATGGTATGATTTTTTACGGTGTTTCTTGGTTGGGCTTTGATTTGTGGCAAACTTTCTGTATAGATCTTGTAGATGGGCCGCCATTGATCTTGTTTCTTGGTTTTTTCTGTGAAGTTCTTTTTCTATATATATATGTGCCTACGTTCCTTCGTTTATTTTTGTGTGTGTGTGTGTGTGTGTGCGCGCGTAGTTGCGTAAGTTTATTGTTTTTTTTTTCTGATGGACCTCTTCGTTCTTGGTTTCTTTTATGGTGTTTCTTGGCTCGGCTTCGGTTTGTGGCAAACTTTCTTGGTATATATCGTGTGGGGTTAGTTTCCAGCAGCTCGTTTGCACAGAAATCTTCTAGACCGGCCTCGTTGGTACTTAAATTCGAAATACGTCCATGATAAATTAGTTACTGCTCTGCCACTGAAGTTTGGTTACCGTATCATATCATCTGCTTTGATAGTATATCTCTATACATCCATATGTATGGTTGAGTTAGTGGTTAGTACTTTCATCTTGTACTGGCGTGATGTTTATGGAAGTAGGGCTAAATAATTTTTGGATAATATATGACAACTGCTACTGATCAAGGTACACGGTTTTATGTGATGTTTGTGATGGCATTTGAGGGCTAATATTTGTACTCGATGATCATGTTTCTGTAGTTAGTGTCCTTTATAATTATGCATCTGTCCCAGTTAGAGCATGTTCTTGTTATGAAATTGTGGAGCCTGGAGGTCCATGGTTCCTGTTACATGTTACATAATGTTTTTGTTAATGAACATACTGGATGTCCATGAGTAACTGGAGATTTGGTCAATGTCGTTACACAGAATGGCTAGACACCACCGTACATGTATTAATTATGTATTGCGATCTTTAGATGGTTAAGTAGTGTAAGCACACAACTGTATCCGCTAATCATTTTAGGAGGCTTTATCTGCACTATTACTGAGTAGTGAACGATCTAGTTTTGTTGTCACCTTTAACTGATACTGATCAAGATGTTTATGGAAGTAGGGCTGAATAATCTCTTGGATGTCCTCCTTCTATTGCAATTTTTGCTTTTGCCAATTGCTATATATATCAAATAACATTCTATATCTCACAGGGCCTAACAAACATTTTGGTTTGTTTTCCCTCAGCGCTACTTGGAATTGTCTCGTCAGAAATGGGCACCTTTAAGTGCCAAACAATGCATTGCCATTTCACTTAATTACGCCCAATTTATTCAGCCAGCAGCCAACTTGAACGACCGTGCCTTCAGGAATCACCACCTGTAGAGTAAATTGTAAAAAACCACCACATCTGGGGCATTGATTGCAGAAAACCACCTAGTCTCTAATTTTGTGCAAAAATCATCACGTTTCTGTTAAACTTTTTACAAATTGCACTGATCAGGTGATTTGTCCCATTTAACCACTTTCTGACAAGTGGAGCCAGATTGTAAGAGCAAAATTTTTACACACACCCCCCTTGATCTAAAACAGAAAAGCAATCAACCCCCATCCCCCGGGTAGAGAGGCGCTCGGCGTCGGGTTCCTGGCCTCCGCCGTGCTGCTTGGCCGGGGACGCCGGAGCGACGCGCTGGGCGGAGGGCGGGGCGGAGCGGAGGTTCCTGGACTCCATGGCGCAGCTGGGCCAGGGACGCTGGAGCGAGGCGACGCGCTGGGCTGACGGCGGGCGGAGGCGCGCTGGGCCACGGGAGAGGCCGAGCTGCCCAACCCTCGCACAACTGCCAGCGGCAGTGCTTGCGCGTCGGGCTGCCGGCTGCGCATGGTTGGATCTCGCCGTCGGGCCAGGGAGACAGTCGGTAAGAGGAGCAGCTGCGCCTCGGCCATATGCAGGGGACGCCCAGGCCACTCAACGTCCAGGAGCGCGGTGCCATCCGCCGGCAGCAGCGAAAGCTCAACTGCTGCTCGCGACCTTGAAGACCGGCGGCGCCCTGGCCCTGCCTGCTGTGGCCGCGCCTCGGCCATCTGCAGGGGACGCCCAGGCCGCTCGATGCCCAGGAGCGCGGTGCCGGTCGTGGCCCTGCCGTCCAGAGCTAGCAGCGCGAGCTCGATTGCTGCTCGTGGCCTTGAAGGCCGGCGGCGCCTTGCCCTGCCGTGGCCGCGCCTCCAGCCCCCGACCACGGACGAGGCCGCCGTGATTCTCTGGGCCGCCGCCGACGAGGCCGTTGTGCTGCACCAGGCTGCCGCACAACGGGACGTCGAGGACGACGCCGCCATGCCCGCGGGGACGAGCTCCTGCGCACCGTGACCCTTCCGCTCCGGCGAGGCGAGGCGCGACGTAGAGATGAGGAGGGAGGCCGCCCCGCCCACGAGGCAAGGCCAGGGAGGAGGGAGGCCATCCCGCCGGAGGCCGCCCCGCCCACGAGCAAGGCCAGGGAGGAGGGAGGCCGTCCCACCGGAGGCCGCCTCGCCGTGGCCAGCCACCACCTCAGAGGAGGAAGGCGACGGGGGTGGGAGGGGGCTGATTGCTTTTTCATTTTTTGAATAAGGGTGTCTTTGTAAAATCCAGGGAGGTGTATGTCAATTTTTTACCAAATCATCTCCTTACAATCCTGCCTCACTTGTCAGAAAGTGATCAATCAGGCTAAATCACCTGATCAGTGCAATTTGCAAAAAGTTTACTAGAAACGCGGTGATTTTTGCACAAAATTAGGGACTAGGTGGTTTTCTGCAATCGATGTCCCAAATGTGGTGGTTTTTTGCAATTAACTCCCACCTATATTTCATTGTGATGACTAAACAGCAGTTCCTTCAGTTCGAGAGGTTCAATGGGGTGAGAAATCGTATGTGGTTCGAATATCAAAGTTACTCAAATCCAGCACAAGAATCGGAAGGGGATGATCTGAAGGAAAATAAGAAGGATGTCGATCCCAACTCCAGGATGGGCTGTGTTTGGTTGAGCTGTGGCTTCTGAAAAAGCTGCTGTGAGCTGTGAGCTGTGAGAAAGCTGCTGGGGAAAAGCTGAAAGTTGTTTGGTTGAAGCAACTGTGAAACTGTGGATTTTGTAGGAATTGTCTGTAACGCCCCTGAGGGCTGAGAGACTGTTTATATGCTAATTGACCGTAAAACACTTATCTATAAGTTAATTGACATATAAATGACTATTTTGGAAAGGAAAATTCTATTTTTTTTTAAATATTGCATACGTAGATATCAAATATCAATGAAATGCCTCACATTTGCAATTTATTTTCATACAAGCATTTTCAATTTTAAATGCCTCACATTTACAAATTAATGGTGAACATGGACTCCAAGCAAACTCCAATTACAAATAAACATGAACAAGCACTCGGTACATGGCCACAATCATCATATTTTCCATACACAACATGCACTACAAACATATATATTCATACAACAAGATCACTGCCTGCAGTTTTTTTAGAGGACATACACTGCTGTCTTTTTAGAGGACAAACCGATGCCTGAAGAGGGAGGAGAAAGGACGGAGGAAGGGGGCAGGAGAACATAGGGAGGATGGAGTAGGTTGGAGGAGGAGGAAGGAGGACCGGTGGATAGCCGGCCGGCGGCGCCGGACGGCCGCCTGGACAATGGCCGTGGCTGGAACACGGAGGAAGGGGATAGAAGAGGGAGGAAGGAGGGGTGGAGGGAGAGAAGGGAAGAGGGAGTACCTGGCTTGGGAGCGCTGCTCCAATCGGCGGCGCCGGACTGGAGGGTCGCCGGAGGCCGGCTGCAGTGGCGGCGGCGGCGGAACCCTAGCGTTGCGGGAAGGGTCGGCTGCTCCGTTCGTTCGAAGGGCTGGCTGGCTTCGTTCTATCGAATCGTTTTCCTGACTAACGAGTGGCATTGGTGGGTAAATAACGTGCAACTTGTAGGAGACATACAGAAGGGGTTGGTTGAGAAGCTGTGGAAGTTGGGGTCGGCCAGCTTCGACATTTGCACGCAGGGGAAGCTGCAACTTCTTCGAAAGTGCTTTTGATTTCGACCCGTTTGGTTCAGCTTTAGCTTTTTTTCTCAGGAAGCTGGTTTGAAAAGCCGAACCAAACACAGCCTAAGGTCAAAAATCATGTGGTCACAGGGAAACAGCGGAGGCGCAACATATATTTCATCTGTCCGGAGTCGTATCAGAGCATCACCGGCACACCATTGCCTATGCCCAGAATCATGATATTGCAGTATTTCATGCTTCCAAATATGAACTCTGACCAAAGAAGAATAACACTGGAGGCAGGGGATGACCCACCTGTTCCTCGAGGGATGACAATGGCAATGCCATTGATCAGGAAATACAAACATGCTCCCGGGCCAGCCAATGTGCCGCAGCATGGGGCTCCTCTTCAACAGCCACATGATTATTTGGAGGAGATGGTATGTATGCGAGTTCAGTTGTTCTTTTGCATTGTGTGAAGTACAAATCAATAACAATCTTTTTGTTTTCAGGGAAAATGTGATACAACTGATGCAAAGAATGCAGAGGAGATGGCCTCCTTCTCCAGCAACGTCATGCTCTTAAAGGTACGTAGTAGTACGAGCATATCTTCTTTGCACACAAGCTGATTATATGGTTCATTTTTGTAACATATCCTGATGTTCGATTACAGGATTTACTCCTCAGCGTTCATGAGAATGTAACGAAGACGCAGGAGATGATTGTGAACAACGTCTCATCTTCTAAGGTGATTACATGAGTTGGTTGAGAATACCCAAATAGAACCCTCATCAGAAATATTCAACATTTTATAATTATTTCTTAGATGCCACTGAAAAATGAACCTTGTAAGATCAGTTTAGTTGATCATCATTTCTTAGTTATCTAATCATTCTTAGACGCCCCTTGTGATTCCTATCTAACGATTTCATGCTTATACCAGGAAGGAGATGACTCCAAGAGGCTGAATGAGATGACATGGACCAGGGAAAGCCCAGCACCTTCAGTGGTTCCAAGCTATGTGCCACCTCCAGTTGTTCCAAGCTATGTGCCACCGCATAACCGTGAGAAGAACAGAGCTTCTGATTCGGAGGCTTCAGCAATCCATACCTTGGTACGTTCACTAGCTCTTTTGCACTGTGTATCTTTCCTACTTAAGTTTGAGTTGGTGGTGGCTTCACTTCCCCTACTTTACACTTAGTAGCATGTATGGCCACGACTTTTGCATGTCTGTGCACTCATTTGGTCATTCCATCTCTAAATTCGTGCATTGAACTATTATGTGGTTGTTATCTCTACATTCATGCATCAAACCATTGCTTGTATGTTGCATATAACTGATCGCCGAGCCAATGCCAATCGATGTCCTCATTTGACAAATTCCTATTCTCCTTTTTTTCTATTATAGCTTCATAGCAACGCATGGGTACTATTCTAGTAAGTACAAATCAACAAGAACCTTTTAATTTCCAGGGCAAAGGTGAAACATCTGATGCAAAGAATGAGGAGATGGCCTCCCTCTCCAGCGACGTCTTGGTCTTAAAGGTATGTAGCAGTATAAACATATCTTCTTTGCACACGAACTTATCATATGTTGTTTTTGTAAATAACATTTTGTTGTTCGATTGCAGGACATGATCCTGAGCCTCCGTGAGAATGTTATGAAGATGAACGAGATGATTGTGAACAATGTCTCATCTTCCAAGGTGATTACAGAACCCTCATCACAAAATATTCAATATTTTCTAATTATTTCTTAGCTGCCTACCTGTTACATCACTAAAATGAACATTGCATGTTTAAATTTAATGGCAGGGAGGATGAGGTGCTCTCTAGCAATCTTGCATTTTTAACCATATTGACCTAGTTACTAGTATAGCATTATATTGCCACACTAATGTACCACTGTTACACTGTGATTTTCATCAAAGGAGTATAGCATTATATTGCCACACGAATGTACCACTGTTACACTGTGATTTCCATCAAAGGAATTTAGCTTCGTATTGCCACACGAATGTACCACAGTTACACTGTGATTTCCATCAAAGGAGTTTAGCTTCGTAAGGACCATAAAATGTTCAGCATTCATCATGCTTTCTTGGCTGCAAATAAAAATGAACTTTATATGTTTATAGCAGGACGGCGAAGGCTGGGGGGGGGGGGGGGTGAATGATTGTGCTTGTTGTCAAGGTAGTACCAGACCTTCCATTGTAGTCACCATTAGTAACTGTGATGTGCATTGCTTTTGGTTGATCTGGTATGGTAGAAAGTATAAGGGTTAACCAATGCTAGGATATCTATGATAATGCACATCATCATTTTAGGATAAAGATTGTTGGGTTTCTTTTTCAGGAGAACCATGAGCCTATGATGTCCATGATCAAGGAACATGTGGATGCTCTGTCCAGGGCCTTCTTATCTTTGAAGGTATGTAGAACCTCAGACACATGGCATGCCCCAACATCAATGGTGGGAGATAGCTAACTATATTTGCATTCCTTGGACAGATCGTAAGCTTGGAAGATGATGGTTCAAGCGAAGCACATACTACTACTGCATATGAGTGTGAATCTGGTCTCCCCATGGTCCCTGTAAAAGGATGGGTGGCAATGTTTGAGAGCTCCAGCAGCACTACACCTTCGGAGGTAGCTAACCGTGTCTGTATGCATGTTGTATGTAACGCTTTTGGCATGACAGGGAGCAAACTGTCAATTGGTCTAATAAATGTTTCTTTGTTTGTTTTGTAGCTTACGATGGTCAAGGACAATACTGACTTTGCTAAGAACTTGGCGATCATCAACCAAGGGGTACCGCATCTTAAGGTATGTAAAATGAACAAAGGCACACCTTATCTTAAGTCGTGTAACATATAGTAGCAGACTGAGTGGAGTGGACAATGACTCATTTTACTTGCACAGCATATGTTGGAGGCAAAAACAGGAGAAAAGATGGAGTTGGCAAAAGCTGTGGCGGGAGCTTTAGGTGGAAGAGCAAGAGAGGAGGAGCCAGTGGAGGAGCAAGAACCACAGCGGAGCTCTAGCTGGCCAGGGGAGTATGCTACTGCTACCCAGGCAGGGGGCGTGACCGATCCAACCCCAAAATGAGAGATCAGATGACCTGGTTGAAAACCCAAGACTTTATTTGGATCTGTTTGTTTAAGTAGTCCTGTGACTCTATCCGTGCCTGGCCTAGACTTGAACTTATTTGTCCTGTGACTCTGTCCGTGCCTAGACTTAAACTTATCCGTGCTTTGAACTATCAGTTGGCTTTACCTGGATTCAACTGGCTTCCTTTTCTCAGTTTCTACCTTCTAGATTGCATTTCTGTTAATTGTTACTCGTAGAAGTATGCTCAGTTGGCCAGCTGGCATTTAGCTCAAAACAAGTTCCTCGCAGTCGAGGCGGCGACAAACCGACAAACCTGACCGTGTGTGTGGTTGGCTGCACACCGTCTTCCTCCTTCGCTTGCGATGCGATATTTGGGATTCTGTTCGCTCATCTTAGAACCTCTTTATTTCATACCTTGTTGTAAACTCTTAAGGGCTTCAGCTCGCTAAAGCTGGGCAAGCGCCTCTTTTCTAAAAAAACTTGCAACCTGAACATCTCCAGCAGGCCAAGTAGATAACTTAAGCACCATCATCTTCTGGTGGCCTCATGCGAGAGATCATTCCCAAGGTGCATAGATGACACTTTTTTTTTCTTCCAAGAACACACGAGAGATCTGTGTTGTCTATGTAGTAAGATAGCACGGTTCATATAAAGTGTGAGATGAGTGCAACAAGACTACCTTCCTCCAATCCCAGCAGTGATCATGAATTTTGTCCAAGCCATTTCAATGAGGTAGCCATCTACATCATGTGAATCATTTTGAAGGAGCCGAACCGAAGGGCGTTCCAAGGATTACCATCTACCACGGCTGTGTTGCGACTCTCTCGCAAGGCTTCGGTTGTCTACTTGCTTTTTTTGACCGGGCCGTCCTTCGCTTCGGCTCCTTGCAAGGCAACTGCCGCCCCGAGCTCCCTCGTAGATTCCTACCATCTCACCTGGGAGATTTGGGATACTCGGCTCCCGGGCGCTGGTCCTTAGAGGCACGTGTACGAAGACTTCCCGACTGTCATTGACATAGTCAATCCAGCTCCGATAGGGAAGCAGCGACAGCTGCGTGTTCTGAGTTCTAACAACTGTAGTAATCTCGATGTAATTTTTATTATGTCTGACGTGCTTTGTAGTGAACTTTGATAATATATCTAGATCGTTTTTTGTAAAAAAAAACGACTTGCAATGATCTACAGGGAACAGAATCAAACTGCTTTAAGCCTAGTCCTGCTGATTGTGCCTGGTGCCCGTTTCACAGAGACATCCGAAGTCCCAGAAGGATCTACGACCGATCTTCGGATAAATGATTCACATCTAAAATGTCCAAACTCTCAAAGCAAACCATGAGAAACCCCATCCTTTAATGAATGGGTGTAAGTTTCAGTAGTAAGGTCGAGGATCTAACTAATGTGAAAGCACCCGTTAACGACACGAGAGTTGAACCAAAGATATATGAACCTAAATGCTGGCAAGAAACAGGACATGGATAAAAACATCCAGCTTGATCTCCCCATCTGATGGTGCAAAGAAAATCAATCCACCGGCTTCTGGATATATACGGGCCATTCACGCCTAGCAATAAAAAGTAGAAAAGGAGATGTAAGATCAGGGATTATACTAATTACACCAATCTGATCAAATGTAAAAGCAGAAACACGCATGTACAAAGATCATTGAGCACATGTACAAAAAAGAAATAAAAAAGCTAGCTGCTGCGTGTGCAATAACTCAAGGGTAATTAACTAGCATAATCATTTGCCATGTTTGCTTTCTCTAACATGTTTCTCCTAGCAGAATCATTTAGCTTGTTTTAGTAATAAAAAAAAAGAATCTAATGGTCTTTAGCAAGACACCTCACGAACAAATGTGCGCGCCACAAATAGAACAGTAAAATAAGCTACCAAAGGCATAAATACACTTCTACTCCCTCCGTTTCTAAATATAAGCCCTTTTAGAGATTCCAATAGATTCACTCATTTTGTTCCGTATGTAGTCCTTATTGAAATCTCTAAAAGGGCTTATATTTAGGAACGGAGGGAGTACATGATTGCAATTTGCAAGTTCTATAGTGAGATGTCATCTGCAGCTGCTAAATTGCTAGCTGAAATTATGCAAGTCAAATTGCATATTAAAGTAAGTACCAGTGGATAAACGATTGATTTATTGTGCAGAATTTCTTTTAAAACAGCTGGGCAAATATCAATGCTGGATATCATCTGAACAGAAAACAATGGGTTTGTAAGTAGCACAAACACCTCTTCAGAACTGCTTGTGAACTGGGAGTATTCTGACTGTCGAGGTTTTTTCACCTGGGTGTTGATCAAGGGCATAAACTATTGTGGCTGGCTGGCTGATTGGTTATTTATTATAAGAGAATAAAAGGAGAGGTGGTAACTAAGACTATCATGATGTTAGTACAAAAGACCAAGGGTTAATTGTGAGTAAGATTTACCCAAATGCGAAGCTTTCTCTTCACCTTCCAACAAAGCCATCCGGGTTTTTTGGTTTCCTTTTCAGAATATACCAGCCCTTTGTTCCTAAAAGGATCACAAGAAGAATGGCCCAGTAAATAAGATGATCCAAGGACCAATTGCGGACGGCGGGGGACGGTACGAGGACACACAGAGTAGGACCACTGACATACCAAACATTGTGAATGCAGCAGCTAATGACATGTTGGATGAGGCTATAAGGACCTGGGTTGAAGCCATCGCTATATCCATCGAATGGCTGAGACCAAGCACCGGTACTGAGACGGTATTGCGCAAAACAACGGTTGAGTGGACATGTATACACAACTGTCTCAGCGATGATGGTTGGCAGTGCCTTGGAGGAGACACTCAGGCTCCGATCTTCAAGGAAGAGGGCTCGGTCTCCGATGCTTGTTACCGGGACAAACCTCTCCAAGATGAGGTCCTCGAGCTTGTAGATCAAAATGTGAGACATGGAGCTGTCGGTATACCCGGCAAGCAGGATCTGCGAGTCGCATTCTACAAGGTGGT
This sequence comes from Thinopyrum elongatum, assembly GCA_011799875.1. Lineage (NCBI taxonomy): Eukaryota > Viridiplantae > Streptophyta > Magnoliopsida > Poales > Poaceae > Thinopyrum > Thinopyrum elongatum. The sequence goes on from CM022299.1 coordinate 526,804,692, forward strand.
AGCCGCCGTAGAGCTTATCTGCTGGGCATGTGGCAATCATCTTTGGCGGCAGCGGCGGCGAACCAACCTCCATCTGGAAGACCAGCGAGCCATTATCACAAGGAAATTGCACCAAGTATAGCTTGCCTTGGAGCGACAAGGGTGCGATGTTTACTGGGATTTCCCAGCTTGGCATTGCCCATTGCCGGTCCTCGGAGGTAGCAAAGGCTACACGTCGCAGATGATGGAACACAAGCATCACGGTGATGGCTCCGGCACTGCAGGACACGGTAGCACAGACGCAGTATCTGATGAAGGACCACCACCAGTAAGGATCAGAACCACGAGGGACCGAGGGGTCGTTCTTTAGCTGCGCGAGCAGGGTGGCGAGTGGTGGGAGCTCAGCGATGTCGCCGGTGAATGAGTGGACGAGGCGGATGCCGGTGTCCTCGTCCCTCTGGAGGAGGAGGAGGCCGTCAACCGAGTCAAGAGCGCAGTGGCTGTTGAACAGCGGGAGCTTGACACGGACAAAGGTTCCCGTGTCAAGGTTGAAGAAGCGGACGTAGCCGCGCAGCCTGCTGTGGCCGGGGTAGAGGCCATGGCCCTCCGGCAGCATCATCCAGCGGCGCGGGTGGAAGCGCGGATCGGCGACGCCGCGGCCACGCGGGCAGACGGTGCCAGACCGCCAAGTGGTGCAAACGGCGCGGAAGCGCACGTAGTCCAAAATATCGCCCGAGAGCACTCTCCAGGCTATCTCGCAAACCAAATCCTCTGAAAGCGACGCCCAGAGGGGGGAAGAAAACGGGGGAGCCACTGCGCCAGCGACATCATCCAATGGCACCGCCGCAGGCCGGCGGCACTTCCTTGTGCGCGCAGTCGTGGCCGGCGGCGCCGAAGTGCGTTTTCTAGATCTCGACGGCGGCATCCTGAGTTCCAACTCGCAGATCTGATGCACCAAATAAGAGATGATGAATTTTACCTCTGGGCAGACGAAAGAAACGCTAATGATGAGGAATATGAAATAGTCGACGGTCATCCCCAGATTATCCAGATTATAGGGGATAAATTACACAGATGAAGGGGGCGCGGTACCTGTGGACTTGAGAAGTTGGGATGGTGAATGCCTGTGGAGCACGTTTGAGGGGATTCACCGGCACCGGCGGCCTCGTGCTATGCTTGTCCACTGCTCGGCATGACCGGCGGCCATTGCTTCCGAGTTAGGAGATCCTCGTTCTCAATTTCGATTTGGGAAAGGCGAAGCTCAGCGGCGGCTAGGTCTTCTCTGCCTTCCTCTTTTTTTTTTACCCCCATAAGTGTCATGGCATAAACACACATGACAACTCTGAATATTTTTATGGCAAGTTTACTAACGCGAGGATGACAACTTTAATTATCAAGCATGGTAACTTTTTTTGATGGCAAGTTTCAGTTTTTTTGTTTTGTTTTTCTTTTCGGATGACAACTTTAGTTGTAAAAAAATGTTAGGGCTGAAGTGCTTCATGTGATATGTGTGTCACTTATAATTTAGGTCTTTTTTTTATTGGAGGCAAGCGTTCATCCTTTGTATTTTAGCCATTGAATATTGAGTAAAATGCATTATACTACCTCGACGCACCACCGTATTTTAGCCATTGAATATTTTAACAGTATGGATTTAGTAGCCCCCTTACATTTTAGGTTCATGTTAGACCAAGTATTTGACTATAAATATATAAAGTATATGTTACATAAAGTATAATGTTGGGTTTGTATTTGAAAGAGGTTTTTTATGATATAATTTTTGTGACATATACTTTAGATTTTATTAACTAAATTAATGATCAAACTTTGGCTGAAAATAAAAAAAGAGGTCTAATAAACCCGGACGAAGGGAGCAAGTCCTAAAACATGTATCGGTTTAGTCTTATGACTTTAAAACTGAAGTTGTAGACCCTAAAACTACTGCAGATATGTTAGTCCTATAACTTCGAAACTACAGTTTTGAGTCTTCAAACTATGTAAGTTTGTCATTTCAGGTTTTAAGCTTGTATGGCCTCAGGAGCTTAGGTTTTACAAAACTCTACAAATTTACAAATGAATCAGAACGAAGCTTTAGATTGTCTAGCCTTCGCTAGTGGGATTTAAAAATACAAACTCTACAATGTACAGCCGCTCGCCGGACTAGTTAATTTAGTTTTCACAGATCTTGCAGGCCGCTCACCAGAATGGTGCTTAGAGCAACTCTAGCCGCCGATCCCCTAGACAGCTATAGAGGAGTAAAATTTTGCTTTTATTCCTTTAACCCACACCTAGTCGATTCCCTAAATCGAACAGTGCAGTAAAATTTTACTCCGCCGCCTAGTTGCTCTTATATTTAGTCGGCCGCCGACCGCTCGAGCAAAAACTCTGCTCCCTTCCAGAGTCTCACTCACCCCACTTCCGCGCCGCATCTACGCCAGCACCATCCTTCCCGCCTCCACCGGCCACCACCCACCACCATCGATGCTTCGTAGGCCCCGCCGCGGTCCTCGCCCACCCGGATTTGAGCCTCTCTTTCTCGCTGTCGCCGGCGTAGAAATCAGCAGATCTACGACGGTCGCCGTCGTGGCTGGATTTAACGCATCCAACCGCTTTGTCATGGATTGGCCGCTACCGAACCGCACAAACCTGGCAACGACTCTACACCGCATTTAGGTATGGCCTCCTCCTCTAGCCGCTCAAATCTCACTCATGGGGGAACCACCGACAAAGACACGCCCGGCCGTCGGTCGGGCTCAGCACTGGCCCAGCTCGTCGGCTCCCTGTTGCCAGTCATCAAGTGCGATGACTGCCCGCAGCAGGTAGTGCGTCGAGTTTTGACCACGCCGGAACATCCTGATGGGTGTTCTTCAAGTGCAAAAAAGATGGGATGAGTGCTTGTTTATCCGGTTGTTCATCAGATTATTCATAATTTGTGGCTCATTGTTTTCTCAAAATTGTGTGTAGAATGGATGCAAGTTCTGGTATTGGGAAGAAGATTACATTGATCTATTGATAGTGAGAAATTTGATAGATGTTTATGCACTCTTTGTTAGAGTAGAGACTAGAGGCAACACAATGTCGAATTGGTTGGAACTGAAAAAGAAAGAAGTGTGCAAACTTGAGAAGCCAATTGAGAGAATCATCAATGTTCAAAATGAAGATATAGAGAAAATATTAATCCAACTAGTGAGAGCAGTTATGAAAGTTAGAATTTTATTAAGTGTCTAATTGTGGTTCTTGTTTTTTGGTTTTGGTTCTCTTAGCGAAGAATTGGTAAATTATGTACTCCGGTGTATTAAAATATTGCTTAATGAAATAAAGAATCAATGAAATTTGTTTCGGTGCCCGAAAATGAAATGCATTTGGCCAAAAAAATTTACTCCACTAAATTTAGGTGATCAGTTAGGTCCAGCCAAAAGTTAATGTACTAAGCTTTATTCGACCGGATACTTCTCTGTTTTTTTGTGCTCTTAGCTTGCCCAACCCTCGATCGTGGATAACCAAAAATGTACAAGCTAGCAAGCCGCTCACTGGACTAGTTAATTTAGCCTTCACAGATCATGCCCAGTTTTGTTATCTTGAAATATAGTCATGCCACTCGAGTACAGTTATACGGGCACAAATGCTGGTCAGGACAAAAAGAGGCCAGGCCAGGGACAGTTCCAGCCGCTGCTTTTCTTTGTCTGCACCAAAAGCCATCGTCGACCCACACACGATTAAACGACACTGAACTAATTTAAACGCTGCTTGTTAGGCCATCATCATACCACACGATTCCTAGACCGAGCAACCGCTCGTGTTAACTGTATTTAGTCTAGAAAATGTGTAGCATGTTCACGTTCAAACGGGGATTAGCTAATTAATTCATATACACGCGAACCTCTGCCGCGAAAAGGAACGGCTCTCTGGGCCTCCGTCGCAAAGGAAATGTTCGTCGCCTTTCCTCCACAGGTTCTGGACCGGTCAAAACCGGGCGCAATGAGTGATTCCACGAACCGGGCATCAATTTTGAGCACTGAAAAATCATGGTATACTGCAGTCGTAAAGAATTCGTGATACGACGACGGAGAGCCATCCAACCCAGGTAAGATCGCCGGATCACTTTGGGATCCATGCGATGCGAGTGGGCGGAGAAAGGAAGAGATGCCCAAGGGGAAAAGGATGGACCCGAAATGCCGGCGCCGCACGTACAGCTCTCCCTATAAAAGATCCAGCCGGTCGATGCAGACGAAGCACCACCACCGCAGCAGCAACGAGCGATCAGCTCTCGCCGAGCCCTCTCGACCGGCCGTGCTTGCCTCCGGTGCTGCGCCCTGCTTGGGACAGGAGTTCCCTGCAGTGAAAGGTACTGTAACCGTTTTAACTCGAAATGCACTCACCAGGGTCGAGCGAGCGAGCTACTTAGTTGCTGGCACTGCTGCGATCTTATCATATCTGGCTTTCGTGCACCGTGCTTTCATGCACGAGACGAGGTGGGCAGCTAGCCTAGAGCACTGTGCAAAGTAGGTATACGCTGTTTCACCATTGACTGGCTACAAAAGCTACGGGTGGTGGGCTTAAGCATGATCGTTAGTCAGCTCAGCTGATTAGCATGTGCCTGCTCTGTTGACTGTTGTGCCGACGAGGTAGGGCAAAAGGTGATGGTTGGCTCCTTCTCGGAAGACTACCCTGTCATGCCCACCACCACGGCCCCACCATGCATAGCGAATGCTGAGATTACTACATGCGTCAACTCTGTTTCCAAAGAGGGTTTGGATTTCCAGTCCGAGCACTAGGAGCAGCTTCCCGCGTCCCCGCCAGCCCCCGGGCAGCGGCGGCCCCAGAATGGCGACAGGTCCAGGACGGCTGCCGGCACCCACCATGCGCAGTGCGCAGGCTCCGCCTATAAATTGCACCCGTACCCTCTGCAGTCTGCACCCAGAGGCAGGCCAGGCACCCACCACCACCTCGCGCTCTCTCGCTCGCCAGGAAACATTTACTACTCGGTCTCCGTATATCACGCTGCACAAGATCGCATAGCGAGCGCACAGAGTGCACTGCACTTACTGTGGTCTGGTCTCCTCTTAATTAGTTCTCACCTGTAAGCGAACTCTCTCTGTTGGCAGCAGTTAAAGCCTAGGGAGAGGTCGATCGGGATGGCGGACAAGGTCGTGGCCACCTACTACTACCCGCCGATGGAGGTAGCCGCCGCCGAGCTCGGCCAGACCGCTGGGTCCAAGGTGGACGACGATGGCCGCAACAAGCGCACCGGTACGTAAAACCCCCGCCTCATCTCATGGCATACGTACGTACAGCGTACAGTACTAGATTGTTGGTCTCTCACTCTGACGTAGTATGTACCGACGCCGATGTGTGCAGGCACGATGTGGACGGCGAGCTCGCACATCATCACGGCGGTGATCGGGTCCGGGGTGCTGTCGCTGGGCTGGGCCATCGCGCAGCTCGGCTGGGTGGCCGGCCCCGCCGTCATGCTGCTCTTCTCCCTCGTCACCTACTTCACCTCCTCGCTGCTCGCCGACTGCTACCGCTCCGGCGACCAGAGCACCGGCAAGCGCAACTACACCTACATGGACGCCGTCAACGCCAACCTCAGCGGCATCAAGGTACAGATCTGCGGGGTACTGCAGTACGCCAACATCGTCGGTGTGGCTATCGGTTACACCATCGCCGCCTCCATCAGCATGCTGGCGATTAAGAGGGCCAATTGTTTCCATGGCAATGGCCACGCCGACCCCTGCAAGGTCTCCAGCGTGCCCTACATGATCATCTTCGGCGTGGCCCAGGTCTTCTTCTCCCAGATCCCCGACTTCGACCAGATCTCCTGGCTCTCCATGCTCGCCGCCGCCATGTCATTCACGTACTCCTCCATCGGCCTCGGCCTCGGCATCGTCCAAGTCATAGGTGAGTGATTATGCACACTGATCGATCGACGAGCGATTCTGATACATTGTCAGCAATGTGTTAATCAATTATGCATGCATGCATGCAGCTAACGGAGGCATGAAGGGCAGCCTGACCGGCATCAGCATCGGCACGGTGACGCCGATGCAGAAGGTGTGGCGCAGCCTGCAGGCGTTTGGGGACATCGCGTTCGCCTACTCCTACTCGCTCATCCTCATCGAGATCCAGGACACCATCCGGGCGCCGCCGCCGTCGGAGTCCACGGTCATGAAGCGCGCCACCATGGTCAGCGTCGCGGTGACCACGGTCTTCTACATGCTCTGCGGCTGCATGGGCTACGCGGCTTTCGGCGACGCCGCGCCGGGGAACCTCCTCACGGGGTTCGGGTTCTACGAGCCATTCTGGCTCCTCGACGTGGCCAATGCCGCCATCGTCGTCCACCTCGTCGGCGCGTACCAGGTGTACTGCCAGCCCCTGTTTGCCTTCGTCGAGAAATGGGCGGCGAAGAGGTGGCCAGAGTCCACGTTCGTCACCGGCGAGGTCGAGGTCCCGCTCTTCAGGACGTACAAGGTGAACATGTTCCGGGCGACGTGGCGGACGGCGTTCGTGGTGGCGACGACGGTGGTGTCCATGATGCTGCCCTTCTTCAACGACGTGGTGGGGTTCCTGGGCGCACTGGGGTTCTGGCCGCTCACCGTCTACTTTCCGGTGGAGATGTACGTGGTCCAGAAGAAGGTGCCCAAGTGGAGCACGCGGTGGGTGTGCCTCCAGATGCTCAGCGTCGGATGCCTCGCCATCTCCCTTGCCGCCGCCGCCGGGTCCATCGCCGGCATCAAATCCGACCTCAAGGTGTACCACCCATTCAAGACATAATTGACGTTGACGATCGTGCACGCCCAAAACCAATACATCAAGGTGTAGGATTCAAGAAGAAGAAGTTCTTGGCCTTCAAAAAATTCAAAGAAGATACATCCTGGATGGAGTTGTACTACATGAAGCCATGCATGAGATCCATAGAAAAAACTAAATGATGTTTCTTTATGGTAGTGATTTTTAAAATGTATGATAAGATTAACTGGTCTTTCAAAAAAATTGTATTGGAGGGAAAATGATTTCCTTTCTTTAACATATAGTAGACACGCAAACGGTCATACATACGCACATACACTCACCCTATGAACGCATGCACACCCTACCCCGATGAGCACCTCCGAGAGACTGAGCTGGCACATCATCTTGAGACTGACGAAGTCGCCGTAGACGCCTAGAACTTAAACGCTGATGGGCTGAGGATACCACTGTCCTCCTAACCATCCAACCACATGTTAATTTGTGAGAAAATGATTTCCTGATAGATAAATTAATTGGGTGATGGAGATTGTAACCTCTAGTAAAGTAGTTGTAATGGTCAGGCCATCTCCAACGATGACCCCTAACCGGACACCGCATCCGTCCGCAGACCGGCGGGGGCAGTCCGCGGACACTGGTACGGGAGCAGACCATCCAAAATTATCCCCTAAATGCCCGTCAGTACGGGCAATCTGAAATTCAAATCCATCCGGTCACAACACGCAGGATGGATCACACCAGCGCCGAATCACATCAGCCCGGTCACAACCAAAAAGGGGCCATTATTCATAGTTTTACATGCCTGATCACAAAAGAATATAAGTCCGGTAGTCCGTGCGAAAAATTATATTTTATGCCATGCTGGACCGACAATCCAAGACTCCACGCTCAATCTGTCGTCGCCTCCGCCTCGGCTGCCCCCTCCTCCTCCTCCAGCTCTTCCTTCTGGCGCTTCAACATGTTGAAATGGACGGCTTGCACGATCATCTTTGCGTCGTCATCTAAATCCACCATCTTCATGGTCAACATCTTTGCGTCCTCTGAAGCGACTGCAATCTCAACCTTCTTCTCTTCGAGCATGGCCTTCCTCTCTACGAGCTTGATCTTTTCCTCTCGACATTTTTTCCTCATTGACGTCGGAGCACTTGAAGTATGCCTCCTCCTTCTTTGCCAAGATATCCTCGAACCTCTCCGTCAGCTTGGCCGACGACCCTTCTCGCTTCGTCTTCTCCTCCTCCCACTTCTTTCCCCAGAATCCTGTTCTAACCTTCTTGGGTGGTTCTTTTGTTGGGTCCGTTGGATCACCGGTCTCTTCATCGGTTCCACGGGCGATTCTCTTGGCAATGAATAGATTCCACTTGGGTTATCTGTTCAATTTCAACCAACAATGCATGACGATGAAGCTCTTCTTCTCCAACTTCAAAAACACGTTGCATGCACAGGAAGGATACAAAATAAAACGTTGTCAATGACTAGATATGACCAACACAATGATGCATATCTGGCCAACAATGTGCATATCCGGCCAAATGTTCTAGACAACAATGCAGATCCGGTCAAATGATGAACACACTTACTTGCTCGGAGATTTGCACATCACTTGGCCAACGTGTGATGAGTTGCCTCAAGTGACCGCAGTACTTCGACACGACCTCTTGGATGATGTACCATCGATGCTTGAGAGACTTTGCGCCATGGTTGCGGATGAGCCCGTCGGAGTAGGGTTCGAAATGCTAGTGTTCATGGAACCAAGAGTGAATATTGGCCCAAAATGTTGAGCCCTTTTGCTCCGTGCCATGGATCAAATCGATGCTAGTGGCCAACCATGCATCGCACAACAACTCGTTCTCCCACATTATTTTTATGTATAATAATGATTTTTGAAGTAATTCTAATGCCTTTTCTCTCATAATATGCAAGGTTCACACAAAGAGGGAGAATACCGGCAGCTGGAATTCTGGACCTGAAAAAGCTACGTCAGGCTACCTATTCTGCACAGCTCCAAACAAGCTGAAACTTCACGGAGAATTTTGAATATATAAGAATTATTGGAGCAAATAAGTATAAGAGGGGGCCCACCAGGTGGGCACAACCCACCAGGGCGCGCCAGGGAGGCGCGCCCTAGTGGGTTGTGCCCCCCTCGGCCCACCTCCGGTGCCCCTCTTCTGGTATATAAGTCATTTTGACCTAAAAAACAAGGGGGAGGACTTTCGGGACGAAGCGCCGCCGTCTCGAGGCGGAACTTGGGCAGGAGCACTTTTGCCCTCCGGCGGAGCGATTCCGCCGGGGGAACTTCCCTTCCGGAGGGGGAAATCATCGTCATCATCATCACCAATAACTCTCCCATCTTGGGGAGGGCAATCTCCATCAACATCTTCAACAACACCATCTCCTCTCAAACCCTAGTTCATCTCTTGTGTTCAATCTTTGTACCGGAACCATAGATTGGTGCTTGTGGGTGACTAGTAGTGTTGATTACATCTTGTAGTTGATTACTATATGGTTTATTTGGTGGAAGATCCATTGTGCTATTTAATACCCCTCTGATCTTGAGCATGATTATCATTTGTGAGTAGTTACTTTTGTTCTTGAGGTCACGGGAGAAATCTTGTTGCAAGTAATCATGTGAACTTGATATGTGTTTGATATTTTGATGGTATGTATGTTGTGATTCCCTTAGTGGTGTCATGTGAACGTCAACTACATGACACTTCACCTTATTAGGGCCTAAGGGAATGCATTGTGGAGTAGTTATTAGATGATGGGTTGCGAGAGTGACAGAAGTTTAAACCCTAGTTTATGCGCTATTCTATAAGGGACCGATTTGGACCCAAAAGTTTAATGCTATGGTTAGATTTTATCTTAATACTTTTCTCGTAGTTGCGGATGCTTGCGAGGGGGTTAATCATAAGTAGGAGGCTTGTTCAAGCAAGAACAGCACCTAAGCACCGGTCCACCCACATATCAAATTATCAAAGTAGCGAACACAAATCAAACCAGCATGATGAAAGTGACTAGATGAAATTCCCGTGTACCCTCAAGAACGCTTTGCTTATCATTAGAGACCGTTTTGGCCTGTCCTTTGCCTCAAAAGGATTGGGCTACCTTGCTGCACTTTTGTTACCATTACCGTTACTTGCTCGTTACAAATTATCTTGCTATAAAGCTACTCATTACTTATAATTTAAGTGCTTGCAGAGAATACCTTGCTGAAAAACCGCTTGTCATTTCCTTCTGCTCCTCGTTGGGTTCAACACTCTTACTTATCGAAAGGACTACGATTGATCCCATATACTTGTGGGTCATCAAGGCTCTTTTCTGGCGCCATTGCCGAGCAGTGAAGCGCTCTTGGTAAGTGGAAATCGGTAAGGAAAAATTATTACTACGTGCTGAAATTTATTGCCACTTGTTACTATGGAGAACAATCATTTGAGGGGTTTGTTCGGGGTATCTTCACCTCGACCGGAACCACAATTAGTTACCCCTCAACCTACTGCACCTACTGAAAATATTGGTTATGAAATTCCTTCGGGTATGATAGAACAACTGCTAGCTAATCCTTATGCAGGAGATGGAACCGGACATCTTGATATGCACTTGATATATGTGGATTATTTAAGCTTGCAGGTTTGCCCGGAGATGAAGTTAAGAATAAGGTTTTCCCTTTATCTTTGAAGGGAAAAGCATTGGCATGGTATAGGCTATGCGATGATATTGGATCTTGGACTTGGAATCGATTGAAATTGGAATTTCACCAAAAAATTTATCCTATGCATCTAGTTCATCGTGATCGGAATTATATATATAATTTTTTGCCTCGTGAAGGAGAAAGTATCGCTCTAGCTTGGGGGAGGCTTAAGTCAATGTTATATTCATGCCCCAATCATGAGCTCTCAAGAGAAATTATTATTCAGAATTTTTATGCTCGGCTTTCTCATGATGATCGATCCATGCTTGACACTTCTTGTACTGGTTCCTTTATGAAGAAGACTATTGACTTCCGGTGGGATCTTTTGGAAAGAATTAAACGCAACTCTGAAGATTGGGAACTCGACAAAGGTAAAGAGTCAGGTATTAAGCTTAAGTATGATTGTGTTAAATATTTTATGAATACCGATGCTTTTCAAAAGTTTAGCACTAAATATGGACTTGACTCTGAGATAGTAGCCTCCTTTTGTGAATCATTTGCTACTCATGTTGATCTCCCTAAGGAGAAGTGGTTTAAATATCACCCACCTATTAAAGAAGAAATCAAAGAGCCGGTAATAGCTAAAGATGAAACTATTATTTATAATGTTGATCCAGTTGTTCCTACTGCTTACATTGAAAAACCACCTTTCCCTGCTAGGATAAAGGAACATGCTAAAGTTTCAACTGTGGTCAACAAAAGTTATATTAGAACTTCCAAGCCTGCTGAACAAATCAAAGTAGAACCTAGTGTTGCTATGGTTAAAGATCTCCTGGTAGAAAATTTAGATGGGCATGTTATTTACTTTTGTGATGAAGCTGCTAGAATTGCCAAACCTGATGAAAAAGATAAACATAGACCTATTGTTGGCATGCCTGTTGTTTTAGTTAAAATAGGAGATCACTGTTATCATGGTTTATGTGACATAGGTGCTAGCGTGAGTGCAATTCCTTTTACCTTATATCAAGAAATTATGAATGATATAGCACCTGCTGAAATAGAAGACATAGATGTTACTATTAAACTTGTTAATAGAGACATCATCACACCACTTGGGATTGTTAGAGATGTTGAAGTCTTGTGTGGGAAAATAAAATACCCTACTGATTTTCTTGTTCTTGGTTCCCCAAAAGATGACTTTTGTCCCATTATCTTTGGTAGACCTTTCTTGAACACTGTTAATGCTAAAATAGATTGTGAAAAACAAATTGTCGGTGTTAGTTTTGGTGATGAGTCTCATGAGTTTAATTTTTCCAAGTTTAGTAGAAAACATCATAAGAAAGAATTGTCTAGTAAGGATGAAATAATTGGTCTTGCTTCTATTGCTGTTCCTCCTACTGATCCGCTAGAACAATATTTGCTAGACCATGAAAATGATATGCATCAGCATGAAAGAAATGAAATAGATAAGTTTTTCTTTGAACAACGTCCTCTGCTTAAACACAATTTGCCTATTGAAACTCTAGGAGGTCCTCCTCCACCTAAAGGTGATCCTGTGTTTCAATTAAAATAATTACCAGACACTTTGAAATATGCTTATCTTGATGAGAAAAAGATATATCCTGTTATTATTAGTGCTAACCTTTCAGAACATGAAGAAGAAAGATTATTGAAGGTTCTGAAGAAACACCGAGCTGCTATTGGATATACTCTTGATGATTTAAAGGGCATTAGTCCCACTCTCTGTCAGCATAAAATTAATATGGAACCTGATGCTAAACCCGTTGTTTATCACCAACGACGTTTAAATCCTAAAATGAAAGAAGTGGTAAGAACTGAAATACTGAAGCTTCTAGAATTGTTACTGGCTACAGAATGATAAAGAAGTGGTAAGAACTAAAATAGCTGATAGTAGATGGGTAAGTCCTGTTCATTGTGTCCCTAAGAAGGGAGGTATTACTGTTGTTCCTAATGATAAAAATGAACTTATTCCACAAAGAATTGTTACTGGCTACAGAATGGTAATTGATTTTAGAAAATTAAATAAAGCAACTACAAAAGATCATTACCCTTTACCTTTTATTGATCAAATGCTAGAAAGACTATCAAAGCACACACACTTTTGTTTCCTTGATGGATATTCCGGTTTTTCTCAAATACCTGTCTCACAACCTGATCAAGAGAAAACCACCTTTACTTGTCCTTTTGGAACTTATGCTTATAGACGCATGCCTTTTGGTTTATGCAATCCACCTGCTACCTTTCAAAGATGTATGACTGCTATATTCTCTGATTTTTGTGAAAAGATTGTTGAGGTTTTCATGGATGATTTTTCCGTTTACGAAACTTCTTTTGATGATTGCTTAAGCAACCTTGATCGAGTTTTGCAGAGATGCGAGGAAACTAATCTTGTCTTGAATTGGGAGAAGTGCCACTTTATGGTTAATGAAGGTATTGTCTTGGGACATAAAATTTCTGAACGAGGTATTGAGGTTGATAAAGCTAAAGTTGACGCAATTGAGAAAATGCCATGTCCTAAAGATATCAAAGGTATTCGTAGTTTCCTCGGTCATGCTGGTTTCAATAGGAGATTTATTAAAGACTTCTCTAAAATTTCTAGGCCTCTTACAAATCTTTTACAAAAGGATGTTCCATTTATTTTTTATGATGATTGTGTAGAAGCCTTTGAAACACTTAAGAAAGCCTTGATTTCTGCACCTCTTGTTCAATCACCTGATTAGAATTTGCCTTTTGAAATTATGTATGATGCTAGTGATTATGTTGTTGGAGCTGTTCAAGGACAAAGAGTTGATAAGAAACTAAATGTTATTCATTATGCTAGTAAAACTCTAGACAGTGCCCAACACAATTATGCTACTACTGAAAAAGAATTTTTAGCAGTGGTGTTTGCTTGTGATAAATTTAGATTTTACATTGTTGATTCTAAAGTTACTGTTCACACCGATCATGCTGCTATAAAATATCTTATGGAAAAGAAAGATGCTAAACCTAGACTCATTCGGTGGGTTATTTTTCTACAAGAATTTGACTTACTTATCACTGGTAGAAAAGGAGCTGAGAACCCCGTGGCTGATAACTTGTCTAGGTTAAAAAATATTCTTGATGACCCACAACCTATTAATGATAGTTTTCCTGATGAACAATTAGCTGCAATAAATGTTTCTCATAACACTCCTTGGTTCGCTGACTATGCTAATTATATTGTTGCTAAATACATACCACCTAGCTTCACATACCAACAAAAGAAAAAATTCTTCTATGATTTAAGACATTACTTTTGGGATGACCCACATCTTTATAAAGAAGGAGTAGATGGTATTATTAGACGTTGTGTACCTGAGCATGAACAAGGACAAATCCTACGGAAATATCACTCCGAAGCTTACGGAGGACATCATGCGGGAGATAGAACTGCTCACAAGGTATTGCAATTTGGTTTTTATTGGCCTACTCTCTTTAAGGATGCCCGTAAGTTTGTTTTATCTTGTGATGAATGTCAAAGAATTGGAAATATTGGTAAGCGTCAAGAATTGCCTATGAATTATTCACTTGATGTTGAACCATTTGATGTTTGGGGATTTGATTACACGGGGCCTTTTCCTTCCTCTAATGGGTATACTCATATTTTAGTTGTTGTTGATTATGTCACTAAGTGGGTAGAAGCTATTCCAACTAGTAGTGCTAATCACAACAACTCTATTAAAATGCTTAAGGAAGTCATTTCCCCAAGGTTTGGAGTCCCTAGATATTTAATGACTGATGGTGGTTCACCCTTTATTCATGGTGCTTTCCGTAAAATGCTTGCTAAGTATGATGTTAACCATAGAATTGAATCACCCTATCATCCTCAGTCTAGTGGTCAAGTTGAACTTAGCAATAGGGAAATAAAGTTGATATTACAAAAAACAATCAATAGGTCCCGAAAGAATTGGTCTAAAAAATTAGATGATGCACTTTGGGCTTATAGAACAGCATATAAAAATCCTATGGGTATGTCTCCTTATAAAATGGTTTATGGAAAAGCTTGTCATTTGCCTCTTGATTTGGAACATAAAGCTTATTGAGCAATTAAATAACTCAACTATGATTTCAAACTTGCCGGTGAAAAGAGGTTATTTGATATTAGCTCACTAGATGAATGGAGAACCCAAGCTTATGAAAATGCCAAGTTATTTAAAGAAAAAGTTAAAAGATGGCATGATAAAAGAATCCAAAAGCGTGAGTTCAAAGTTGGAGAATATGTTCTTTTGTACAACTCTCATTTCAGATTCTTTGCAGGAAAACTTCTCTCCAAATGGGAAGGACCCTATGTTATCGAGGAGGTTTATCGATCTGGAGCCATCAAAATAAATAACGCCGAGGGTACTAACCCGAAGGTTGTCAATGGGCAAAGAATAAAACATTATATCTCAGGTACACTCATTAATGTTGAAAGCAATATTATCCAAACTATGACACCGGAAGAACATATAAAGGAAACATTTCGGAACACTCCAGAATCGTGAAAAAAAAGGAGGTACGTGATACGGTAAGTAAACAGACTCCCAAAAATCTGCAAAAATATTTTTTGCTAGTTTTGGAATATATCAAAAATTAGGAAAATAAGAAACAACCAGGAAGGTAACCCTGGTGGGCACAAGACACCAGGGCGCGCCTGGCAGGCGCACCCAGGTGGGTTGTGCCCACCTCGGGTACCTTCCGGACTCCGTTTTTCTTCCTTTTGCTTGTTTCCCAAGATAAAAAATCTTTATATACCCCCAAACCTATTGACCACCGTATCGCGGAGAAATCTTCTGTTTTCTTTTCTTGCTGTTTTCTGTCAGATCTGTCAGGCCAAGCTCCATGTCTTTTCCCTCCTCCAACCATGAAGAAGGTGATGCTTGGTTGCTACAAGGGGAGCTGAGGAGAGAGGGAGTTGAGGAGCTTGCCATGGAGGAAGATGAAAGGAGTTCCCTTGGGTTCATCCTCCGGCTTCCGAGAGAGGCACACTGGCTGGCATCTCCACTCGTCCTAACCCTCGTCAAGCCAGGAGGTCATCAAACAATCAAGAAAGCCCTGAAGTGCATGAAGAACTCCCACCAAGAGGCCTTTACACAGGTTACATCGTAACAATTTTCACAATTTGATTCACAATTATGGATTCGAAAATACTCCTCGTATGCACATACTGTCCAATTGGGACATATCTCATCCAAGAGAAAGTGATGCAGGAACAAACTCTTGGGGCCCGAAGAATAAACACATTATGGCTGAAGTGGAGAAAAATACTGAATTACTTCATCAAGACCTTCGAGAGATTCAAGACTTGAAGGGGCTACTCATGAGTATACTGGGGAACATAACTTCATCACCACCACCTCCTTCTTCATCACCAAAGGAAACTTGAGTATCGGGTATGGGCACTCCCCTTGGCTTGAGACAACCTTGGGGGAGGTGACCCGGTATCGTATCACCTCCATTATCTTTTGCCTTTACTTATCTTAGTTCGATCCATAGCTATCTTTTGCTTTAGATGAATACAAAGTTTAGTTCGATCCTTTCTTTTCGAGTGTTTGCTTAGTGATCTATCCTTGTAATCGTGTGCGAGATATATAATAAAGTTTAGTTCAAGTTTAGTTTTCTTTACTTTCATGTTCAATAAAAAGAAAGGAAATAAATGAAAAAGATCATATGCTAATCTTATGGTAAGTAATGACATCATATAAGGAAGAGTATAAGTAGAAAATTTTATTGGAGATTTACAAACATAGGATTGGTCAATGATGCAATTCATGAAAGAATTAATAAGGGACGAGAAGATTCACATGCAAATACACTATCTTGGACATCTTTTGTGATTGTGAGCCCCCATCAAAATATTATATGCCAAAATTGTTGACGTTGGACAAGGAAGACAAGGTAATGATTTATGTTTGTTCATATTCACATAGAAGTTATATTGTCATGGATCCTTCAACATGTGGTGCTTGCCCCCCATCTTTGCTAGCCAAAAATTCCGCACTAAGTAGAGATACTACTTGTGCATCCAAAACCCTTAAACCCAAATCTTATTTTGAGAGTCCACCATACCTACCTATGGATTAAGCAAGATCCTTCAAGTAAGTTGTCATCGGTGCAAAAAGGCAATAAAAATTGCTTCTAAAAGTGTTGGATCATTTAGTGTAAGAGAAAATTGAGCGTTGTATGAACTTGTGATGGCAAAGAATAAAAATGACAGACTGCATAATAAAGGTTGCTATCATAAGGGGCAATATAACATGATGTTCTTTTACACTAAGAGATTGAGCATACAAACAAATAAGCGCATGGCAACCTCTGCTTCCCTCTGCGAAGGGCCTATCTTTTGCTTTTATGTATTTACTTTTATGCAAGAGTCAAAGTTATTCTCTCTATTCCTTTTTATTTTCTCTTTTGGCAAGCATCATGTGGTGAGGAAAGATCTAGGCACATATATCCATTTGGATATGGGTAGCATGAGTTATTATTGTTGACATCACCCTTGAGGTGAATATGTTGGGTGGCGAAAACTATAAGCCCCTATCTTTCTATGTGTCCGATTGAAACTTTTTGCTCATGTGTATGAGGTGAGTGTTAGCAATCATAGAAGACTATATGATGGTTGAGTATGTGGACTTGCCAAAAAGGCTCCGATACGTGACCCTTCCTGAAAAGATGATGAATTGTAGTTGCAAAGTTGACTGAGAACATAGTTTGTTGGTTTCCAATAGAGTTTATGTTTTATACTTCGATGTTGTGATGTATTGTTACTTATTCATGAGAAGTTTATGATAAAAGTTATGTGATAAAGTTTTATGTTAAAGTTTGTTGCTGTTATAATAATATACACGATGCTTCTATGTCCGTATTTTGTTTTTATCGACACCTCTCTCTCTAAGCATGTGGACATGTTTTTCGATTTTGGTTTTCGCTTGAGGACAAGCGAGGTCTAAGCTTGGGGGAGTTGATACGTCCATTTTGCATCATGTTTTCCTACTATTATTTATATTGTTTTTATGTATAATAATGCTTTTTGGAGTAATTCTAATGCCTTTTCTCTCATAATATGCAAGGTTTACACAAAGAGGGAGAATATCGGCAGGGCGCGCCCTGGTGGGTTGTGCCCTCCTCGGCCCACCTCCGGTGCCCCTCTTCTGGTATATAAGTCATTTTGACCTAAAAAAACCAGGGGGAGTACTTTCGGGACGAAGTGCCGCCGTCTCGAGGCGGAACTTGGGCAGGAGCACTTTTGCCCTCCGGCGGAGCGATTCCGCCGGGGGAACTTCCCTCCCGGAGGGGGAAATCATCGTCATCATCATCACCAACAACTCTCCCATCTTGGGGAGGGCAATCTCCATCAACGTCTTCAACAGCACCATCTTCTCTCAAACCCTAGTTCATCTCTTGTGTTCAATCTTTGTACTGGAACCATAGATTGGTGCTTGTGGGTGACTAGTAGTGTTGATTATATCTTGTAGTTGATTACTATATGGTTTATTTGGTGGAAGATTATATGTTCAGATCCAATATGCTATTTAATACCCCTCTGATCTTGAGCATGATTATCATTTGTGAGTAGTTACTTTTGTTCTTGAGGTCACGGGAGAAATCTTGTTGCAAGTAATAATGTGAACTTGATATGTGTTCGATATTTTGATGGTATGTATGTTGTGATTCCCTTAGTGGTGTCATGTGAACGTCGCCTACATGGCACTTCACCTTATTAGGGTCTAAGGGAATGCATTGTGGAGTAGTTATTAGATGATGGGTTGCGAGAGTGACAGAAGATTAAACCCTAGTTTATGCGCTATTCCGTAAGGGACCGATTTGGACCCAAAAGTTTAATGCTATGGTTAGATTTTATCTTAATACTTTTCTCGTAGTTGCGGATGCTTGCGAGGGGGTTAATCATAAGTAGGAGGCTTGTTCAAGTAAGAACAGCACCTAAGCACCGGTCCACCCACATATCAAATTATCAAAGTAGCAAACACAAATCAAACCAACTTGATGAAAGTGACTAGATGAAATTCCCGTGTACCCTCAAGAACGCTTTGCTTATCATAAGAGACCATTTTGGCCTATCCTTTGCCTCAAAAGGATTTGGCTACCTTTCTGCACTTTTGTTACCATTATCGTTACTTGCTCATTACAAATTATCTTGCTATAAAGCTACTCGTTACTTATAATTTCAGTGCTTGCAGAGAATACCTTTCTGAAAAACCGCTTGTCATTTCCTTCTACTCCTCGTTGGGTTCGACACTCTTACTTATCGAAAGGACTACGATTGATCCCATATACTTGTGGGTCATCACTCCTCTACCATTCCTCTTTGGATCCGCAGCAAATTCATCCGGATCATCATTCTCGCCGTCCTCCTCATGCTCCCGTTGTCTGGTGGACAAATCCTACTACTAAATGTTTGTGCCTAGCTAGGTGTACCTACCGGACTAGATGTAGCTCGGTTGCGCGCCCGGCTGGGTGTGCGAGCCAGCCTGGATGGGCTCTGAGTCATCGACCTGACAATCCTCATAGCACCCTCCCCCCCTCCCCGCCGCTGCCTCCAGTGTGAATCATGTCAAACAACTCCCTGACCGCGTCGTCGTGCCTTGGCTTGCCATCTTTAGGCATACCAGCGAACAACGTGCGAGCATCCAACTGCTCCACTCTCAACATCTGCGTCCAGACAAGCTGTGGTGATGCACACTCTGAGAAAAGCAGCGGCGCCACGTTGACGTCCACATAATAAGGCACTTGAACTGCAGGGGATGCCGGGGACTGCCTACTGAGCTGTGTGGTAGTGCAGAAGTATGTATCCTTGTAATACTTCGGCCAGAGCAGCGTCTACACGGTCGGTGACGGCTGCGGGACCTTGATGAGTCTAATTTATGTGGTAATTTTGCTATGTATTTTGTGCCTGCATGGTGGGCTTTGTGGAATTTTACCGCGTCCGCGCACTTCTTTTTGTTGATAATCCCTCAGGTAACGTCTTTTGAAATAATTTTCATTTAATGGAGAAAATCCCCGAAAATGGTAGTGGAATCACCTATTTAAAGTGATAATCACTTTCCATAAAAGAATCAAGGAAGGAGGCCGAAGGAACGGATGTCGCCGCGCTTCCAAAGCAAAAGACGACGTTCCATACGACCACGAGCGCCCATATGGCGCGCCGCCGCCACTGCTAGATCGGCTATTTCCACTCCGTCGAATCGGATCGTGGATGAGACACTCGGGGACACCAGAAACTCATCCAGAAGACATAACCCTAGCCTCCAAATTTCATCCGGAGGAGGGATTGGCAAGGAGAAGAAGGGGATCCTTCCCACCGTGAGGAGAGGGACAACATCACCACCACCGCCATCATCATCCACATTCTCATCATCTGCAATCAAGAACCCTAGTGGATCCTTTGGTGTATCATTTGAATCACTCATCCATGTATTCCATTACCGTTGCTATGACGTTTCTTGTCCTCATGTGCGAATAGACCCCTAGTTCTCGGGGATATGAATGAACCTTGGTATGTTTAGGGTATGAAATGTTATTGTAGATATGAGATCCCCTGTTGTGCAGGGGGGCGACTCAGCATTTGTGCCTTATGGCCACAAAGTATATCACTGTCGTTGCAAAGGTTTAGGACGCAGAGGTAATTCGAGCTGACAGTAAAAGCCTACTGCTCCTAATCTTTGCAATTGACCAGGGAATTATGGAGAACCCTTAGAGAGGCCGCGTCCATGGGGAAACCCTTAATTATCATGAGTTGTAACCCTCTGGGGCAGACTATGATGGTGGCGTGTGTGGCACGAAGTCTACCACGAGTAGAATGTGTACTGTACCCGGCTCCGCCCAGCATAATCGTCAATAGTAGCTCAAGTATCCGGTCTATACTATGCTTATGCATATGTGCACTAGAAACATACCAATGGGATCCCGAACTACGTGAGAATGCCTTCTTATTCTGTTGTTTCACCCGTCCTTACGATTCTCTCATTTCATTTACTTTTATGTTATTTAGTCACAAGTCAAAACACTACTCAAGAATCATTTATATCTGCCCTCACTCTGCTTTGTGTCTACACTTATCTGCAGGAACAAAATTACATAATTCTCTACAAGAGGCAAAAGTCTTATTCCTGTGCTCCCTCTGGGATCGATACTCTTACTTCAAAGAGACTATAACTAAACCTTGTGCACTTGCAGGCCATCAGACCCCGCGTCCCAGACATTGCCCTGCACTGCGTCCATCGCCGGCACGTCCATTGCCACAGGCACCACCTTCGCCTCCACCAACCTTCTACTACTGGAGCGGTGCCGAGTTTCCATTCACTTTGAGGCGGCGATTTTTTTGTGCCTTCGAGTTGATCTTCCAGGGGAACATGATCGCCGAATCCTCCTCCACAATCGTCTCCGACAGCTTCTTGTACGGGTTCATGCATCCTTGGTCGCAAAAAGGGCAGGAATTGGGTGGAGAGCGACCGGAGGGAAGAGGACAGTGGGGGATTGTGCCGCAAAAATAGTGCAACCAGCTATAAAAGCACGGGCTCTGACTTAATTTTGGGTGGGCCTGCGGTGTCGGAGTCCTACATGGCTGATGTCTAGACTCTTGCAAAGCCCCCTGGTTTGGTTTCGATTTCTGGAAAATGGCGGTCCGAACTTCCCCGCAGACCAATGAGGGTCGACGATAAATGGCTTGTGGGGTCCGGACACCCGCGTCCATACGGATACATGTTGTTTCGGGGTCGGTGTTGAAGATGCCCTCAATGGACAGACAAGTCTTTTTTCCTACCAAGAATGGTCTTAGACCAACAATACCAGATTCTTTGTATCGGCGATCGTCACATTGCATATGGAACACACTCCATATGGATATGGAGGCCGCAACAGCCGTGCGCATCACACTGAGTCGCCATAATGTGGTCTCTGTATTCGCTTTACATGTAGAACCCATCCTCTATTGGGTCATAGGTTCATTATAGCCAATTTACAACAATTTGGATGAAATAATGAGCATAATGCAACAAACAATATTACAAACCATTTAGATGTATACAATAAATAATCCAAATGCACCAAATAATCTGATCAAATAAATTGTTCAAGTGAAAATAAATGAAAGTTAAAGCAATTTAAGCATTCCTTCTCCCAGCTAGCTCGCAATGGTGCTTAATGAGATCCTCCTTCAACCGATGATGGGAAGCCCAGTATTTAATCTTCAGGTATGCCTCTAGAACTGCTTGAATGCGGTTTGGGTTGCGAGGCCTGACTGGTCTGACATTAGGTTCATAGGCAATGGGTCCCGGCATATCCCCCCATCCTCTATGATCGTGTTGTGTAGGATAACACAACATGTCATGATATTTGCCAAGAGTAACTTGTTCCAGAAGTGAGCAGCGCCCCCAAGCCAATTTAAAACCTTGATTCAGCACTCCAAGTGTCATTTCAATGTCTTTCCTCTAAGCTTCCTACGCCTTGGCGAAATGCGTATGTTTCCTGCTCACATGCTTAGAACTTGTCTTCAGAAATGTAGACCAAGATGGATAGATTCATCAGCTAGATACCGGCCTTGGTCATATTGATGGCCATTCACCATGATGTTGTAAGGTGGAGAAGTACCAGCTCTAGCCTTTGAAATAGATAAAATCTCTACAAGACATTGATGTCACTGTGAGGTTCAGGCAACCTATTGGAAATATGCCCTAGAGGCAATAATAAAGTGGTTATTATTATATTTCCTTAATCATGATAAAGGTTTATTATTCATGCTATAATTGTATTGATCGAAAACTTAAATACGTGTGTGAATACATAAGAAAATACCAAGTCCCTAGTAAGCCTCTACTAGACTAGCTCGTTGATCAAAAGATGGTTAAGGTTTCCTGACCATAGACATGAGTTGTCTTTTGATAACGGGACCACATCATTAGGAGAATTATGTGATGGAAAAGACCCATCCGTTAGCTTAGCATATGATTGTTCATTTTATTGCTACTGCTTTCTTAACGTCAAATACATATTCCTTCCACCATGAGATCATGCAACTCCCGGATACCGGAGGAATACCTTGTGTGCTATCAAACGTCACTTCATAACTGGGTGATCATAAAGGTGCTCTATAGGTTTCTCCGAAGGTGCCTGTTGAGTTAGTGTGAATCAAGATTGGGATTTGTCACTCCGTATGATGGAGAGGTATCTCTGGGGCCTCTCGGTAATACAACATCACAAGAAGCTTGCAAGCAAAGTGACTAAGGAGTTAGTTACAAGATGATGTATTACGGAATGAGTAAAGAGACATGCCGGTAACAAGATTGAAGCAGGTATGGAGATACCGACGGTCGAATCTCGGGCAAGTAACATACCAACAGACAAAGGGAACTACGTATGTTGTCATAAAGGTTCGACTGATAAAGATCTTCATAGAATATGTAGGAACCAATATGGGCATCTAGGTCCCGCTATTGGTTATTGACCAGTGAAGCGTCTCGGTCATGTCTACATCATTCTTGAACCCGTAGGGTCCGCACGCTTAATGTTCGTCGACGATATAGTACTATATGAGTTATGTATGTTTGTGACCGAATGTTGTTTGGAGTCCCGGATGAGATCATGGACATGACGAGGAGCTCCGGAATAGTCCGGAGGTAAAGATTGATATATAGGATGATAGTATTTGGTCTCCGGAAGAGGTTCTTATTGCACCGGATAATTATCAGATGACCGGGAGTGGTTTCGGGAGGCCACGGGGAGTTAATGGGCCAAACAGGCCAACAAGGGGAACACACCAGCCCACAAGGGGGGCTGGCGCACCCCACCTCATGGCCGCCAGCTTGGGGAAGGAAGGAAGAGGGCCGGCCCCCTCTTGCCTTCTCTTCCTCGCGTTAAAAAGGAAGGGGGGGGGGGGGGGGGGGGGGGGCGCCTGAGGCAGGGCAGCCACCGCCCCCCTCCTTCCTTCTCGTCCGCGCCTCAAGGAAGGAAAGGGGAGGGGACGCACCTAGGGCTGCCTCCCCTCCCCTTCCATGAATATATATGAGAGGAGGGGAGGGGGCTGCTACTTCTTTAGCTTGCGTTGATTTTTCCCTTGAAGAGGAAAGGGTGATGCAGCAAAGTTGAGATAAGTATTTCCCTTAGTTAAGAACCAAGGTATCAATCCAGTAGGAGGCACAAGCAAGTCTCCAATCTATGCACCTGCACAAACTAACAAATACTTGCACTCAACGCGAAAAAGGGGTTGTCAATCCCTTCATGGTCTCGAACAAGAGTGAGATCTAATAGAGATAGGCACAAAAGATAAATAAAAAGGCAAACTAAAATAAATCTAAATAAATTGCAGCAAGGTATTGTTGGGTTTTTTGGTTTATAGATCTGAAAATATATGATGGAAAATAGACTCGGGGACCATAGATTTCACTAGAGGCTTCTCTCTTGAAGATAGCATACGGTGGGTGAACAAATTACTGTCGAGCAATTGATAGAAAAGCGCAAATTTATGATGATATCTAAGGCAATGATCATGAATATAGGCATCACGTCCGCGACAAGTAGACCGAAATGTTTCTGCATCTACTACTATTACTCCACACATCGACCGCTATCCAGCATGCATCTAGAGTATTAAGTTCATAAGAACGGAGTAACACCTTAAGCAAGATGACATGATGTAGAGGGATAAACTCAAGCAATATGATATAAACCCCATATTTTTATCCTTGATGGCAACAATACAATACATGCCTCGCTACCCCTTCTATCACTGGGTGAGGACACCGCAAGATTGAACCCAAAACTAAGCACCTCTCCCATTGCAAGAAAAACCAATCTAGTTGGCCAAACCAAACCAATAGTTCGAAGAGAAATACAAAGATATCTTAATCATGCATAAAAGAGTTCAGAGAAGACTCAAATAATATTCATAGATAATCTGATCATAAATCCACAATTCATCGGATCTCAACAAACACACCGCAAAAAGGTATTACATCGAATAGATCTCCAAGAACATCGAGGAGAACATTGTATTGAAGATGAAAGAGAGAGAAGAAGCCATCTAGCTACTAGCTATGGACCCGTAGGTCTTTGGCAAACTACTCACACATCATCGGTAGGGCAGCAAGGTTGATGTAGAGGCCCTCCGTGATCGAATCTCCGTTCGGCAGATCGCTGGAAAAGGCCCTAAGATGGGATCTCACGGGAACAGAGGCTTGTGGCAGCGGAAAAGTATTTTGGTGGACGCTTCTGGTGGTTTGGGAATATTTGGGAATTTATAGCACAAGAATTAGGGTTGGGGGACTCCCGAGGGGTCCACAAGCCAGGGAGGCGCCCCCCTAGGGCGCACCCTAAGGGCTTGTGGGCTCCTCGTGGGTCCTCTGACCCCCTCTCCAAGTCCTACGGGTGTCTTCTGGTCCAAGAAAAATCATCGTGAAAGTTTTATTCCGTTTGGACTCGGTTTGGTATTCCTTTTCTGTAAAACTCGAAAACAAGAAAAAAAACAGAAACTGGCACTGGGCTCTAGGTTAATAGGTTAGTCCCAAAAATAATATTAAATAGCATATTAATACATATAAAACATCCAAAACAGATAATATAATAGCATGGAACAATCAAAAATTATAGATACGTTGGAGACGTATCAAGCATCCCCAAGCTTAATTCCTGCTCGTCCTTGAGTAGGTAAATGATAAAAACAGAATTTTTGATGTGGAATGCTACCTAATATATTTATCAATGTAATCTTCTTTATTGTGGCATGAATATTCAGATCCATAAGATTCAAAACAAAAGTTTAATATTGACATAAAAACAATAATACTTCAAGCATACTAATAAAGCAATCATGTCTTCTCAAAATAACATGGCGAAAGAAAGTTATCCCTACAAAATCATATAGTCTGGCTATGCTCCATCTTCATCACACAAAGTATTTCATCATGCACAACCCCGATGACAAGCCAAGCAATTGTTTCATACTTTTGGTGTTCTTAAACTTTTTCAACTTTCACGCAATACATGAGTGTGAGCCATGGATATAGCACTATAGGTGGAATAGAATATGGTGGTTGTGGAGAAGACAAAAAGAAGGAGAAAGTCTCACATCAATTAGGCAAATCAATGGGCTATGGAGATGCCCATCAATTGATATCGATGCAAGTGAGTAGGGATTGCCATGCAATGGATGCATTAGAGCTATAAGTATATGAAAGCTCAAAAAGAAACTAAGTGGGTGTGCATTCAACTTGCTTGCTCACGAAGACCTAGGGCAATTTGAGGAAGCCCATCATTGGAATATACAAGCCAAGTTCCATAACTAAAAATTCCCACTATTATATGAAAGTGACAAAATAGGAGACTCTCTATCATGAAGATCATGGTACTACTTTGAAGCACAAGTGTGAAAAAAGGATAGTAACATTGTCCCTTCTCTCTTTTCTCTCATTTTTTTGTGTGGGCTTCTTTGGCCTCTTTTATTTTTTATAAAGTCCGGAGACTCATCCCAACTTGTGAGGGAATCATAGCTTCCATCATCCTTTCCTTACATGGGACAATGCTCTAATAATGATGATCATCACACTTTTATTTACTTACAACTCAAAAATTACAACTCGATACAGGAACAAGATATGACTCTATATGAATGCCTCCGGCGGTGTACCGAGATGTGCTATGATCAAGAGTGACATGTATAAAAAATATGAACGGTGGCCTTGCCACAAATACTATGCCAACTACATGATCATGCAAAGCAATATGACAATGATGGTGCGTGTTGTAATAAAACAGAAT
The DNA here is from genome assembly GCA_011799875.1 of Thinopyrum elongatum. NCBI lineage: Eukaryota > Viridiplantae > Streptophyta > Magnoliopsida > Poales > Poaceae > Thinopyrum > Thinopyrum elongatum. The sequence continues at coordinate 526,830,838 of CM022299.1, forward strand.
GGTGGAAGTTGCATGGCAATATATCTCGGAATGGCTATGGAAATGCCATAATAGGTAGGTATGGTGGCTGTTTTGAGGAAGGGTACATGGTGGGTTTAATGCACCGGCGAAAGTTGCGCGGTACTAGAGAGGCTAGCAATGGTGGAAGGGTGAGAGTGCGTATAATCCATGGACTCAACATTAGTCATAAAGAACTCACATACCTATTGCAAAAATATATTAGCCATCAAAACAAAGTACTACACGCATGCTCCTAGGGGGATAGATTGGTAGGAAAAGACCATCGCTCGTCCCCGACCGCCACTCATAAGGAAGACAATCAAAACATAAATCATGCTCCGACTTCATCACATAACGGTTCACCATACATGCATGCTGCGGGAATCACAAACTTTAACACAAGTATTTCTACCAATCCACAATTACTCACTACCATGACTCTAATATCACCATCTTTATATCTCAACACAATTGCAAGGAATCAAACTTCTCATCTTATTCAATGCTCTTTATATGAAAGTTTTTATTATTTCCCTCTTGGATGCCCATCATATTAGGACTAAATTCATAACCTAAGCAAATTACCATGCTGTTTAAGACTCTTAAAATAATATAAGTGAAGCATGAGAGTTCAACAATTTCTATAAAATAAAGCCACCGCCGTGCTCTAAAAAGATATAAGTGAAGCACTAGAGCAAACTGCCTAGCTCAAAAGATATAAGTGAAGCACATAGAGTATTCTAATAAATTCACAATTAATGTGTGTCCCTCTCAAAAGGTGTGTACAACAAGGATTATTGTGGAAAACTAAAAAGCAAATACTCATATCATACAAGACGCTCCTAGCAAAACACATATCATGTGGTGAATAAAAATATAGCCTCAAGTAAATTTACCGATGGATTGAAGACAAAAGAGGGGATGCCATCCGGGGCATCCCCAAGCTTAGATGCTCGGTTGTCCTTGAATATTACCTTGGGGGTGCCTTGGGCATCCCCAAGCTTAGGCTCTTGCCACTCCTTATTCCGTTGTCCATCAAATCTTTACCCAAAATTTGAAAACTTCTCAACACAAAACTCAAAAGAAAACTCATAAGAGCCGTTAGTATAATAAAATAAATCACCACTTTAAGTACTGTTGTGAACTCATTGTTTATTTATATTGGTGTTATATCTATTGTATTCCAACTTCTCCATGGTTCATACCCCCCGATACTACCCATAGAATCATCAAAATAAGCAAACAACACATAGAAAACAGAATCTGTCAAAAACAGAATAGTCTGTAGTAATCTGGAAATTTCGTATACTTATGTAACTCCAAAAATTCTGAAAAATTAGGAAAATTTAGGAAATTTGTGTATAAATATTTTTTAAAAAATTCAGATCAAAAGCACGTTTCTGTGATTTTTTAAATTTCTGGCAATGAGCGCAAAAGTTTCTGTTTTTCAGCAAGATCAAATCAACTATCACCGTTGACCATCCCAAAGGTCTTACTTGGCTCAAACACTAATTAAAACACCAAAACACAATTAATACAGAGGTAATAATGTGTATTTATTGAAAAACAGAACCAAAATAAAAAACATAAAAATAAAATTGGGTTGCCTCCCAACAAGCGCTATTGTTTAACGCCTCTAGCTAGGCATAAAACATAGATCTAGGTATTGTCATCTTTGGTATGCAAACCCTAAGTAGCCGTCATAATAGATTCATATGGCAACTTAATTTTTTTTCTTGGAAAGTGTTCCATGCCCTTCTATAATGGAAATTGAAATATAATGTTTCCTTCTTTCATATCAATAATTGCACCAATCGTTCTAAGGAAAGGTCTACCAAGAATAATAGGACATGTAGGATTGCAATCTATATCAAGCACAATAAAATCTACGGGAACATAATTCCTATTTGCAATAATAAGAACATCATTAATTCTTCCCATAGGTTTCTTAATAGTGGAATCCGCTAGATGCAAATTCATAGAACAATCATCAAATTCACGGAAACCTAGCACATCACATAAAGTTTTTGGAATCGTGGAAACGCTAGCACCCAAATCACACAAAGCATTGCACTCATAATCTTTAATTTTAATATTAATAGTAGGTTCCCACTCATCATAAAGCTTTATAGGGATAGAAACTTTCAACTCAACTTTTTCTTCAAAAGATTTCATCATAGCATCAACGATATGTTTAGTAAAAGCTTTATTTTGATTGTAAGCATGAGGTGAATTTAAAATGGATTGCAACAAGGAAATACAATCTATCAAAGAACAATTATCATAATTAAAGTCCTTGAAATCCAAAAGAGTGGGTTCATCGCTACTTAAAGTTTTGACCTCTCCAATCCCACTTTTATCAAGTTTTTCATTAAGATCTTTAAACTCCAAATTATTGGGACGCCTTCTAGCTAAAGTTGACTCATCTCTAGTCCCATATTTATCAAGATTTATATTAGAAAAAAAAGATTCAATAGGAGTCACACCAATCACTTTAATATCTCATCATTATTTTCACAAAAACTAGAAGAACACGCTTTTACAAACCAATCTCGCTTAGCACGCATCCTAGCGGTTCATTCTTTACATTCATCCATAGAAATTTTAATAGCTTTCAGAGATTCATGAAGATCATGCTTGGGTGACATAGATCTAATCTTCAAAGAATCAATCTCAAGAGAAATTCTATCAACGTTCCTAGCCAAATCATCAATCTTAAGCAATTTTTCTTCTACCATAGAATTGAAATTCTTTTGAGAATTAATGAAATCTTTAATATTATTCTCAAGATCAGAGGGTATTTTATTATAATTTCCATAAGAATTGTTGTAGGAATTACCATAATTATTAGAGGAATTACTAGGAAACGGCCTAGGGTTGAAATTACCTCTATATGCGTTATTACCAAAATTGTTCCTACCAACAAAATTCACATCCATAGATTCATTATTATTCTCAATCAAAGTGGACAAAGGAATATCATTAGGATCAATAGGGGCACTCTTACTAGCAAACAATTTCATAAGTTCATCCATCTTTCCACTCAAAATATTAATTTCTTCAATCGCATGAACTTTTTTACTAGTGGAAGATCTTTCGGTATGCCAATGAGAGTAATTTGCCATAATATTATCTAGGAGTTTAGTAGCTTCTCCTAATGTAATTTCCATAAAAGTACCTCCTGCGGCGGAATCTAAAAGATTTCTAGATGCAAAATTCAATCCGGCATAAATTTTTTGTATGATCATCCATAAACTTAAACCATGAGTAGGGCAATTTCTTATCATCAATTTCATCCTCTCCCAATATTGTGCAACATGTTCATGATCAAGTTGCTTAAAATTCATTATATCGTTCCTCAGGGAGATAATCTTAGCGGGAGGAAAATAATTAGAAATAAAAGCGTCTTTACACTTATTCCATGAATCAATACTATTTTGAGGCAAAGATGAAAGCCAAGTTTTAGCGCGATCTCGTAGTGAGAACAGAAATAGCTTCAATTTAACAATATCATTATCCACATCTTTTTTGTTTTTCATATCACACAACTCAACAAAAGTATTTAGATCGGAGTACTAGTGGCAGAAAATTGATCTTTCACAACAAGATTCAACAAAGAGGCATTAATTTCATAAGATTCCGCACTAGTGGCGGGAGCAATCGGAGTACTAATAAAATCATTATTATTAGTATTGGAAAAGTCACACAATTTGATATTTTCTTGAGACATCGTGACAAGGAAAGCAATCTAACACACGAGCAAACAAAAAGGCAAACGAAAAGACGAACGAAAGAAGGGCGAATAAAAAGGCAAATCTTTTTGTGTTTTTCTAAAAATGTTTTAGAAGTGGGGGAGAGGAAAATGAGAGGCAAATGGCAAATAATGTAATGCAAGAGATGAGAGTTTATGATGGGTACTTGGTAGGCTTGATGTAGAACCTCCTCGGCAACAGCGCCAGAAATTCTTCCTGGTACTTCTTGAGCTTGTGTTGATTTTTCCCTTGAGGAGGAAAGGGTGATGCAGCAAAGTAGAGATAAGTATTTCCCTCAGTTAAGAACCAAGGTATCAATCTAGTAGGAGGCACAAGCAAGTCTCCAATCTATGCACCTGCACAAACTAACAAATACTTGCACTCAACGCGAAAAAGGCGTTGTCAATCCCTTCACGGTCTCGAACAAGAGTGAGATCTAATAGAGATAGGTATAAAAGATAAATAAAAAGGCAAACTAAAATAAATCTAAATAAATTGGAGCAAGGTATTTTTGTGTTTTTTTGGTTTATAGATCTGAAAATATATGATGGAAAATAGACCCCGGGGCCATAGATTTCAATAGAGGCTTCTCTCTTGAAGATAGCATACGGTGGGTGAACAAATTACTGTTGAGCAATTGATAGAAAAGCGTAAAATTATGACGATATCTAAGGCAATGATCATGAATATAGGCATCACGTCCGCGACAAGTAGATCGAAACGATTCTGCATCTACTACTATTACTCCACACATCGACCGCTATCGAGCATGCATCTAGAGTATTAAGTTCATAAGAACGGAGTAACGCCTTAAGCAAGATGACATGATGTAGAGGGATAAACTCAAGCAATATGATATAAACCCCATATTTTTATCCTTGATGGCAACAATACAATACGTGCCTTGCTACCCCTTCTGTCACTGGGTGAGGACACCGCAAGATTGAACCCAAAACTAAGCACCTCTCCCATTGCAAGAAAAACCAATCTAGTTGGCCAAACCAAACCGATAGTTCGAAGAGAAATACAAAGATATCTTAATCATGCATAAAAGAGTTTAGAGAAGACTCAAATAATATTCATAGATAATCTGATCATAAATCCACAATTCATCGGATCTCAACAAACACACCGCAAAAAAGTATTACATCGAATAGATCTCCAAGAACATCGAGGAGAACATTCTATTGAAGATGAAAGAGAGAGAAGAAGCCATCTAGCTACTAGCTATGGACCCGTAGGTCTGTGGTAAACTACTCACACATCATCGATAGGGCAGCAAGGTTGATGTAGAGGCCCTCCGTGATCAAATCCCCCTCCGGCAGATCACCGAAAAAGGCCCCAAGATGGGATCTCACGGGAACAGAGGCTTGCGGAGGCGGAAAAGTATTTTGGTGGACGCTTCTGGTGGTTTGGGAATATTTGGGAATTTATAGCGCAAGAATTAGGGTTGGGGGACTCCTGAGGGGTCCACAAGCCAGGGAGGCGCGCCCCCTAGGGCGCGCACTGGTATAGCGAGGTGCTATACAAACGGTTTTTAACCCCTTTCCGCGACATCGTTCGGAACCGTCGCCAAGTGAGTGACTGCGATAGGGGGGTCCTTCCCACACGACCCAGAAACCGTCGGGGATATGCCCTCCTGGCACACACGCTCGGCAAAATAAGGTCATGTGCGACCGGCGAGCACTCAAATATGGTTATACGTATAGTAGTGCTAAAAAATACAATTATACATGCGAAATCGTTTCCGGTCGTAAGTACATCCCACACAGTCAGTCCCCGCTAAACGTTTCCATTCGTATGTATATTCCACACAGTCAATCCAAGGAATATGTTTCCGTTAGTATGTACATCCCACACAGTTAATCCAAGAAGTACGTTTATGTTCATGTATACATCCCACACAGTCACTCCAAGGAAAACGTTTCCGTTCGCAGGTACATCACACACAATTTTCCCCATTAAATCGTTTGTGATAGCGTTGCCATTGCACACGATATTAACAATTTTATCGTTTGCGTTATTTAATGCATCACACACGGTGCGTAGAAGAAACTGTGTGGCAAAGGCTGTTCATCACACACACTTTTTATGTGGTAAACATTTGCGCAAGGTGGCCTAACGCAAACAGTTTTCAAGAGGATGTCGTGTGTGATTGTTCATTGATCCAACACGGTTTATTCCTAGAAACTGTGTGCATTGCCTGAGGTCATCACCCACGGTGTTTTCTCAATAACCGTTTGCAATAGAAAAACCCAATTAGCAGGCTAATTGTCCTATTATTAATAATCCATTTATTAATCTAATTGACATTTCATATTAAGCACACAATATATTTCATTTCCATATTAAGAAAGCAGGATTTCATAATTGAAATACATCAGAGTACAACATCATATAGCTTTAGCACTCAGCTACCCCATTACACAGCTGCACCAGCACCAAGTTTCAGATGCAACATCTACAACCTTTCAAAATTAGCATCATAGACGAAACATAGACAGATGAATCTCATCTGGAAAACTGCTGAAGCAGAAAGCGAATATTGAGCCTTCATTGATGTTGAAGGTCTTTGCAACTTTAGGCTAGTGCCTGTGGATGATTGACCGTCCATCCTTCATCCTCTTTTGGAACACTTCAATATTGAACCGTGGGTGTTGTATGAAAACCTTCCTCGCCTCCTGACCATACAGGTGGTTTGAGAGGTAATCATCAGTGAACTGCTTTGGAAAGGCCTGAAAACAAGGATATGCATAAATATCTTCTCCAGATTTGAAATGGCGCAAAGGAATTAAAAAGACAAGGTATAACAGTTAGTACCATCCCGTAGTGAACTGATGTCTTCTTCATTGTGCAGACAAAGATCTTGTTGTTTTTTGTCGCTAATTTCTTTATCGTAACAATCTTTCTGAGTGTCTTGACTTGACTAATATTAATGGACAACTCATTTCCACATATGCAAAAAGGGTCAAACAGTGGGTCAAAACCTCTGACAGCAAGACCTACATGTGCAAGACCAAATTGTTAAAAACCTAATATTTAAAAACAAGAAGTGGAAAGGTGTGTTATTAACAACAGGCCTAATATTTAAAAACAAGCAAACAATGTCATTCAAACTTGTATTATGCAGGTCTAATTACGCTAGTTATTGGCCCTGTTTGGATCCATGTGTTAGAGTTAGTTTGAGTTAGTTTGGGCTCAAATAGCCCTAAAGTATCCAAACATGAGGGCTAGTTTAAGCTAGTTACGTCAAACCCACCCAAAACAACTATCCCACCCAAGAGGTGCTGATTGGGGCTAGTTCTCCTAGTGCATTTATTGTCAATCTAACACTGTCATCCAAACACCTCTTTGGCTAGAGTTAGTTCAGGGTTAGTCATTGTTGAGTATCATTGTTATTTAGGAAACGTAGGATAGCATAGGATTTATTCTACCTAGACTTGTACTCCAAGATGACCATGTACTCCTATATACATGCCCACGAGGCTCAAGCAATACAATCAACTATTCCACAAATCTCTCTCTCTCTCTCCCTTTTAACTGTCATCAGCTAGAAACTAACTCTAACCTCTAGCTAAGTTAGAGTATCCAAACAGTGCCATTGTTAAATCAAATGGAAAGGCGTGTTCAATACTCCCTCCGGTCCTTTTTACTCTGCATATAAGAATTGTCTGAAGTCAAACTTCATAAGGTTTGACCTTATTTATATGAAAAAGTATCAACATCTAGCACGCTAAAGTTATACAATATGAAAATTTAAGTCATGACACATGTACTGATATTTATTTCATATTGTGAATGTTGGTATTTTGTTCTATAAATTGGTTAAACTTTAAGAGGCCTGACTTTAGACAAATCTTATATGCGAACTAAAAAGATTCGGAGGGAGTACAACATGCTTAACAGCAACCAAATATAATCATTCATAGAGCTATTGTTAAATTTGGTATTGATGAAATTGAACTGCACAGTTCATACTAGCACATATAGAACATCACACTGTTAATAGCTGAAATAAACAAGGCATACTATGAACAAGCAAAGATGGCAATTGAAACTGGACATATGCTAACTACAAACAACCGAACAACCATAAACCGTAGAAATAAACAAGGCGTAATGCAAACAACCTAATATAGCAATAAATACTGGACAGGTTCTCACTACAAAAGGGTTTCGAGAAAACAAATCATGGGTTTCCTCACTTGTCACAGATTGGCTCCCTCCTCATGGTCGCCGTCGATGAGGTCTGACTTGCCAGTTGAGGATCCCAGGCCAGCATCGCAGAATGTGTCCTTCAGAAATGACAAAAGGGGCTCCATGGCGATGAAGGATGGCAAATTGTTCATTACGAGCCACAGGAGATCAGCGGCAGGGCCATCGATGAGATCGATGGCTATCGAACCCGAAGAGTTGGGGATGGGCAACTTAACCTATGACATAACCCGCGTCAAGCCATCGGTTTCGATGACCTCGATGTCGTAGCCGGCGTCCGTGACATGCCAGAATACTCTAGCCCACTGATTGAAAGGCTTAATCCAAGTCCAGCCATCGTCGTCAGCTTCCTCGGTGGCCACCTCGCTGACGTCGGGCGAAGAGGCCGCAGTAAAGCTCTTTTGGGCCATTCACTCCTTGAGCTCCCCGGGAAGCGTAGCCAGACTTAGGCTGCGACGCTCTGGAGTGGGGGAGGGGGGTGGGGTTGGGGATCTCTGGGAAAGGGGGCATTTCGCAGGCATCATCTAAGAAACTCAGGGCAGCGAGGGTATGTATATTGGTGGGTAAACTGCACGGGCAGACCAGTAGAGGTTGACGATGGAGGCGGCGCGGCGGCGGCGGCGACCTAGCTAGGTTTGGAGCGAGGGAGGGGTGGTGTTTATGTGTGTGAGCGGGGGATTTGGGGTTAGCGAAGGATTTGGGGTGTGTGTGTGGAGGGGGTCCAAGGTGGTGTTTGACGAAATGCCACGGGTACTGAAAATTTTACTAGCCGGGAGTAAAATGGCGGGGCTACCGAAAATTTGGATCAAGGGATTGAAGCAGAGTGGGGCGAGAGTAAAATGCCGGGGCTACTGAAAATTTGGATCTACTGATTGAAGCAGAGCGGGAGTAACAGACATCGCACACGGTCCAGACATACTAATCGTGTGCTATCAAATAGAAAAACCATCTACGTGGACGCGGGTAGATATTTTCGAGATTGCGAGGGAGTAGATATTTTCGAGAGGGGGAGGGAAGCCTCGTGGAGCCCAATCTACTGTGATCATGTGGGTGACACGTGAGGGGCAGGGGCGCGGCACACGGGTAGTCCTAGGGAACCGTGTCTGTTTCGTACCTGATCGCAGACGGTTGCTGCGTCCGACTCGTCTGCTGTTTATAAATTTGGCCAAAAAAACGCGGGAAAGGGTCAGAACATGAACACACTTGCATGTGGACCAAATATATGTATGAAAAGGGTGGTTTGATGTTCAAATACCCAATGCACAACTTTGATGTGGCACCTGTCGCACAAAGCGCACGTTGTTATTGCTACCCCCCCCAAACACACACACTTCGTGTTGCCAGGAGGGGAATCCTAGATATGAACGCATGCCACCAAATAGCTAGGTCTGACATCTCACCGTACCGTAACACAAAACTGAAAGAAGTACATCAACCGCCCCCTTTGCTTTCGATCAAATGTGGACCGTGTGCGGGCCCACAGATGTGTTCTTCTCGCGTTAGATGGGTGACACCACTTACCAACCACACCCGCGGGTGGCCCGATATGTGTGTGTGTGAAAACGATGTGCTATGATATTTAAATAACCAAATCACAAATTTGATGTGGCACATGTGCATCGCAAATTAACCGGGCATCCCCAACCCCACGGAGGTTCATCTAGTACGAAGTAGTACTGTGCCCCCCCCCCCCCACACACACACTTTGAGTCAGTGGGAGGGGGCATCTCACCAAGGCGTATTGTAAGACTGACCAAGAAGAATCACCACCTTGGTCGTATAACCTCTCTTGTTTGTTGGGTCAAAGTCATGCATTGACGTTCCACACGCGGCCCCACAAAATAGGCTAGCTTGTCGCCGATAAACACGCGAGGGAGTGCCTGAAGACAACCACTGCGTGCATGTGGCCCAAACATATGTATGAAGTGTCATGTGGTGTTTAATATACCCAATGCGCAACTTTGATTCATGTGTATGCGAGCCCTCAAACTTAGGTCTCGAATCTCACCATGATCGACGTACGACTATACGGTAACGCGAACCAAGAGAAGAAGAATCCACCCTGGTAACCTCTCTCGCGTTGTTGGTCGAAGTGATGGAGACGTCCACGCGGGCCCATGAATATATAGGCCGTCGATGATAACCAAGCGAGGGAGAGTGTCCAAAAACAACCACTGGATGTATGTGCCCCAAACATATGTATGGACATGCGTGATGCATGCATATATGTTTGAATACCAAAAGCACAACATTTTGATGTGGTGCATGCATGCGTCGAAAAATGCACAATCCCCACACAGATCTGGTTCATGATGCGTCGCGTGCTCTGTCCCCCCCCACCACTTCGACCTGGTGGGAGGGATTCATGCGTACACATGCGCGCGAAGTATAGTTGCATGTACCGAACCGTATAAGACGAACCAAAATTTAATCCCCTCATAATTATAAGTCAAATTAACATCTATCGCTGTCGGTCGAAGTGATTGACCAAGCGGGCACACAGAGATGGACGAAGCGTCTCGCCAATAACCCCGTGAGTGAGTGCTAGCTAGAGGACAACCGCCATCGCTTGCTTGTGGGCCAAACACATATGTATGGAGATGTGTGGTTTTGATGTTTGAATACCTAATATATATGCAGAACTTTGATGTGGCACCTGCCTCAGAAACCTTTAAGTCCCCCACACATGAACCGAGGTTCATGACATGTAGTATATATATGTTGCCCCCCTCCCCTCTTCGACGCGTAATATATACTCCTATACGTACGTACCGTAACACAACCCGAAAATAATCCTCCTTGTTCGTCAAATTAGCTTTCTCGTTGTGTCATATATTAGATGGACGACGACCTCGCGGGCCCATGGAGGGAAGAGTCACAGGCGAATGAGTGACAACCATCGTCTGCACGTGGCCCAATGTGTTGGAGATGTTTTTAATACCCAATATGCACAACTTCTTTGTGGCACCTGCCTCAGAAACCGAAAAGTCCCCACACGGAGCGAGATCGATTCATGACGTGTGTGTAGTATATATGTGCTGCCCCGGCCCCCTCCTCCCCTCTTCGACGCGTACTATATACTCCTACCGCAACACAACCCAAAAAGAAACCTCCTTGCTGGGTCAAAGTGATGGAGGACAACCTCGCGGGCCCACGGATGGAAGCATCGCACGCGAGTGAGTGTCCTATATGACGCGTAGTATTGCCCCCGGCCACCCTCTTCAACGTGTACTATATAGATATACTCCTACTGTACGTATAACAAAAACCAAAAAATGACCATCCTTGTTGGTCAAATTAACCTCTCTCATCGCATGTCATAGTGCTGGACGGCGACCTCGCGGGCCCATGCGAGTGAGTGTCCTAGGACCACCGCGTGCATGTGGCCCAAAGATGCATGTCAAACTTTTTCTGCAGCGAACATGCGACCAAAGGAGTTTAGTGTTGAAAATTGAAAAAATAGATAACATCTATTCGTTTTTTATACATTGATTGATTTCCCAGGGATTTAAATGTGCAAAATCAAATTTGATCTACATGAGACCCGTGATAGTGCACGAAAATGGATTGCAAAATCATATGTGTACGTGTCCCTGGGTGCATGTTTAGTCCCCATGCAAGAAATTTCTAACATCTAGAACCTTGATTTTAAAATCCAATAAATCCAAAACTAAGTTGAAATTCATGAAACTTATCGTGGTGTCATATGGACACCAATAGACTGTGATATTTTTTTTTCAAATATGAGACAAGTTTTGATATAATCTTCTTACATACAGGAAATTATAAATAATTATCAACCAATATCGCAAACGAACTCTTTATTCGAACCGTGGGCGTTAGACCAACAATGTAAGTGCAGTGCTTCGGTTAAGCAATAAAGCGGCATAATTAATCATCAAAAAGGAAAAATCAATATAATACGTGCCGCGCACGCGTCTCGTGTGCCATACGAGCATGCGTGAGTTGACGAGACGCATGCTAGCAGGCAGACCGGGAGGCCGAGGCATCCGCGTGTTCGCTACGCACTCACCGTGCGGGGCGTGCTAGTAGCTGTGTGAAATGACGGTAGGCGTGCCAGCAGTCCGCCGCATAGGCTCACCGGGAGGCGAGCCAGCCCTTTGACCGCCGCCCACCTCGCTCCCACTGCTCCATATTAATGGCGCGCCCGCCTCGCTCCATGAAATGATGGTATAGGAATGCCAGAAGTCCGCCGCGCAGGCTCACTGGGAAGCGAGACAGCCTTTGACCGCCGCCCGCCTCGCTCCCACTGGTCTGTATTAATGGCGCGCCCGAGCGGCCGCACCCCCCATCCTCCCCACACACAAAATCCTCTCTCTCCGCCCGCATCCTCGACGCCGCTCTCAGTTCTCAAAGCCGGCACCCCCCATCCTCGCCACACACACAATCCTCTCTCTCCGCCCGCATCCTCGATGCCGCTCTCAGTCCTCAAAGCCCGCACCCCCCATCCTCGCCACACACACAATCCTCTCTCTCCGCCCGCATCTTCGACGCTGCTCTCAGTCCTCAAAGCCGGCACCCCCCATCCTCGCCACACACACAATCCTCTCTCTCCGCCCGCATCTTTGACGCCACTCTTAGTCCTCAAAGCTGTCAATGTATGAGGATGCCGCTGAAGCGCCCCATCGGAGGGAGTGGCGATGCCGGGGCTGCTGAAGTGTAACACCCTTGTGTAATAAGCACTGTGACATAATGATAATCATGCCAAGTCATACCCATTTGCAATGCTAGATCACAGTGGTTAAACACTTCATTTCAAATTCTTCTCTGAAATAAATTCAAATTCAAAATGAAAATAAAAGTTGCTCTAAATTGAAAACAAAAATGTTCATCTTGTTGGCAATATTCCAAAACAAATGTTGTTAAGGAACACAACATCACCATCAACTTGAAATGGACCAGAACAATTTAAACAGAACCAAAACAGCAAGTTAAATGCCCTTTTCATTTTTTTTGAAAAGTCCAAATGATCTCCAAAAATTCCCAAACTTTTTGTGACACTGTCTAAAAGCACCAGGGATTTATTGGGGCACTCCCCATATTTTTCCAAATTGAAATGGGTGCCTAAATAATTATCTCTCTCTCTGTGGAATAAATAAAAGAAAAACAGAAATAAAAGAAAAGGTTAAAGTCACTTACCTGGAGCCGGCCCAGCCCACCTCCCTCACTTGTTCCCCTCCTGCGTGTCACCACCGCCATGGCCGCGCTCGCCGCACCGCTCGCTGCTCGCCACCACGACGAGCGCGAGTGGGGCGAGGGGATAAGCACACCCACGTTCCTCTCCCCTGGACACCTCCCTCATTTGGCGCCCTCTCCTCCCTCTCTCCACCGCTTGCTCGCCCCTCTCCTCTCTGTTCCGAGCGGGCTCGCCGCCGTTCGTCACCCGCAGACGCGACCACCGGTCTCTCCTCGACGCCGCTTCGTGTCCATCTGCTCCGTGGGCGAGCGCCACTTCGCCTGCACCCAGCCACGCAAGCAGGAGCTCACCGCAGCGCTGGGTCAAGGCCGTCTTCAACCTTCGGGCACCGATGGTGCCGCCGTCGATTCACCGCCGCTGCAGCTCCTAAACTTTCACCGGGCCCTCTTGCGCCTACCCTGTGAGCTCCTCCTCTTTTCCCCTCTCTTCCCCGTGCGTTCCCGTCGCCGTCGGAGCCGTGCTCGAAATGCCCGAACACCACGCCACCGACGAGCTCGTGGTCGTGGCCACAGCCACAGCCACGCTCGCCCGAGCTCCCCAGTGAGCTTAGTGATCTTCTCTGGTGCCGCCCATGCTCTTGGCTCGGTCTTTCGTGGCCCCTCGCACCATTTCCGTCGGGACCCGAACGCCGTCACCGCCACGGCTCGACGCCGGCGCGTTTCCGGCCACCCCCACTCGTTTTGACGCCGTAGATGGATGCGCGAGCTCTCCAGCTTCCGAACGCACCTGGCCGCGGTCCGAACGGGGCGCCACAGCCGTTTTCCGGCGAGTCCCGAGCTCCTCCGTCGCGATCCGCGTCGCCGGAGTTCCACCGCCGGCCGCGCTGACGTGGCCGCCTCGGGGCCACCCTCTGGGTCGCTGACTGGTGGCCCCCACAAACCCCTGGGTCCCGTTGACCCAGTCAAATGCTGACTGGGCAACACCCAGTCACAACCAGAGGGCCCCACATGGGCCCAGTTGACCGGTCAGCGGGTCTGTTGACCGCTGACGCAATGCTGACGCTAGGATGACATCATAATTCAATTTCTGTTAAAATAAATAATTTCAGAAAAATATTTAAATCTTTAGAAATTCATAACTTTTAAACCGTAGCTCGGATCGAAAAACTTTCTACATGAAAGTTGCTCAGAACGACGAGACGAATCCGAATACGCAGTCCGTTCGTCCACCACACGTCCCTAACTATCCGAACATGGAACCGTTCCCCTCCGGTCATCTGTTCGACAAATGTCCGGAACCGAGAAAACATTCCCGGATGGATTCCTCCTTGCTTGGTGGTGTGCAACCATACGTTAGGACACACCCGGCACTGCGTATTGTCATGTCGTACTTTTTGTAGCACCTGTTTGCTTTGTATTTACTGTTTCCTCCCCCTCTTCTCTCTCGTTAGATCTCGGTGCCGACGTAGCCTCCGAGATCGACGCAGCTCCAGTGATTGGCTGCACTTCTGACGACCTTGCCCTTGCCGCCGAGCAACCAGGCAAGCCCCCCCTTTGATCATCCCGATATCGCCTATTCTATTTTCTCATGCTTGCACTAGATTTTGCTACAGTAATTGATTGCTCCTATTCTGCTGCATAGCCTGTTTATTGTAACCTGTTTTGCTACCCTCATGGATATCCTAGACTGCTTAGTATAGGCTGGCTAGAGACCCCTTAGTGACCCCAATTATCCCTACTGCCCCGCTGGAGTATCAGAAGACCCGATCAACGGGATCGAAGATCAGACCCCTGGCACCGCACCTCACTTCCCCTTCGTTGCTCGACACTACTGGGTTACTATCGAGTGCCGAGGGTGATACCTCATCAGCACTTCTGATGATAACCTTGTAGGTTAGTTGATCGATTGTGGTAAGCGAGGGTGATACCTCCTACACCACCCCCGATACTGACAAAGCCGCGCAACACCTCAAGCGTGGACCTCGAGGGTGATTCCTCCTACGTCCACCTTGATTTTACATCAGGTGGGAGTCCAACGAGGGTGATGCCTCGGATTCCCCTTGAGATGGTAGCCTCACGGATGCCTTACATTACTGTTGATACTCATATTTGGAAAGGCGGGTCGACCCTGAGGGGTACCCGTGAATGATGGATAGATACCCGTGAGTTATTCCATGAGGCGCGGCCGGGCATTCTTAGCCCTTGCAGCAAGTCCTCGAGACGGGGCAACGGGGTCACATCTTTCGTGAGTCTCTGCTCGTTTCCGCAAGCCCCTAGTCCTAACGATTTGGATATTAATCTGAGCCGGCCTCTGGTCGGATAGCACTAACCATCACGTGGGCATAGTATGGGCGTTCTTCATCGTAACATCAGCCGAAAGCTCTATCAGACGTCCAGTTCAGCATGGCGGCACGGTCGGATCGCGCCGAGGCGCTGGTATCCACCCTGCGCGCAACGAGCCGGAGTGCATAGGGCGATGGCCCAAGACCCCTGAGCACTTAGGAGCTAGACCGACGGGGACCTCTCTGCTGAGCTATAGGTAGGGTTGCGGTGTGTCGTTTAGCCGAGGCCGGGCATGACCCAGGAAAGTGTGTCCGGCCGGAGTTAAGCGAGCATGGTGGGTAAGTTGGTGCACCCCTGCAGGGAAGAACACATCTATCGATAGCCGGTCCTACGGTAAAGGACACTCGGAGTTGTATCCCGATCGGTACAGCTAGAATTGAGATGATACCTGGATATGTGGCTCCGGGATCGCTTTCTCATAGGGAGACGAGGAAGGATCTCTGGGCGAGACTGTTGCTTGCTACTACCACTACTACTTTGTACTATGCTGCTCTGTACTCTTCTAATGCTGCAAGACGCTCGAAGATGCTGGAAGATGCTTGAAGATGCTAGTCTTCGATAGGACTAGGCTTTCCTCTCTATTCTGGCATTTCTGTAGCCCAGTCCACATATACAGCCATCCCTTGATAAAGTTGCATATGTACTGTAGATCCTTGCTTGCTGAGTACTTCGCAGTACTCACGGTTGCTTTGCTTTCCTTTTTCTACCTTATCAGCTGTCGTAACCGGATGACGGAGCCCCTGAGATCGCTGCCCCGCCGTCGACTATTTCTACCACCCCGAGGACGACTACTACTTCGAGTTGGCTGTCGACCAGGAGTAGGTTCGGAGGGTCCTAGGCAGGAGGCCTACGCCTTTCGATCGTAGTATTTTTCTTTTATCCCGCCTTCTTAAGGCATTTCTGTCTTTCTTTTATATCTGTACTCAGATATCTGATGCTTCCGCTGACGCTTGTATGCCATTGAGCTATGTATTCGAGCCCTCGAGGCCCTGGCTTGTAATATAAAGCTTGTATGATTTTATTTATGTTTTAGAGTTGTGTTGTGATATCTTCAAGTGAGTCCTTAGGCTTGATCGTGTGCATTTGCATGTATGATTAGTGCACGATTAAGCCGGGGGCGTCACAGGTTGGTATCAGAGCCGACTGCTCTAGGGATCCCCCTTTCCAACTCCTTGGCCGAAGTTGAGTCTAGTGGTCCAAAACTGTTTTACTAACTTGGCTGTGTGGCTTACGGGCCCATGTCGCCAACTGGGTGGTATTAGGATCTTTTACTCCTCGACCTTTACTCTGGGACTCTGCTCTCTCTTCCTTTCGGGTTAAAATTTTACTAACTCCAACATTAGGTCCTCGTGATCACATCCACCCGGAGTTCTGAAATTATCCCCCCTTGCTTCAAGATTGAGGGCCAGGTTCTGCTTACAGGATCCTTTTATCGAGGGCACCCTGTGTTGTCACTTGCAGATTCCTCGCTCCTACAGTTTTCTCCGACGTTGATGTAGCCTTTGCTATGTCTCGTTGTGTACTTCCTTACCGCGTGCCTGCGCGCCGCCTAGTTGTCTAGCCTTCCTTTTTCAGCTATCGTAATGCCGAATTGTAACCGAGGCTATGTGTGGATTTGAATGTCTGGTGCGAATATGATGAAGTATCTATTGCACTTCCTTCTGTTGTGCACCTTACTTCATGAATCATTCCATACACCTGCAGTTTTCTTGCTAAACTGCCCCTGTTGTTTTGGCAGGATGGCTGACGATCCTCCACCTCCATCTTATATTGCTGAAATGACGCAGCAGTTTGAACTCAACCATCAGTTTATGACCGGAGTATTGGCTCAGTTCCCAACTCAAAATGCTCAGCAACAGACTGCTCCAATAACTTTGCCAGAATTCGTGCGCCTCAACCCGTCTGTTTTCCACAGCTCCACCAATCCTATGGATGCTGATGATTGGCTTCGTGACATCATGTTTGAGATGGAGTCAACTAACGTTGCCCCTGCTAGTTATGTCACCTTTGCGACATTTCACTTGAAGGGTCCAGCTGCTCAATGGTGGGAAAGCCACAAGAGTATAATGCCTGCTGAATCTGTACCCACTTGGCAAGAATTCCAGTCAGCTTTTCGTGCATGGTACATTCCTCAAGGACTGATCGACCAGAAGAAACAGGAGTTCCGTAAACTCACACAGGGCACAATGACTGTGGATGAATATCAGAGGAAATTTCTCGAATTATCCCGCTATGCTAAAGATGATGTCGACACTGACGCACGTAAGCAGGAGAAATTCCGGGAAGGACTACGTTTCGATATACAGCTAGCACTTCTTGTCCATGATTGTGAGGACTTTGCGACACTTGTCAGTCACGCCTACCGAGTTGAAACTGGTCTGGCTAAATATCAGGAGTCGCTCAAACGCACTCGTGATGTAGGCTCATCCTCGGGTCAGCCTGTTCAGAAACGTCGGGTTTGGATTCCGCACAATGTTCATCACCGACCGGCTCCAACACCAAGACCATCTTATGTTGCACCTCGTCTGCCTTCACCGCCGAGGCAGCTAACAGTTCAGGATGGACCGCCTAGTGCTATGGCATCTCCTCAGGTTGCACCACGTCCTCCTGTTGGTCGAAAGAAGAGCTATCGCAACCGTCGTCTCAGAAGCTCTAATGCCAGGCCGTCCGCTATAGTTCGAGGTCAAGTCACCCATGTCAAGATTGAAGAAGCTCGCGAGTCACCAAAAATTGTGATGGGAACCCTTCGCGTTAATTCAGTGCCAGCTTCTGTTCTTTTCGATTCAGGAGCATCGCATGCTTTCGTGTCCCAACAATTTGCTCAGTTGCATGGGTTAGGTACGGAAAATTTGTCCACTCCTTTAGCGATTCAATCCCCGGGGTCTAAGTGGCAAACCTCAATAGTAAGCCCCCACAACCACATTGAGATTGGAGGTCTACTTTTTCCGGCTTCCCTTATTGTGCTCGGACCTTCCAACATTGACATCATTCTTGGTATGGATTGGTTGACAGCGAATAAAGCTTTGATTGACTGTGCCACTAAGACAGTCCAGCTCACTCACCCTTCTGGACAAACAATCAGATACTCAGCTCGAACATCTCAGGATGCCGAGAATCAGATATATGTTTTGAATGCATTGAACGCTTCACCTCTTGAAGGCATCGAGAACATTCCAGTTGTTCGTGATTTTCAAGATGTCTTTCCAGAAGAACTTCCAGGAATTCCCCCTGCCAGAGCTGTCGAGTTTGTCATCGACTTCAAACTAGGCACTACCCCTATTGCGAAGCGTCCTTATAAGATGCCTCCGCACCACCTTCTTGAACTCAAGGAAGAGATCGACAAGTCACTTAAGAAAGTCTTCATCCGCCCCAGTTCCTCTGCTTGGGGAGCACCTTCACTCTTTGTAAAGAAGAAGGATGCTACAAATCGATTGGTTCAGGATTACCGACCTATCAACCAAGCAACAATTCAGAACAAGTATCCGCTTCCCAGAATCAACGATCTGTATGATCAACTTGCTGGTTCCTCAGTATTCTCTAAGCTTGATTTGAGATTGGGATACCACCAGATCCGAGTTCGTGAAGAGGATATTCCGAAGACAGCATTCGTTACTCGCTATGGTTCTTATGAGTACACTGTCATGTCCTTCGATCTGACTAATGCTCCAGCAACCTTCTCCCGATTAATGAACTACATCTTCATGGATTATCTCGACAAATTCGTCGTGGTATATCTGGACGATATTCTAGTTTATTTGAAGAATGAAGAAGAACATGCCGAACATCTTCGGCTTGTACTGGAGAAGCTGCGTGAACACCAACTGTATGCCAAGTTTTCCAAATGCGAGTTCTGGTTATCTGAAGTGACATACCTCGGCCATGTGATTTCAAAAGATGACATAGCTGTTAACCCAGAACGAGTTCAAGCTATTCTGGACTGGAATCCCCCGAAGAACGTCAAGCAAGTGAGAAGTTTTCTCGGTCTTGCAAGCTATTGCCGCCGCTTTGTCGAGAATTTCTCAAAGATTGCTAAGCCTCTGACTGATCTTCTTCACAAGGGCGTTAAGTTTGAATGGACAGAAAAATGTCAGGAAAGTTTTCAAACACTCAAAGACAAGCTGACATCCGCCCCAGTACTTGCTCCTCCAGATTCTCGCAAGGATTTTGTGATATATTGCGACACATCCCGTGAAGGATTAGGCTGTGTCCTAATGCAAGAGCGTAAAGTAATTGCCTATGGCTCTCGTCAATTGCGTCCACATGAAGAGAACTATCCGGTACATGATCTAGAGCTAGCTGCTGTCATCTATGCACTGCAGTTGTGGCGAGAATACCTCCTCGCTAATCGTTGCGAGATCTACACAGATCATAAAAGTCTGAAGTACTTGTTCACTCAGCCATCTTTAAACCTCCGTCAGCAAAGATGGATGGAGACCATTGCTGACTTTGATTTGGGTATTTCTTATACCCCTGGCAAGGCTAATGTAATGGCTGATGCATTGAGCCGTAAATCCTATTGCTGTGAACTTGAAGTTCAGCTAGAGCAACCCCTCCTGTATGAAGAACTTCGAAAGCTAAATATCGAGATAGTTCCTCAAGGATACCTATCAAACTTGGTTGTTGAACCAGACCTTGAGAAGGCTGTTAAGAATGCACAAGATAAAGATGCTGAAGTTGCTCTGATGAAGAAGGATCTTCACCTGGAAAAGTACAGGGATTTCTCGCTGTCTGAAGATGGAACCTTGTATTTCAGAGACCGTATTGTAGTACCTCGCTTCGAGCTTATGACTGACAAAGTCATGAAGGAGGCACATGATACACCGCTGTCTATTCATCCGGGTAGCACCAAAATGTATCGTGATCTCCGTCAAAGGTACTGGTGATCTAGAATGAAGCAGGACATTGCTCGATATGTTGCTGAATGTGATGTTTGCCGTCGCGTTAAAGCAGAACATCAGAAGCCTGCTGGAATTCTGCAACCGCTCCCTATTCCCTTGTGGAAGTGGGATAAAGTGCAGATGGATTTCATTACTGGTCTTCCCAAGTCTCAGAAAGGTCACGATGCTATTCTTGTCGTCGTCGATCAACTTTCTAAAGTTGCACATTTTCTGCCTGTCAAGGAGACGATCACTGCTAGTCAGTTAGCAGAATTATACATCTCCAGAATTGTTTCACTCCACGGTATTCCGAAAGAGATCAGTTTGGACCGTGGTGGCCTTTTCACTTCCAAGTTCTGGGAAAGTTTCCAACAAGCTATGGGAACTCATATCACCTGGAGTTCAGCATATCATCCCCAATCCCAAGGCCAAGTCGAACGAGTAAATGAAGTACTTGAAGACATGCTGCGAACTTGTGTTATTTCTTTCGGTAAGAAGTGGGAAGAATCTCTTCCGTATGCCGAGTTCTCTTATAACAACAGCTATCAAGCCATCTTGAAAATGGCTCCCTTTGAAGTTCTCTATGGACGTAAGTGTCGAACCCCTCTGAATTGGTCAGAAACTGGGGAACGACCGCTCGTGGGTCCGGATATTATCCAACACGCTGAAGAGCAAGTCCACATAGTCCGAGAAAATCTCAAGGCGTCTCAGGACCGCCAGAAGAGCAACTATGATCGCAAACGATGGGGTTTGACTTATCAACCTGGCGATCAAGCTTATCTGCGTGTCACTCCCCTGAAGGGCACTCACCGATTCGGAATCAAGGGAAAGTTAGCTCCTTGCTATATTGGTCCTTTTCGCATTGTTGCCAGACGTGGACAGGTGGCTTATAAATTGGAGTTGCCGCTGCAATTCACTCATATCCACGATGTCTTCCACGTATCACAGGTTCGTAAATGCTTTAAGGAGTCTCCGCACAGAGCAGTGGATCACGAGATGCTCGAATTGCAAGATGATCTATCTTATAAGGAGCATTCCATCCGCATTCTCGATGAAGCTGAACGTCGAACCCGTCAGAAGGTCACTAAGTTCCTGAAAGTGCAGTGGTCAAATCATACCGAAGATGAAGCCACTTGGGAACGCGAGGATCATCTTCGCAAGGAATACCCTGACCTCTTTCCTTCTACCTCCTGAATTCTCGGGACGAGAATTTCTTTTAGAGGAGGAGAATTGTAACACCCCTGTGTAATAAGCACTGTGACATAATGATAATCATGCCAAGTCATACCCATTTGCAATGCTAGATCACAGTGGTTAAACACTTCATTTCAAATTCTTCTTTGAAATAAATTCAAATTCAAAATGAAAATAAAAGTTGCTCTAAATTGAAAACAAAAATGTTCATCTTGTTGGCAATATTCCAAAACAAATGTTGTTAAGGAACACAACATCACCATCAACTTGAAATGGACCAGAACAATTTAAACAGAGCCAAAACAGCAAGTTAAATGCCCTTTTCATTTTTTTTGAAAAGTCCAAATGATCTCCAAAAATTCCCAAACTTTTTGTGACACTGTCTAAAAGCACCAGGGATTTATTGGGACACTCCCCATATTTTTCCAAATTGAAATGGGTGCCTAAATAATTATCTCTCTCTGTGGAATAAATAAAAGAAAAACAGAAATAAAAGAAAAGGTTAAAGTCACTTACCTGGAGCCGGCCCAGCCCACCTCCCTCACCTGTTCCCCTCCTGCGTGTCACCACCGCCATGGCCGCGCTCGCCGCACCGCTCGCTGCTCGCCACCACGACGAGCGCGAGTGGGGCGAGGGGATAAGCACACCCACGTTCCTCTCCCCTGGACACCTCCCTCATTCGGCGCCCTCTCCTCCCTCTCTCCACCGCTTGTTCGCCCCTCTCCTCTCTGTTCCGAGCGGGCTCGCCGCCGTTCGTCACCCGCAGACGCGACCACCGGTCTCTCCTCAACGCCGCTCCGTGTCCATCTGCTCCGTGGGCGAGCGCCACTTCGCCTGCACCCAGCCACGCAAGCAGGAGCTCACCGCAGCGCTGGGTCAAGGCCGTCTTCAACCTTCGGGCACCGATGGCGCCGCCATCGATTCACCGCCGCTGCAGCTCCTAAACTTTCACCGGGCCCTCTTGCGCCTACCCTGTGAGCTCCTCCTCTTTTCCCCTCTCTTACCCGCCTGTTCCCGTCGCCGTCGGAGCCGTGCTCGAAATGCCCGAACACCACGCCGCCGACGAGCTCGTGGTCGTGGCCACAGCCACTGCCACGCTCGCCCGAGCTCCCCAGTGAGCTCAGTGATCTTCTCTGGTGCCGCCCATGCTCTCGGCTCGGTCTTTCGTGGCCCCTCGCACCATTTCCATCGGGACCCGAACACCGTCACCGCCACGGCTTGACGCCGACGCGTTTCCAGCCACCCCCACTCGTTTTGACGCCGTAGATGGATGCGCGAGCTCTCCAGCTTCCGAACGCACCTGGCCGCGGTCCGAACGGGGCGCCACAGCCGTTTTCCGGCGAGTCCCGAGCTCCTCCGCCGCGATCCGCGTCGCCGGAGTTCCACCGCCGGCCGCGCTGACGTGGCTGCCTCGGGGCCACCCTCTGGGTCGCTGACCGGTGGCCCCCACAAGCCCCTGGGTCCAGTTGACCCAGTCAAATGCTGACTGGGCAACACCCAGTCACTGCCAGAGGGCCCCACATGGGCCCAGTTGACCGGTCAGCGGGTCTGTTGACCGCTGACGCAATGCTAACGCCAGGATGACGTCATAATTCAATTTCTGTTAAAATAAATAATTTCAGAAAAAAATTTAAATCTTTAGAAATTCATAACTTTTAAACCGTAGCTCGGATCGAAAAACTTTCTACATGAAAGTTGCTCAAAACGACGAGACGAATCCGAATACGCAGTCCGTTCGTCCACCACATGTCCCTAACTATCCGAACATGGAACTGTTACCCTCCGGTCATCTGTCCGACAAATGTCCGGAACCGGGAAAACATTCCCGGATGGATTCCTCCTTCCTTGGTGGTGTGCAACCATACGTTAGGACACACCCGGCACTGCGTATTGTCATGTCGTACTTTGTGTAGCACCTGTTTGCTTTGTATTTACTGTTTCCTCCCCCTCTTCTCTCTCGTTAGATCTCGGTGCCGACGTAGCCTCCGAGATCGACGCAGCTCCAGTGATTGGCTGCACTTCTGACAACCTTGCCCTTGCCGCCGAGCAACCAGGCAAGCCCCCCCTTTGATCATCCCGATATCACCTATTCTATTTTCTCATGCTTGCACTAGATTTTGCTACAGTAATTGATTGCTCCTATTCTGCTGCATAGCCTGTTTATTGTAACCTGTTTTGCTACCCTCATGGATATCCTAGACTGCTTAGTATAGGCTGGCTAGAGACCCCTTAGTGACCCCACTTATCCTGACTGCCCCGCTGGAGTATCAGAAGAACCGATCAACGGGATCGAAGATCAGACCCCAGGCACCGCACCTCACTTCCCCTTCATTGCTCAACACTACTGGGTTACTATCGAGTGCCGAGGGTGATACCTCGTCAGCACTTCTGATGATAACCTTGTAGGTTAGTTGATCGGTCGTGGTAAGCGAGGGTGATACCTCCTACACGACCTCCGATACTGACAAAGCCGCGCAACACCTCAAGCGTGGACCTCGAGGGTGATTCCTCCTACGTCCACCTTGATTTTACATCAGGTGGGAGTCCAACGAGGGTGATGCCTCGGATTCCCCTTGATATGGTAGCCTCACGGATGCCTTACATTACTGTTGATACTCATATTTGGAAAGGCGGGTCGACCCTGAGGGGTACCCGCGAATGATGGATAGATACCCGTGAGTTATTCCACGAGGCGCGGCCGGGCATTCTTAGCCCTTGCAGCAAGTCCTCGAGACGGGGCGACGGGGTCACATCTTTCGTGAGTCTCTGCTCGTTTCCGCAAGCCCCTAGTCCTAACGATTTGGATATTAATCTGAGCCGGCCTCTGGTCGGATAGCACTAACCATCACGTGGGCATAGTATGGGCGTTCTGCATCGTAACATCAGCCGAAAGCTCTGTCAGACGTCCAGTTCAGCATGGCGTCACAGTCGGATCGCGCCGAGGCGCTGGTATCCACCCTGCGCACAACGAGCCGGAGTGCACAGGGCGATGGCCCAAGACCCCTGAGCACTTAGGAGGTAGACCGACGGGGACCTCTCTGCTGAGCTGTAGGTAGGGTTGCGGTGTGTCGTTTGGCCGAGGCCGGGCATGACCCAGGAAAGTGTGTCCGGCCAGAGTTAAGCGAGCGTGGTGGGTAAGTGGGTGCACCCCTGCAGGGAAGAACACATCTATCGATAGCCGGTCCTACGATAAAGGACACTCAGAGTTGTATCCCAATCGGTACAGCTAGAATTGAGATGATACCTGGATATGTGGCTCCGGGATCGCTTTCTCGCAGGGAGACGAGGAAGGATCTCTGGGCGAGACTGTTGCTTGCTACTACCACTACTACTTTATACTATGCTGCTCTGTACTCTTCTAATGCTGCAAGACGCTCGAAGATGCTTGAAGATGCTAGTCTTCGATAGGACTAGGCTTTCCTCTCTATTCTGTCATTTCTGCAGCCCAGTCCACATATACAGCCATCCCTTGATAATGTTGCATATGTAGTGTAGATCCTTGCTTGCTGAGTACTTCGTAGTACTCACGGTTGCTTTGCTTTCCTTTTTCTACCTTATCAGCTGTCGTAACCGGATGACGGAGCCCCTGAGATCGCTGCCCCGCCGTCGACTATTTCTACCACCCCGAGGACGACTACTACTTCGAGTTGGCTGTCGACCAGGAGTAGGTTCGGAGGGTCCTAGGCAGGAGGCCTACGCCTTTCGATCGTAGTATTTTTCTTTTGTCCCGCCTTCTTAAGGCATTTCTGTCTTTCTTTTATATCTGTACTCAGATATTTGATGCTTCCGCTGACGCTTGTATGCCATCGAGCCCTCGAGGACCTGGCTTGTAATATAAAGCTTGTATGATTTTATTTATGTTTTAGAGTTGTGTTGTGATATCTTCAAGTGAGTCCTTAGGCTTGATCGTGTGCATTTGCGTGTATGATTAGTGCACGATTAAGCCGGGGGCGTCACATGAAGCACTGGAGCACAGCGTGAATATGGAGACAGAGGTTTTTGTCGCCGCCGACGAGGTGGAGAACGAGGTTGCGAACAAGCGGAGGCGGGTCGAGAAAGAACCGCAAGCGACTCCAGCAGGCCTAGACTTCATCAGCAGCCTCCCCGATGATATGTTGACAGTGATCATATCCCTCCTCCCAATCAAATATGGGGCGAGGACAACCGCCCTTTCCCGGCGGTGGTGCCCCCTATGGCTCTCCAGCCCTCTCGACCTCCTCGACGCCCACGAGCTCTGCCATGGCTATCGCAAAAGCTTGGATGCGTTCTCCCAGATCCTCGGCAGTCACCATGGCCCAATCAGAGGCCTTATCACGGGAAAGTTCCGTTCCAATGGCAAGGTTCGAGCCAAGCTTGATGAGTGGTTCCGATCCCCCGCCCTAGATCAGCTCGAGGAGCTAAGTTTTAATGATGAGCATATGCGCTCGCTGCCAACGTCCGCGCTCCGCTTTGCGCCCATGCTGCGCCTCGCCAAGTTCATGAACTGCCATTCCCCCCCCCTTTAATGATGCGCCCGCTCTTTTTCTACCACAACTGAAGCACCTCGAGCTCATCGCCGTCTGCATCCCAAAGGATGACATGGAGCGCCTGCTCCGTGGCTATACTGCACTCGAGTTCCTTCGTCTTCAGGTGATGAATTGGTCGAGTAGCTTCCACATCACCTCCAGGACTCTCCGGACTATTTATGTGTGTTGCTGGTGCTGCAACGAGAGATCACAAAAGGTGGACCACAATATGGTCATTGAGGACACACCTTCACTTAAGAGATTACTTGTAGTTAATCAACAAGGTCCAACAAGAATCAATGTCATTTCTGCGCTGAAATTAACAGTGGTGGGCTACTCATCTGTCAAATACTACTACTTTCAGGTACAACAGTCGCCTTATACCTCTCCTTCTTGATATCAACATTATTTCTAGTTTTGAAGATGTATGTTCGTCTGTCATCCAGCAAAGCTTCACCCAGATTCTTGGCACAGTGAAGGTCTTGGCACTAGAATCTGTCGGCCCCAACCTGGACCAAGTTGTCAGTTCCCTGAGATGCTTTCCGTGCTTGAGGAAGTTGTATATCGAGGTGATGTTCCTTTCCTGTTAAATGTTAAACATAAGGGAGTTCAATTTTTTGCACCTTTTCCCAAGTTTACAATAACAATGTACTACAATTTCTGAAGGAATTTTGGAGGATTTCAGGACATACACCCCCCACCCCATATTGGTTGCTTGATTCATATGGTTACAATTCATAAGCATTTCTCCTTTGGATTCATCTGTACTAGTTTTCTTAGGGAATTTTTCATCCAATCCAACCTCTTGTGAAGAAGGCTACATTTTTGTAGATTGTAATCAAATGCCCATGTTAATCATGTCAGATCAAAGATGGCACGTTGGTGCATTTTACAAATCCTGCAAACCAAATAGGTGTGTACTAGTGTTCAAAACTGCATGTAGGCACTAACACGTTTTCTTCTTTTGTAGATAATAATAGACCCGGAGGTGGATAATGTTTATAACGACAATCACATCGAATGCCTGGATCTGCATCTCTGAAATATTACTTTGAACTCCTACCGAGGGACCTTACCGGAGATTACATTCGCCAGGTTCTTTCTTGCCAGAGCAAGGGTGCTGAAGGTACTGAGGTTGAACACACATTTAATTAGGAAAGATGAATGGTTTGTTGATCAGAGCTGGCAGCTACTGCAGAATGGAAGAGGCTCCAAAAAAGCTAAACTTCGTATTGGAAGAGCATATGACAGAGTAATTGGAAGTCATTGTGTCAAACCCATACATGACTTGTCAGCGGCTGATCCCTTTGCAGAAATGACGAGGTTTGCAATCTTTGAATTTGGACATTGTAATGCTGGAATTTGAACCTTGCAATATTTATGGTATTTGTTATATAACGTAATTGGATGTTTAATTTGGTCTTGCAATCATGTCCTGTTACAAGTATATATATGTTGTTCTTCTGTACACAGAGCATAAATGTTCTGCAGACAGAGCATATCACGTCTCACACGGACCACACTAGGTAACCCGTCGGCGATGAATTCATCAATTGCAAATGGTTATATACCAGCAAGCGTTTGCCCACAACACACACGGCTTATTCCATCACAAATAGCTCGGATGGATCAACTGTATGCCACGTATCGCACACGCAACTCTAATCAGATTCATGTTTGATGTCTCCGACATCGCTCGCACAGTTCATCTTATTTGCCATGTATCTCTGTGCCGGCCTTTGCTCGCGTCCCTCGGCAAGCTCTGCTCGCCGTTAGGCGCCACAGTGCGCTATGCTCGACGTTAGGCGCCACAGTGCGCTATGCTCGACGTTAGGCGCTGTGGCGCGCTCTACTCGCATCCGTCGGCGCGCTCGGCTTGTGGATAGCTTTTCCTTACGTGTTCAACTGCTATATGCATATATATGATTGCTCGCCATTGAGGCGACCGCGGAGCGCTCTGCTCGCGTCCCTCCGCGCGCGCTCTACCAGTGGTTGGGCGTGCACACGATCATGTCGGGGGCCCCATATGCATGCGGTTGCGCCACGCACGTCGCCACGCGATGCAGTTACGTGCGGCACGATGGAGTTAAGCGCTGCAAATTAGAATGGCCATCCGGGCGTGCCGATATTCCAGGTTGTCCGGCTTCCCCTTTAATTCCCGTGGCCATTGTAACCTTAGTCTCTTCAACCTTTCGATCCCGTCCGACAACACAACAAGCACACCCACGACGACACATAGAGAGGGGATGTCTAGTGGCGCTCCAATGGTGTTCGGTGAGCATAAAGTGGAGACCCACGCGAGGGAGACGGGTCTCTCGGTGGTGTACACCATCAACCCGGCCGTGGTGGACGACTACATCAACACCGTTGAGCAGTTGCTTGCTCGAGACAAGTACAAGGTGGTCGGCATCGACCTCCAGTACACCGGCGGTCGTCCCAACATAGATAAGAAGGTTGCCGTCGCCCAGTTGTGCGTGCGCCATCATGTCCTCATCTACCACTACTCCATGGCCACAGAGCCTTGCGACCGTTTCGCCAGGTTTGTCAACAGCACCGACTACAAGTTCGCTACGGTGGAAACCACTGACGATGTAAAAGCGCTCAGTGTTACGGGCTTGGCCTGTAAGAACCTTGTCGAAATCCGTGAGCACTACAGGGTCTGGGGCAGCACGAAGAAGGACTCCTTGGTTGAACTCGCCTCGGCCATCATCGACCCATACTACGAAAAGATGAAGCAGGATGCCAACAGAACACGTCCCGTATCCTGGCATGGGGCCTGGATGCGACAACTGGATGAACCTCACCTCAGGTTCGCGGCCAAGAGCGTGTACACATGCTACGAGATGCACAGGCGGATCGTTGACATGAGGAAGTGCCTCGTTACCGAAATCGACGAGGCCGGATCGAGCCACAAGCAGAGCAGTAGCGGCAAGTGTCACAAGAAGTAGATGATGATCAGATGATCGTTTATCCTAGTTAATTATGCATGTAATATATAGTTGACTTTGGTGTGTGGAAATGTCATGTGTGTAGTAGCCACCTATGTAATTATGCATGTAATAGTTTACTTTGGTGTGTGCAAATGTCATGTGTGTAGTAGCCACCTATGTAATTGGATGTTTAATTTGGTTATGCAACCATGTCCTTATAAGTGTGTATATATATATGTTGTTGTTCTGTATGCAATCCCAATGCACAACACACACGTCTTATTAGCAGCAATCGTCCGTGTTATTATCGGTCTTCGCACACATTTCTGATTACAGACCTGTTTGCCACGTATCACATACATCTTGTTATATTGAACCGTTTCTGTGATCTTGGCTCAACGCAAACAGTTCATCCGAGTTAACTGTTTGCCCTCTATCGCACACACCTTGATCTGGCTGACCTTTTCTTTTGTTCCGCCTAATCACAAATAGTTCATCCGAGTGAACCGTATGCCGTATATCGCACACACCTTCATCTGGTTGCCCGTTTCTGTTCTTCTGCCTCATTGCAAGCAGTTCATTGAATTGAACCATATGTCCTGCATCGCACACGCAACTAAAATCTGAACCGTGTTTGATGCATCCGTCATCGCAAACGTTTTGCACCTTTTGTGACGGTTTTTTACATCACGGTTTGCGATTATTGCATCACACACAGTTTCGTCGAAGGGTCTCTGATCGTAGTGTCGTGTTAGCAGCATCCTGCAGTAGTGGCGCCCTGAGGGCTTGTGGGCTCCTCATGGGTCCTCTGACCCCCTCTCCAAGTCCTACGGGTGTCTTCTGGTCCAAGAAAAATCATCGCAAAAGTTTTATTCTGTTTGGACTCCCTTTGGTATTCCTTTTCTGTAAAACTCAAAAAGAAGGAAAAACAGAAACTGGCACAAGGCTCTAGGTTAATAGGTTAGTCCCAAAAATAATATAAAATAGCATATTAATACATATCAAACATCCAAAACAGATAATATAATAGCATGGAACAATAAAAAATTATAGATACGTTGGAGACATATCAGGGGGGCCACACACCACGAATCCCCAAGCTGTGTGCCGGCGCCCCCTCTCCCTCTAGTTCATCCTCCGCTCTAATCCATTATGCTTTGCGAAGCCCTGCGGAAATAGTTTCACCACCACCATCACCACACCCTCATGCTGCCAGAACTCATCTACTACTTCGCCCCTCTTGCTGGATCGAGAAGGCGAGGACGTCATCGAGCTGAACGTGTGCTGAACGCGGATGTGCCGTGCGTTCGGCGCTTGATCGGAATGGATCATGAAGTTGTACGACTACATCAACCGCGTTGATAAACACTTCCGCTTAGCGATCTACAAGGGTATGTAGATGCTCTCCCCCTCCCGTAGCTACACATCTCCATGGATAGATCTTGCGTGTGCGTAGATTTTTGTTTTGTTTTCCATGCAACATTCTCCAATAGTGGCATCATGAGCCAGGTCAATCCGTAGATGATATGCATGAGTAGAACACAAAGGAGTTGTGGGCGGTAATGTTCATATTGCTTACTACCTATGTCTTATTTTGATTTGGCGGTATTGTGGTATGAAGCGGCTCGGACCAACCTTACATGTTCACATACATGAAACCGGTTCCACCGACTAACATGCAACTTGTTTTGCATAAAGGTGGCTGGCGGGTGTCTGTTTCTCTCACTTTAGTTGAATCTAATTTGACTACGGCGGTCCTTGCAGAAGGTTAAATAGCAACTTGATAATCACTATTGTGGTTTTGCGTAGGTAAGAACGGTTCTTGCTAGTTGCCCGTAGCAGCCACGTAAAACTTGTAACAACAAAGTAGAGGATGTCTAACTTGCTTTTGTAGGGCATGTTGTGATGTGATATGGTCGAGACGTGATATGATATATGTTGATGTATGAGATGATCATGTTTTGTAATAAGTTCACGACTTGCATGTCGATGAGTACGACAATCAGCAGGAGCCTTAGGGTTGTCTTTAATTATTGTATGACCTGCGTGTCAATCAATTAGCGCCGTGTAATTGCTTTACTTTATCGCTATGCGTTAGCAATAGTTGTAGAAGCAGTAGTTGGCGAGACGATCCCGACGCAACGATGGAGATCAAGGTGTCATGCCGGTACGATGGACATTATGTCGTTGCTTTGGAGATTGAGATGAAAAGCACAAGATGATGATGGCCGTATCATGTCACATATTTTGATTGCATGTGATGTTTATCTTTTATGCATCTTATTTTGCTTAGAACGACAATAGCATTATAAGATGATCCCTTCACTTAATTTCAAGATAAAAGTGTTCTCCCCGAGTATGCACAGTTGCCAAAGTTTGATGTTTCGAAGCACCTCGTGATGATCGGGTGTGATAGATTCTACGTTCACATACAACGGGTGTAAGCCAGTTTTGCACATGCAGAATACTTGGGTTAAACTTGACGAGCCTAGCATGTACAAACATGGTCTCGGAACACTGTAGACCGAAAGGTCGAACGTGAGTCATATAGTAGATATGATCAACATGGAGATGTTCACCATTGAAGACTACCCATCTCACGTATCACTTAGACAACTTGAGGGATGTTGATTTAAGTGTGAGTTCATTAGTAATTTGATTATTTGAACTAAAATTTGTCATGAAACTTAGTCCTAATAGTTTTTGCAAATCTATGTTGTAGATCAATGGCCCGTGCTATCGTTCCCTTGAATTTTAATGCATTACTAGAGAAAGCTAAGTTGAAAGATGATGGTAGCAACTACACGGACTGGGTCCGTAACTTGAGGATTATCCTCATTGCTGCATAGAAGAATTATGTCCTTGATGCACCACTAGGTGACAGACCTGCTGCAGGAGCTGATGCAGACATTATGAACGTCTGGCAGGCTTGATCTGATGACTACTCAATAGTTCAGTGTGCCATGCTTTACAGCTTGGAACCGGGACTTCAAAAGCATTTTGAACGCCACGAAGCTTATGAGATGTTCCAAGAGCTGAAATTGATATTTCAAGCTAATGCTCGGGTTGAGAGATATGAAGTCTCCAACAAGTTCTTTAGCTGTAAGATGGAGGAGAATAGTTCTGTCAGTGAACACATACTCAGAATGTCTGGGTACCACAACCGCTTGACTCAGTTGGGAATTGATCTTCCAGTCGAGAGTGTTATTGACAGAGTTCTTCAGTCGCTGCCACCAAGCTACAAAGGGTTCGTGATGAACTATAATATGCAAGGGATGAAGAAAATGATTCCCGAGCTCTTCACGATGCTGAAATCGGCAGAGGTAGAAATCAAAAAGGAGCATCAAGTGTTGATGGTTAACAAGACCACTAGTTTTAAGAAAAAGGGCAACAGAAAGAAAGGGAACTTCAAGAAGACTGGCAAGCTTGAAACTGAGTGCTCCCATGAAGAAGCCCAAAGCTGGACCCAAGGCTGAAACTGAGTGCTTCTACTACAAAGGAAATGGTCACCGGAAGCGGAACTGCCCTAATACTTGGCAAATAAGAAGGATGGCAAAGTGAACAAAGGTATATTTGATATACATGTTATTGATGTGTTCCTTACTAATGCTCTTAGTAGCGTCTGTGTATTTGATACTGGTTCGGTTGCTCATATTTGTAACTCGAAACATGAGTTGTGGAATAAACAAAGATTGGCTAAGGACGAGGTGATGATGCACGTCGAAAATGGTTCCAAGGTTGATGTAATCGCCGTCGGCACGCTACCTCTACATCTACCTTCGGGATTAGTTTTAGATCTCAATAATTGTTATTTGGTGCTAGCATTGAGCATGAATATTATATCTGGATTTTGTTTATGGCGAGACGGTTATTCATTGAAGTCAGAGAATAATGGTTGTTCTATTTATATGAGTAACATCTTTTATGGTCATGTACCCTTAGTCAATGATCTATTCACCGGTACATCGAGCTGCTATATAAACGGTTTTTAACCCCTTTTTGCGACGGCATTTTAAACTGTCGCCTAGTGAATGTGGGTGATAGGGGGGTCCTTCCCACACAACCCAGAAACCGTCGGGGATAGGCCCTCCGGTCACACACGCTAGGCAAAATGAGATCGTGTGCGACAGGCGAGCGATCAAATACAATTATACAGGCCCAATCGGTTCCCGTCGTAAGTATATCCCACACAGTCAGTCCCAGACAAACATTTCCGTTCGTATGTACATCCCACACAGTCAATCCAAGGAATATGTTTCCGTTCGTATGTACATCCCACACAGTCAATCCAAGAAGTACGTTTCCGTTCATATGTACATCCCACACAGTCATTCCAGGGAAAACGTTTCCGTTTGCACGTGCATCACACACAATTTTCCCCATTAAATTGTTTGTGATAGCGTTGCCATTGCAGACGATATTAACAATTTTATCATTTGTGTTATTGAATGCATCACACATGGTGCGTAGAAGAAACTGTGTGGCATAGGCTGTCCATCACATACATTTTTTATGTGGTAAACGTTTGCGCAAGGTGGCCTAACGCAAACAGTTTTCAAGAGGAAGTCGTGTGTGATTGTTCATTGATCCAACACATTTTCTTCCTGGAAACTGTGTGCGTTGCCTGAGGTCATCTCCCATGGTGTTTTCTCAATAACTGTTTGCAATAGAAAAACCCAATTAGCAGCAATTAACAGGCTAATTGGCCTATTATTAATAATCCATTTATTAATCAAATTGACATTTCATATTAAGCACACAATATATTTCATTTTTGTATTAAGGAATCAGGATTTCATAATTGAAATACATCAGAGTACAACATCATATAGCGTCAGCACTCAGTTACACCATATAGGCATATGGTTAGCTACCCCATTACACAACTGCACCAGCACCAAGTTTCACATGCAACATCTATAACCTTCCGAAATTAGCATCATAGACGGTACATAGATAGATGAATCTCATTTGGAGAACTGCTGAAGTGGAAGGCAAATATTGAGCCTTCATTGATGTTGAAGGTCCTTACAACTTTAGGCCAGTGGCTGTGGATGATTGACCGTCCATCCTTCGTCCTCTTCAGGAAGACTTCAATATCGAACCATGGGTGTTGTATGAATACCTTCCTCGCCTCCTGACCATACAGGTGGTTTGGGAGGTAATCATCAGTGAACTGCTTTGGAAAGGCCTGAAAACAAGGATATGCATAAATATCTTCTCTAGATTTGAAATGGCGCAAAGGAATAAAAAAGACAAGGTATAATAGTTAGTACCATTCTGTAGTGAACTGATGTCTTCTTCATTGTACAGACAAAGATCTTCTTGTTTTTTGTCGCTAATTTCTTTATCCTAACAATCTTACTGAGTTTCTTGATTTGACTGATATTCATGGATAACTCATTTCCCCATATGCAAAAAGGGTCGAACAGTGGGTCAAAACCTCTGACAGCAGGACCTACATGTGCAAGACCAAATTGTTAAAAACCTAAATATTAGAATGGTTCCTGCAATTGCACAATAATGTGCTATTAGACAAAGGACCATGCATGTGCAAACCTTGATTGTAAACCTCACTGCTTCCCACTGTTTCCCTGCAACACATATAAGGTAGTTAGTGATCAGGTTAAGTGAGGGTTGGCATGCTATCAGTAAAATATGTTGATGAAAAATAAACACATTGCAGATTCATCAGAATAATTCTAGCCACATGGAAAAGCCATTTATATAAACCAAGCATGATTAAGAATTAGGAAATATAGCAATTGTATATGTTTCTCATGTATTAAGTGTAGCCAAATTCGATTTATTCCTCACATGCATAACAATACAAAATTGTACCCACAACAATTGGACATCGCATTGCATAATTGAACCAAGCAGTTAACTAAACACCACAGCAAATGAACCAAACATTAACTGAGCATCACATTGCACAATATAACATACTCCTAATAAAAGATCAGACAGTTAACTGATGACCCACAAGTATAGGGGATCTATCGTAGTCCTTTCGATAAGTAAGAGTGTCGAACCCAACGAGGAGCAGAAGGAAATGACAAGCGGTTTTCAGCAAGGTATTCTCTGCAAGCATTGAAATTATCGGTAACAGATAGTTGTGTGATAAGATAATTTGTAAAGGGTAACAAGTAACAAAAGTAACTAAGGTGCAGCATGGGAATTACTGTCAAGCTAGTTTTCATCATGCTCATATGATTCGCGTTCGTTACTTTGGTAATTTGATATGTGGGTGGACCGGTGCTTGGGTGCTGCCCTTACTTGGACAAGCCACCCACTTATGATTAACCCCTCTCGCAAGCATCTGCAACTACGAAAGAAGAATTAAGATAAATCTAACCATAGCATGAAACATATGGATCCAAATCAGCCCCTTATGAAGCAACACATAAACTAGGGTTTAAGCTTCTGTCACTCTAGCAACCCATCATCTACTTATTACTTCCCAATGCCTTCCCCTAGGCCCAAATCATGGTGAAGTGTCATGTAGTCGACGTTCACATAACACCAATAGA
Organism: Thinopyrum elongatum; assembly: GCA_011799875.1. NCBI lineage: Eukaryota > Viridiplantae > Streptophyta > Magnoliopsida > Poales > Poaceae > Thinopyrum > Thinopyrum elongatum. The sequence goes on from CM022299.1 coordinate 526,866,344, forward strand.
GGAAAGACAACATACATCTCATCAAAATATCGAACAAATACCAAATTCACATGATTACTTATAACAAGACTTCTCCCATGTCCTCAGGAACAAACATAACTACTCACAAAGCATATTCATGTTCATAATTAGAGGGGTATTGAATAGCATTAAGGATCTAAACATATGATCTTCCACCAAATAAACCAACTAGCATCAACAACAAGGAGTAATCAACACTACTAGCAACCCACAGGTACCAATCTGAGGTTTTGAGACAGAGATCGGATACAAGAGATGAACTAGGGTTTGAGAGGAGATGGTGCTGGTGAAGATGTTGATGGAGATTGACCCCCTCTCGATGAGAGGATCGTTGGTGATGACGATGGCTTCGATTTCCCCCTCTCGGAGGGAAGTTTCTCCGGCAGAACAGCTCCGCCGGAGCCCTAGATTGGTTCTGCCCAGGTTCCGCCTCGAGACGGTGGCGCTTCATCCCGAAAGCTTCCTCCTGATTTTTTCCAGGTCAAAACACACCATATAGCAGAAGATGGGCATCGGGGGCCTGCCAGGTGGCCCACAAGGTAGGGAGGCGCGCCCAGGGGGTAGGGCGCGCCCCCCACCCTTGTGGCTGCCTGGTGGGTCCCCTCTGGTGCTTTCTTCGCCCAATATTTTTTATATATTCCAAAATAATTCTCCGTGAAGTTTCATGATTTTTGGAGTTGTGCAGAATAGGTCTCTCAGATTTGCCCCTTTTCCAGTCCAGAATTCCAGCTGCCGGCATTCTCCCTCTTTATGTAAACCTTGTAAAATAAGAGAGAAAAGGCATAAGTATTGTGCTAGAATGTGTAATAACAGCCCATAATGCAATAAATATCAATATAAAAGCATGATGCAAAACGGACGTATCAACTCCCCAAGCTTAGACCTCGCTTGTCCTCAAGCGAAAGCCGAAATCGAAAAATATGTCTACATGTTTGGAGATATAGGTGTCATAAAATAAAATACGGATATGAGGGCATCATGATCATCTTTTAGAACAACAACATATATTGTCATATAATTTCTTATGCCAAAGTAACAATTCATTCACAAGGTAGAGTATGAATCAGAAACTTCGTTGAAAACTAACAAACTATGATCTCAGTCATTGAAACAATTGCAATTTATCATAACATCGGAAAGAGTCAATACTAGAGCTTTTCAGCAAGTCCACATACTCAACTATCATTTAATCTTTCACAATTGCTAACACTCACGCGATACTTATGGGTTCAAAGCTTCAATTAGACACAGAGAAAGATAGGGGCTTAAAGTTTCGCCTCCCAACCTTGTACCTCAAGGGTAATGTCAACAATAATAATACTTTATGATAACCTACATCCGAGTGGATATATATATATCTGGATCCTTCTCCAACATATAGTGCTTGCCAAAAGAAAAGGTGTAAAAAGGAACGGTGAAGATCACCATGACTCTTGTATAAGGGTAGAAGATAAAAGTAAAAGATAGGCCCTTCGCAGAGGGAAGCAGAGGTTGTCATGCACTTTTATGGTTGGATGCACAAAATATTAATGCAAAAGAACGTCACTTTATATTGCCGCTTGTGATAAAGAACTTTATTATGCAGTCCGTCGCTTTTATTTCTTCCATATCACAAGTTCGTATAAAGCTTATTTTCTTCACACTAATAGATCATACATATTTAGAGTGCAATTTTTATTGCTTGCACCGATGACAACTTACTTGAAGGATCTTACTCAATCCATAGGTAGATATGATGGACTCTCATGGCAAAACTGGTTTAAGGAATATTTGGATGCACAAGTAGTATCTCTACTTGGTGCAAAGGATTTGGCTAGCATAAGAGGGAAAAGCAAGCTCAACATGTTGGAGGATCCAAGACACTATAACTTCTGTTCGGATATAAGAGAACATAACCCATTATGTTGTCTTCCTTGTCCAACATCAACTTTTTAGCATGTCATATTTTAATGAGTGTTCACAATTACAAAAGATGTCCAAGATAGTATATTTATATGTGAAACCTCTCTTTCTTTATTACTTCCTATTAATTACAACAATGACCAAAACTATGTTTGTGAACTCTCAACAACTTTTACTCATCATACTCTTTATATGTGAAGTCATTACTCTCCATAAGATCATTATACGATCTTTTTATTTCTTTTTATTCTTTATTTTATTATATTCCCCCAAGATCATAGCAAGAAAGCAAAGCCCTCAACTCAAAACTACTCTTTATTATATGTATAACTCACGGACTCGATTACACAGATAGATCTCGAAACAAAACTCAAAGCTAAATCATACTAAAACTTTATTCTACTAGATCAAGATATAACCAAAAGGATCGAACTAAGAAAAACGGTAAAAGTAAAGGTGTGATGGTGATACGATATCGGGGCACCTCCCCCAAGCTTGGCAATTGCCAAGGGGAGTGCCCATACCCATGTATTTATGTCTCTTTCTTCGGGGGTGGTGATGATGGAGTTGTTGATGATGAAAGAATCTTATCCTTCGTCTTCCAAGGCATAGGTTCACCATCGTAAAAAGATGAACGAGTCTCCGGGATCCTCAAATCTGCAGCCAAACTCATCCTCTTAAATCTGTATTCATACTCACAGTTTTGGTTTTGCAGGTCATAGATCTGGGCTTGGAGATGCTCGATTTTCTCATGAAGCTTGAAGATGGCCTCCCCAATGTTCTCGGCATCAAGCTTGTGACCATTAGTAAATTCAGCGATCATCATGTGGTTGGCGTTGAGTCCACGTTCCACCATCCCTTGGCACTTGAAGACTTGCTGCTCCATTGTTTCGAGCCTTGTCTCCACGCTTTCGGTCTTCTTAGGCCCTTCAGTGTCACGGATGTGCAGCACCCCCTCACGTATCTCAACGGTTTGAGGGTGTTGCAGCACCTCCGCGAGATAAGGGTTGATGACCTTCTCGAAAAACTTGTCCTTGGGGGCGCTTGGAGATGTCATGGTGATCTGGATCTGTTAGAAAAACAGCTCGAAACAAGAACAGGAGGTATTACCGTGGTACGGTGGTCAAAACCTTCGGGAGATTATATAATGAATTTTTACCGACCAAACGAAGTATTGTGCGATAAAACGGAGTCCGGAGGCACACGAGGTGACGGCAAGGGTGGGGGGCGCACCCAGGGGGTAGGGCGCGCCTCCCTGCCTTGCCGCTTCCTCGTGCACTTTCCCGACTACTTTTAATTTTCCTAATTTTTTAAATATTCCAAAATGGAGAAAATTGCCATTAGAACAGTTTTGGAATCAGTTTACTTACCGTACCACATACCTATTCCTTTTCGGAGTCTGAAACGTTCTGGAAAGTATCCCTTATGTACTCCTCCGGTGTTACGGTGTTAATAATATTTGTCTCAACATTTATGGGAATACCTGAAATATAATGTTTGATTCTTTGACCATTTACCACATTCGGGTTCGTGCCTTCGGCATTGTTGATCTTGATGGCACCGGAACGATAGACCTCCTTGATAATGTAAGTACGTTCCCATTTAGAGAGAAGTTTTCCTGCAAAAAATCTTAAACGAGAGTTGTATAGAAAAACATGATCAGCTACATTAAACTCACGCTTTTGTATCCTTTTGTCATGCCATCTTTTAACCTTTTCTTTAAACAACTTGGCATTCTCATAGGCTTGGGTTCTCCATTCATCAAGTGAGCTAATGTCAAATAGCCTCTTTTCACCGGCAAGTTTGAAATCATAGTTGAGCTCTTTAATAGCCCAATACGCTTTATGTTCTAGTTCAAGAGGTAAGTGACATGCTTTTCCATAAACCATTTTATATGGAGACATACCCATAGGGTTTTTATAAGCAGTTCTATAATCCCATAAAGCATCATCAAGTTTCTTAGACCAATTCTTTCTAGATCTATTAACAGTCTTTTGCAAAATTAATTTAATCTCTCTATTGCTCAATTCTACTTGACCACTAGACTGAGGGTGATAAGGAGATGCAATTCTATGGTTGACATCATATTAACAAGCATTTTACGGAAAGCACCATGGATAAAATGTGAACCACCATCAGTCATCAAGTATCTAGGGACTCCAAACCTCAAAAAAAAAACTTCTTTAAGCATCTTAATAGAAGTGTTATGATCAGCACTACTAGTTGGAATAGCTTCTACCCACTTAGTAACATAATCAACAGCAACTAAAATATGTGTATACCCATTAGAGGAAGGAAAAGGTCCCATATAATCAAAGCCCCAAAGATCAAATGGTTCAATAACAAGTGAATAATTCATAGGCATTTCCTGACGTCTACTAATATTGCCAATTCTTTGGCATTCATCACAAGACAAGACAAACTTACGGGCATCCTTGAAGAGAGTATACCAATAAAAACCAGATTGCAATACCTTATGTGCAGTTCTATCTCCAGCATGGTGTCCTCCGTAAGCTTCGGAGTGGCACTTGCGTAGGATCTGTTCCTGTTCATGCTCAGGTACACAACGTCTAGTAACACCATCTAATCCTTCTTTATAAAGGTGTGGGTCATCCCAAAAGTAATGTCTTAAATCATAGAAAACCTTTTTCTTTTGCTGGTATGTGAAACTAGGTGGTATAAATTTAGCAACAATGTAATTAGCATAATCAGCATACCATGGAGTATTACGAGAAGCATTTATGACAGCTAATTGCTCATCAGGAAAGCTATCATCAATAGGCAGTGGGTCATCAAGAACATTTTCTAACCTAGACAAGTTGTCTGCAACGGGGTTCTCAGCTCCCTTTCTATCAATAATATGCAAATCAAATTCTTGCAGCAAGTGAACCCATCTAATAAGTCTAGGTTTAGCATCTTTCTTTTCCATAAGATATTTAATAGCAGCATGATCAGTGTGAATAGTTACTTTGGAATCAACAATATAAGATCTGAACTTATCACAAGCAAAAACAACTGCTAAAAAATCTTTTTCGGTAGTAGCATAATTTCTCAAGGCACTGTCTAGAGTTTTACTAGCATAATGAATAACATTCAATTTTTTATCAACTCTTTGTCCTAGAACAACAAACAGCATAATCACTAGCATCACACATAATTTCAAAGGGTAAATTCCAATCAGGTGGTTGAACTATAGGTGCAGAAATCAAAGCTTTCTTAAGTATTTCAAATGCTTCTACACAATCATCATTAAAAACAAAAGGAACATCTTTTTGCAAGAGATTAGTGAGAGGCCTAGAAATTTTAGAGAAGTCTTTAATGAACCTCCTATAGAAACCAACATGACCAAGGAAACTTCTTATACCTTTGATATCTTTAGGACACGGTATCTTTTCAATAGCATCTATTTAGCTTTATCAACTTCAATACCTCTTTCAGAAATTTTATGCCCCAAGACAATACCTTCATTAACCATAAAGTGGCACTTCTCCCAATTCAAGACAAGATTAGTTTCTTCACATCTCTGCAAAACTTGGTCAAGGTTGCTTAAGCAATCATCAAAACAAGTTCCGTAAACGGAGAAATCATCCATGAAAACCTCAACAATCTTTTCACAAAAGTCAGAGAATATAGCGGTCATACATCTTTGAAAGGTAGCAGGTGCATTGCATAAACCAAAAGGCATACGTCTATAAGCAAAGGTACCGAAAGGGCAAGTAAAAGTGGTCTTTTCTTGGTCCTCTTTTGACACAGGTATTTGAGAAAAACCAGAATAACCATCTAGAAAGCAAAAATGTGTATGTTTGGATAGTCTTTCTAGCATTTGATCAATAAAAGGTAGAGGGTAATGATCTTTTCTAGTAGCTTTGTTTAATTTGCGAAAATCTATTACCATTCTATAACCTGTAACAATTCTTTGTGGAATCAATTCATTCTTATCATTAGAAACAACAGTAATACTTCCCTTCTTAGGGACACAATGAACAGGACTTACCCATCTACTATCAGCAATTGGATAAATTATACCTGCCTCCAGAAGTTTTAGTATTTCATTTCTTACCACTTCCTTCATCTTAGGATTTAACCATCGTTGATGATCAACAACTGGTTTAGCGTCAGGCTCCATATTAATTTTGTGCTGACATAGAGTGGGACTAATGCCCTTAAGATCATCAAGAGTATATCCAATAGCGGCATGGTGCTTCCTCAGAGTTTTCAATAATTTCTTTTCTTCATGCTCTGAAAGGTTAGCACTAATAATAACATGATATATCTTCTTTTCATCAAGATAAGCATATTTCAAAGTATCAGGTAATTGTTTAAGCTCAAACACGGGATCACCCTTGGGTGGAGGAGGATCTCCAAGGATTTCAACATGCAAATTGTGTTTCAAAATAGGCATTTGGTTAAAGAATATTTCATCTAACTCCTTTCTTTCATTCATAAACATATAATTTTCATGATCTAGTAAATATTGTTCTAAAGGATCGGTAGGAGGCACGACAATAGAAGCAAGACCAATGATTTCATCCTTACTAGGCAATTCTTTATCATGGGGTTGTCTACGAAATTTAGAGAAATTAAAATCATGAGACACATCTCCAAAACTTACAGTAACAATTTCTTTCTCACAGTCAATCCTAGCGTTAACAGTATTCAAGAAAGGTCTACCAAATATAATGGGACAAAAATCATCTTGTGGGGAACCAAGAACAAGAAAATCAGTCGGGTATTTTATTTTCCCACACAAGACTTCAACATCTCTAACAATCCCAATTGGTGATATAGTATCTCTATTGGCAAGCTTAATAGTAACATCAATATCTTCTATCTTAGCAGGTGCAATATCATTCATAATTTCTTGATATAAGGTATAAGGAATTGCACTCACACTAGCACCCACATCACATAAACCATGATAACAATGATCTCCTATTTTAACAGAAACAACACGCATGCCAACAACGGATCTATGTTTATCTTTAATATCAGGTTTAGCAATTCTAGCAACTTCACCACAGAAATAAGTAACATGCTCATCAATATTATCAACCAAGAGATCTTTAACCATAGCAATACTAGGTTCAACTTTAATTTGTTCAGGGGGTGTAGGTGTTCTAGTATTGCTCTTACGAACCACAACTGAAGCTTTAGCATGATCCTTTATCCTAACAGGAAAAGGTGGCTTCTCAATATAAGCAGTAGGAACAATAGGATCAACATTATAAGTAATGGTTTCTTCTTCAACTTTAATAGGTTCTACTACTTTTACTTCAATGGGAGGATGATATTTAAACCACTTCTCCTTAGGGAGATCAACATGAGTAGCAAATGATTCACAAAAGGAAGCTACTATCTCAGAGTCAAGTCCATATTTAGTGCTAAATTCACGAAAAACATCGGTATCCATGAAAGATTTAACACAATCAAACTTAAGGTTTATACCTGACCAATTACCTTCGTCGAGTTCCCAATCTTCAGAGTTGTGTTTAATTCTTTCCAATAAATCCCATTTGAATTCAATAGTCTTCTTCATAAAAGAACCAGTACAATAAGTATCGAGCATGGATTGATCATTACGAGAAAGCTGAGCATAAAAATTCTGAATAATAATTTCCCTTGAGAGCTCATGATTGGGGCATGAATATAACATTGACTTAAGCCTCCCCCAAGCTTGAGCGATACTTTCTCCTTCACAAGGCCAAAAATTATAAATATAATTCTGATCACGATGAACCAGATGCATAGGATAAAACTTCTGATGAAATTCCAATTTCAATCGGTTGTAGTTCCATGATCCAATATCATCACATAGCCTATACCATGTCAATGCCTTTCCCTTCAAATATAAAGGGAAACCTTTTTCTTGACATCATCCTCGGGCAAACCTGCAAGCTTAAATAATCCACAAACTTCATCCACATAGATTAGGTGCATATCAGGATGTAATGTTCCATCTCCTGCATAAGGATTAGCTAGCAGTTTCTCTATCATACCCGAAGGAATTTCATAATAAATATTTTCAGTAGGTGTAGTAGGTTTAGGAGCAATTCTTCGCTCTTCTGGTCGAGGTGAAGATACCCCGAACAAGCCCCTCAAACGATAATTTTCCATAGTGACAAGTGACAGTAAATTTCAGCACACTATATAAATGTTTCCTTACCAAATTCCACTTACCAAAGGCGCTTCACTCCCCGGCAACGGTGCTAGAAAAGAGTCTTGATGACCCACAAGTATAGGGGATCTATCATAGTCCTTTTGATAAGTAAGAGTGTCAAACCCAACGAGGAGCAGAAGGAAATGACAAGCGGTTTTCAGCAAGGTATTCTCTGCAAGCGCTGAAATTATCGGTAACAGATAGTTGTGTGATAAGATAATTTGTAAAGGGTAACAAGTAACAAAAGTAACTAAGGTGCAGCAAGGTGGACCAATCCTTTTTGTAGCAAAGGAAAAGCCTGGACAAACTCTTATATAAAGCAATGCGCTCCCAAGGAAACATGGGAATTACTGTCAAGCTAGTTTTCATCATGCTCACATGATTCGCGTTCGTTACTTTGATAATTTGATATGTGGGTGGACCAGTGCTTGGGTGCTGCCCTTACTTGGACAAGCCACCCACTTATGATTAACCCCTCTCGCAAGCATCCGCAACTACGAAAGAAGAATTAAGATAAGTCTAACCATAGCATGAAACATATGGATCCAAATCAGCCCCTTACGAAGCAATGCATAAACTAGGGTTTAAGCTTCTGTCACTCTAGCAACCCATCATCTACTTATTACTTCCCAATGCCTTCCCCTAGGCCCAAATCATGGTGAAGTGTCATGTAGTCGACGTTCACATAACACCACTAGAGGAAAGACAACATACATCTCATCAAAATATCGAACAAATACCAAATTCACATGATTACTTATAACAAGACTTCTCCCATGTCCTCAGGAACAAACATAACTACTCACAAAGCATATTCATGTTCATAATTAGAGGGGTATTGAATAGCATTAAGGATCTAAACATATGATCTTCCACCAAATAAACCAACTAGCATCAACAACAAGGAGTAATCAACACTACTAGCAACCCACAGGTACCAATCTGAGGTTTTGAGACAGAGATCGGATACAAGAGATGAACTAGGGTTTGAGAGGAGATGGTGCTGGTGAAGATGTTGATGGAGATTGACCCCCTCTCGATGAGAGGATCGTTGGTGATGACGATGGCTTCGATTTCCCCCTCTCGGAGGGAAGTTTCTCCGGCAGAACAGCTCCGCCGGAGCCCTAGATTGGTTCTGCCTAGGTTCCGCCTCGAGACAGCGGCGCTTCGTCCCGAAAGCTTCGTCCTGATTTTTCCAGGTCAAAACACACCATATAGTAGAAGATGGGCATCGGGGGCCTGCCATTTGGCCCACAAGGTACGGAGGCGCACCGAGGGGGTAGGGCGCGCCCCCACCCTTGTGGCTGCCTGGTGGGTCCCCTCTGGTGCTTTCTTCACCCAATATTTTGTATATATTCCAAAATAATTCTTCGTGAAGTTTCAGGAATTTTGGAGTTGTGCAGAATATGTCTCTCAGATTTGTTCCTTTTCCATTCTAGAATTCCAGCTGCCGGCATTCTCCCTCTTTATGTAAACCTTGTAAAATAAGATAGAAAAGGCATAAGTATTGTGCTAGAATGTGTAATAACAGCCCATAATGCAATAAATATCAATATAAAATCATGATGCATAATGGACGTATCATTAACCAAACCAAGCATGCTTAACAACTTGGAAATATAGCAATTCTGTTTGTTTCTCATATATTTAGTACAACCAAATTCGATTTATTTCTCACATGGTAGACAATAACCAAATGCACCCACAACAATTGAACATCGCATTGTAGAATTGAACCAAACAGTTAACTAAACACCACAACAAATGAATCAAACATTAACTGAGCACTACATTGCACAATATATAACATAGTAGAAGGTCAGAAAGTTAATCAAACCAAGCATGCTTGTCAACTTGGAAATACAGCCAAATTCAATTTATTTCGCACATGGAAGACAATACAAAATTGCACCCAGAAGAATTGAACATCACATTGCAGAATTGAACCAAACAGTTAACTGAAAACGACAACAAATTAACCAAACAGTTAATAAGTGAGCACCACATTGCACGACATATAGAACATATACACTAGAGGAACATATTGCATGGTAAAAGTAGATAGGACAATTCACTAGAATTTGCTAAGGAAAGGCAGGAGCAGCACATGCAACGGGTAAACCGAGCATTCTTAACCGGTGTAGCTAGCTAACTAAACATAGGTCCTTATAGTGAGCTAATAAGACAAGCTACTCCTTATCGTCGGAGATATCGATGATGATTGGCTCCTTGGACATGGAAGAGGGCGAGGCCTCCACATCGTGGGTGCCCTCCTCATAGTGGTGAGTTGCCTGAGCCGCTCCGGGCACCAACCTGCTGGCTCTCGAGTTGAGGTAAGCACGGGCACGCTGAGAAAACACCTCGTAGTCTTCGTCGAAGGCACCTACGGTGGCCTCGAGGAAATGCCATGAATTGTCATTTAAAGCAGCCAACAGCGACGCGACGTCGGCGCGTGAGGCGTCGACGGTGGCCTCGACGGTGAGGTGCTCCTCCAAGATCTGGAGGTCGGCACGAATGGCAGCCATCGCGACCTCATCTGCGCATGCGGCCGCGATTTGCTTCTCCGCTGCCAAATGCTCCTTGAGCTCCTGGCTATACTGCGTGTACCATGGCTTAGGGCGGCGCTTATTTGGGGTAGGGGTCGGTGATTTGGGTGGAAGGTGCCACGCCGGCGGTCGGGGTATGTGGGACGTTGAAGGAGGAGGAAGATGGGGGTCGGATGTGGATTACCTGCCTGGATCGACGAGGCCGAGCAGCGTGAAGGAGGGTCACCGGCGAGGAGGCGGCACTGCAACCAAGGAGTGAAGGTTTGAACTTGGAAAGTAAGGCGGAAACAGGGGAAATGTGGCTTTTGGTAAGGGGGAGGGGGAGGGGGCGGGGAGGTAGATATTTCCAAGGAAGCCGAAATTTTTGGCTCGGTGAAGCGAAAAACTGGCCCGTAAAGTGTCATCAGACACGGTCCCTTATTCAGCACTGTGTACAATATGTGAACATCACAAATGATTCATATAGCTTATCCCGTGTGTGATGAGTTTGAACGTGCAAATTTTGGTCCGAATTTTCCTGGTTACAGTGGTCATCCATGTCATTGCGTAATTTGGGTACACAAAAGAGGCTACAGCACACCCACACTTCTTAATCGAGCAAGTACAACAATTAAACAGAGCTAGCTGACCTAAACATTACTCTAACAAATTAAAGACCGGCGCTCTTAATTAAACAAAAGTACCTTCTTGCGTAAGCCATATACGTACTATACTTCGACGGTGCTCCAAGATATTTTGTACTGTATCTCACACAGTTGGTGATAATAAACTGTGTGCGATCTAATTGGTTTTTCGTCTTGATTTGAAATACATAATGGGGTCACAGTAGCAAAGGAGGGTGTTTGAATTGCTAAAACTTTTATCTGCAGTGAACATTCAACTATAGGTGTGCCGTCAAAAAAATTGGAATTATTCAGGGTTCGTTTGGACATTTTTATACATTAACTTGGTTTTCTAGGCATTTCAGGTGCACAATTCAAAATTAAACTACATGCACATGCTCCGGTGCACCAAAATGGGTTGTAAAATCATATATGTGTCCATGGGCTGATGCTTATGTCACATGCAAGAAATGGGGGTGAATTTCAAACACCACGGCACCGTGGCTCACCGGCAAATGTTGAGATACTTGCTTTTCTAATTCTAGTAAATCCAAAACTCGTCTGAAATTCATGAACCTTGGCATGCTATCATGGAATGGCATCAACATGCTGGGGTAAAAAAAATTGTCCCATTTGGGGCAGGTTTTGGTATAAGCTTCTCACAAACCAGAGCTTCTCACAACAAGCCTCATGGTTACGGTAGGGAACGTGTCACCTTTGTGGACGAAATGATATTCGTTGCCTCTTCTTGCTTTCAAATTTTGTCTAGTGTCAACATAGAACAACATGAGTGTTGTGTTAAATTTTGGAATTTTTTCGGGGTTCGTTTGGACATTTTTATACATTAACTGAGTTTTCTATGCATTTATGTGCATAATTCAAATTTGAACTACAGGCACATGCTCCAGTGCATATAAATGGGTTGAAAAATCAAATGTGTGTCCTTGGTTGCATGCTTAGGTCCCATGCAAGAAATGGGAATGAATGTCAAACACCTTGCCACCGTCGCTCGGCCGCAAACATTGAGATACATGGTTTTTAAATTCTAGTAAATCCAAAACTCGTTTGAAACTCATGAAACTTGGCATGCTATCATGGAACGGCATCAACATGCTGTGGTAAATTTTTTTGTCCCATTTGGGTTAGATTTGGGTATAAGCTTCTCACATACCAGGGATTCTGACAACAAGCCTCATGGTTCCGTTAGGGAATGTGCCTCCTTCGTCGATGAAATGATATTCGTTACATCTTCTTGTTTTCAAATCTTTTCCTAGTAGCAACATAGAACAACAGGAGTGTCATGTTAAAATTTGGAATTTTGGCATTCATTTGGACATTTTTATACATTAACTGAGTTTTCTAGGCATTTTATGTGCATAATTCAAATTTGAACTACATGCACATGCTCCAGTGCAGAAAAATGGGTTGACAAATCAAATGTGTGTCCTTGGGTGCATGCTTAGGTCTCATGCAAGAAGTGGGAATGAATTTCAAACACCAGGGCACTATTGCTTGCTGGCAAAATGTTGAGATACTTTGTTTTAAAATTCTAGTAAATCCAAAACTCGTCTGAAATTAATGAAACTTGGCATGCTATCATGGAATGGCAGCCAACATGCTATGGTATTTTTCATGTCCAATTTGAGAGAAGGCGCACTCGAATAATAGCCAACAAAGGCATTTTGAAACAAATAGCTGCCACTTTAATATCTCAAACGTTTGTATAATTTAAATCGTGTGCGTTCTGTTAACCATTCATGTGACGCCACGCGTCACACTTTTAATGGCTAGGACGTGCCACGCGGACAGCTGCTTGAGTAGACGGGAGGCGTGCTAGCGCAGTTTGCTGCGCAGGCAGACCGAGAGGTGTGCAAGCTGTCCTCCAATGTGCAGGCTCATCGAGAAGCATGCGAGCTGTATGCTGCGTAGGCTCACTAGGAAGCGAGCCCTTAGGCTTCCATGGTCACCCGCCTTGCTCGCATCCTCTCCATTAATGGCGCTTGAGCCGCTGTTTAACACGGGCGGCCTTACTGTTCACCTCCCATTTCCCTCCCGCAGACCTCCACCAACGCCATGGCGCAGAATGATCATCTTCCACTAGCCTTCCAGTTTGGTGAAGTCGACTCCGAGCCGGACGAGAAAGAAAATAAGGAGGAATGGGGCCTCATGGACATGGCCCTGAACGAGCTGGCCGCGGAGGTTGCTGCCCCCGCGCCCGTCCCAGCTCCCATCCCCGCGCCCGCACCAACGACCATCCCCGTAGTATTGATGGGCTGGTCGCCAAGCACTATTGCAGAGCTGGAAGCCGCGGGCGTCAGCGAGGACCCCGCAGACCCGCGCGAGCTCATGTACATGCCAGCATCAGCGCCCGTGCCCGTGCAAGTGCCCGTGCGCGCCCCTGCACCCACGGTGTTGCCGATCCCCATGCGTTTGCCTGCACACGGCGCGCCCGTGCCCATGCGCGTGCCCCCCTCAGCATCATGGGATGCCGCCGTCGACTGCTACATCATAGCGCCGAAGTTGCCGTCCTCCCGCACCCCGCCCGTCGATCGCGTGACGAAAGGATGTTTGATTTCCATGTGAAGAACATTCTGTGCTACCTTGAAGAGTTCAACAACGGCGTCCCGGAGGACGACAACGACAACGCCGGTGCTACTTCTTGAGCTTGCGTTGATTTTTCCCTTGAAGAGGAAAGGGTGATTCAGTAAAGTAGAGAAAAGTATTTCACTCAGTTAAGAACCAAGGTATCAATCCAGTAGGAGGCACAAGCAAGTCTTCAATCTATGCACTTGCACAAACTAACAAACACTTGCACTCAACGCGAAAAAGGGGTTGTCAATCCCTTCACGGTCTCAAACAAGAGTGAGATCTAATAGAGATAGGTATAAAAGATTATTGGTTATAGATCTGAAAATATTTTTGGGTTTTTTGGTTATAGATCTGAAAATATATGATGGAAAATAGACCCGAGGGCCATAGGTTTCACTAGAGGCTTCTCGCTTGAAGATAGCATACGATGGGTGAACGAATTACTGTTCAGCAATTGATAGAAACGCGCAAAGTTATGACTATATCTAAAGCAATGATCATGAATATAGGCATCACGTCCGTGACAAGTAGACCAAAATGATTCTGCATCTACTACTATTACTCCACACATCGACCAACTCCTGCCTGCATCTAGAGTATTAAGTTCATAAGAACAGAGCAACGCTTTAAGTAACATGACATGATGTAGAGGGATAAACTCAAGCAATATGATGAAAACCCCATCTTTTTATCCTCGATGGCAACAATACAATACGTGCCTCACTACCCCTTCTGTCACTGGGTGAGGACACCGCAAGATTGAACCCAAAACTAAGCACCTCTCCCATTGTAAGAAGAACCAATCTAGTTGGCCAAAACAAACCAATAGTTCAAAGAGAAATACAAAGATATCTTAATCATGCATCAAAGAGTTCAGAGAAGACTCAAATAATATTCATAGATAATCTGATCATAAATCGACAATTCATCAGATCTCAACAAACACACCGCAAAAAAGTATTACATCGAATAGATCTCCAAGAACATCATGGAGAACATTGTATTGAAGATCAAAGAGAGAGAAGAAACCATCTAGCTACTAGCTATGGACCCGTAGGTCTGTGGTAAACTACTCACACATCATCGGTAGGGCAGCAAGGTTGATGTAGAGGCCCTCCGTGATCGAATCCCCCTTCGGCAGATCGCTGGAAAAGGCCCCAAGATGGGATCTCACGGGAATAGAGGCTTGCGGCGGCGGAAAAGTATTTTGGTGGATGCTTCTGGTGGTTTGGGAATATTTGGGAATTTATAGAGCAAGAATTAGGGTTGGAGGACCCCCGAGGGGCCCACAAGCCCTCAGGGCGCCCCCCAAGGGCGCGCCTGGCAGGCTTGTGGCCTCCTCGGCCATCTTCTGACCCCTCTCCAAGCTCCGTGAATGTCTTCTGGTCCAAGAAAAATCATCATATAGTTTTATTCCATTTGGACACAAAAATCATCGTAACAATGATGATCATCACACTTTTATTTACTTACAACTCAAAAATTACAACTCGATACTAGAACAAGATATGACTCTATATGAATGCCTCCGGCGGTGTACCGGGATGTGCTATGATCAAGAGTGACATTATAAAAAAATATGAACGGCGGCCTTGCCACAAATACTATGCCAACTACATGATCATGCAAAGCAATATGACAATGATGGTGCGTGTCATAATAAACGGAACAGTGGAAGTTCCATGGCAATATATCTTGGAATGGCTATGGAAATGCCATAATAGGTAGGTATGGTCGCTGTTTTGAGGAAAATATATGGTGGGTTTAATGCACCGGCGAAAGTAGCGCGGTACTAGAGAGGCTAGCAATGGTGGAAGGGTGAGAGTCCGTATAATCCATGGACTCAACATTAGTCATAAACAACTCACATACTTATTGAAAAAATTTATTAGCTATCGAAGCAAAGTACTACACGCATGCTCCTAGGGGGACAGATTGGTAGGAAAATACCATCGCTCATCCCCGACCGCCACTCATAAGGAAGACAATCAAAAAATAAATCATGCTCCGACTTCATCACATAGTGGTTCACCATACGTGCATGCTACGAGAATCACAAATTTTAACACAAGTATTTCTACCAATCCGCAATTACTCACTAGCATGACTCTAATATCACCATCTTTATATCTCAAAACAAATGCAAGGAATCAAACTTCTCATCTTATTCAATGCTCTTTATATGAAAGTTTTTATTATATCCCTCTTGGATGCCCATCATATTAGGACTAAAATCATAACCTAAGCAAATTACCATGCTGTTTAAAGACTCTCAAAATAATATAAGTGAAGCATGAGAGTTCAACAATTTCTATAAAATAAAGCCACCACCGTGCTCTAAAAAGATATTAGTGAAGCACTAGAGCAAACTGCCTAGCTCAAAAGATATAAGTGAAGAACATAGAGTATTCTAATAAATTCATGATTAATGTGTGTCCCTCTCAAAAGGTGTGTACAGCAAGGATGATTGTGGCAAACTAAAAAGCAAAGACTCATTTCATACAAGACGCTCCAAGCAAAACACATATCATGTGGTGAATAAAAATATAGCCTCAAGTAAATTTACCGATGGATTGAAGACAGAAGAGGGGATGCCATCCGGGGCATCCCCAAGCTTAGATGCTTGGTTGTCCTCGAATATTACCTTGGGGTGCCTTGGGAATCCCCAAGCTTAGGCTCTTTCCACTCCTTATTTCGTTGTCCATCAAATCTTTACCCAAACTTGAAAACTTCACAACACAAAACTCAACATAAAACTCATAAGATCCATTAGTATAATAAATCACCACTTAGGTACTGTTGTGAACTCATTCTTTATTTATATTGGTGTAATATCTACTGTATTCAAACTTCTCCATGGTTCATACCCCCCGATACTACCCATAGATTCATCAAAATAAGCAAACAACACATAGAAAACAGAATCTGTCAAAAACAGAACAGTCTGTAGTAATCTATAAATTTCTTATACTTCTATAACTCCAAAAATTCTGAAAAATTAGGAAAACCTGGGAAATTTGTATATCAATCTTGTGTAAAAAATTCAGATCAAAAGCACATTTATGTAATTTTTTGAATTTCTGGCAATGAGCACAAAAGTTTCTATTTTTCAGCAAGATCAAATCAACTATCACCGTAGACCATCCCAAAGGTCTTGCTTGGCTCAAACACTAATTAAAACGCCAAAACAAAATTACTACAGAGGTAATAATGTGTAAACTCATAAAAACATAAAATAAAAATATTGGGTTGTCTCCCAACAAGCGCTTTTCTTTAAAGCCTTTTAGCTAGGCGTTGATAATTTTAATGATGCTCACATGAAAGATGGCAATTGAAACACGAAGAGAACATCATGTAGCATGTGAAAAACAAGTTTAAGTATAGCATACTTCCTATGCATAGGAATTTTGTAAGCAAACAAATTATCAAGACAAGCAAAAACTAGCATATGCAAGGAAGAAGAAAGAAACAATAGCAATCTCAACGTAACGAGAGGTAATTTAGTAACATGAAAATTTCTACAACCATATTTCCCTCTCTCATAATAATTACATGTGGGATCATATTCAAATTCAACAATATAGCTATCACATAACATATTCTCTACATGTCCACATGCATGCAAAGTTGACACTCTTCCAAAATAGTGGGATTATCATCAAATAAACTCATGACTTCTCCAAGCCCACTTTTATTAAAAAATTCATAAGATTGATCATACTCCAAAGTAGTGGGATTACTATTTCCTAAAGTTGACACTCTTCCGAACCCACTTTCAATATTATTGCAAACATTATTATCATGAGGCTTAAATAAATTTTCAAGATCATAAGAAGCATTATCACCCTAATCATGATCATTGCAATAAGTAGTGGACATAGCAAAATTAGCATCCCCAAGCTTTGGGTTTTGCATATTATTAGCACAATTGAAATTAATAGAATTTATAATAACATCATTGCAATCATGCTTTTCATTCAAGGAGCTATCATGAATCACTTCATAAATTTCATCACAATTTTCAGATTCACGAATTTCAAGCAAAACTTCATAAAGATAATCTAGTGCACGCAACTCACTAGCAATTGGTTCATCACAATTGGATCTCTTAAAAAGATTAGCAAGTGGATGAGGATCCATAAACCTTTTGCTTTCTGATTTTCAATAAATACACAATTATTCCAAGAGAGCAAGCAAACAAACCAAGTAAGACATAAAGGGCAAACAAAAAGCAGGCAAATAAAAAGGCAAATATTTTTGTATTTTTTTGAAAATGTTTTAGAAGTGGGGGAAAGGAAAACGAGAGGCAAATGGCAAATACTGTAATGCAAGAGATGGGAGTTTATGATGGGTACTTGATAGGCCTGATGTAGAACCTTCCCGGCAACGGCGCCAGAAATTCTTCCTGCTACTTCTTGAGCTTGCGTTGATTTTTCCCTTGAAGAGGAAAGGGTGATGCAGCAAAGTAGAGATAAGTATTTTCCTCAGTTAAGAAACAAGGTATCAATCCAGTAGGAGGCACAAGAAAGTCTCCAACCTATGCACCTGCATAGACTAACAAACACTTGCACTCAACGCGAAAAAGGGGTTGTCAATCCCTTCACGGTCTCGAACAAGAGTGAGATCTAATAGAGATAGGTATAAAAGATTACTAAAACGTAAAACAAAGTAAAAACAAATAAATTGCAGCAACGTATTATTGAGTTTTTTGGTTTATAGATGTAAAAATATATAATGGAATATAGACCCGGGGGCCATAGGTTTCACTAAAGGCTTCTCTCTTGAAGATAGCATACGGTAGGTGAACAAATTACTGTTGAGCAATTGATAGAAAAGCACAAAGTTATGACGATATCTAAGGCAATGATCATGAATATAGGCATCACGTCCGTGATAAGTAGACCGAAACGATTCTGCATCTACTACTATTACTCCACACATCGACCGACTCCCGCCCGCATCTAGAGTATTAAGTTCATAAGAACAGAGCAACGCTTTAAGTAAGATGACATGATGTAGAGGGATAAACTCAAGCAATATAATGAAAACACCATCTTTTTATCCTCAATGGCAACAATACAATACGTGCCTCGCTACCCCTTCTCTCACTGGGCGAGGACACTGCAAGATTGAACCCAAAACTAAGCACCTCTCCCATTGTAAGATGAACCAATCTAGCTGGCCAAACCAAACCGATAGTTCGAAGAGAAATACAAAGATATCTTAATCATGCATCAAAGAGTTCAGAGAAGACTCAAATAATATTCATAGATAATCTGATCATAAATCCACAATTCATCGGATCTCAACAAGCACACCGCAAAAAAGTATTACATCGAATAGATCTCCAAGAACATCGAGGAGAACATTGTATTGAAGATCAAAGAGAGAGAAGAAGCCATCTAGCTACTAGCTATGGACCCGTAGGTCTGTGGTAAACTACTCACACATCATCGGTAGGGCAGCAAGGTTGATGTAGAGGCCCTCCGTGATCGAATCCCCCTCTGGCAGATCGCCGGAAAAGGCCCCAAGATGGGATCTCACGGGAACAGAGGCTTGCGGCGGTGAAAAAGTATTTTGGTGGATGCTTCTGGTGGTTTGGGAATATTTGGGAATTTATAGAGCAAGAATTAGGGTTGGAGGACCCCTGAGGGGCCCACAAGACCTCAGGGCGCACGCCCTAGGGGCGCGCCTGGCAGGCTTGTGGCCTCCTCGGCCATCTTCTGACCCCTCTCCAAGCTCCGTGGATGTCTTCTGGTCCAGGAAAAATTATCGTAAAATTTTATTCCATTTGGACTCCGTTTGATATTCCTTTTCTGCAAAACTCTAAAACAAGGAAAAAAACAGAAACTGGCACTGGGCTCTAGGTTAATAGGTTAGTACCCAAAATAATATAAAATAGCATATTAATGCATATAAAACATCCAAAACAGATAATATAATAGCATGGAACAATAAAAAATTATAGATACGTTGGAGACGTATCAGCCGGCGCGGCACGCCGTCTCCGCCGCCGCCGGAATTATTTTTTTGGGTTTAATACTGTTTCTCTATCGTATGAATATAAATTCACAGTGTGACTGAATGAAAGATATGGTTTGAACGAACTTGCGTTTTTCTCTCTGAATGTATAGACTATTTTTAAATATAAAACAATCATCACAAACGTTTTAGATAGAACACCCGTATGCAAACTGACTGCTTCCCCAGTAAGCCAAGGGAAAATGTGCCGAGCAGGATTTGTGCAGCTCTTGATCGCAAATGTTT
Organism: Thinopyrum elongatum; assembly: GCA_011799875.1. NCBI lineage: Eukaryota > Viridiplantae > Streptophyta > Magnoliopsida > Poales > Poaceae > Thinopyrum > Thinopyrum elongatum. Next base: position 526,886,428 of record CM022299.1, read on the forward strand.
TAGATAGAACACCCGTATGCAAACCGACATCTTCCCAAGTAAGCCAAGGGAAAATGTGCCGAGCAAGATTTGTGCAGCTCTTCATCGCAAATGTTTTAGATAACACACCCGTATGCAAACTGAGAGCTATGGTCTTCCCTAGTAAGCCAAGGGAAAATTTGCCGCGCAGGATTTGTGCATGTCTTCAACGCAAACAGTTCAGCTTGAAGACGGTATGCAAAGCGATACTTCGCCGCTAAGCCAAGAGAAAATCTGGCACGCAGGATTTGTAGATCCCTTCAATGCAAACGGTTTTTTCGGTTGACCCGTGTGCAACCACTTACAGACAATTTGGTAAGATTTGCATCTGTCATATTGGGTATATTTCCATTTGTCAAACTGGAAAGATTGACATTTGTCGATCTAGTAACATTGCCCTTTTTCAACCTTGTAACCCTGCCATTTGTCAAAATTTGCAGCTAAAAATCACTAGCACTATCGAATTTTGCAACTGAAATTCAGTAAGCATAGATTTCATTCATAGATTAAGTAGTCGTTCTTTATACAAACAGTTCAACTCGATAGTTGAACCGACCAAACTTTTCCCCAATTGTTGCTAACCACATACTAAAATAGCTAGTTCAACTATATATACTAGCTAATTTTAAGTATGTAGTACAGTTCAACCACATCTATAGTCAGATGAACTGAACAAAATAGCCCCTAAATACTACTACTATGGAGGGGCTTGTACTACTTCCAGCAGCCTCTCCTCTGCCGAGCATGGTCCATAAGAGGCAGAGGAGGAGGAGCCTACCGACGAGCTGGACAACTGGAATACAGTGCCTGCCGCTGCTGCACCATTAGCGACGCCAACCTCGAACGCCCTTTGTCACTCCAGACGACCCCTCTCGAAGCGGCGAGACTCCTCGTAGATCCCCTCAGTCTGCGCCTCTGCAGCGGCGTGTGCTGCGGCCACGGCCGCGGTAAGACTCTTTGCATGCTCGACTAGGCGCTCCTCCTCCTCCCGCAGGAACTCGATGTAGCGCGCAAGGTCGCTGATGCACATGCGGGGCTCCACCTCAAACTCCCGCCTTCGGGCGGTGGTGGCGGAGTGGGTGATGACCCTGGCGGCCGACGGTGGGGTGGCGGCCACGACGGCCAATGGTGGGGTGGCGGCCACGACGGACACCTCCCGCCTTCGGGCCATGATGGCGGAGCGGGTGATGGCCACGGTGGCCGACGGTGGGGTGGAGTCCACGACGGCCACCTCCCGCCTTCGGGCTGCGGTGGCGGAGTGGGCGATGGCCCTGGCTTTCGACGGTGGTGTGGCGGCCACAACGACAGATGGTGGGGTGGCGGCAACGGCGGCCGGCAACAGCTGCCGATGGGCAGTGGCGGCGGAGTGTGTGGTGGGTGTTGCGCGCACACCCAACAGGAACGCCACACGCACTACACTACGCCGGGGACTGCGCCGCCGCCGCAGTGTAGCCTCCCAGCTGGAGCTGTCCTTTGATGACGGCGAAGTGGCTGAGCGACGACGACGGACCGGTGCCATTGGCGATTGTGGGAGAAGCAGACCAGATAATCTACAAGGAGGGAGGAGAAAATGTGACGCAGGACTCGCCGGCCGTGAGGGTTTATATAGCAGGCCGGTAAGCATTGGGATTTTGGGGGATTTCGTCGAGTCGGGCGGGAAGCTTGCGCAAGAACCTGCGCGGTTGCGCGGGAACGGGCTCACCGACGATTCATTGGCACCACCATTTGGCCAAAAGAATGCCCCTGCGCACTGCTCAAGCTTGCGCTCAAAGCTGTCTGCGGCAGCGGCATGACAAGACGTGCGAGAGGAGGACAAAACGACACGTACACATACGATTAATAAACAAACATTTGCGATTTAAGTACCTATTACCTCCGTCCTGGTTTATAAGTCCTCTTTATATTTTTTTGCCAAATTTTGACTAGAGATTTAACTAATAAAATACGAATGCATGTCGCCAAAGATTATATTGTTGGATTCGTATTTGAACATAGTTTCCAATTATATTATTTTTATAACATGCATTAACATTTTGTTAGTTAAATTTAAGGTCAAAATATGGCAGAGAATATAAAGGGGACTAATAGACCAAGATGGAGGTAGTAGTACACGGCCGCTCTCTACGCAGCGTCGCGAATAATTGTTCGACCACCGTGTGATGTGGAACGCGGCGTAGTTTCACATCATGCCGCCGGCTCGCAACTGCCGGCCGGCTTGTAGATGACCGTTCCCTGCGTGTTCAACTGCTCTATGCATGTGGTTGCTCGTGGTTGAGGCGGCTGCGGCGCGCTCTGCTCACGTCCCGCCGCGCGCGTTCTGCTCTCACATCCCGCCACGTGCTCTGCCCGCGTCCCTCCACGAGCGCTGCCAGTGTTTGGGGCCGGCACACGATCACGTACGTTCATGCTGCCATTATGCATGCGGTTGCTCCGAACGCGGCACCATGATGCAGTTACCCGTTGCAAAAGCAAACATGAGGACGTGCCGAGAATCCAGGCCGCCCGGCCCCCATTTATTCCCGCGGCCATTTACCTTCATCTCTCGTGCCACATGACACAATAAGCACACCCACGACGACACATACAGAGAGGACATCCAGCGGTTCCAATGGCGCTCCTCGTGGCTCCAATGGAGCTCCCAGCGGCCGACGATGACAACAAGGGGCAGCTCACCACGCATCACGTAGTGGACACCGACGTGAGGGGGAAGGACCTCTCAGTGGTGTACACAAACGAGCCGGTCTCGATGGAGAGCTCCATCCAAACTATGGAGCAATTGCTTGCTGAGGACAAGTATCAAGTGGTTGGCCTCGACCTCGAGTTCACGAGCGGTCATGCCGGGCAAGATCGGAAGGTTGCTTTCACCCAGTTGTGCATGCGACATGATGTCCTTGTCTACCACTATCACCTGGCCACAAGGCCTTGCGAGCATTTCTCCAGGTTTATCAATAGCTTCGACTACAGTTTCGCTACGGTGGACACCACCAACGATCTAAAAGCACTCAAGGTTTCGGGCTTGACCTTCCAGAATCTTGTCAACATCCGTGACCACTACAAGGTCTGGGCCAACACGAACAACAAACAGAACTCCCTGGTTGACCTTGCCTCGGCCATCATCGACCCCTACTACATGAAGATGAAGGATGAGAGAAAGAAGGACAAGAACGCCTGGCACAGTGCCTGGCATCAGAGACTGGATGTAGAACACGTCAAGTACGCGGCCAAGGACGCGTACACAAGCTACGAGATGTACAGGCGGATCATTGACATGAGGAAGTGTCTTCGTCCTACCCTAGACGAGGGATCGAGCCCCGGAGCAGTGACGGGAGAGTCACAAGAAGTAGATGACTAGACGATCATTTCTCCTAGTTTAGAATGCATGCAATTGTTTATTAAGGTGTGTGCGAATGATCTGTATAGTCACTTATGTAATTGGATATTTATTTTAGTTATATATATTTTGTTCTTCTGTAGATAGAGCAAATCACACGGCTTATTAGCAGCAATCATCTATGTTATTATTGGTCTTCGCACAAATTTCGGATTACAAACCTGTTTGCCACGTATCACACACATCTTGTTCAGTTGAACTATTTTTGTTGTCTTGGCTCATCGCAAACAGTTCATCCGTGTGAACTGTGTGCCATCCATCGCACACACCTTGATCTGGCTGACCGTTTCTATTGTGTTTCCTAATCGCACATAGTTCATCCTAGTGAACTGTATGCCGTATATCGCACACATCCTCATCTGGCCGACCATTTCTATTGTTCTAGATCATCGCAAACAGTTTGTATGGATTAACCATATGCCACGCATCGCACACGCAGCTCTGATCTGAATCGTGTTTGATGTATGTGCCATCGCAAACAGTTCATCTCATTTTTGATGGTTTTCGTACACCACCGTTTGCGATTAATGCATCACACACAGTTTCGTCAAAGGGTCTCTGATTGTAGTGTCACGTTAGCAGCATCCTGTAGAAGTGATTCTTGTTGAATCTCGATTGTAGTGATACACATATTAATAATATTGATGCAAAAAGATGTAAAGTTGATAATAATAGTGCAACATACTTGTGGCACTGCCGTTTAGGTCATATTGGTAGCGCATGAAGAAACTCCATGCATATGGACTTTTGGAATCACTTGATTATGAATCATTTGATACTTGCGAACCATGCCTCATGGGTAAGATGACTAAAACTCCGTTCTCCGGAAGAATGGAGCGAGCTAATGAATTATTGGAAATAATACATACCGATGTATGCGGTCCGATGAGTGTTGAAGCACACGGCGGGTATCGTTATTTTCTGACCTTCACATATGATTTGAGTAGGTATAGATATATCTACTTGATGAAACACAAGTCTAAAATATTTGAAAAGTTCAAAGAATTTCAAGTGAAGTGGAGAATCATCGTAACAAGAAAATAAAATTTCTACGATCTGATCGTGGAGGTGAATATCTGAGTTACGAGTTTGGCCTTAATTTAAAACAATGTTGAATTGTTTCACAACTCACGCCACATGGAACACCATAGCGTAATGGTGTGTCGAACGTCGTAACCGTACTTTATTAGATATGGTGCGTTCTATGATGTCTCTTACCGATTTGCCTTTATCGTTTTGGGGTTATGCATTAGAGACAGCCGCAGTCACGTTAAATAGGGCACCATCTAAATCCGTTGAGACGACACCGTATGAACTATGGTTTGGCAAGAAACCTAAGCTGTCATTTCTTAAAGTTTGGGGATGCGACACTTATGTCAAAAGGCTTCAGCCTGATAAGCTCGAACCCAAAGCGGAGAAATGCGTCTTCATAGGATACCCTAAAATAAACTATTGGGTATACCTTCTACCATAGATCTGAAGGCAAGATCTTTGTTGCTAAGAATGGGTCATTTCTAGAGAAGGAGTTTCTCTCGAAAGAAGTGAGTGGGACGAAAGTAGAACTTGATGAGGTAGTTGTACCTTCTCTCGAATTGGAAAGTAGCACATCAGAGAAAACCGTTCCCATGATGCCTACACCAACTAGAGAAGAAGCTAATGATGATGATCATGAAACTTCAGATCAAGTTACTACCGAACCTTGTAGGTCGACTAGAACACGTACCGCACCAGAGTGGTACGATAATCCTGTCCTGGAAGTCATGTTGTTAGACAACAGCGAACCTACGAACTATGAAGAAGGTATGATGAGCCCATATTCCGACAAATGGCTTGGGGCCATGAAATCTGAGATAGGATCCACGTATGAGTATAAAGTGTGGACTTTGGTGAACTTGCCCGATGATCGGCAAGCCATTGAGAATAAATGGATCTTCAAAAGGAAGACCGACGCTGATGGTAATATCACTGTCTACGAAGCTCGACTTGTCACAAAAGGTTTTCGACAAGTTCAAGGGGTTGATTACGATGAGACTTTCTCACCCGTAATGATGCTTAAGTCTGTCAGAATCATGTTAGCAATTGCCGCATTTTATGATTATGAAATCTCAAATGGACGTCAAAACTGCATTCCTTAACGGGTTTCTTAAAGAAGAGTTGTATATGATGCAAGCAGAAGGTTTTGTCGATCCTAAGGGTGCTAACAAAGTTTGCAAGCTCCAGCGATCCATCTATGGACTGGTGCAAGCATCTCGGAGTTGGCATATATGCTTTGATGAGCTGATCAAAGCATTTGGTTTTATACAGACTTACGGTGAAGCCTGTATTTACAAGAAAGTGAGTGGGAGCTTTGTAGCATTTCTGATATGATATGTGGATGACATATTGCTGATTGGAAATGATATAGAATTTCTAGATAGCATAAAAGGATATTTGAATAAGAATTTTTCAATGAAAGACCTCGGTAAAGTTGCTTACATATTGGGCATCAAGATCTATAGGGATAGATCGAGACGCTTAATAGGACTTTCACAAAGCACATACCTTGACAAAGTTCTGAAGAAGTTCTAAAGGGACGAGTCAAAGAAAGGGTTCTTGCCTGTGTTGCAAGGTGTGAAATTGAGTCAGACTCAAAAGTTTGACCACAACAGAAGATAGAGAGAGAATGAAGGTCATTCCCTATGCATCAGCCATATGTTCTATAATGTATGCCATGCTGTGTACCAAACCTGATGTGTGCCATAAGTTTGGCAGGGAGGTACCAAAGTAATCCAGGAGTGGATCACTGGACAGCGGTCAAGAATATCCTGAAGTACCTGAAAAGGACCAAGGATATGTTTCTCGTTTACGGAGGTGACGAAGAGCTCGTCGTAAAGGGTTACGTCGATGCTAGCTTCGACACAGATCCGGATGAATCTAAGTCGCAAATCGGATACGTATTTATATTGAATGGTGGAGCTGTCAGTTGGTGCAGTTCTAAGCAGAGCGTCATGGCGGGATCTACATGCGAAGCGGAGTACATAGTTGCTTCGGAAGATCCACATGAAGGAGTCTGGCTGAAGGAGTTCATATCCGATCTGGGTGTAATACCCAGTGCATTGGGTCCAATGACAATCTTTTGCGGCAACACTGGAGCAATTGCCTTAGCCAAGGAGTCCAGGTTTCACAAGAGAACCAAACACATCAAGCGACACTTCAACTCCATTTGTGAAAAGGTCAAGGATGGAGACATAGAAATTTGCAAAGTACATATGGATCTGAATATGGCAGACCCGTTGACTAAACCTCTTCTGTGGGCAAAACATGATCAGGACCAAGACTCCATGGGTGTTAGATTCATTACTATGTAATATAGATTATTGACTCTAGTGAAAGTGGGAGACAGTTGGAAATATGCCCTAGAGGCAATAATAAAGTGGTTATTATTATATTTCCTTAATCATGATAAAGGTTTATTATTCATGCTATAATTGTATTGATCGGAAACTTAAATACATGTATGAAAACATAAGCAAATACCAAGTCCCTAGTAAGCCTCTACTAGACTAGCTCGTTGATCAAAAGATGGTTAAGGTTTCCTGACCATAGACATGAGTTGTCATTTGATAATGGGATCACATCATTATAAGAATGATGTGATGGACAAGACCCATCCGTTAGCTTAGCATATGATCGTTCAGTTTATTGCTACTGCTTTCTTAATGTCAAATACATATTCCTTCGACCATGCGATCATGCAACTCCCGGATACCGAAGGAATACCTTGTATTCTATCAAACGTCACTTCATAACTGGGTGATCATAAAGGTGCTCTACAGGTATCTTCGAAGGTGTTTGTTGAGTTGGCGTGAATCGAGATTGGGATTTGTCACTCCGTATGACGGAGAGGTATCTGTGGGCCCTCTCGATAATACAACATCATAAGAAGCTTGCAAGCAAAGTGACTAAGGAGTTAGTTACAAGATTATGGATTACGGAACAAGTAAAGAGATATGCCGGTAACAAGATTGAACTAGGTATGGAGATACCGACGATCGAATCTCAGGAAAGTAACATACTGACAGACAAAGGGAACTACATATGTTGTCATAAAGGTTTGACCGATAAAGATATTCGTAGAATATGTAGGAACCAATATGGGAGCCAAAGAATATTTGTAGGTATTAGCAGTTGAGTTGTCAATTCAACCACACCTAGAGATTAATTATCTACATCAAAGTGATCAGTAGCATAGTAATATGATAGTTTGATAGCAGCGGTAACAGTAATAGTAACGGTAACAGTGGTAGCAATGATTTTGTAGCAGTTGTAACAGTAGCAGTAGCAATAGTAACTTAGCAAGAACAATATGTGGAAAACTCGTAGGCATTGGATCGGTGAATTCATTAGATAATATTCATCATATAACAATCATAACCTAGGGGGACACAGAACTAGCTCCAGTTCATAAATATAATGTAGGCATGTATTCCGTAAATAATCATACGTGCTTATGGAAAAGAACTTGCATGACATCTTTTGTCCTACCATCCCATGGCAGCGGGGTCCAAAAGGAAACTAAGGGATATTAAGGCCTCCTTTTAATACAGAAATGGAACAAAGCATTAACACATAGTGAATACATGAACTCCTCAAACTATGGTCATCACCGGGAAGTATCCCAATTACTGTCACCCTGGGGTTTACGGATCATAACACGTAATAGGTGCATATGACTTGCAAGATAGGATTTAGAACATAGATATAATGGCGAAAACATAAATGGTTCAGATCTGAAATCATGGCACTCGGGCCCTAGTGACAAGCATTAAGCATAGCAAAGTCATAGCAACATCAATCTCAGAACATAGTGGATACTAGGGATCAAGCCCTAACAAAACTAACTCGATTACAAGATGAATCTCATCCAACTCCTCACCGACCAGCGAGCCTACGAAGGAATTACTCACTCCCGGTGGGGAGCATCATGGGATTGGTGATGAAGGAGGGTTGGTGATGACGAAGACCGAAGACTCCCCTCTCCGGAGCCCCAAACGGGCTCCAGATCTGGCCTCCCGATGAAGAACAGGAGGTGGTGGCGGCTCCGTATCGTAAAACGCGATGAAACTTCCTCTTCTATTTTTTCTCCGAAAATAGGAGTTTATAGTGTTAGAATTAGGGTCAGTGGAGCCCCGAGGGCCCCACAACCCACCAGAGCATGCCTGGAGGGGGTGGTGCGCCCTGGTGTCTTGTGGGCAGCCAGGGCACCCCCTCCGGTGGTTCTTGGTACCAGTATTTTTTATTTATTCTGAAATAAATCTCCAAAAAGTTTCATCCAATTCCGAGAACTTTTATTTCTGCACAAAAACAACACCATGGTAGTTCTGCTGAAAACAACGTCAGTCCGGGTTAGTTTCATAGATCTTACAAATTAGAGTCCAAAACAAGAGCAAAAGCATTAGGAAAAGTAGATACGATGGAGACGTATCAACTTCCCCAAGCTTAACCCATTGCTTGTCCTCAAGCAATTCAGTTGACAAACTGAAAGTGATAAAGAAAAACTTTTACACTACTAGGAAAAGGCTAATTAGTGGCGCACCTGTTTTGGCCATTAATGGCGCACTACAGGTGCGCCACTATCATCACGCCACTAGTAACAAATACTAATGGCGCACCCCTGGTGTGCCATTAGTATACAAGACAATAGTGGCGCACCTGGCAGTGCGCCATTAATATGTCAAACGGTGCGCCATTACTATCTGACTTAGTAATGGCGCACCACATAGAAGTGCGCCATTACTAACAATTTTTTTTCAAATTTTTTTTTCAATTTTTTTTTCTAACTTAGTAATGGCGCACCACATAGAAGTGCGCCATTACTAACAATTTTTTTTCAAAATTTTTTTTCAAATTTTTTTTCGTTTTTTTTCTTAATCTCGGGTCACTATGGTTTAATCTCAGGTCAATATGCTTAATCTCAAGTCAAATCGCACTAAGTGGTCAAACTTCCCAGAAGGTCACCCATCCTCACACTAATCCAGCCCGAGCATGCTTAACTTCGCAGTTCTATCCAACCCCAGCACCACCTCACTTAACAAGCACTTGTTGATATATCTATCATATCAATCCTATTAAACCTTGTTGATGTCTAGGACTTTGTTCATGTTCATGAGTGTGATGAAATTTTGAAAAAATATTTCAAACTTCCCGGTCATATTACATATCATATTTTGAAATCCAAAAAAAAATTCAAAACCAATTTTTTTTTCTGTTACTAGTGGCGCACCTAGCAAATGGTGCGCCACTAGTAAGTTTGAATTTTTTTTCTCCATTTTTCCCCCCTCTAGATCTTAAAAGCCCCGTATCTTTCGTTCTGTTAGGTTTTTGGGGATTCTGAAAATGTTCAACGGGGTTCCCCCAAGTTGAATTTGGATGTAACTTTTCGAGTAGATGATTTTTCATATAAAAAACTTTTTCATCGGAGTTCGTATGCAAAAGTTATGCCCATTTTACAAATTCTCGAGAGATTTTGCAAAAAAGTCGAAAATTCATGTTTGTAAATTTTGCTAACAACTAGACCACATATCACATGGGAATCTTATTTTCTTTTATTTTTTTGACATTTTTATCATTTTCTTTTATTTTTTTGAAACTGAAAAGGCGGTCCACGGGGGGGGGGGGGGGGTGAATTTTTTGTAAGACTCAGAAAGTTAGTAATGGCGCACCACTTTTCCAATGCGCCATTAGTAACCCTGGTTACTAATGGCGCACCTGTTATGTGGTGCGCCATTACTAGTTTTGCAAAAAAAATATAATTGTTAGTAGTGGCGCACCGTGGTTGTGGTGCGCCATTACTAGTTTGAACTAGTAATGGCGCACTGTACCCAGGTGCGCCATTACTAGTTTTGAAAAAAAAGTAAAAAAAAATTGTTAGTAGTGGCGCACGGAGCGTGTGGTGCGCCATTAATAGTTAAAAATAGTAATGGCGCACCGTGCCCTGGTGCGCCATTAATAGTTTTGGAAAAATAAAAAAAATAAAATTTGCTAGTAATGGCGCACCGTGTGTCTGGTGCGCCATTAGTAATGAGGACACTAATGGCGCACCTGTATCTGGTGCGCCACTGCTATATAGCAGTGGCGCACCACATACATGGTGCGCCATTAATGTCCATATCAGCTATAGCCCTTTTCCTAGTAGTGTTACGAACTCTTTTGTTCTTGTTTACGTATATATGCTTAAATAGCACCCATGTTTTCAGCAAAGATCATGACTAAGCATGTCAACAATAACTCTTAAAAATTATATTAACTCATACCAATGGCATAATCAACTAGCGAGCAATAATAAGATATATCAAATGCCAACACTTCGTCAAAACAATCATGATATAATATGACAATAGTGGTATCTCGCTAGCCCTTTCTAAGACCGCAAAACATAAATGCAGAGCACCTCCAAAGTTCAAGCAGTGACTAAACATTGCAATTCATGGTAGAAGAGATCCAATCATGATGCACTCAACATTAACTAAACATAATGCATGAGGATGACAATAGTGCTCTCAGGTCTGGCGCTTGTTTGAGAAGGTGATGACTCAACATAAAAGTAAATAGATAGACCCTTCGCAAAGGGAAGCAGGGATTTGCAGATGTGCCAGAGCTCAAAGCTTAAAATAGAGATAAATATAATTTTGGGAGGTGCACCCTTCCTGTCAACGTTACGGCCAAGAGTTTTCAATATCTTCCATGCTAAACAAATTAGCGGTGGTTCCCAAGCAATAAAAGTAAAGTTTACTCCCCCTCCACCAACAAACACACTCCACGGCTAGCCGAATCCACGGGTAACGTCCATACCAACAACAATCCTGGGGGAGTTTTGTTTAATTATTTGCAATTTTTGATTTCGGGACTGGGCATCCCTATTACCGGCCCCTCTCGTGCAAGGACGAGTGAATAAACACTCATCATGAGAATAACCCGCTTAGCATGGAAGATACTAACCACCCCCTGCCGCTCCATGAGCGGTCCAGGCACACAGAACAAACGTTCATTTGAAATTTTAGAGGTGGCACATGCAAATTTACTTAGAACGGCAGGGTAATACTGCATATAGGTAGATATACTGGACTCATCTGGAATAACTTTGGTTTAAGGATTTTGATGCACAAGCAGTAATTCCGCTTAGTATAGGCGAAGGCTAGCACATAGATTGAGAAGCGGCCAGCTAGAGAGCGAAAACGGTCATGAACATGCTTTATGAATAATCAACATTGAATACTAGCATGAGTAGGATATAAACACCATGAACATAAATATCGTGGAGGCTATGTTGGTTTTGATTCAACTACATGCGTGAACATGTGCCAAGTCGAGCCACTTGAAACATTCAGAGGAGGATATCATATCATCATACTACATCACAATCATTTTAATGCATGTTGACATCCAAGATAAATCATTATCCACTCCTAGCTACTTAAGCATGGCACGAGCAACTATAATCTCTAATTGTCATTGCAAACATGTTTGATCATAATATGCTAAATCATGGATACTGAGTTAAACATATTTACAAAAACAAGAACAAGTTGAGTTCATACCCGCTTCTCTCTGCCACAATCACTTCATCAAATATCGTCGTTATTGCCTTTCACTTGCATGACCGAATGATATGAGAATAATAATAGTGCAAGTGCCATGGACTAAGCTGGAATCTGCAAACATTTTATTCAAAAAGAGAAAACAAGGTAATTTGGGCTCTTTGTTAGATCAACAGTAATGCATATGAGAGCCACTCAACATTTCCATCGTGGTCTTCTCCTTGGTACGACTCAATAAAAAGAAAATAATTTCAGAGAAACACACTAAAATATTTTTGTAGTTTTTAGTTTTTCTTGAAGAAAGCAAATTAAAGAAGGAAAAAACAAAAATGAGAAAAACTGTTTACATGGGAAAGCTCCCAACAAGCAAAAGAAGAATCGAGAAATCTTTTTGGGTTTTCTTTTAATACTACAATTAAATTAAACAAGAAAGAAAAACCGAAAAGAAGCAAGAAATATTTTTGGGTTTTCTCAAAGTTTTTCAAACACACAAGAAGAAAGCGAGAAAATAAATCTAGCATGGATAATACAATGAAAAAGTGTAGACACCGACAACTGGAATGAAATGTGTGAACATGAATATAATGTCGGTGGAAATACGTACTCCCCCAAGCTTAGGCTTTCGGTCTAGCTTGGTAATCACCAACCGCGACCTGGGTAGTAGCCAGAGTGATAGCTCACGGATACCCTTGGTGCGGCCTCCTCAGCCCGTCGAGCAGCCTCGACTGCCGCATTGTACTCGCGGGCCTCGCTCTCGAGAACGTAATATCTTCCTTTGTTGTGATAATCAAAGAAAGCAGACGCAGGCAAAACAACAGGTACAATGGGTTCTGTATTGAATCTCAAGTTGTAAGTATAATTAGTGATTCTGCCCTTAAGGAACTTATGACGCTTCATGGCCTCAAAGTCTAAGTACTGGGTAGGTAGAATGGGATTGTTAGCCCAAGGTGACACACCTAGCTCTTTAGCTACACGGGAAGCATAAGTCCCACCATAAAAGTGACCACTGACAGTGTTGTGTTGCAATCTACATGCAACGATCGCTCCAAGGTTAGAACATTTAATTCCTATCAGAGCAGTGTGTATGAGACTCAAATCCGGGGCACAAAGTGTACTACAATCTTGCTTGCCCACAATGCATTTGCCACTAAAGAGTG